>JAWWML010000001.1:20291260-20316909 GCA_035047165.1 Ormyrus rosae | reverse complement strand
TGTTTCAGATATGTTTTACGAAAATGAATATTTTCGCGAATCAGGGGGGGTCCGATACTTTTTGAAGACCTTGTATTTCTCGCTTGTAGAAGAAAGCGTTGACGTGCAATTGTTATTCTTTTGTAAAGTTGCGCAATGCGAAAAAAGTTGTTGATAAATGTTGCCGGTATACATTTGATAACACAATTTACAAAGGAAAAATAATTTCGAGACAAGGTCATATTTGAAGCCAATACTTAAAAAAATCTTACTCGGCAAGGTCTTGATTTACACCGCTGGACACATAAATTACGGCGGCAGGATAACAGACGACTGGGATCGAAGGTGCGTACTGACCATTTTAGAACGCTATTACCGCAAAGAAGTACTCGACGCCGGCTACCAGTTCGACGGCGATGGAAAATACGTTCAAGTAATTTTCAAGCTCTAAAGCCACCTTCCGATAAAAATGTCCATTGTCAAAAAGAGCCCTGACAATCGACCATTCGCCCGCAGCCGTCTCTGGAAACGACGTACGACGAGTACATCGATTACGTGAAAAAGCTGCCCATAAACGACGCTCCGAACCTCTTCGGTCTCCACCAAAACGCGGACATCAGCTACGCGCAGGCGGAGACCTACACCTGCTTGGAGACTCTGCTGGCTCTTCAGCCGAAGGAGATCGGAGGCGCCGTCAAAGGCATGGACGAGGTGGTCGGCGAACTGGGCGAGAGGATACTGAGTCAACTGCCGCCTCCCTTCGATCTCAAGAAGATCGCGAAGAAGTACGTTTTGTTAATTGCCCGCCGGCTCGGGTTTGTTCGGTATTGCGATTTTGGAGATGGGAATTTACTCGGTTTTTGTTATTTTAGAAGGAAAAGTTTTATTCGTTGAAAATATTTTTTTTGTTAAAGAATATATCAGGCATGATTTTTGTATGTTTTTAGTGAGGATTGGATAGTCAAAAAGTATTCGACCCCAGTGGTATTTTTCTTTTAGAAATGAAGAAAAATATTATTTTCTATATTTACTTTTGTGTAATATTAACGTTTTATATTTATTCAAGGCGATCTTTGATCTCAGTTAAAATAAACAATATCACGGAGAAAAAGTTTCTACTAAAAATTACAATAATCAATCTTAATTTTCTCACAGACTGATATTGTTGGAAAAATTACAATAGTTAAATATTAAAAACTTGGATTACTTTTAGGCAATATTTTTGCTTCGTGTATGGTAATTTGAAAGGGAGGGTCTTAACAACTCCGAAATTGTTTTTATTACAGTTTATTACGTTATCGATTGAAAGAGCCAAAGGGTTGGTAAACAAAATGAAACTTTGAAACCTGACCTCCATTTCACTACGCTATATGTTATTGCATTCTCAAGAAATTCAAAATTCGTTAGCTTTCCTATAAATACTTTTTCATCATTATATGTACGAATTTTAAATTAATCACAGGATTAATTTAAAATTTTTTCGTTAACTTTAACTTTTTTATTTATTTATTTACCAGAGTGACAGTACATCACATTACAGAGTAATACAAATTACAAACTAATCCGACAGACGAAAACTAGTTTCCTGTTCGCGGTCTGGAGAAACGAGACAATCTGGGCAAGGCCGTCTTAACCATGCTTGTCCATTTTAAAACTAACTTAAAACCAATATAAACAATTTTTGTTCAATGTAACAGTACATAAAATTTATATTTGAATAACTTGTTCGTATGTATAAATATTGCAAGTATGAATATTTTGGATTAAAAAGTACTTTTAGCATATTGTCATCTAAAGTTTCTATAAATATTTTTATTCGTTTATTCGCTTTTAACTCGCGAGGGCAATTGCAACTACGTCGCATCAATAAAAACATTTTAGAAATTCTTGACACGTGAAACGTAAAGTAATTGCAAGCAATAATTGATTTTTTTGAGTGCGAACTCGTACAAAAAAAATGTTTAACTAACCCAAGTAAAAATTGTAGATCAAAATTATATAAAATAAAAAAAAATGAAACAGATAAAAGATAAAAAATTACTACATTTAATTTTAACGAAATAAACCTCGATAATCTCGTTGAATGAAAGGTATCCAGTGATGTACGAGGAGTCGTACAACACGGTCCTGCTTCAAGAGGCAATGCGTTACAACGGGCTGATCGTCGAAATGGCGAGCAGCTTGAAAGACCTACTTTTATCCCTGAAAGGACTGGTCGTAATGTCCGACAAATTAGAAGCCATGGCCGACGCGATGTACAACAACAAGGTCCCGGAAAACTGGACGAACGTATCGTTCGCCTCGCTGAAGCCTCTCGGTATATATACATACATGTATAAAAAAAAAAGGAAAACCGATAACTCCCCGTTACACCCCGTCCCTCCGTTCGACAGGCTCCTGGGTGGAGGACCTCAAGGAGCGGCTGAAATTCATTCGCAAATGGGAGGACCACGGCATCCCGACGTCCTTCTGGATCTCGGGCTTCTATTTCCCGCAGGCTTTCCTCACCGGCACGCTGCAGAATTACGCCCGCAAGTACACAGTCTCCATCGACTCGGTCGACTTTGCCTTCGAGGTACAACACAATATATATATGTATATATAGGCTAGGCGCGGTGTTGGATTTACGAGCGAGCTTGATGTTTATCGGCCGATCGATTTGTAGGTTCTGCATGACAAACCGAAAAGCAGACCGACCGACGGTTGCGCCGTGTACGGACTGTTTCTCGAGGGATGCAGGTGGGACGGCTCTTCCCTGGCGGAATCTTATCCTAAGGAGCTGTTCACCGGTACGTGGATAATAGACCTATTTCCGATATTTACTTCGTTCAAGTTAAAGTAAGATAGTTGCGAACCAAGATGTAGAACGTTTAAAAGAAAATTCTTAGCATACTTAATTATAATGTGATTACTTAAGTGATGATATACATTATAAAGTTAACTTTTACGAACTGAAAAAAAAATTAAAAAGTCAAAATTTGATATTGCATATAAAGATATGATTCATGAAAGAGAAAGTTTTTCAAAATAATGAATTTTTTTTTCATTTTTTCATTTATTTCTACGTAAAGGAGCTCATTATACTCGTTAAATAATTATCTAGAGATTAATCACGAACAAATTTTGAAATAATTAACTTTAAACGAATGAAAGTCAATTTCCCTTTCGTGGAAGAGCCCTAAGAATTTTCTTTGAAAAGTTCTTCTTGGTTCATAATTCCCTTAACACGAGCGGCACGGCAACGGATTTTCTCCCTCCGGGCTATTTAATTCATAAACGAAGGCGAAATGAAGCAAACAGCGGGAGACTTGGAATTACCTTCCCCCGCCTTCCCCAAAAAAAAATCATAACTTTCGAACTGCGCGCTTCAAAAAATAATGAAATTTCTTATTTAAAAAAAAAAAAACGGAAAATCCCCCGAGCGCCATGTTTAATTCAAAGCAATCGCTCGAACGTGCGTCAGCGAGAGAGACGCGGAGTTCTCTCGACAAGCGAAATAAATGAAGTTTTATTGTCGCAGACATGCCGCCGATCCTCATGCGGCCCGAGCTGAACCACAAGAAGGCCGGTATCGGATTTTACGAGTGTCCTGTTTACAAGACGGTGGTGCGCGCCGGAACCCTTAGTACTACCGGGCACTCGACGAACTTCGTCCTGCCAATGGAAATTCCCAGCCGGGAACCCGGTGCCCACTGGACTGTCAGAGGCGTGGCGCTTATTTGCTCCCTCAACTTCTGAGCTTTGCCCTTGCGCAATCCGCGTCGACGCGCTTCTTTCCGAGCTCTCGCTCTTGGTCCTCTTCCCTTTTTTTTTTTCCTTTAACTGTAATTAGAGATTCCGCGTTAGCAATAAAATTAGAGATCGATAATTTAAAGCTTCGATTCGCTGACTGACTTCCTTTTTTCGACGACGAGTTTATTTTTATTGCGAGAATATCTTTATACGGTCGAAGGCTCGCGGTGCTTTATTTTTATCGCTTTGTTTTAATGCTGAAAAGCTGAGTGGAGCCCGAAGGTCTACGGTATATACGGACTTGTAGCGGATCGTACGCGGTATGACGATTAAAATAACAATAAAAAGTTTTAGGAAATGAGGATGAAGCGGATGAAAGTTTTTTAGCTGCGCCGTGACGTGAAGTCTCGCTGGCAGAGGAGATTATGAATACTGTTAAGAGAACATTACCTGGGGGTATTTAGACCGTTGTCATAAAATTCATGCATTCAAAAATTTGAATTCTGTTTTCCAAGGTATTTTCTGTTTCGAAAGAGCACTTATTCGAAAAGCCTTTCGGTATTCTATGCGCTCTCGAAAAATCCAGGTTTATAAATAAATAAAAGAAATGAAACATTAATATTAATGAAGACGAAGGATGCCGGCGCAGAAGTCGGCGCGCAACAGGGGACGAGCGGCAATCTCGCTCCGGCCGCCGTCAAAGTAAATTGTCCTCCAAAGTTTTTTCGATAACAATAAAGGCTTTAACAGACGCAAAAGAAATATTTTCATTTATTTAAATTGCACGCGTCCTTGCCCTACCTCCCCCAACAAGTCGGAAAGAAAACAAATTATTTACGCTTTTATTATCAAGAATTTATTACAAGTTTATGTAAAGTATATTTTCTTAGTAGGTCTGTATCAAGAATCAGCTTTGAGTGAGACAAAATAGCGAACCAAGAAGTCAACGAATCCTGCACTGAGAAAAGAATCTTGCTGAAATAATTGCATTTGCTGTTAACTCTATTCAACAAAATGTCCGGTTAATTTGACAGAGTTTTTATTAAGTCAACCGAGTTTATGTTAAATCAACAACTTTTCTGTTAAATCAATATAGAAATTTAGTCAAATCAACCGAAAATTAATTCTATTAATTGTATTTACCAGAAAATGCGGTTTTTTCAACCACAATTTCTTAATGTATTTCGGAATTTTTATCGAATCAATTGACTGTTGAAAAGCTTATATTAAAAACAACGAAATTTCTTCTTTTCAAGGAGCTTTTAATATAAAGCGCGGCGTTTTATTATTAAATTTTTTACAAAATGAAAAAGCTTCTCCGAAGAAATTTTAATCAAGCTCATCTCAAAGCACAACATCACCACACGAGTGACTCCAGCTTTTACGCGTTCGAATCAAAGGGCGACGTTTATTATTAAATTTTTCAAAATAAAAAAGCTTCTCAGGAGAAATTTTGATTCAGCTCATCACAAAGCAACATCGCCACACGAGTTACTCCAGCTTCTATACGTTTTCGAATCAAAGCGCTTCTATAAAGCTTGATTAAACGAGCACTACGATATTAAAACTGTCGGGGAAAACAAAATGTAACCAAATTCATATCAATAAATCAATACGGCTAAACCCGGAAGTGTATATACAAAATACCATCACAATTCAAGGCAGAGTTCTGGGGGAACGCAGATTTTTTTTATCGCTCTCATAACCGAGAAAGCAAAAGGCGCCTTCTGGCTTGATTTTATATTCAACGCAGGGAGAGAGAGGAGAAGGCAGCCATAGAATGCAGGTTGCGGCCCGCAAAACGATGCCGCAGTAGACAATCCTCTTCCCCTCTCCCCGTTCAGTTTTTCGGAAGGGTCGGATGATTACCGCCTCGCAATTTTCCTCGAGCTCTCAAATTCTTTTCGATTGAGTGGCCTCCCGTAACCCTTGACCTTTTCCGCTTCAATCAGGATAGACCATCGCGAACTCATTTCCTTCTTCCTTCTCTGGACTGGATGAGAGAATAACGTTTATTTATACCGAAACATTATCATTTTCCGGGGTACCGTTCGTTTCACCTTTAAATAGAATTAGTATATAGTTCGCTTTTATATACATATATTGCAACGGGAAGTGGAAAACTCAATTAACTGGAATATACTGCAGTTTTGTATAACAGGTTGAATAAGAAAAGAGACTGATTTTAAAAATCGTGTGTTGAAAAAATGCTTATAGTAAGCGCCAACTAGAAAACCTTAGATCGCCGAAAACATATATAGAAAACATTTCGTTCTTATCACATCGAGGTGGTTATAACGGTTCATAACGATATAGAATAATGACAGTGTATAAAAAAAAGTTGGTTCGAATAAATGAATAAAAAATAAATTTTTTTGAATAATTACTTATTCGAGAACATATCAAGTAATCCTTATTCGAAGTATTTTTTGTTTTATTTATGTACTACTCGTGCATTCATTCAAATGATGAATAAACTCATTAAATAAAATATCAGTGTCAATAAATAAATATAAATGTACAAACTCTCGAAGGATATATTTCCTTTAGAATTGTTTTAATTTACTGCAGGTATCATGAAAAGCAACTTCATTCACAACAATACTGTTGTTACTGGAACATTTGCACAAAGAATTCGTCTATGAATAATACATTATATAACTGTATAAAAAAATTTAGTATCAAATAAAGTGTGTTTCAAGTCAAATTTAATCAGAAACTAATCTTGTCCATTTTTATGAGAAATATATGTCAAATAATTTTCTTTTGTCAATTTTTGAATAGGTTTATTAAAAATTTTATAATTTTATAAATTCCTTGAATTTTTATAATATAATAATAAATAATTACAGAAAAAATTTCTGTCAATAATCAATCTCTTCTCAGGATTCATCAAGTTATTTTTTTAATTATTTATTTATCCATTGTATCGTCCCACATACATTTAGTTGATTGAAGTGAAGATAATTTATTAGCGTGAATACTGCCGGCGAGTGTAATATTTTCGACTGAATTTTTTCTGCGAATTAATTTATTTGTTGATACTTACTTTTCAGTACTATCATATGTACTTTTTTTGTGAAATGATGACTCTGGTATCACTAAAGTGTAAAATTTTTATCTTAGATTTAAAATTGCTATGATCTTTCAACTGAATTTTTTAAATTGATTGTTTTTAGATAATTCGAAAACTGTTTATAAATGGGTATTTTTATTTTTATTTTTAAATACTGTAATTTACAATAAACAGCTATTCTATTCTATTCTATTTTTTAACTAAAAATTGAGCTGAATTATATGAAGAAAAATCATTAATGATTTAAAATAAACTTATTTATTTGCTGCACCTAAAAATGCATCAGACAAAATAAGCCCCAACCTTTTTATGATTTGAAAGTCATAATTAGCAAGAGCAAAGAAAAACGGCTTGCTTTTTTCAGCAACTGCGAATTTTCCAGCCCCGAGCCAAGGATAATCTGCGCAGCAGCCGCGCCGGCTTGATTAATTAACGAACGGTCAAGGCGAAAGCTGCAACGGTCACTCGCGGCGCGCGAAAAAACACAGCTGAAACCGCGCCCCCGAATAGAAAGGGTAAACGATCCGCTTTTTTCGCGCCAAGTCGCCTTTATTGATATGTATCGAACTGTCGAGCGCGTCGTCGGCGAGCCACCCCCCTCTTACTTTCGCAGGGGAGACAGGACGACAAAGGACTCGCCTCGAAAATAGCGTCTGAACGAGTTTTGTAATTTCCTGCTTTCAGTGATGATTCGATTTGCGCTTGATGGATGCTTTTATTTATTTTTTTTTTTGCTTAGGGGAGCGAGAGTTTAGGGATGGAGGTGATTTTTATTAACTCGTTCGCGTTTAGTTTTTGATTTTTCGGCATAAAAAGAGGAGTCAGGGAAAAAAAGTGTCGGAATTTTGATGACGAGTTAGTTTGTCTTTAGATCGGTCAAAAAAGTTAATTTTTTTATTTCATAGTTGTTTTTAGTACCTGTCGACTTGGAAGACCTGTTTTTTTATGGGTTTTTGCGAGGGTGACCTTTCAAAATTACATTATAGAAATTGCTTTCATGTATAAAATAAACTTTTTTTAATGTAGTTATATACTTTTATTTTGAAATAAATTTTTCGCTTATTTAAGCTTCAAAAAAGAATTATTCAAACATTATTAACATAACTTTAAATCTGCTTATTTTTGAAACAGAAATAATACTTTACTAAGTGGTATATATATCTTTCTCTGTTTGTATAGCGTCAGAACTTTTATTTTGAAATAGATTTTTCGCTTATTTAAGCTTCCAAAAAGAATTATTCAAATATTATTAACATGAATTTAAATCTACTTATTTTTGAAACAGAAATAATACTTTTCTAAGTGGTATATATATATCTTTCTCTTTTTGAGCAAAATTAGAAGATTCTTCTTAATTGCTTTTTACATGAGAACTGACACATTTGGGATTCCCTTTATACTAATTGCTACTTTTACAAATTTGGGATTCCCTTTATACTAATTGCCACTTTTACTCAGATGATGCCTATTTAAATAAATTAATTTTTCTACTTAAATCTCCTGTGCTGTACCTCAGATGGATAATATGGAATTCACGGCTGACCTTGCACAGAAGGGATCGTTATTATCGACCAAAACTTTCGATTTTTTGAATAAAATTGTATATATATTTGATTTTATTTTTTTGTAAAAATTACTTTATTAAACTTTCTATTACGTTTAGCCTTATTTGTTACTGACTAGTAAATTAATTAATTATTGATTATTTGATTATATTTATCCTTCTGCCTATAAAACATGTCTAATTTAAGTATTCAAATAAATAAAAAAGAATTAAATTTATAAAGATATTATTTATTCTAATCACTTTGTAAATACAATTTCCTACAAACTTCAGTAATAGGAATATCAGAAACAGGTGGTATTCCTCCTGGGATACTCTTACGCTGTTCCAAACAGTACTCATCAGTAATAGTTCTTGGATCATCAATGTCTGGAGTCAGAGTCATATTGATGGCAGGATAAATAGCAAAAGCAAAGACAGCAATAGCAGTTAGAATCCAAATTGGCAGAGCCACAGCCCAGTACTTGGAAGGCCAATATGTAAGACCGAGTTTTTCATGCAAAATTTCATCAGGTACAAATGCCCATACAAGGTATAATAAAAGCAACATGTTAGATCCTATGTACATAGCAAATCCGTATACAGCTCTTGGGCTGTAAGGTGCTGGAGTACGCTCAGACATTTTTGTGCAAAATATTTGACTTCTTTAATACTTAATAATAATATTCATATTTGAGTTCTGATGGACCAAACTCATTCATAGTTTTTGTAACAAGAACTAAAGAATCAAAAAAGGATGTTAATCCCACTCTGACTTTGCGTGCCTCTGTACCAGAGAATTGGCTGTAAAAAATGTAATAATTTAATTTAAACTTGTGTCATATATTATATTAAAATTAATAGTTAACTGCCATTGTTATAAACTTACACTTTTAAAATATTTGATTCCAGTGCTAAGTTCTTAGTTACACCACTTCTTGAAGGTTCAGATTCCACCCTTAATGTTTGATAAGCAACATCTGCTTCTCGCTCAGTGGGAAATGGAATACTTAAATCACTACAGAATTAATTAAGGAAATTAAAAAAGACCAATCATATTGTTTGTAACTAGCAAAATTATAAAGGATACACGGTGAGGTCGTTCATGACATCGATTAAATGAAAAAATGATTCAATAATATAAAATTACGATTGTGTATTATTAACTATATAATAAAATTATATAATTTTTCATTTTCCTCTAATAATTGCTAATAGATTGTACAAAATTTTATCAAAAATTCTCAATTGGCATTAAAAAGTAAACAGAAATCTTCATAAAACAAGTAGATTAAAAATAAGGTTAAGAGCCAAAAATCCGTAATTTACGCGTGCGCAGAGTGCACGTTTCTACGACAACATAACCTTACCTGAAATGTTGATCAAGAAAAAAATTATGATCCAAAGAACAGCTCTTTAGTGCACTATTAAAATTTTAACAATGATTAGAAAAAAGATTATTTAATTCACACAGTTTTTAAAAAATAAAGTTTTAAGTGTTTTTCTGTGTATTTTGTTAATTTTATTTTATTTTTATTTTATTATCTAAAAAGTTTTTAATTATTGGGACAGTGCAATACTTTATTATGTGCTGAAGAAGGATAAACCATAAATGAAGATATTAAAAACATTTACAAATCTACAATATATAAAAAATATTTATAGTCATTTTATGTGTGCAATAAAAAAAGTGTTTTTTTAACCAAATCTAGTGCCTAAATAGTAAAAGTCATGGATGTAACATTAGATGATCGTTTGAATGCATTTCAACAAATAAGCCAAAGAAAACTTGTGGAGATTTTGGATCTCATTCCAGGGAAAAAAGATTTTATTATTGAGCAAAAATTAATGAAAATACTCGATTCATTTATTGGAGTCTCAGTTTTAAAGTAATTGAATATAAATAAAACTTATTAATAGACACATTGTTATTTTTTAATTTTTTTTTTAGATTTTTATAATTTTATTAATTTTAAAACAAATTGGATATCAGTAATTGTTAGGCAGGATATATAATATCATTGCAATAAAATTAAGAAGTTAAAATGGAAGGTTTAGTTATTATGTACTCTGGTTTAGATAATAAATAAATCAAATATAAGAATATACTTTATTAATAATTTTTTTGTTATCTATAATTTTTAGAAAATATGGAGTTGATAAAATATTCAAGTTTACTCAAGGTCTTAAACCAACGAATATTCAAAGAATCTACGTACTTAGCTGTGATCTTGTCATATGTCAAAATGCTTGTGACCAAATCAGGGCTGAAATATCTCAAACTCCTGGTCTGTCTCATCATATGTTAATAGCACCATTTGTTCCAATATCAATCGATAATCTTATTGAGGAAAACGGTAAAATAAACAAAGTTCTAAGTAAACATGAAATGAATACTAATTTTGTACTTAGACATTTTTCTATTTTTTAGGGCTTTCAGGACAAGTAACTTTACGACCTCTGAGCTGGGAATTTATAAGAACTGATGAGAATATTTTATCTTTAGAAATTCCTATGTTTGCGGATCTATTTTACCATAAAGATACAAGTCTTCTTCCTGCCTTAGCCAAAAGTCTTTGGACCCTCAAAATGGTTCTTGGAAATCCCAAGTTTACTTTTTCTATAGGAAAGCATAGCCAGCAAATTTTAAATATGATATCTTCAATGGATGAAACTTTAGGAGCTTCAAGTGCAAAGGATGGTTTTGGAGCTTTAATTATGATGGACAGGAGCCAAGATTTTGTTTCATCTCTTCTTACTCCAGTTACTTATTTAGGTTTATTAAGTGAAGTAGTGGATATAAACATGGGATCTGCAACTCTTGGAAATTCTAAAACAAAACTGGATCCAAATACAGATGAAGTTTATAAAGAAGTCAGAGATAAACATTTTAGTGATGCTTTTCCAACATTACGGACTAAAGCTAAAGCTCTTAAATGTAAATATTTATTAAAAATTTATTCTAAAATGACCAAAAGTTTACTAATAATAATTATAATTCATAGCTGAACAAGAAGCCATGCAATCTATGAAATTAGCAGAAATGCAGCACTATATTCAGACAACCCTTCAAAAAACAACAAAAGTAAAGAAGCAGCTTGAATTTCACATATCTGCTTGTGAAGCTGCCGTTAGTGCTCTTGCTTCAAAATTTGAAGATTTACATTCAATTGAAACTTCGATCCTTCAGTGCAATAGAAGAGCAGAATGTTTAGATTATATTTTAAAAAATATTGGTAAAATAAATATTATAGATAGTTAAAAAGTTTAAAAGTTAAAAAGTTATTATAGATAGTTTAAAAAGAATATATAAACCGAAGAAATCTTTTTTTTTTCAGATGATAATCCTAACATGAGTCTCAGACTTTTTTCTCTTTTATCAATAACAAGTGATGGAGTTTCAAATAATGAAATATTTCCAATTCAAAAAGTTCATTTGCATGCTCATGGATATCAGCATACACCACTATTTTATAAATTAGAGACTGCTGGACTTTTAAGTATCAAAACAGAAAATGTGCTAAAGAAGTTGCCCAATTGGACAAGTAAATGGATGGCTAGCGCAAAACGCCTGAAACTATTTCCAAATCCATCAAAACCTATAGACTTGAAAGGGCCTACATGTCCCAGTTACGTTTTTAGTGGAGCTTATATACCATTAATAGTAAGAACTGTGCTTTTAAAAAATCAACTTAGCATAGTAATTTACCAATTCGTATTAAAATTTCATTTTCTTTTCAGGCACAAATATTAAACGTCGTGAATTCACAAATAACGGATCCAAAAAGTTTTGAAGAACTAGCTAGTACTGTAGGATGTTTTCACAGCGGAATTCCAGGACCAATTCATCCACAAACCGTCGTTGTTTGTGTAGTTGGAGGAATTTCATATAGCGAAATATCCGCTTGCAGATTAATCGAAAAATCAGCAGGCATTAAATTAATTTTAGTATCCGATTGCCTTTTGACGGGAAGCAAAATAATTGAAAGTTTGCAAAATGCATAATTTGCTGCTGACATAATGATATTAAAACATTGAATTTAATGAGTGCCTAACAGAAAAAAAGCGTAATATAAATTTAACTTTTTATTCTTGTTTTTAAACGAAGATTATTTATATAAAATCTTATTTACAATTTGGAGATTTTTATCAAGAAACGTTATTAAAATTTTATCAACACACTATTGTTTATAATGTATATATGTTTTTAAACGAAGATTATTTGTATAAAATCTTATTTACAATTTGCAGATTTTTATCAAGAGACATTATTAAAATTTTATCAACACACTATTGTATATATCGAAATAGAAATATTTTTATAAATTAATTGTACAAAATAGATAAGGAACTTGTAATCAATTAAATCAATACTTTTTTATTGAATAAAAACATTTATTCTTTCAGAATATTAATTAATGTTTAAGATGATCTTTTATTTATAAAATTTAGTACTCAATACTCAATAGTTTCGATTTTCTTCACGATTACGTTCACGGTCACGTCTCTGACGTCCCCAATCTTGACCTTGCCTGTTGTAATTCTGACGATCTCGGAAGTTTCCTTGATTTCCTCTCGAGAAGAAGTTTCCTTTAAATAAATTAATTATATTAATTCGTGTAATTGATAATTCAAAACTATATTTTATCATAAAATTTGTTCTTACCTTGCTTCATCTCGAAGATACGTTCATTTGAATCAACGAAGTTGTTTACTTTATCTGTTAATTGTAATGCCAACGACTGCAGGCGACTAGGTTCACTGCGGTGCATTACTACCGTCTCAGTTGGATCATCCAATGACGCCTAGAAATTTCCAACAATTAATTTTTGATTTAAAAATATCTTAAAAGTTTTTAGTCACTTGAAGAAGATAAATTACCATGAGTTCCTCGTTTATAATCATTTTACTAATAATGGAATGAACAATCGGTCTCTTCAGTTGGAACATATCAGCCAAAGTTGGCATGGATATCGAATCGTATACATGAGAGTAAGTAAAGAGATATGTCCTGAGGGCTTCTACCTTGATCAACTTAGTAAGCATAGCACGTACTTTGGCAGGTTGGTAAAACAAGTCCCAAACCTAAGTTTGAAAAACAATGATATTAAATTATTGTGCTTATAATAAATTAAAAATCAAATTAAAAGATAATAAATAGATATATGTATATATACCTTAGCGTTCATTTTTTCATTGATAATGAAATTATTGCAAGCCGACCAGTTACCATTACGCATAGCCTTAGCTGCAGCAACAACGTGCTCTCTCATTGATTCAGGAGGACCGACTAAAGATTGACGTTCGCTAGACCTGAGTTGCTGGTAGAAGGTCTTTGAAATCATTCTTCTCCTTGCGTCAAATTCGTGAGCTATAATAATAATCATATAGTTATACATTTTTTAAATATCGAATTTTATGAATTGTGAATAATTAAAACATACCAGCCATGTAGGGGATTTCAATGAGCATTGCTGAAACAAGGTATACGCATTCAAGTAATTCCAAGTTGATGTGTTTGTGGAAAGGCATTTGACGTTGTTTCTCAATCTTTTCCTGTTCTTTGCTTCTTTCGTGCTGCCTTTGTGGCAGAAGACCTTGTGCCAAAACTTCTTTGACTTTTCCAGTCATCATCAAATCCAAGAGACAATTGTGTGCATCTTTAATATTTGCATGACGGAAAGCGCAAAGACCAAGATGAGCCATAGAACGATTGTATAAAGTCTACAAATTAAAATGAAATTATTTAGAAGCCAGATTCTTGGAACCATTTTGAATTTAAGTAATAAGAAATATACCTGCGTGACTGGATCAGAATGGTGAATAGTTTCTTGTAAATGAGACATCAACATTAAATCACGCGCTTGGAACCAGTTGTCATGAAGAGCATGGTGATAAATATGTGAAAGAATAGCTCTTGTTCTGAGACGATCAGTTTCGTCATGAACGTAAATGTATTTACAGAGTTTGTCCATAACTTGAATTGAAGTGACAACATCTGCTGGAATTTTACCCTAAAGTGCAGATTTATGTAAGTAAAAAAAATGTATTAATGAAAGTAACTAATTAATCCTTATTATACGTACTTCTTTTTGCAAAAGAACATCCCGATCAAATTTATAATAAAGATGTTCAATTTTACGAAGATAAATACGGCACAATTCTGATACTGATCCTTTTCTTTCTAAATATTCCTGCACTTTATCAATTATAGATGACACCAATTTCTCATCCTTCAATCTAAAATAAAATTTTATTAAGCATTGTTTTCAAATATGATGTATACAAAGAGAAATACACTTAATATTTACCTCTCCACATATTCATTGCTGTGAGGATCGCATTCTTTCAAAAGCTTAGTGAATTCCTCATCTAATCTTTCTACAAGTGTGAGAACACAGCCGTGCAATTTGAAAGGAGGTTTCTCATATTCCTCTTCATCTTCTGGAATGGAATCGGCAATAACCATATCTGGAGTAGCCAGAAGCAAGTCCAGCATCTCTGTAATTCGTTCCAAAAGTCTAAAAAAAGAATAAAATTATAAAAACAATTTGAAAAATTTATTATAGATATTTCATTTTAGTTTCTAAACAAAGTTAATACTCACTTTGACCAATACTCAGGTTTCATTGCATCAGAAACTTTTGGATTGTAGTCAAAGATTGAAGAAACAATAGAGAACTTGATTTTGACAGAAACAGCATTTCCAAGATTGTGAGAATCAGCAATAGACTGAAGTTCATGCAATAATTCAATTTGCTCTCTTCTGTCAGTTCTCTTTTTACCACGGGCAGCAATAATCTCATTTAATTTTTTTAAAACAGCCACCGTATTAATTTCAGCGTCTTTTGCGAACATTTTTGGCTTTTCTGAGGGAATGGCAACACCACCCTTAACAGTTTCCCATTCACCTTCGCCATCATCTTCCTCGCGCTTCTTCTTTCGGTCTTTTTCTTTACGATCTTTACGGTGTTCTTTCCTAATTTGTTTCTGTTCATCATCTCCACCTTCTTTTTGTGTCTTTCTGAAATAGTCTGCGCCGACATGCTGGGGCTTGTCATCATCTGAACTACTTGAACTTTCACTGTCGGAATCACTGCCCCATTCTGAATCACTCTCACTACCTTCATCATCAGCTCCTTTCTGTTTAGTTTATAAATACAAAATTATTACTTCATTGCTCAAACAGAATCTTAATTTTATGCAGTATTATTCTTACCTTGAATTTAGAGATATCCTGAGCTGGTTCTTGTTTTTTGAATTCGGATGCACGGTTGTCATCTTCATCAGAATCTGCTTCATCAGCTAAAAAGATTACACAGTTTAGTATAAATTATTCTATATACTTTATTTTAAAAATTTTAATTTAAGGATTTTATTATTCTTACGTTTGTCCTCCTCTTCATCATCATCTTGGTCTGGATTTTCACGGAACTTAGTAATATCTTCCTCAAAGTCTTTGTTGTACTTCCTAAGTTTTTGTCGCAAAGATGTCAATGATTTTGAATTGTTCTTTGACATATTTTTACGTCCTTCCCTATCTTCCCAAACTTCATTAATGAAATCTTCCATTTCTACTAAACAGCGAACATAAAAACGAGGAGTCTGCCCATTTTCCTCTTTTGAAATTACAGGTAAAGCCTTCTGATAGGCCCTCATGAGGTCTTCAAAAGCTGTCAAAAGAATTAAGATTTAGTATCCAAAAGAAATTGATTAACAAAATTTGTTATAAACAAATTTGTTATAAACAAAATTTGTTTTAGCATAAATGAATACATACTACTAAGCATGCAGCTCATGTCCTTAATTTTTTTGTAATTCCTGATCAATTTAATCAAGTTTGTGATCTCTTCATATCTCTTCTCTTTAGTAGACCTAACAACTCGCTTAGTCTCTTCTTCATCATCACTAAATGTAAATGCTGTTGCTGGTGCACGCTGTACCTGCTCCTCTTCTGTGGAGGTATCAGACTCAGAATCTGAGCCAGTGGCGAAGAAACGACTCATTTTGATTTACCTAAACCAAAGATATATAAATGTTAACTCAACAATGTAAAACAATAATTAGAACTATATTTTTTAATTTTATTGTTTATCTCTATTATTAATAAAAAATTAAAATTAACAATTTTCCGAAGAAGATTTATCAATTTTATTTCAATAAAACGTCCTTTCGAACGAATTTCAACGGTACAGACAGCAAGTGTTCACGTGCACGAAGAATGCCGAAAAGCTTGGATGCCAAGCCGTCAAACACATTGTTTAAACAAATGCAGTCATTAACACCTTTTGATTATAGTTGTAGTACTCAAAATTTAGATAAAAAATTCGTTGTTTGTTAAAAATTAAGATCGAACACTTACTCGCACTAATAGTCTTGTAAATAATAATACAAATAGGGTCGACTTGTCCCCTTCTGTCGAAACACTCGAAAGAGGTTAGGTTCGCGCGATATTGGATTCGCAGTGACGCGATGAGCATGAACTACAAAAGTCACATATACGGCCAATACGCACTGCAAACATTGCGCCATCTTGAGTGGATAAATACTTAATAAGTCAATACCCATGTTAAAAACCAAATCTTTTTTATTTTTATTTAAAGACGAGCATTCCTTTTTTTCTCACAAAAAAAAAGAAAATATTATTTTGTGTTAAAAACCAAAACTTTTTTATATTTATTTAAAAACAAGCATTCCCTTTTTCTCACAAAAAAAAAGAAAAATTTTATTTTATTTCTAATTAGAATTCTCTGGAGGAGAAAAGGAATGCATAGTCGTAAATATTTAAATTTATAAATTATAAATAAAGCGCTGAAAAGCCTTTTAAAATTAAAAAGCTAGAAAGCGTTGTTTTGTTTTGAAGCGCGAGGTCGACCCTATATTGAAAAACCCGAGGTGGAAATCGAGCTCGAAATCGAGGGGACGAATTTAGGACAAAGATGTTTTAATCCAACTATATTGAAAATATCACCTGGATTTTAACTAGTAGGTTCTAACTGAACTTCCGAAGTCATACATTCAATAAAAAAAAACTTAAAAAACATTTTATTTGACAGTGACTTTTGTTAGATCCAATATTCTATCCGAATTAAATTTCTTATTAAAAATAGTTTAAGTAAGGACAAAAAATCGTAAATTGTAAATAGGTTTAAATTTTCATTATTATATTATTTTATTTATATATAATCTTATACAACCAGTATATAAGATCGACATATTAAAATACATTAGTATAAATATTAAAATTAACTCTACATACAAGGTAACGTTCTTATATTAATGGCACGCTTACAATGCTAATTCTCTACAAAGATAAAGTCCCCTAAGACAGGTATACACTTCGACGGGAAATCAAGGTATGCATCAAGCAATTCCGAGCAACACAATCCGTCGCAGCTGTTTCCGGATGTCTCAGTACCGGACGTATCTGCCATTGCCGTAGACGAACCTCGAGGATCTCGCGTCGATGGGGTTGCAGGAGAAGAGGGCGTCGCCGCGGTAGCCGTCGTTGCAGGTGCAGACGGCGATGTGTCGCCGGGGCGAGCA
The DNA here is from genome assembly GCA_035047165.1 of Ormyrus rosae. NCBI lineage: Eukaryota > Metazoa > Arthropoda > Insecta > Hymenoptera > Ormyridae > Ormyrus > Ormyrus rosae. Next base: position 20,299,033 of record JAWWML010000001.1, on the reverse strand, counting down.
GCTGGCGTTGAGGCCGCACTCGCGACCCGTGCACGGATTCTGACACGAGAAGTTGATGCAGGCCCGGCTGTCGGGACACTCGGAGTCGGAGACGCACTCGCCCCGCTGACAGGAGACCAGAGCGTTGCCGATGTAGCCGTGGGGACACGTGCAGACTGGACGCTTCTTGCCGGTGTTGTCGTGGCCCGGACGGCACTCGGCGTTGCTGCCGCAGGGGTTCGGGTGGCAGAGGTCCTCTGTCGAATCAATTCGTTTGTTACAGGTTTTAAGGTTCAAAAGTATCACTAGGGAGGCTTGTCGAGTTGAAACAGTTTTACAAAGCGCTTTTTACAAGAATTGGAAAACTATAAAAACGATTGAATAACAAGTCTTCTATTAATAAGACTCATTAGCTTACTTATTCATTTACATAATGAGGCACTTCATGAATCTTTAAAAGTGACTGCACAAATTGAATCATCCTGTAGTCTTTTAAAACATTATTATTATCGCGAGAATAATGAAACTGTCGATATTTCATTATCTCGTTTAAAAATAATTAATCATTTAAACTCGCATTTTAAAATTTATCATTGCAGTAGTTTATAAAACAACCAAAAATTCCCGTAGAGACAATGAATTACTTACCGTCGGTGAAGGGCCTGCAGAAAACGAAGGGATCGCCAGTCCTGTCCTTGGGGCAGCTGCAAACAGGCGTAATGTCGCGCAGCTCGCAATTGGCGTTGGTACCGCAGACACCGTCGCAGGGATTGACGCACTTCTGGTAATGGCAGGCGGGCTTTCCTGCCGGACAGTCGGAGTGCGTCGAGCACTGGGGTCGGCAGGAGATCAATGGATTACCCAACCAGTTCTGTAAGGGAGGAGTGATAATTCTGGATTATTCGTCGGCTTACGCAGATTTACTATTTGCTGTCGATCATGCTTAAATACTAATTATTCAAGCTTAAAACAACTCGGAGCATTTTTTTAGGCAACTGCCGAGAGATATGATAAATCTGAAAAAGCTTTTGCATCTTGACCCAGATGTGAAAGAAACAACGGAATCGCGAAAAGGAGCCTTCTCGGCTCTCGGTAAAAGTACTCGCGGCGGCGTCGCTCCTTATAAAGCAGAGCGCATTAAGGACGCCGTGACTGACCTTAGGGCAGGTGCACTTGGCGCGGTGACTGACGACCTCGCACTCGGCGTTCTCGCCGCACTGGCTGCTGCAGGGGCTCTCGCACCGGAAGCTGGAGGAGCAGCTCAGGTGGTTCGGGCAGTCGAAGTCGTTCTCGCACTCGTGCCTGCAGCCGTCGAGCGGTCGGCCGCGGAATCCGGGCAGGCAAGTGCACGTCGCCACGCCGTTTATCACCTCGCACTTGGTGTTCTGGCCGCAGGGGTTCGGGTTCTTGCAAGGCGCCTCTGCGGAAGATAAAGGTTGCATGTGGTTATAAAGCATTTAGATATTTATCGATCGCGGCCGTACTGGTTTTAAAACTGTTGACGGGTGATTTTAATTTTTAATTCTGAAAACAGAAGAATGCTCATTTATGTAATATAAATCCTTATAAATCTCGGAAGAAATAGAGGCTGCGATCTTTTAAAGTGATGTCACTTCAGATATTTTATTCAACAAAAAACCTCGGGACGCTAGAAAAAGTTGCGGCGAATCGAATATTTTTAAAAACTTTTCTCTACGTTTCTCAAAATTTCGGATTGACATTAAATCCATTTCGTTTATTCACAGTTAACTTTCTTCATTCGCTAAGCAAGAATTTTCCTCGAATTTTATACTTACGTGGATCGTAAATGCAGTTGACAAAGGGATCACCGGTGTAGCCTGGCGGGCAGCTGCAGACGGGCACGTGATTCCTCGTCTCGCAAAGGGCGTTCGAGCCGCAGGCAGCGGCGCAAGGATCGACGCACCTGTTCGAAGAACAGATTCTGTTCCCCGTGCAATCGTCGTTGACTGAAAGCGGAGAGAAAAAAAAGTCGCCGTTAAAAAAGTCAATTAAAATTTTGTCGGAATTCCCCTAAAAATAAATAAAATTGTGAATCGAATCTATAATTAGCCAGCGTCTCATCTCGTCTAAATCCAGGCAAAGCGCCTTACTTCCACGAGGCTTCTGCGGCATTCGATATTTTATGAATATTAAAAGGCGGCGGCAATGACGCCGTCAGCCTTGACTGGGAATGGACGAGAAAAAGTTTAGCCATAGAAATTTTTTGAGGTCCCCGCGTATACAGATATATATTTATATACATTATATACTCACTTATACACTCGACCCGCTCGCATCTGACGAGAGGATCCCCCATATGCAAATTGAGGCAGGAGCAGACCGGGCGGCCCTCGCTGATGGTACACCTCGCGTTAACTCCGCATGTGTGGCTGTCGCAGCTGCCGCCTACGCAGATCGGTAGTGGATAGTTAATAGTTAATTGCGTTGGAGTCGCTTCCTGATTTTTTTTTTTTTTTTTTTTTATAATTCTCTCGGAGCTGCTTTGGATTATTTCCTGGTAAGCGATTTGTGTATATACGGCGCGTTTTAGGATGTGTTTCATTCTTTCGGTATTCGAAAGGTGAGGTTTTATTAGCATATATATATATATATATTTTTTATAATTTTTTTTTTATGGAATCGGAAGTTACTTCTAATAATTTTCTAATAATTTTACAATCACTGAATTAATTTAGAATGCTGTGCGAGTAAAAAAGTTTTATAGTCCGTTAAAATCGTAATATTTGACAGTATAATGGATTTATAAAATATAGTATACAATTGACCGTTAATATATGCCATTATATGGAATTATAAATTCAAGGATCGATAAGTAAAGTAGTTTCAATCCTCATTTACGAGCTTTAGTCGAATGAATCAATTTAAAAACTACACTATAAAAATCCTTAAACCATTATCAATTCCGCAAAAACCCAGTGCCATTAATCAAACATTTAAAATCGTAAATAAAAACCAAGAACAGCGAATATAAATTTATAATTTCACGAAAATTCCTCGGAACATAATTTTACCATTCGCTGCAACACCGATATCTAAGCATATTTCGTCACGCCGCTAAAATCCCCGGCGGCACAAATAACGCCCGAGAGTCGAACGACTCTCATCTGCACTCGATGACTTCCTGCCTCCGTGTTCGCTCGTCGGCGAATAAGGGTATCGTAAAAACTGATCATCTTACACCGCTTCCACACCTTAGTACGCGCGCGCGGAGATTACATAAAAGAGCAGGGCATCGAAGAGCGTGTTTAATGCAATTAGCCGTGAAGTAGGCTGCCGGGAATTATGGGAAAACACGTGTAATTGGCCTCAAGCTGTTTTGGTCCGACGATCCGAGTCCGCGGCGGGGGAGGGGGGGAGTCGCGGGAGGAAATTGTTGGAGTTATTAGTTGCGTTTCCGATTGTTTTTCGTTCCTTCGAGATTTTCAGATAAAAGTTCGGGGAATATCCACTCGCGGAAGGTGTTTTTGCAACGGAAAAATCATGGTTTATTAATTTGTTTGTAATTTTATGGTAGTTATTTGAGCTGCTGTCGAATTTTCGAATTTCAGTTACATACCACCGGTGACAACTCGAGAACTGTAGTAGCCCATCGCCCAAGTCGAGGAGGCGAAGAACGCTACAAGCAGAACTGCTGTCTGCATTGTCTTCATGATTCGTTCGATAAGACTTTCTGAAAATAATATTTGAATTATTAAATTATTTATACTTTCAAGACTGATCAAAATCAGTAATAGTAATAATTTGTAGTATTAAAAGAATCAATTATAATTTTACGCAATCATTTAACGATGCCTTTTTCGAATTGCCTTTACTGAGTACATGTCAAACGCAGCCTACCATACCGGGTATGCATCTGCTTAAAACTCTAAATATGAACACTGCGTAAGATATTCCGTAAAGGCTCAGCATTATAATTCTAGAAAACTATTGTGATACTGATTCTACGCGATTTTTTTTAACAAAAGAAGTAAAGGTTCATAATTGTTTTTTCCTAATTTTTCAGAGAAATATGCGTTATTTTTATGGTTACCTATTGTATATTTTATTTGTTTAAAACAAATAATTTTTGAATATTTACTTTTCTATTCAATCGTTTTACACGGTGCAAACAATAGTCTTCTACTGATTGAATAGCCCGAAGCAATAAAAGTCTTAGCAATAGAATGAGAGTTCTATGGCCTGACTCCTTAATTTGTTGTTTGTTCAACTGTGTTTTCTAACAAAATGCGCAAAACATGAATTATTGATATTAAAACAGAAAAAATATTAATATTAATAGTATAAAAATTAAAAAATATTGATAACTTTGTAATAAAGCGTTGGTAAAATTTTTAACAAAAAAATAAACACAAATATTTAAATATTTAAAATTTTGAACATACAAAACCGTTTTGACCAAGTAAAGAATACACCGACAATGATTAACTAATCTGCTGTCAGGGTACAAAATTAAAAAATAATTAATCTTCTTCTCAATTCCAATTACAAAGCTTCCTCTACGAGGAAGCAAATAACGGCGAAATCGATTTTTCAATTTGCAGCAATTACAAACGCTTTCAAATCAAGGAAGCACCATTCGATTAAAATTATCCAACCGAAAATCACCATGAAACCCGCCGATCCTCCAATTACCCATCGATTGCTCTCTCACGGCGCGAGCAATCAACAATACCAGCACTCACCTTGGCAAGAAAACTCTGCGAGAAACTCGAGGAAAACCGTTAGGTACAAAGTAAATCGATCCGCACAGGACCGAATCGCGAGTCGCACTGGCGATCGCTGCGGCGAAATCCGCGAAGATGTAAGCCTCGACGGGTCTTTCCCACTTCTCCCACTTGGTTGTTTGCGCCTCTCGGCCGATGTGCTTTTTTTTCTCTCCCCGCGCAGCCAACACCTCGAAATCTTGCCCACGCGCGGCCCTGATTCTCGAGTCTTGAGCGCGATCAGCTTCGGAAATAGACGATTTCGCCGATTTGCTTAAATTCACGCCGCCCTTTTCGCTCGTCGGTACTTGACTTTATTTAGCGGCTTTTGTTATTTGGTCGGCTGACGCTTCGGCCGGCGGAGAAAGCGAGAGACGCGCGGAGGTGGAGTTATTGAAAAATAGTCTCGGCTCGACTTTTTGACGAGTCGAATTCGGAGAAGTGATGTAGCTATGCTTACGTACATTAGCATGTTTTCGGATAGAGACTACGAATTTATTTTGATTGTGAATGGAATTTTTATGGTGTTTAGTAATTTGGTAGTGTAAACAAAAATTACGTTCAATGAGGGGAAGGGAATCCCGACGTAAAAATTTGATAGTTTGAATGAAAACAGTTGAGGCACTACAGTATTTATATACTTGATAAAATCTGAACTTATGATATTACCCATTTTATCTATAAATACAAGGTGTTTTTTCAGGACTATCGCCGAGAATTCGTACAAACAATATTAAACTTATTGTATATCTTGCACAGATATTCTGGGAAATTATCTGTACATATATAGCCCTCATCAAGAGGCACATCATTAAAACGTAAAACGTACGAAACTTCAGCTTACTGAAAATATTTTTAAATCTGAATTCTTCGATTAAATTTTGATCAAAATTTGAATAATAGCTAATCTTACGAAATCTAGTAATTATTTCCCAAATCCTTCAAGAAAGTACAAATTGATTCCAATCTTTTTATTTAAGTCAAGAATGCTTATTTAATGCAAAGTGGTGTATATATTGTCAAAAATATTGATTAAACATTCACGATCCCTTGCAACCATATATGCAAAGTAAAAAGAAAACTCTTCTTTTCTAATTATGCGATCACATTTTATGACAGCTCCCATCGCAATTTCTTTTATGCTCCGAGCGTTGAATATCTACCGTTACAATGTTATTGCAGCAATTCGTTATGTAATATTCCTGTATTTAAATTTGAATTCTCGAATTTAAAGTTTATAATTAGATTAATCTCCTTTTACCGTATCAATAAATAAATATAAAGAAGTATAAATGTAAGTATCTTATAAGAGTGAAAAAGATTAGTGAAAATTAGTAGAAATTGACAAAAACAAAATGTATAAATTATAAAGGTATTTGATGAATCATAAGAACTTCCGAAAACTATAAAATCGTTAAATAATCAGGACACGTTTATGGTTTTTGTTTTATTGTAAACGTGAATATATTTCGTTTGATTTTTAGAGAAATCCAATTCCTTGAAAACTTATATTTTTTTTTTAGTGAAAGATCACCAAAAAATTTATGTACTTTAAAAGACTTATAAGTTATAAAATGAAAACATATTTGTATAAAAACTAAAAATAAAACTAGATAATTCATATGCATTTTAGTGTTTTGTTTAAAAAATTTTATTTCAAAAATGCTTTAAAAATTAATTTTTTAATATAAGCATTAAACAAACAATAAGCAAAAAAAAGCCTGTTTATACTTTCAAGTATTTTCCTAACAATAAATTTTCATGAATAAAAACTTAAAAAAAAAAAACAGTTATTCATGCAAATCGAAATCTTTTCTAGTAGAATAATGACGGTGAACAGCAGAACGCAACCAAAAAATCTGCTCTGCTCTCGAGATCGATCAAACCGTTAAAACTCTTTGACTTCCTTAATGATTTATATTATAATGTAATTCAAGAGAGAAACCGATCGAATGCAAATAACGATTGTCTACGTGTTTACGGTTTGTCACATTATGCGCGCCTTAAAAAGTCGTTCATCTATATTATAAAACCATATTTTTTTTCATTTTTTTATGCACAAATTTAAAGTTTGCTTTTTTTCGAGGTTCCCAAAAAAAAAACGGGTTTTCGTAGTCGCAAGAAAAAAAAATAAAGGATTGTTATAACCGATGGCGTATAAATAATCATAACGTGAGAAGAATTTTCCCGTAAACGAATTGACGAGGAATACGTACGAGACGCCATACAACTTCTGTTACGGCATTGATGAGATCATGAATATTTCGAATTGCGAAACCACTGTTGTCTGTATACACTTTAAGGTCGGAGTTGAGGTCAACCGTAATGTCATTCGTACTCCCATATCGGGAACTCTTAGCCGATATAACGAATTAAGGACACATTTTAATACCAATACGAAGATAAATGGAAGAAATGTTTCTATGATTTTTATCTCGAATATCATTTTCTATTTTTTTAGATATGTAAAATCTTGCAAACTAAATTTAAATTGTTCAATGTATTAAATTATTTTAAATTGTATATTAGAAGTCAAAGTTTCAAGAAAATATTTTAATTCTAATCTTGGTTTCTCGAGCTAGTCGTTTAGTCTTCACTGCGCTTTATCCCAAATAAATGATAAGAGTTTTCTCAAGCTTTAATTTCTTTTACAAGCTTATCTCATTAGATTTGGTCTTTTAAGACAAATAAATTTATGGGAGCCTTGTGTTTAATGAAGACAAGACCTTCTCAAGACATAGATTGATATATTTTGCAACAAGGGCGGGAAGAGTTGTGCGTGCGTGAAGTCGCACGTGTTTCGTACGATATTTTTTGTAATGGTGTGTGAAAAGGACGTGTGCAAAGAGCGAAAAACGGTGCTTCGCGCATTACTTTTTTACTTCACGCATTCGCACTAGATTTGCAAACTCCAGTGCGTACAAGGAACCTTGAGGCAACGTTTTGAGTTCTTCACGCGCATGTTTTACGCACAATATTTGAAAAAAATTATTATTGTAATTAAATACGACAGTTGATTGAATATTTGTTTGAATTATATTTGGCTGGTAGTTCAATCTGCAAACTTTAT
>JAWWML010000001.1:20270745-20291160 GCA_035047165.1 Ormyrus rosae | reverse complement strand
ATTGTAATTAAATACGACAGTTGATTGAATATTTGTTTGAATTATATTTGGCTGGTAGTTCAATCTGCAAACTTTATGTTTAATTTTTATATAACTATTTTTTGCTCATTGGAAGACGCGTTTTTTTTTATTAAAAAGTGCGTTTTTTATTTTTTTTATTTGATTCTTGAAACATAAAATTATTTAAGCTATCTAACAAAGCCTTCATCAAATTCATATAGTGTGTACCTACCTGCATAATGTAAGCGCAAAGTGAAGGTAATGACGACCAAAAAGGTTGTTGCATACTTTCCTGCATTAAACCAGATGCAGAAAGGCTTCTTTCGAATACCGTTCCCGGCGCACACATTGGGCGACGCGAAACCACGCAGGCAAGCAATTGACAATAAACCTGATTATGAGAGATCCTGAAGTGTATTGTTTAGTATCTTTCGCTTCTAATCAATTACCATTGGTAATATAGAAACAGGTAAGAAAGTGAAAGTCGAAGAGTGCTGTAAACGAAGCTATTCAACTGATCAGCCACCCAGAAATCGGCAAAGTTGACGTACACCAAAGGTGCAATCAGAACTCAGTATTGAAATAAAGTGTTTTTTAAGAATCTATTACGTTCTGGAAACACTAATATTATTAAATTATTATATCAAACATGCATGAGTACAATCAAATTCAATAAGATAATCCAGATCGAAATCGATTTTGAACGCAAAACTTCAGTGAAACAACTTTATCAATTTCTAAAAAGCGTTTCGCGCAATCAGTAAAGTCAATTCCCTTACCTCAAACAATAAATTGAAAGTCTTCGTATTTCACTAATATTGTTATTCCAAAACGAGCGCCGACGACGAACAATCTAACATTTGTTATTTTCCTCTTTTTCACCTTCCTCCCTTTGTCAAACAATTGAATCAGGTGATACTTCCTAAGAGGCCTGCAGAAGGGCTCTCTTTGCGCTTCAGCTCCCTGTGAGTAGGCATACAATTTTAATAGAGTTTGAATAAACAAGCAGTATCTCCAAGCCACGTGTTTTTTGCCCTGAACACCATCCTATCTTCTACAAAATTGTTTTTTTGTAATGTATTATATAAGTAATATATATGCATATAAATATATATAAGATGTAAAATAAATTTAAGATGAAAACTGAAAAAAATTTAGTATATTAATTTGTTTAAATTTATTTTACAAAAACCATTTACAAAAGTCATCAAAATTATACAACAAGACTTATGTTTATTTTAAATTTAAGTAAATTTTTTAAAAATATTCATAATACAATCATAAGTAATCTTTTATATTGAATATAAAATTATTTGAACATATTTTATCATCAATTTGTTTAATTGTTATTCTGAATTATCATTGGCATCTTGTTGATATTTTGTTATTATAGCTTGCAATTCTTTATCAGCTTCATTTTCTGTTTCTATGAATCTACTCATTTCTTCAAGAGCTTCCTGCAAATATAGAAAATAATATTTTCTCATAGAATCTCTTTTCTAGAAAATGCAATGTAAAAAAGCTGTTTTTAATTTAAAATCAGACTAATAGTAGTCATTGTTCACAGAAACCTTTGCACCTTTAGTAATATTATTCTCCATGAGAACATTAATTGCGCGTTCCGGCACATAATTATAAGCTTTCGAAGCTAATTCTTCTTGTAATAATTCGATCTCTTTATTCTTTCTAGCATAAATAGCATGTGTACATAATCCGACAGTTAGTAAACGATTATTGAGCTGAGTTACAGATTCAACCGATTTTTGTACGAATTTCTGTTCCTGCTCTAATTTTCCAATATTACTAAAATTATTAAAATAAAAATTGTTAAAATATAACGTATATTTAAATTGGAACAAATTTAAAAAATTCGAAGTGAAAAGTTCCAGAATTAAACACCCACCTCTTTAAAATTCCGTGTACTTGTGCGAACCGTTCTTTTGCCTCCGTTAGATTAACCTCTAAGTTCTTCTTTTGATTTTCACTTTCCAAAATCGTGTTCTGTAATTTCTGCACGTCCAACTTTAGCGTCATGTTCTCTAATCTTGCAGAGTGAGTCTGTTCGAGCAAAGACTCGCGTTCGTTCAAAGCTGCGTCCCATTTGATCTGCAGTTGCAGAGTCTCATTCATATACTTAGTTTTCTCCTTTTCGAATAGTTCAATCACTTGGTGCGCGCTTTTTAATTGCAGTTTTAAATCAGTGATCTTTCGTTTGCTGTTTTCTAAATCTACGTCTTTGTTAAGCAGTTGCTCTTGAAGTTTTGCTGATTCTCGCTGAGCATTTTCGAGGATTTTCTTTGCAGGCGAGGTCAAGAAGGTAATATAAAAGGTAATTTTTTGATAAATTCAGATTTTAATACACAAATATTTGACTTACGGTTTTGAATAATAGTTCATTATGCTTTTGTTTTAATTGCATGTCTAAACTAAGAATATTAGGAATATTATTATCCTGATCTTGCGACATGATTCTGAGAACAGTACAGTAGAATAAGAATTTAAATTTATAATACCGTTTTTTTTCTAAATAGTCGTTAAATAAGAGTAGTTCACAACATCGACAGGAACCACAAAAAGACAAACCAAAAATTGAACCTACACATTTTTAAATGCAAATCTGTTTTTTATTTGTATATACAATAAAATTCAATAGAAATCTATTTAGAAAAAAGCTTGCATACAATAAAGAAATAAAATTTAAAACGAATTTAAACGACCACGCAAATCCTTGCGATATGCCGCAACATATTTCACTGCACCTTTTTCGGGATCTTAATCATGCGGATCGCTAAAAATTATATGTATAATTCAAGTTTTAATAATAAATAATTAATAACAGGAAAGGTTTACTGAAAAAATGTGCGATTTCGTTGATTATGCCTTTTAATTCTATATTATAAAAAAGCATTTACATTTTTTATAAAATAAATTTTATGACTTTTATAAAATAAAGTTAAAATTAATGTTGTGCTTTAGACAATAGTGCATTCGTGAATAACAAAATGTTTGAGTTTTAAACATACATTAGTGAATACTATGCATGTATATACACGGAGAAAAAAATTTGAGTAGAGCAAAATAATTTATGATTTTCTAATATTAATAGAAGAAGGAAACACAAAAAAAACAAAACAACTTTTAACATTCATCTTTAAAATAACTTTTTCGTAATTTTTATACCAAATGATTACAACATATTTGTTATATTACAAATATTATGCTGATGAAAGTAAATAATAAATTTTCTACTTCGGAGTGTAAGGGCTTCGATAACGTGAACAAAATATAAAGGGATTATTCTAGAATACATATTGATTTTATAATTTATCAATATAAAAGACGAAACAAAACTTATTCTATAGTACACAAAAAATTGTACTTGAGCTTCTTGTAAATAACACTATATTTTTTCTCCGTGTGTTATATACACATTAAAATATCTTACTCTAAGTACAATTTATTCTAGTCATTGCATTTGATTTATCTACGATCTGTCATAGTATAATCTGTACATATTAGATTTTCGATCAGTTGATTTATACACAGTAGAAATGAATTCGTTAAGTTAAAAGTTGGTATATCAGTATTTTGAAAGTATGAAAAGAATTTCGATCAAATATTGGACAGTGTCTTTCTATTAAAAGCTTACGAGGCAACTTTTAACGATGGCTTTTTAATGCTCTTTAGAATTGTTCGTCTGTACATTCTTTTGGTTTGCGTTATTTTTATTTTGCGAGAATTTTAAGAACTCTTCGAATGCTTCTGCAATAATATCATCCTCCTCATCATTTTCCCATGATTCTTGAATTCTGTAATATAAATCATTATTTTAGATAGAGTAGAATTTTTTAACTTTACTTCGTTTTGAAACATTACAAAATGTAAAAATAATATTTTATACTAACGTAAAGTCCCCTTCCTGATTTTCGAGAAACCTGCTCTCTTCATCTGTCAATACTTGACCATCTGGTCCATAGAAGATTGGTTCATCAGCTACTGAACTCGTCGGTTGTTGTTTATTTTCAATATGAAGAGGAACGTGAGATGAACTTACACCCCAGTTTCCACTTCTCAACTCAGTTACACTGTTAACCATGCGGCCAACGTTTGAATCTACTCTACCTTGAATGACTAGATCGGATAATGTACGCATAACTTGTTCCATTTCAGCTCTATTTCCACTATTATCTCTTTCTAAAGTTTGCCCTGCCAACTAAACGTTTTTGTTTAAACAATAGTTCCTTTAAGCATTATATAAACATAAAATGATAATTGATACCTTCAAAGCCTGGCAGATATTTTTAGCTGAACTAGGACCTGGATTATGTAAAACAGTGCGTATTAATTGAATTAGAAGTTTTCCAAGTTCTGAGGCTGGTACAGGTTCCATTTGTGTAACTAATTCTGCTAGGAAAAATATTAACCCATGACATTTCTTTTCATCATCTTCAGCGTGTTTTGTGATTTGCTTCCAAGTTTCAGTTTGCTCTTGAGTCTTTTGTTTGCATCTAAAAAACATTAAAATAGTTGTTATGAAGGTTTTACCTATAACAAAAAAATTAAATAATACAGTTGTCTATATTTACTGATTAATTAGGGTTTCTCTGAAAATTGATGTAGATTTGTCTGCCACAAATGCTATTGTGTCAAGGTGTGTACAAAGTCTTGCTCCACTGTATCGGAAATTTCCTTCATTTACAGACTAAAAAACGAAAATAGATTAATTAATATTCAAAATGTATGCAGTAGTTTTTAAATAAATTATTTATAACTGAATTTTCTTTAATTATAAAACATCAGATCTTTATAATTACCTGCTGTATAAGTAAATTTAGGATTTCTTCACATTGGCTAGCTTCATCAAGGAATGGACTTACAGTATCAACTAAGTGAGCTACTAAAGAATCAAACTTTCCAGGATTCATTGTTAATGTTCTAATGGCACTTTCCAACTGTGTTAATGTACTAGGGAGATCAGCAGGTTGTGCATCATCCTAAAATAATTTTTACATTATAGGATAGTCGTATTTTTAAAATCAATTCTTTCATACTGTAGAATACATACAAACTGCTTATTAGCATAGTCTCCTGAACCTCCGTCAAATTGGCCATAGTCTTGAATAACAGGGTACTGATTATATTGTTGGTAAGGAGCTCCTCCATATCCTCCTCCTTCTGAGTACTGATAAGGTCCCGAGTGTTGGTAGTTATAGTGCTGATGCTGCCTTTGAAGCATAGCCTGTTGTACATTTTGAGCTTGTCTTGCTATTTGCAAACGATCCTGAACAGAACTTCTGTGTGCTGATCCAGGTTGTTGTTGTGTTGGCTAATAATCATGAATTTAAAAATTAATATTTTGCACTGAAAAATAATCTCATTAATAACACTTACAACTGTGAATGCTTTTGGTACAAATTCAGCAGCCTCAGCCGAAAGTACAGAATTTCTCACAATTTCACTGACAGCTTCTGTAATTATGCATTAATAGAAATCACTATAAATTATCACTATTAATAATATTTAACTTTGAGTAAACTTGTTAAATAAATTTCAAAATGAGAAAATATTGATTGATTTATATCCCAAAGAATTTTCTACTAAGCAGCAGCAATCTGATCTCTTATTACGCAAACACCATAACTTTTCTAAAATCTTGATATGATATGTAAAATAAACTGCAATAAGTTTGGATAAATCATCATACCAAGTCAATTTGTTTTTGTAAAAAGATCTTATATTTGTCGACATTTTATCTTTTCAAAGGACTCTCTCAATTCAAATTGTAAAATACTTAATAAATTTCAGCAACTATGCTAAATTAACAATGTAAAAGAATTGATTCTAAAAATCGTTAAAATAATTTATTTGGAACAGGTCAAAGTCATAATTTGACTGCCCTATTAGGCAGATGGCAGGATTAAATCCCACAGTTTAGATCATAATAATTTTCAATTTGTTAAAAATAAATGATATTAACATTTTATTAGAAAAAATTCTTTTACACTGTTAACTTGGTACAGCTGTTGAACTTTATTGATTGTTTTAGAAATCGCCTTGGAAAGGTCCTGTGTAGGAGAAGAAAACGTCCGCAAATATAAAATGTTTTTTACAAAAAAAATTAGCTTGGTGCGATCATTTTTGTTCAAACTTCCACCATAGCTCGTGTCTCGCGACAAAGAAGCCCCACCGCGCCGTCGAGCAGCATTATACCACCTCTTTACCTTGAGGTTGATGAGGCCTGCGGAGTTCTTGATCCGGTAAACGAATGCCTCGTCCACGACCTCTGTTGCTCCAGGGACGGTCGGAGTCGGCCTCGCCCTCAGGCATGCCGTACTGCTGCTGCTCCATCCTGCGTAAACACAAGCACACCCGCGGAATTAGGTTAAGCGGCACCCAGTTTACGGCTCCGCATAAGTCGCACTGCCTCCTAGAGTAACTCGTGGATGTGAATCCAGTGGTCGTGGCTTAGTTCAGCTACTTTTTTTCACTGTAGTGCGGAAAGGAGCGTTTAATACACGAACTGTGAGGCTGTATGGGTCGGAAATCGGAGGGAAAGCCGTACACAAGTCCAGGACTGCCCTTCGAGCATATACTCCTCGAGGGAGCAACACGAGCGGCAGGGATGAGAAATGTAGCCGAATCGGCAGAATGTATTATGTTTCGTGGCGCCGTGGCGGTGATAGTGGGGAGATTCGGCAACGCCGTAGGAGCTGTTTAAAATATGAATAGAGAATCGCGCCAAATGATTATTAAATTAGAGTAAAGAAATCTCTTATAATTTTTAGGGGGTTTGTAAATTTAATTTAATTTAAAAACTTAATGGTAATTAATGGTATATAATAGTTTATATCGTTAGATTTTTATTATTTATTCAACTGAGTGCAAACAAAAAATATTTATTTATTATACAATTTCCAAAGATAATTTAATAACGTAAATTTAGAAAAACTTTATTAAAAAAATATTATTAAATTTTTATAAAGCACATCATTTGCCAGTCCATTTTTTGTTATCGAAAAAAAATATTAATGAGAGTAATTATAAAGATTTTACAAGTATTTCGATCCACGAAAGTATCTTTTACTATAAGTTTAGAATTTGTATTAAAAATATAATTTAAATATATCGAAAAAACTGTTATTAAAATTTTAATGTTTTAAATATTTATTTACAATTATAAACAAACATAAAAAGTAATAAATCTTTATTTATATTATTGTACTTTATTATATTGAATTGTAACTGCTATGTCCCCTTAATTTAATTTTAATTTTTAGATTATATAACGTATATGCATGTATGTATTTCAAAGATGCAATATTTTAAGTAAAAGAAGATAATTGAAAAGAAAAGAATTGAAAAGAACCATCAAAATTTAGAAATGAAAATAAAACAACATCTATTGTTTTGTCAAAAAAATGTAAATAATAAAAATGAAAGAAATTTCTTTTGTAATAAACATTAACAAATTTTATTAAATATAGCAAAATCCAATCGCGCTTCGAGAGTACTATTTCGTTTTTCAGGAATATAATTTTTCGCTATAATTTGATTTTAATTCATGTAAATGATAATTAGATAAGTTTTTAAAGCAAAATGTTGATCTCCCTTTTTTATTTTTTTTTATTTAATACTTTGATTCTATATAAAGACTTAAGTTTAGAAATTTAAATGCTGTTATCCTTAAAGAATTAAGGCTCTATACTCTATAGACCTTCGACAACGTTGCCAAATCTATCGCCCCACTACTACCGCCGCCACGAAAACACATTCTGCCGATCGGTTACTTTCTTCTACGCTTCTACCTAATACTTTTTATTAGCTGCTAGAACTTCATAAGCGCGCTTGCCGTGCGCATGAGTGATTGTTTTCAGATGTTATAATTTGTTTTTTGAATTTAAAAATTAAGAAAGATATCTATCAATTAATTTCTTGTAGTTACTGAACTATAGTAAATGTGCAGAATGCAAAGTTAGAATTTGGAGTTTAAAAATGGAGTTTACTTACCGTCTAGGTTAGGTTACTCTAATGAAACACCAATAATATAGATACTAAGCAAGGTTTTATGTCTATTTTCAAAAATGGATCAATTGCATTCAGCTTTATCAGCTTTGAAAGTTTTACGATCTAGCGTAGGTCAAGTATTTTATTCTCTTGCACATGGAATAAGGTCTGAACACGGAGAAGAAAATAAGGAAAATAAATATTTATTGGAACTTCAAGAACTTTTAACAACTGTTGGTACAAATTTGAGGTATATTCTTTACTTAATAATTGTATACAAGTTGTTGATGTAAACAATTTGGGACTGTTATAATGGGTGGATATCAGATTTTAAAAAAAGTTTATATATTCAGTTGAATTTTAATTTTAGGGATGTGGAACAGGCTGTAAACTCTTTAAATCCACCTCCTGGTCCATTCAATTTAGGAAATACAGCATATTTAAATCAAGAAACAACACATGAACGTCAAGCGTTATATGGCACATTAGTAAACCTTTACAAATGGACTGACAAAGCTCATGAATATAGTAATGTAGCTTATCAACTTTTAAGTCAAAATTCGTTGAAACGTTCCTCGTCACTTTCAAACCGTCGAAAAGGGGTTAGACAAAATGCATATGCCCACAATTACTCGCCTGAGTAAGTTAAAACCATTAAGAATTTATCTTGATAATATAATTGTTATTTTCATTTAGATGTATATTATATTAAAGAATATTTTTTTAGCCAAGTTAATAATATTTTAACGAATTATGATAGAATGTTTAGTGACATGTCTATCACAATAACACGTCCTTGTACATCAAATGCAATTGTTCATGTCACTTTAGGACATGTACTAAAAGGAATTGTTGCTTTCAAAGGAATTATGATAGAAAGGGTCGTTATCAAAGGTTACAATGAACAGCTAGATCTATGGACAAATTCTCGATATAAAGTTTTTCAAAGAGTTACAGACCATGCTCAATCTGTAATATTACACTATTCTAATCCTATCTTCCCAGAGCTGGCAGTTAAACACTTTTTTGTAAGTTCATTAAATATACATGATTTTTATTTAAAATCTTAATATTTCTTTCTTAGCTGGGTATAATCAAAAGTATAAGTTCATAAAAATTATATTTATTTTATAAAAAAGTCAACTATACTTTTTTTAAAACAGAGTTTGAACACAGTTAATATTTCTTTGCAGGCTTGGCTGCACAGTCTGATCACCTTATTTAGTAACCCTTGCAAAAGATGTGGATTGCTGTTGCATGGTGCATTACCTCCAACATGGCGGGATCCTAAATCACTGGAACAGTATCACTTTGAGTGTAAACCATAAAATAAAAAAAGACTTAAGCTACAATCTAAAATATTAGGATGTAAAATTATCTACTACAATGCTTAAATTAATTTTTAGTTAGTTCAATGTTTGTAAATTATTTCTATCATCAATAAGCCTGTATATTATATATATTTAGTCCTTCATTTTATTTTTTTCAGTTAATGTAAGTGTACATTATTTTTAAGATTAGTTAATTTTTCAAGAAATTTATTATAATTTTGTGAATATACATATGAAAACCGAGGTAACGAAAATCATAGTTTTTTTACACACTAATAATGTTGAAAATAATTTTTAAAATAAATTTAAGGAGGAATGAAGATTGGATATAAAAAAAGGCATGTTTACAGTTATTTATCACTGTATCTTTATTCAATGAATAACAAAAATGATAATAGTATAAAGTTAAATGACAAAGAGAAACCGCTGAGCGTCGTTCGGACGGCGAACGATTACTGGTTGGAAAACTGCAACAGGATCCTCTACAATTCGCGGTGATCTGTGTAGTCAAACGAGTATAGATCAATATAGAAATTCTCGTCGGTCTTTCATATCTTTAGCTTTTTAATTGCGTTGGTCCACACTGAACAGCCGTTTCCGTGCGATAACAATTCATCACCGTCGTATCATCTCGTTAATTACACAAGATTTACAAAACGAATCAACCTAAAATTAATTAGTCGTAGTTTTCTTTGACGGATTCTGTTTTAATTTATTTCATATCGTTAAAAAGTATACTACATATAAAAGCAAGTCTCAGAGTCGTTATGTGAACGTTGGAATAAATGTCATTCAAGATTGTAACGTTGCAATTGAGATTTTCAGAGGGGAATTGTGATTGACGAGCTTTCTTCTTTCTACCGTGTAACAAAAATACGCTCCAGCTTGATCGCTCGAACGTTCGTGCGACCAATTTCAAGCGGTTTCTTCCACAAAAAATAATCTAGTTGAAACAGCTTTAAATTGGCGCGAACGCAGCGAATACTTTGACCGATCCATTTAATTACATTTTATGCCCTTTGCGTTCTCGTCGCGGTGAAGGATAATTCCAATGGTTACAAAAATAAATACAAATATAGGAATCGAATGTCCGTCACGTTGTAAACTATATATACTTGATTATCTCGTTCGACTGAAAAAACCAATTTTTAGTGCTGTGTGCGTTTTCGTTTTTTTAAAATCAAGCAACTTAAACACGATTTACAATCACGTTCGGATATTTCAGAATATCTCTGCATCAGTCGCGCTTAGTTTTTTGCCTGCGGAAGAGGATAAGTTTTCTCATATTAATCTATACAGGGAGCTCTCTCGTGTAACAATATTTTTTTTTTCTCTCATTTGACGCGAGGAAAATCGAGAATCGGGACGTCGAGGGAACAACAACGCAGCGCAAAACACAATGGACAGTTTTATATATTTATTATATAACGAACGCAACCGTTAGGCATATATCTACAGATTCGCAGCGACGACATCGTCGATGTCGCCCGCCTCGCCTTTTCTTGCTCTCCGCTCGGTTTGTGGGGCCGTTCGGGAATACGGGACCTCGGCTCTTGCCGTAATTCATCGGAACGATTTGCCAATGATATCAAACGAATTTTGATTGCTATGAAATTTGATTGTATTCGTTAATCTACAACAGCTTTCTAAAATCTCAAAGGTATATATTATAACTTATTTTAAGATCTGTAACTTGCGGTAGACTCAACTACTCTATAAACTATAGCTTCGCAACTACCTTTCAAAAGCATGATTCAACCATAAATTTTAAATTCAAACTCAACGTATCTCTCACGAACACTACATTTAGGACGGAAAAATGAAAGAAAGGATGAGTTAATATAGCTTACAATAATAGTACTTATAATTTTATTATGCAAACGATGCAGTACAACTTGCTTATATATCTTACACAGGAGATCTTACACGAAAACAGGTGGGCTATATATATATATATATCTTTCGAATCGTTCGGCTGCATTACGGCAAAGCGCGAGAAAAATCGGCGCCACACGCGGCTCGAGGGGTCGCACATGTGATTCGCAAGCCTAATAAGAAACGCGCGTGAAAATCCTCTGAAACCTTATCAATATATACGAATTCGTAATTATATGCACTGTACATAATTGATTCTATCAAGTTTCCTTATTCGACCACTTGTTTATAAGTAAGTTTTTTTTTTATTCTGCTTAACTCCCGACCTTTTTTCCCCGTTAATACATCGACGATCGATTGCTACTAGTTTCCGTTACTTTTTTTTTTTTGTTTTTTTTTGTTTTGTTTTTTGTTTATTTCCTCGCTCGTTCTTCCGCCGTACCCTCACGCGTGAGTGTGTGTGTTCTGTGTATAATATAATTTATATTCGTAAATCGGGCAGAATCTTTATACGTCGGAGTGAAAACGCATGCGGCTCACTCTTCTCGAATCTATACTTTAATCGTAATAATAATTCTTATAGGTTTCCTTCCGCTCCGCCCTTGGATTAGCGCAATATCTCGTCGCGGTTAAAATATCGCCTGCCCTCCTTTTTATAATGATAGTAATGGATAGTAATAATAATAGTATCGGTGTAATCATAATTCTCACGTTTAAAAATGGCCCGGCCTCCTCGTCGGAAAAAAGATATAATGCACTCGAGAATTTTTGTTATTATACTTCGGGCCCGAAAGTCGGCGGGGGAGGTTTTTATCATTTTTAGCTCAGTTTCTCCCCCCGACTTTTTTACTGGTTAGCATCGTTTTTTTTTTTTTTTATATCGCGAGCGAATAATCTTCACACACATAGGCTGCTTTACATTACAGACGGACCTCGCAGGTCCATTTGTTTTATTACTCTCCATCCTCTCTGAAAACCTATGTATTTTTCTCTTGTTTATGTATATATGTATATGCATGTATATATATAATATATATTCATTTTGTCATATCGATACAGTGCCTAACTGTTAGCGTTTTTAAGATTAAACCTAATTAGTTTGTTTTGTTTATGTCGTGGTTCTTCCTCTTCGACCTGTGCTGCTTGCCATTTATTTCGTGTCTCTTATCACGTCTTATATAGTCGTTACGTTGTACGATAAGTTATTACACAACTGTACACATTCACGTATCTGTTTTTTTTTAGCTTTTTTTTTTAATTTTTCTTTCGTTTTTCGTTTTGTTAACTTTTTTTTCGGAATACTGCGCGTTCGAAAGTCGCTTTAAGTGGCAGTGAACTTATCGTAGAAATCGTTATTGTGATCGCCTGCTCCGCTGAACTCGTCTGAATTTCAAAAGAGGCTCTGACTGTTATTTTTTTTCTTTTTGTTACCTGTTCTTTCGTTGATACTTCGCTTTGACACTGCTCGCGATTCTTAAATTATATTCTTAATGTACGAAATACTGAAAAGCAAGGGTTTTTGTGAAGAAAAGGTTCTATCTCTAAAAATTTGAAAAGAAAAAAAATTGAACCAACTTAATATTAAAAAGTCATGGCAAATGATTATTCTTAAGAATTTATTATTAACGTAATATTTCACAATCGATAAACATCACTTGAGCAGTTAAAAAGCGAAGTCGTACTCGGAAATCGCACTCGTCGCCATTTTATATATATATATATATCATTTCTTTCTATATGTATCTTAGTACGAAAAAAGTAGTTCGTCCGATATTGCCGATGACACCACATCATTATATATCCACATTCGAAAATTGTTCGTCGCTTAATTTCAAATTGTTAAACGAGAGAAAGTGGGGGAGTGTAGGAAGGAAAAAAGAAACGCTTTTATTATCCGCGGTCTTTTCTTTTAATATATATCGCGCGTCGTGAGATAAATCGCGTCGCGCGCGGAAAAGGATATAATACCAGTGGAAATATATCGGCGCGCGCGCTTTATAAAGAGAGGAGAGACAGAGTGAAAGTGAGAGAGAGACGACACGTCGCGCGCTTCATCATCAGTAGAAAGATCATAGGAAGAGACAGTGTTTATTACACAGTGTTACGTTTTTTTTTCTGTTTTTTTTTCTTTCGTTTTAATCCTATATCCGCGCCATCAGCTTTGGCAATTTAACATTTACTACCGCGGCGCTGCTCTCTTCGTTTACTTAAGATTTAAATACGAGTTTTGTCGAGTATTAATCATCTTGGATTTAATCCTTGTCTACGCTGTCTGGCAGAGAGAGAGAGAAAGAGAGAGAGACAACTTAGAATATTAATTTAAAAAGAGGGATATGCCATCAGCGCGCGCATCTTTCATCTGCCTCGTATTACCTGCACATAGGTACGCGTTTATTGTACGGCCATTACGCGAACGAGAAACGAACGTTCTTTTTCCCCATTCGGCTCATCTGTCCTTTTTTCTTTCGCGCCTTCTTTTTCTTCTCCCACGTCTTTGTGTCTCCTCGCCTCTCTCGTTTCTCCGTACCTGCGTGTCGGTGTGCAGATGCGTGTAAGTGTCGTAAGTGTTAGAGAGTCTTGGATTTCGCCCCCCTCCCCCCCCCGTCGCAAGCTACTACTTTTTTTCTCGTCACTAGTAGCCTAGAGTGTCACTAGCCTAGGTATTTTTTTCGCTTAATAAATAGGTATCGCAAAGTTCGATAATTATAATAACCACGATGTATTGGAAGTATTTTTTTTAATATCTCCTAATCGAGACGTTTTTTTTTTTTTTAATATTTTATTTTCTTCAAACCGACGCGTAATCTCGTTATTGCCTTTCTCTCCCTGCTCTCGTGTGTGATTTTTTGTCATCGTTCGCTTTCGATATTACTGTGGTTGTCTGTTTTATTTCGACGCTGAGAAAAAGTTTACTTTACCCAAATCTGATTCGCGAATTTCATATGCGAAGTTCCCGTCTTTTCAAGATGTTTCAAGGAAGGGAGGAGAGTTTTGATGCAGATTGGTTTTCGAATTTATTTGCTTGAAAAATAATTCAATAAATCGGACGTCGATAAAGCTTTCTTTTCTCAGAGCTCGTTTGTTCGATGCAAAACTTGATAGATTTCTTTTAATTAGGCCTCTTTATTCCAGATTTTAAGACTTTTATGAGCTTAGCGACATCTGAAGTAAGGTTTTCAAGTAGTTTATGCTGAGTTTAGTCGGTCTCGTTTTAAATATAGGTTACTTTTACACGTTTTTGAAAGAGATAGCTGTTCGTGAAAGCCTCTTTTTTTTTTATTATAAAATCTGGCATGATTAATACGTACGTCATATTAATTTCTCACGTTGTGAAGAGCGAATCTTTTTACATTATTGATGCTTTAGTTTTTAATTCTTTATATATATATGAGTTTAAATTTCGAGAGCTTCGATGATATTATGCTGCTAAGGGTTTTTTTTTTTATCGAATTCCACGATGTGTTGTGCGAATGAAAAAAAAAAAATTGTGCGCGGTGCAGGACATTTTTTCTGTTGATAGTTAAACTTTTTATTATATAAATATTTATTGAAATTTTATATCTGCTTCTTTATTACGCCTGTACTTTATTAATTAGTCTTACGTTAATTAATTTAAGTGTCCAATGAAACTTGACCGATAAATTTTTCTCATAAAAAAGAGCTTGCAAAAATATTTATCGGTAAAAGTATGTCGAATCTACCCTGTTGAAAAAATCTTATAAAACTCTCTTTATTAGGATTCATTATAATGTGTATTTGCACCGGAATTAATAAGATTTTATAGGATATTGAACGATATTTTCATGAGAATAGTGTAAAATCCTTATAAAACTTATTTTATATAGGATTTAATACATGTACTTGCACCAAAATCAATCAGACCTTGAAAAGATTTTGTAAGATTTTTTCAACGGGGAAGTAAATTAAATGCATTTGATAATAAAGGTAGTTTACTCTAATTTTAATCTTGAAACGAGAACGTAATTTATGGCCTAATAAATCAGTAGAAATGTTCGTAATGACACACGGACCGTCGAGTCTCAACGACGACGTTATTATATAAGTTGGGATTAAGGACTTAGAAATATATACACAAGTATGTACATATAAGGGAAGGTTTCCCGAGAAACTACGAGCTTTTGAAAAAATTAATTAAAAACTTTACTCTCTCTTGGGACGCGATTCAAAATTTGTTTTGAATTGAATCAGGTCGATTCTACCGTATCTTATTAGGAGGCATTGCATTGCTTTGCTTTTGTTGAAACTGACGGTTTATGCAGTTCGATATAAAATATGAGGACATCGATTTCGTGCTATTAATTTCGTCCCAATAAAAGTATAATTAATTGTTTTAATAAGTCTTATTAAACTATGTGAAAATTGTTAAAAAATTCTTCGCTATCAGTAAAAAATTAATGTTATTAACGCTTTTTATCACGTTGTCTTTTTTTTTTTTATTAATTACGAGAAGATTTTGAATGTTCTTTCAATTTTATTATAAATCTTTTAAAAACGTAGAAATTGTTAAATCACGTTCAACGTTTAGTTAGACAACAAAATGAATCGTGTATTAAAGACATTGCTTGAATTTTTATACTTTTAAAAAAGAGTTGCCTTAACCGTGAAATTTACTTTTAATCGAAGGCACAACCATATCTTTATAAAAACAAAGGTGATACGTAAATAAATAGAAAATGTATAAAAGTTAATCCGCCGAAAGTAAAACAAGGCTAAATTTTTTTTAAAAACGCTTCTGCGAATCCTCGTTTAGGATTTTCTAGATATAACATAAGGCATTTAAGTCTTCTTCTGCCTTTCAAAAATCCTAGATGCTATAATATGTATCGATTTTAGGCAGGTTTACGGTGTTTTTTTTTTTTCACATTTCGCTATATTTACGGGCTGATTAATCTTTTAGTTGCAAAGTATCATATTATTCTCTTATTTCGACAGTCATTTAGAACCACTTTTACGAAATGCTAGGATCTTTTTCAATCGCCCAGATATGATGTGTACCTAAATTTTTGGCAGTACGCTAAAAAAAAAAATCTCGAGGATAAACGTTTTTTGGCTTGTTAGTTTTGTTCTCTAACGCTACTGTTTCATTTTGCGCAATACGGTGAAAGGAAACCTAAGACTGAAACGGAAATAAGGGTCGGAAACCTTCCGTTACACCCACAATTCGCTCCATATTCTCCCTTTTTTCTCTCTCACTTTTTTTTCTTTTTATAATTATTACTCACTTTGGATCGTTCGAGTTCACAACTAACTACGTTACATTATAATAATAATGCGCGAAAATCACATGAGATCGTTGCGCTATAATACTGATTTACAAAAGTCGTCCTTTCTCGAGTCGTATATATATAATTTTTAATTATAAGCGTTCGCCGAAAGCGACCGTCGCCTCCTGAGAATCGGCGTCGTCGCCTCCCGCTTCATTTTTCTCTTCCTCGTTTGCGATCTTCGCCTTTTTATTGTTAATATTCAAGGTCCTTGCGAGCGGCGTTCTTTTTTTTAAAACCGCCAATTATCCAGCGTACGAAATAGACCTTATAGTTTATTCTAATAATTGGGCACAGTAGGCACTGATCAACTATAGCTTTTTTTTTTTCACCCCCCCTTTTTACCATTTTTCTCGCTCGGAGGATCGATCGTTCGTC
This sequence comes from Ormyrus rosae, assembly GCA_035047165.1. Classification (NCBI taxonomy): domain Eukaryota; kingdom Metazoa; phylum Arthropoda; class Insecta; order Hymenoptera; family Ormyridae; genus Ormyrus; species Ormyrus rosae. Next base: position 20,274,287 of record JAWWML010000001.1, on the reverse strand, counting down.
GTCGAGATCCCCCGTCGGGTGTTTCTTTTTAAGAGAGCACTCGAAAAAGAAGGTACGCGCTTGCTGTTTCATTCGCCTTTTTTACGATCGTACGATTCATAATTGAAATAATCTCATACTTGATACTGAAAGTTCGAATCGTTGAATTTAGTAGAAAATTCTTTCCTTGCACGTATATATTTACAGTTACTTAACCAAATAAGAAACAGTCAATAAAACTTTGACGGACAATAATGAAGACTACTTACATTTTTCAACACCTCGATGAAAGCACCCCCCTCAACAACGTCGCGTATAAATTTCGATCGAATTCAACAAAAGTATTACATAACTGGGCGCAGCTCGCGGCGCATATAACGATATTGACATTGAAAAAACGACGAGCAGTGCTTGCGCGCGGTACCGCCTTACAATACAGTTAAAACGCTACAACGAAGGTACGTTTACATCACGCGTGATCGTCTGCCACGTCGTCAAAAAAAAAAAAAAAAAAAAAGAACCACTGCAGTAGTCGAAGGAAACATCAGGCCTCCTGCCCTCCTCCTCTGGTTCTCTCTCATCATCAGTTTCTCCTCGAGCGCGAGACGGGGCCGCAGCAGTCGTCGCAGTCGTCGTCCTCGTCCCGGAAGTAGTCGGCGCAGGCCCGGGCGCGCTCAGCCAGCAGCCGGGCCAGTCGGGCCTCGAGGCCCCGGACGAGTCGGCGGCCGCTCGCGATGACATTAAGAGGATGAGTTCCCCAGTGTCAGACAGCGCTGTTCGGAAAGCGTGGCGGGGGAAGCGGGGGCGGTGGCCTCTCCGGTTGAGCGGGACGATCGACGACGGAACACCGATCGGAGCCAGCTGCAAACACAACTGCGTCCACCAGCCCGGTTGTTAACGGAGGCCGGAGACACAGTTCGGAGATCGGGGGGGACGAGGTCCCCAGGTTAGCTTACAAAATTTCCAGCGTGGCTTACCAACTTATTGTCTACTTTAGGGTTTGCTTGGCGATTAATTAAAGTTTCGTTTGTTTAATGGTTATTTATCTTTTTTTTTTTTTCTTTCAAACGTGTTGTCTAGTTGGGAGAGGACGGGGAGGTGGATGCACTACCGGGGGGGAGAAGGGCATGCGGCACTACGTTTGTAAAATTTGGCAACACCACTTTCTTTTGAGACTTTATAAATCCGTCAATAAAAAAAAGGCGTCGCGCGATACGCCGCTATTCTCCCGAATTCCCGTATGCGGCGCATCGCCGCGGGCGTTTTCTCAGGTACACACACGCTCCCCCTCGGGAACGTTAACTTGCCCGCTCTCGCTTTTTCAATTATACACCGGGCGATCTGTATGCACGCGCATCTAAATACGGCGCTCGGGCGCCTCTCCCGTATATACCTCACGGCGAGAGCGGCGGCGGCGCCCCCATACATATTGCAGACTCGGCTGCAGGACACTGCGACCTGAATAATGCAGGAGGCGCGAGAGCGCGATTATGCATTTTCCTTCCTCTCTCTCCCTCTCTTTCCTCACACGTTATAAGCAAGGATTTGGCGTCGCCTCGTGTCCGCGGGCCACGGTGCTCTCAATAATTCATGCGCCGAGCGGCGACCTGAGTACACGTGTGTGTATGTAGGTGAGAGCCCGAGGCGAGATGGAGGCCGGAGCTATTTCGCCTTCTTACTACTGCGCGGGCCCCGGCGAGCGTGTCTTGCGCGAGAGCGGGCAGGTGAGAGCGCGGATGAGGCGGTTTAACGCTTTTAGAGGGGACGTGCCTCGATACCGGGGCGTTTTAAAGTTTTACGCGCGAACGCTCTCGTACGCTTTTTGGAAGCGGATTCGCGCTGGAGGGACGAGATTAATCGGAAGGCTCTTGATCGACCGTTAAATTAGTAATTTGTTTTTATTTGCGACGCGATTTGAAGTTCCTTTTTATGTTTAAGACTGCGAATTACCTTTTCAATCACTTTAAAAGGAGCGGTGGTCCACTTAATGTCAGGATTAAGGTTCTCTGTATAATGAATCACTTTGCAAAGTCTGTGGGAGTACAGTTCGTTTTAAAATAGAAGCAACTAAATGTATCAAGATTTATAGCGTAGCGTCCGTGAAGAGAGAATAGAGATTATTCTTGAATTATTATACGAGTTTTTTTAATTCTATTTTTAAAAAAGGGTCTGTATTGAACGTATAATTAGCGAAAAAATTTGTAATTTTAAAAGTCTAAGTGCGCTTTTATGTTAAAACGGGAAATTATTATCCTGAATGCTTGATGAATTAAGATTTATTACGCCTTAATTAGGGTAATGTGTATTTACGTATATACGCTGTCTCAAAAGACGTGGTTTGCCAATATTTTACAATAAATGACAAATTTTACACAATTTTTCACAGTTTCATGCTGATTTGTCTTTCACACAGATACTTATATCTACTTTAAAAACACATTTTATTAAAAAAATAGCTTAATAATATGAATTCAACAACAATGTACAATAATATAATTTTATAAATATAGCTGCTGCTTACAAAATTGCAATATCAAAAAGCAAATTCTCCTCTCGTTTCTGTCCCAAAAAAAATGTTAAAAATAGTTTACTTAAGCAAAAGCAGAACTTCTTCTAACAAAGTCCTTCAACTTCAATCCAACTTTCCAGACTCTCGAAAGGAGAGAGTCGGCGATGCGCATAAGCTCGACAAACGGCGACAAAGCCCGCGAACACGCATGTGATACATATAGAGAGTCCCATGCAAACGTGCAAAGAGTCATGCATTTCTCAGTGCAACGTCGACGATCGCCGAGGCTGTACGTAATTATCTTAAAACTCTGTACTGTTCAAAGAAGAGTAAAAACTCCAAAAGGAAATAAAAAAAAAAAAAAAATAATAACGAATTCAAAAAAGAAAGAGGCAGCCGAAAAAGATATATCCAATCTATTTATAAAGGAAGATCTCCTGTCGTCCTGCAGCATCCGCGCGCATAAAATATTCGTATGGCGGCGCTTTCGCTCGGCGTGTATGCAGACGTATTATATATTTTCCGCATATCTATATATACATGTACAAAGCTGGGTGAAAGGAAGTTCCGCGTCTCTTGACCCACATTATACTTAGATCTATCCTCGGCCGCTGCGGGTGAAATGGCAGTAGTGGTGGCACAGGGCTGGGTCGGCTCGTGTATAAGTGTGTTAGGGGCCAGGAAAGCAAGTGAATTATTGCGTTACAATGCCGGCTGGCTTGAGGCCAGTCCGCGCGTGTCAGTGAGTCCAGAAGAAGAAAAAAAAAAGACAGGTACGAGGGAAGCGTACGTCCTCTCTCCTCTATATATATACATAAAGACGTAGCACGTACGCACGTTACCGTAATAAAGATCCCGATTCCATTTATCGTCCTTTCGTTCCTCTATTTTATATATACATGTATCCCTCGCTCCCATATACATTTGCCGTTATTTTCGGTCCTCCTCCAGAGGAGCCCTCCGTATACTGGCGTCTCGTTGTGTGTGTGTGTGTGTGTGTGTGTGTGTGTGTGTGTGTGTGTGTGTGTGTGTGTGTGTGTGTGTGTGTGTGTGT
>JAWWML010000001.1:20196018-20270645 GCA_035047165.1 Ormyrus rosae | reverse complement strand
TGTGTGTGTGTGTGTGTGTGTGTGTGTGTGTGTGTGTGTGTGTGTGTGTGTGTGTGTGTGTGTGTGTGTGTGTGTCACCCGCGTCTGTATACCTGTTATATCTCGTGGCGCTTGTTCCTAATGCCGCGATGGGTTTTAATTATCGCCGTGTATCGGTCTGCGTCGGCGGTGTGGGGAGTCGTTGAGCGATACGCGCGGCTCTTTTGGTTTCAGTAGATAAACACGGGTGCGGACAGACGCGTCGACGGTGTAAGAACAACGAGTAAAATGCGCGCACGGGCGAACGTGCGCTGTACATGATATACGGGGAGATGAGTGAGATGCGATGAGCGATTAAAGGGGGGAGGGGGGGATTATGAGAGATGATCGTGAGTGTGCGAGAGAAACGGATTTTTTTTTGAGATTTATTTATAACGGCTTTTTCAGCCTTTTATTCGCGCTTTTTATCTTCGGTTGTTGTTATTTTAATCCCGATGCGGAATGAATTTAATTTTGGCGCAATCATCAGTTCGTACGTTAATTGTGCTTAAAGTTCTTTTTGATTTGACATTAGTGAAGGCGCTGTTAATTAAAGGAATTTTAGGAAATTTAAAATGTATCCAATTGATTAAACTTCAATAATTTGTTTTTTATATATATTAAGTGCATTATTTTTCAATATTATTTAAAAAATTGCTCAGTTATTGGATCAATTTGTTATATAGCTTAACAATGAATTTGATACTATTATATAAATTTTAAATGCTACGTGTACAATAAAATTTTATGAAACAAATGATTTATCATTTATGTTACTTATAATATCTTAATGCTGCCATGAAATTTATAATATTTATATGTGTATGAGTACTGCGGTTTCATTTAATTATGCCAATATCCGCGCAATCGGTATTTGGGTCACATGTAAACGTGACTTAAAATCATACATTAATTAAATGTTTTGCGTTTTACGGAAAGAATATCATTTCAATACAACCAAATACGAATTTTTATGAATAATGTTTAGTCACTATATTTTTTAATAACTTCGCGTTTGAATTATTTAAAACCTTTTTTTTTATTTATAAAATTATTAAAGGTGCGACTATGATGAATAGAAATTATAATCACTTTTCAAATGAAAATATATTTTCAAATCAAAATTGGAAAAGAATGAAAATAAAAATGTATGATACGTAAAATATAAATAAGAAGCATCTACGAGCTATAAATATTCATAAATATTTATTTTACAAATGATACAAAGTAAAAAAAAAACAAACCACTTTCTCTAAAATTACTCGACAAAACACACCGAGAATCCAATGTACTAAAACAACTTCGGTTGCTAAATTTAACAAATGACAGGGCCGACGTGAAAGGCTTTTCTCGCGCACAGAACGTTAAATTGATCACAAAACTGGTTGACGTATGAAAAGCGCTTTGAATGAACCGAGCGAAGATTAAACAGTTTTTTTTTTTTTTTTGACGGACTCTCACGTCGACGGCAGTAGATGATTACTTTACATGTACCTACTTTGGATTACTTTCAAACGTAGAAGGAAAGTCTGCAAATAAAAGGAAAATTATGACGTTACAGAGAAACTACGAGTCAACGCTTTTACATACAGAAATAACTGGTGGCATGCAAAGAGTGAATTGAGTTTGTGATTTTTATAATTCGTGTAGGTAACACCTCCTAGCTTTTGTGCTCAAAATTCGAACTAAATAGAACGAACAAAACTGAAATTAAACTGTAAAGTCTACATTTTTTTATAGTACAATAAAAAGAGTATATATATTATAGCAATTGAAAATCTTTAATTTTGGAAATAATTTTTTTTTTCTTTTGTAAATTCGAATTTTTTATCTTTATATATTTTACAATGAAAATTTACTCGTTAAAAGATGATCAAACAAAAAGAAACTACAAGTTGCTCAGAGGTGAAAACACAAGCTCTTCGATCACAGTGTGTCAAATGCGTGATCGAATAAACTGGTCAAGGTGGCAGATAAAAAAAAAAATAAAAAACAACACAAAAGAGTGAGACAATGACATGATGGAGATGATGAAAAAGATGGGCAGTGACCAAAAATATACATAATGTCATTTGATTTGACGTCTGTGCCGTTTTAAGGTCGCCGAATGAGATGATATTATATAGATCTGGGATGATTGATACTTGGAGCCTTACATGTGTCAGGACGTGGCTTCTCCTCGGCCACCATCAAGGCTGCACTCTCGGCCGGCGGAATGTGTCCCTCTAACGCATTCACACAGTTTAGCATGCTCCTGCAAAACACCACGCCACGGTTTTTTTCTCTCAAAGTACATTTGCTATATACCCTCTTCCAGTTTTCGCTTCCTTTTTTCTCGCCAGTCGAGACTGTCTTTCGTTCGTGTCGCTCGTCTGTCGCTATATACTTTCGATGCTTGTTCGCTTCTTTCTTTTGTCGGTTACACCGCGCTTGTTCGTATTTTGGAACTAGTTGCGCTTAGTTAAAGTTCACGTGGAAGTGCAAATTTCTGTATATGGCTTTAGCATACGAAGAGAGAGATTTCGAGTTTTTATTGACGTTTTCGAGAAAATTTTTTAGCAGACTTTGATAGTTTAGGAAATCTTCGTATTGTAGAACCATATTTTTGTATTTTTATGTAGGACCTTTTATATTTTGTTTTAACCAGTGCACTTTTCGTTATTTTTAAATAAAGATAACCGTATTTATTCTTTCATTTTTTTTAAATATTTGAGTTTCCTAACATAAATAATACCAACAATATTGTATTTAAGATCTGCTTTTTTCTAAATTAATTTAAATATCTTAGGTCTTATGACATAAAAGTACTTTGTTATCTTTAATTATATTTACAAGTAGGTCAATTATATTTTTGTTAAAAGCTAGATATTTTAATTTAAATTTTAAAAAAGTTATGCAAGAGGAAGAGCTGTTGACTTTTCTATTTTTTTTTACTTTTACTTTTTTATACTAGCATCAACTTTTTGTTGAAAAATCTAATTTTCTGTACATTATTTCAGGTACTTAGATTTTAAAGTTTTCCTAACGGCGGGCACAAAATAACAATTTGCCTACTGATTTGCGTTCGTAAAAATGCATTTTAGAAAATTAACGTAAGAAAGTACAGAGACAAATTAATAAAGAAACTGAAATGTACCAATTGTATAATTCAATTTTTTATATCGTTCTAATGATTATTACCAAACAAGAATCTATTTGTTGAAATGTTGAAATTCTATTGTTTTTTATAGCTTGAATATTCTTTTATAATTTATCTATATCTGTATATATTTTATTATCACGCATACTATACATATAACTTAAATTTACAACTTCTTGTATTCACTTACAAGAAAAGTATTCTCTTCCTCGTGCAACGAACAATATATTACATGATCAACATCGTATTATCTATTTGATTACAATGTTTAGCAGAAGTTATAATTGAACGGATATATGCTTTTTGATATTCATAATATCAATTGCATTCAGTTTTTTTTGCATTTGAAAGACTTAGGCACGTTCTATCACTCGAAATAGTATTATAATTCTTTGTACTTTCTGTGCGTAGGTAGGCATGACAAACGAGATTAAAATTAAAATGTTAAAAGCTCAAAAGAGTAAATAATATCCAGCTTTTAGCAAAGGAAAGCGGTCCAAAATATTTTGCCAGTCTACGCGCAGAAAATGATAGAACACAAAAAGAAAAGAAAGATTCCAGCGCACATTAGAATGTAGTCAAGAGTCTTTTTAAACGGGCGTTCGTCGAAGCGTGCATGAAACGCAGATAGAGAGATCATCGTATTATTCAAGAGGCTTTGAACTTCCAGTAGACACGACAGCTATCACATGTAGACTCAAATTACTTCTCAAATCTCAATGTATGTACATTTTCATTCCTTCGGTTAATTAATACGTTTTATATATATATATATATATAAAGCATTAATTAATTTTTCTTCTTTAGTTTCGACAAATCGTAATCCATTTCACAGTTTCTGTCCCTCAGCTAATCCGCATGTCGAAACGACAATAATAATTTGCGAGTACGATTTACAGTCCGCTTAAAAAAATTAGACGAAATTCGACACGAACTTTATAACGGATCTCTCAACGGTAGCGTGGGTATATTGTTGGCAGTGGTGGCGTCGGATAGGACGGTCTCCCTGCTAGAATTAGTGGCGAACTCTTCATCCCTGGAATACAATAATGTTACACAGCCATCGAGCGGCGAACGTTCTGTCGTTGAAGAGGAGTGTGTATGCGTGTGTTTGTGTGTGTTCGAGTATCGCTTTTTTTTCTAACGAATTCCTATGTATAATGCGCGGCTCTGTCACATTGTTTTTTTCCTCTCTTGCCGTGCTTTTTTCGTCGCGCGCGATTTTGCGGATTTATCGGAAAAATTTATGCGACGGTAACAGGTCATTTTTTTTTTTGTTATCCGAACAGATTTTTCCCCGGGCTTGATTATGCTTTATTAACGGACAAAGGTTTAAAAAAATGCGGCAATATTTTCTGGATGGAAAAAGTTGAAGAGAGAAAACGATGAGAAAATGATGTAAATCGAGTTCGTCTGACAAATGCAAATGTGCGATAAAGTGTTAATAACGTAATTCTGTTTAATGATTTTTACTTTTTCCGTCGGTGCTTTTATATAATTTTTACTTTAAAGTACGAGAGATAAAAAGCACATACAATTGAATTAATTCTTTCGGAAATTTGATGCAATTTCTTCGAAATTTTTTTAACCTGATTCAACTTTTAATTCAACTTTTTTAAATAAAAGATAAAATGCTTAATTTACTAAATAACTCTGTTAATTTCAATTAAAATATTTACATTATAATAAAATATTTCACCCAAGACCGTAACTTGTGAGACTTTTTTCAATAATTGATTGATTATGCAAAATATAATGTGTTCTGATTTTATTATATAATTTAATTGAATTTACAGATTATGTAAATGAATTTTAATAATAAATCATATAATACATTTGTTTATATATTAACAGGATTTTCTATACATTAATTACATCTAGAGCAATAAATTCATATCATGCCCGTACCGTTAATTCTTAGGGATTAAATGCGATGCACACCGACGGACGCGTATTGCAACACACGTGTGAGTCTGACACACATTTATATATATATAAGAGTTCTCGCGTCGGGCTGTAAATCCGCATAAAATCTATTCGCACGTAATATACCATTTACGTATATATATATATATATACATACGCAATAAAAAACAAGAAGAGAAACTAGGACGACATAGTTTGTATGTAAGCACTAGCATGCAACTCTGAACAGCACAGCAGCGCCATTAATTTCATGCCAGCTAGATTGACATGAAACGACTCTTCTCGGGTTCAGCTCGGGGAGCAGGAGAGAGAGAGAGAGTGAGAGAGAAATCGGAAAGCGTGCACGTATAGCTGCTACTCTCCTTATCTCTCCCATCTCCCTCAACACTTATTATCGAGTGTATACGTAAAACAGGCCAGAGAGAGAGAGAGAGAGAAAGAGAGAGAGAAGGAGCATGCTGTCGAATGCAAAACTCCGAGGAGAGAATAAAGTGATCGGGGCTCTTATGTCCGAAAAAAGAGCGTCGTCGTCGTCGTCGTCGTCGTTATCGCCTCCGCCCTTCTTTTTTTTATCGCGCGCGCCGCTTCTCGCTCTTCCTCTTTTTTTTTTTTTGTCCCCCGACTATTTTGCCCTCGCAAGCACGTGCATCGAGCCCTCGAGAATAATCATATTCTTCGCTCGAAAGTCCGACGTCGAGAGAGAGAGAGACGGAGCCGAGGGCTCTTGAACTCTTTGCATCTCAATTTTTGACAGGTTTACCAAATGACTCGACGCGCTACTTGTGCTGTAGTGCCAATACTCTTTAATTCGCGAGCGCACAGCTTTTGAGCTGGAAAAAGTTTGCCGAAGCCGCGAAAGCTTTTCGTTCGATGGATTGAGCTTTAGATTAGCGCAGAGGATCGAATAAATCGATAGAGTTATTTTTAATGAAAAATTCATTCGTAGCTTTTAGTACCAAAGCACAAGTAGTTCGTGGAAAGAAATTTTGTTTGAGTTTTGAAATTCTTTCGAGTTTGCCGTTTTCGTTTATAATTTTTTTTTCTTCTTTACCGAAACCAATTGCACGACGTTTGCACATAATAGCCCTGACTCGTTACAAAGAAACTGTGAAATGTAACTTGACGAAAGAAGAAACTATGATGACATGATAAATGTGTATACGCTCTCGTATAATGCGATGGATGATCCATGCATCTATATAATAATGACTTGTGAAATGATGATTCTCAATTTTAATGATTCTTAGACGAGGTGAACTTTTTAATGATAATACATGGTGAGCGCAGATAGACTCATGGAATGTTGATCTAACGTAACATAACATGCCAGTCATTGAAACTTTTTAGCCTTATAGAGCGAAAGATCACCGAGTTTGCAGGATTATTTCCTAAGTGATTTTTCACGTCAAAATCGACCAGCTTCTTTCAGACGTTTTCTGAAACTCGACTTTAACTTTTTTTTGTCAGTGCACGTTTATGCCAATAGCTGCTTTCAACAGCTGTGCGCCTGATGTTTTATGGATTTTTCAAAATTGCTCTTGCTAATAAGCTTTTCAAAACATTGCTTTCAAGTCTCTACTCTTTTTGTTGAATAAAATATTGGTTTTAGCGATTTTAGGATATAAAAATATTATCTACAAACAAGCTTCTTTATATGCTCTATGGTTGTTATCTTATTTTGTAATATTTTCATTTTCGCAGCATTTAAAGGCACAGAAATTGTACGACACTTTACTAACAAAATATGAAAAAAAAAAAAGAAAAAAAAACAATTTTATATACAAACTTTGACTGTTTTTATTTTGTTTTGACTGTTTTTGCAACCAAAATCGCAAAAGTTTTAAGAAAATATTTCAAAATTTGTACTATACATTTAGATAAACAAACGCAGGGTTTTTCACCTGGATGTCGTTAGAAAGAATTAAAATGAAAAATTTAATGTAAAAAAATTCAAAGCATACTTGCAAGAGTACCTTAAAAAATAATCCCTTCGACAAAGTTTTTTTTTATAATAAAGGATCTATATAGCGACAAATGTTGTAAAACATGCATCGAAGGATTATTGCGTGATTGTAACCAACGCTAAACTTAAGGCGCATAAATATATATTAACGAATCATGTTATATAAGTTACAAAGCCAGTGGCACTTTGTAATTGAGATAAAAAATAAAATTAAAGAAAAAAACATGTACAGAATGTGTGGCCGAACTCACCCGTAAATTCTGCTGTCCCGCAAGCTGCTCCTACATCCAAAATAACACAGAAAGCGTGATTATACAACAATTACCATTTCAAATTGTGATAAAGTGTAATATAAACATGTGTGATATTAGAACAAGTTTAATTAAAATATTACCTCCTCATACTTATTTATCGATGTTGAAAGTGTATTTATTTTAAATTAAATAAGAGATAGAAAGGAAACATAAGGAATTAATTATATTAAATTACTAACCTTAGCATTGAAAACAAGTTTTAAAAGCAATCATTCGGAGCTATGATTTTATGAATTATGAATATGGCAACGATTTAAACACGTGAACAGTTTGAACTGATGATATGATTGTAATTAAACTTTACTACAATGATCGGCATAATCAACTACTGTGACAGTAAATTATAAATTTGGTCAGACTAAAAAACGTTTTCGGTCAATTTTTAGGTAAAAATTACTAAGTATTTCCAATAGCCCGTCTCTTTAGGTTTTAAGATGCTGTATAAAATGTTGTTGCGCAAGCGATAATCGAACAATGAATTATATTTAGAATAATTATAACTTACTGTAAATAAAAAATTATTCTTTATTCAGTATCAACCATATATTACAAACAAGTTTTGTGCATTTCATATATTATTTATATAAAAATGTGCTTAATTTGTGCAAAGTAATTGATTATCTTATTAAATATCGTTATAGCTTTATTGATATGTGTCAAGTATCTGTCAATTATTTTATTACTATAAATACTTATTGAATAAGGCCAAGAGCTCAACGCATTATAGATACATTTTAACAATTGATTATTAACATAACTTTTAACAACTGGAATGAATCCGCATTCGCAATATCGCAAGTGCCGCAGTTAATTGACAAAGAAAAAATATTTCAATTGAATTTATTATCTTGATATGTAAATTGAATTTACGTTTGTAGAGATTATTTATACTTCTAACAAGAACACTGTTTCTTAAATGAATTTATCATTGAATTCATTTAATTATTCTTATATTTATATTGCTTATTTCGAAAATCTGCATTATAAAATAAATTACTTAAATACACAACCGTATCTAAATTCTCTAAGGGTAGTAAAATATAATTCACTTCTACTAAAAAAAGATTATAAAAACTCAAAATTCTATTGCTACAAAATCATAAAATAATATACTACTTCTAATGTTTCAATAAAAACTTTTGTCTACGCAAGTAAAATATGTGAAAATACAAACAAAATATATAAAAGTACTTGTATATAGGACAATATCTAATGACAAGTTACAAAATATAAGGAATGGTATAGTATAGCAGTAATAGTAACAGATAATTATAACAATAATAATAATACAAAAGGATGTTCATAATAATTAAAAATAAAAACAATATCTCCAGGCACACAGGCCAACAATCGAACTTTGTCCTTTCACTTTGCAAAAGAACATCAGTTTAACTTTTGCATATAATCATACTGACATAACAAGACATTGAATCCCTTCGACTAATAGCACCGACTGTTTAAATCATGCAACACGACGACGAGAGAACTAAGAAGCCGGCCCACTTCTTAAGTAGATTATTTTATTAATAATCAGAATCGCGCTGCGTTGCATCCAAACAAAAGTTTTGAGACTCGACTGGTGCGTTCGCAGATTTATCCGAACGTTCGTATTAACATTAGCACTATACGAACGTTTCTAAATTTTCGTCGAACCGCTGCTGTCATAAGTACGCTGGTCGCTCAACGAAACACGAGCCGTAAGACAAAACGCTGTCATGGGCGAAGCCTCTCCACTTTCTGCATTACAAAGAATAAGAAAAAACACACGTCTGTCGCTTTAAAACGGTACAACATCAAAATAGTTCTGGATTTTTTTTTCAGTTTTGCAAACATACAAACAGACGAACAAATAAAAATGAAGCAAAGAAACGTCGGAAAATAATCACCCGCTCGATTTGTGCGATCGGCCAAAATAAAATAACGGTAACTCATTTATCAAACCTAAAAAAGAAGAACAGAAAAAACGTTTCGTGATCTTTGGTAAAAAAAGTGCTTTTAGATAAAAGTCAAATCATAAAATCAAAAGTATAATCAAATGAAATATAAGAGTGTAGGGGATCAGGGATACATATTTGGTAAGGTTTTTTTTTAATATTTACTATTAACTAGACTTTTTTTACTAATATTTGTAAGCTGTATTTTTTTTTCTTACCTGCCATTACCACGCCTAAATAATGATAGAATTTCTTCGAAGGTCTTATTCTTGGTTTCGGGGACCTTCTTGTACGTGAAGATCCAGAAGATCGCTAGGAATGCACTGAACGGTAGGAACGTGTAGTTGTCGAGGTTGTTCTGCAACAAAGAATAAAAAACTCTTCAGACTGAATGAACGAACACAATTTTTTTTCAGAGTATTTTATCTAATAAGCGTCTGACTAAACTCAAATCTTTCTACTTACAAGGTAAAAAAATAATAAACTATAAAAACTCTGTGAAAAAATATAAAAAAAAAAGATATTTTTAAATTATTAAAATTCCTTTATCAGATTGTTTTTGCAAACTTAAATTTACTGTATCAGAAAGAATTTTGAAATTAATATTTTAATGATACCATGATTTTCAAAAAATATAAGAGACCTAATAAATTTGTCCTAAGTATCACATTATATATAGCCTTTGCCTTACACTAACGTAAATTTCGTTTTAATTTACTAAAAAAAATGCAGCGAAGATGTGAAATACGCTTCAGCTAAAGTAAGACTTCATCGGCGGCGTCAGAACTTTGCGAATAAAATGTATTATCCCTTAATTGTTAATTTTAATTTAAAAATGTAACCTTCAACGACGGCCGTGAACCATCAAAGAAATCGGGATCACTCACCTTCATACTTGGGAAGCAAATTCCGACGAGGAAGTTAGCCAGCCAATTGACGAGAACCGCAATGGACATGGCGGCGGGCCTCGGGCCCTGGGAGAACAGCTCGGCAGTAATCATCCAGGGTATCGAGCCCGGCCCCACCGCGAAGAACACAACGAAGCACAGGATCGAGACGACCGACAGGTACGACATCCAGTCTATCATTTCCTGCACGTAACCAAAAAACTCCTATCAGCGCAGTAGAATCGAGTTCACCTTTCCTGAGCAGCTGGAGGAGCCTCAGGATGATTCGTTCGTAATTCGTAAAACGCAATTGAAAATCAGAAAATAAACCAAACGAAAAAAAAAGTACTGGCAGCTGTGACATGCTTGCATGCAGCTCAATCCTGTGTATTTATTGTACGTCGAGACCTGTTTCGTAGACGTCTCACTTTGTGTCTGTCTTCCTTCCTTGTTTCTTTTTTTTACAGAGAATTCACCTACAATTTAGCTTTACTCCTTAGTTCTCAAAGTTAGATACAAAAGCAAACGTATGAGTTATATACATATGCAAAGCACTGCTTCCTTGAATTAAGTTTAAGCTCTAATTAGAAACAAATGTTTAAGTAGTAAACTTAATTACATCAAGCAAGCTCTTGTTAGAGTTAGTATAGTCAGTGCGATGAAAATTATTTTTTTGTTAATGCGAAAGCATTTAGCAACATATATTAGTAAATTTTTAGAATTAACAATGTTCCAATTCAGTGCTACAGATAATAGTCAAACAAATATTACTGATTAGTACTGTTAAATATTTATGTACAGTTGGCAGTGATTTTACATCGTTAAATTTGTTAAAAGCACGTGTATAACAATATTCGTGTAATTAATTATTATAAGGCGAATGTCCATTCAGAATTTTAAAATTAAATTAATTCGATAAACACGAATTCTGAATACCGTAGCAAAAACTAAACTTTCGATTGCAGTGAACATTGACCTTAACATCATTATAAGTTTACAAATCACGTTCCGTCTTACAAGATTGCGAGGAGCACGCAGAGATCTAAAGTTCGAACAAAAGGAACAACCCGTAATAGTCGGTTGCTTTTGTAATCGTGAGATATGCAATTATCAAAAAGCCTTGAATTGCTTTGTATATACATGTATATATGTATGCGTACACAATGCCAGGCGAAACTCTCGACTGGCGAGAGCAGTGAAAATGGAAAACACACTAAACAGGTTTGAGCGAGCCGAAACATAAGCTGATAATGTACAAAACGGACGGTAGATTAGAATCTCCTCCAGACAGCTCACGAAAGAGGCTGATGATAGAAGGGAGGGGGAAAGGAGAGAGGAAATGGGAAATTCGAAGCATTTCAAAGAGGGTCTAAAATAGAAAATTGTCGTGATCGCTCCGATATCTGCAGATTTTTCATTGTGATTTTGCACCCGACTGACAATAAGTTTATATCCGCGTGGCGAGGGAAATCGAAAGAAGCTTCGATTCTCGTCAAAGTGAGTAGTTTACGTTTTCAGTAAGTTTTAAGATTGAACTTTTTATTGCACGGAGATTAAAATACTCGGTTGCTCCAGAGCAGCAAGAAAAGACTGAAAATACGTTACAACATTACTTTTTTATTTTCAGATTAAATCAGATTTGTGTCGGAAAGAAACCTTGTACGTACAATGAGTGCTATTTTCCTTCCGTGAAAAACTTGCAAAAAGTGAAATTCGTGCAATTTGTAAAAAAAAGAGCACACATCGTGAATGAATTACAGTCATTTGAACTTTTGCGTGAAGCTTTTATTTCGCATTTCGACTTTGAAACTTTCCGAAGATTAAAGTTGAGAATATAATTTATTAAAGTAATAAAAATTGTATTTCCTCTGCAGATATCTAGAGTAGTGCGAAAATAAAAAAAAAAAAAAATAATTCAAAATGAAACTAATAAATTAATTGGGGGAGAAACATTGTGTAAGCAATATTTACATGCAGGTGTTTAGGACTCCTTATATTCTAAATGAATGACAGGGATTAACTAAAAATGATACACGTTGATGATAAATATTAATGCATTAGTATTCGACAGTCGAGCTGTGTCAGTAATATATACTCTCACACTGTCGGTGCAAAGTATTGTATTATCATGTCGCACTCCAGCTGTGAACAAAAGTGTTAGAAATGCACCCCACACCACGGTGCATTGTTACATAAGTGATTTGGTATATATTTGAGGTACGTATACAGAAACAAAACACAATATTCCATCTCTTTATCCGTTCCTCTTTCGTCCAATGCAGATGCAACACGTATGTATGCTTTCTTTTGTACACGTGTTGGGTAAGCCTCTTTACCCTTAAGTGTTAACCATAAGTGTGTTAGTCATTGACAATTACTCAAGTACTCTTAACGCTACTTTAACTATATATTGCTCTAATTATGTCAGTCAAAAGATTTAGTTTACTTTCACAAGAAAAGGCTAGATAGACAAGAAGTAGATTTTAGAAAATGTGCTGCATCACTTAGAGTCTTATAAATTTTAAAATATATATGTTTATACATGATTTTCAATTGTTCAATTCATCACTGACCTTTTACCAATGATTTTCAAGGTTTGGTACTAAATATCTTACCAGTTTAATATTATCTACCTTGACTACTTTAGACTTCAATTATAAATTACTGTAAAGTGATAAAATCGATTGTTTCAAAGAGGATCTGCAAGCTCAAATATTTAACTTGATTTCTATAAATAACTTCATCTTACTACCCTATTTAACCGCCGTTACGCGATCGATCTCCAAGAAAATTTTCTTAAAAATAGAACTCGAGCGGCGAGGGTTTAAAATGTGTGCCGAGCGAACTTTCCAGCGTAAGAATAAATTCAAAAAATACGCGAAATAAGATCGACGGGGGAGAACGCGAGCGCGTTGAATGCGTTTGAATTAATTTGTTTATTCCGAAGCGATTCGCCAGGGTCACAATGCGCGACGAAATAGAAATAAGATACATAAAAGGACCCGCCTCGATGCTTAATTCACTTTGGTATACAGAATGCACTTCCGGCGCGCGTCTATCGAATATCCCCCCTCTGGAAAAGAGCAAAAGCGACAGAATGCATCGGGGAAAATGGGTCGAAAAGTTAGCGCGGTTAAAGGCCGCTCTAAAACTTTCCCGCTGCGCGAACAAACAGCAGCGGCGAAATTTCGCGAGGGGGAGGGGAAGGCGCGTCGAACGCTGTTTACTCACCTTTATAAGGAACGAAATAGTGATGAATATGGAAAAGATAAACATGCCGCCGAGGCCGTAGAGATGCAGGGTCCGCCTGCCGGTACGGTCCATTAGCGGAATGGAGACGAGGGTCATGATGAACATGATGACGCCGATGCCGATTGTCGCGAACTTGGCGCGCTCCGGCGGCAGGCCCGACGTCGTGAACAGGCTCGTCGAGTAGTAGAAAACCTGGAAATTGTCCGTTTCGTTGGGTTAGAAATTCATTTGGATATCGGGAGAAGAGCTACAGCGGATTTGCTTTTGGTGAAAGAGGGGATAAAAGGACTAAGTTGCAGATTATTGTGCTTGATGGCAAAAAATAAATAAAACCCATTTTACGTGCAGAAAAAGCTTGTAGAAAAATTGAAATAAATGTTAAATTCATTTTTTTTATAAATACAATAATAATTAGATTTAAAAAAATTAGATTTAAAAAAGTTAAGCAAATTGCTGCTTTCTCCGTACAGATATTCAAAAACTAGATCTCCAATCCTGGTGAATATTCAAGGGAGCATCGATCAGATTAAGTGATCCGTAAAAAGCATCGAGGCCGCAAGAGGAGAGAGAGAGGGAGAGAGAGAGAAGCAGAGCAGAGGTGTGTGCAAATGCGGCGGAGGTTTCTCTCCGTGTACTCACAGCGTTGATGCCGGATAGCTGCTGCGACAATTGCATGACAACGCCGATAACGAGGGGCGCCCTCAGAGTCGGGCTACATATCAGCTCGGTCCACGAGATCGTCGACTCGGCCTGCTGGGCGAGCTCCTCCGCCCTCATCTCCTCGATGTCCTCCTCCACGTGATTGCTCGCTCTTAATTTCCTCAGAGCCTTGCGCGCCTCCTCCTCCCACTGCTTCGTAATGAGCAAATACCTGGAGGAAAGCGGACGAGGCCGAGGCCCCTCAGTCGCAGAATCTCTCTACTCGACTCCTACATATATATATAACACCGTTCGATCGCCGAGCCCCTCTAACGAGCCTGCCTCTTTTTTTCTTTCTTTTCGCCCCGCCAAAACTCTCGAGAGCCCCGCGCATTATTCATGAGAGCGATGGGAGAGAGCTCGAGGAGGAGCCGCGACGGATCGTCGCCGTAATTTTCGGCAAATATTTACGCTCGACGGTCGACGAGGAGAGGCAAATGTTTCTTCCTACTTTGCGGACGCTTAAATTGCGTCACTTTCCAAGCGATAGTTGGCGCGCTTACTTCGCTTTCGACGTTGTTTGTCATTTACTTCTTTATGGATATTTAATTGATTGTTAAAACTTGGCGGGAAACGTTATTATTGTAGAAAAATTTGCTAGAATTATATTCAATATTAAAATTCTTTGAAATCTGTTTACAAATAATGTTCATAATATAAAATGTTTGATGGCCACAAAAATATCGCGGTTTAAATAAATGAAAAATTGTTAATTTCACCTCGATTCAACGTTAAACGCCGAAATTAAAAGTTATCAATGTTAATTTCACCTCCATTCAACGTTAAACGCCGAAATTAAAAGTTATTAATGCAAACAAAGCGCCGAATCAAGCAAAAACGAGACTCGGCCGTAAAAATTCTTTCGTTCAACCGACGCTGCATCCCGGCAACTTTATTCAACACCCCCCAAAAAAAATGAGCTCTCGAGTAAACGTCCACCGAGGCCCCGACAATCATCCAAAGTACAAAAGCTCGGCCTCACCTGGGCGATTCCGGGCAGAAGGGCAGTAGGAAGAGCTGGACGACGGGCGGGCAGACGGCGAGTCCGAGCAGCAGGGGCCAGCCGTCGTTGGTGCCGAGGATCTGCTCGATGCCGAGCACCTGGGAAACGAGTAGGCCGATCGTGACCGCGAGCTGATTGACCGTGCCGAGGCCGCCGCGCAGGTTCAGCGGCGCTATCTCCGATATGTACATGGGCACGAGGGACGTGTTCAGGCCGCAGTTTATGCCGATCACCAGACGGCCGACGAACAGCATCTCGTACGAGTGGAATATCTTGGTGAAGCCCATCAGGCCCGCGCCGACTATGCCCACGGCGTTGTTCAGCAGCAGACCGCCCTTCCTGGAAGACGAGCGATGAGTTTTTGGAGTGGTTTGGGGTGGATGAGATAAAATGGTTGGGTTGGCGTTCGATCTTGCGTTGGGGGAAGAAATAAATTGAATATTTTAAACTGTTTAATTACGAGGATATTTTTAAAAAATTAGTTAGTTTTAATGAACACTCGATTCTGTCTGATGGAAATGACTCTTCACTACTTATTCAGCCGACGTCGACGTTTAAAGCTCCGATATCAGAAAAATATATAATTGAAAAATTGATTGAAAATTAAAAGAGTACGATAATCAGCCGATATAAATGTAGATAAAATATAAAGTAATCGAATCCTCAATAGGGGTTAAATTATATATCCCGCGAGAGCTCGCGATGGATAATTCAGAATTCACCGGCGCTCCGGTTGCGCTCGCCCCTCCCCCCGTTTATCGATGAAAATTCCAGCGGAGTTTTCGGCCAAATATCGGTAATTATTAATCGGGCCAAATTAGAAAGCCAGTCACGGAGAGCGCGGCCCGGCGGCTGCGAGACTGACCTGCCAAATCTGTTGGCAATGATTCCCCCGCTGACGCCGCCCAGCATTCCGCCGATGGCGAATATGCTGACCGCCACGGAGTATAGCCTCTGCACCGCGTCCTCGGAAATGTCGTCGCCGTATCGATTCTTGTACACATCCTTCATGAAGTTTTCAATGTTCTGCAAGAAGAGAGAGAGGGAGGAGAGACCAGGTATTAAGGACGTCAAGTTACGGATCTTCGGGGCAATTTTTTTTTTTATGTTGGTTCGAAGAAATTCGCGGGATAGTCGTTAGACTCGATAATGTAATCAAGTATTTCGAGAGAGGTTTCTTCAAGGAACTTTTTCTTTAATGTGACAAATTTTTAGTGTCAGATTAATTGTTTTATATAATAATTTTTTACTTTACCTTTTCTGGCGCATTTATGACCCCAGTGTTGTATCCGAACTGCAGCATACCAAAGACGGCTGTGAATATCGCATACGACAAGGGGAACGTTAACCCCTGCAAAAAAACACAAATAGTATTAAGTAACGATTTCTAAGATCGGAGTGCTTGTATATAAATTATTATACGTTAAACGATATAAATAAATACAATTTTTTTTTTTGGAACCAAAAAAAAAGTACAAACGTGCAGTATAAAAATAATTTTATTAATCCAATTTTACAGTGAAAAACTTAAATAAGCTCTAATTTTATAAAAACATTATGTAAAATTAAACCAGAAACTCGTGTTCTGATATTGTTAATAATACATCCTTGAGTGAGCCTACATGGACAGCAATAAACTGATCGCGGAAATAAAATGTGCCGTAAAATGAAATTACATGTAATACAGATGAGCACATACTGCGATTACAAAAAGTACTGTAAGATAAACATGATACAACTAAAGTGTTTTGATAAATGCGATGAAATTTAAATACTTATACATTTGTTTTTACAATGGAAACATTATGATAAAATAATAATAAAATATATCTGAAAGCAATTAAATAAACAATATAAACAACAGACATTGAATTACCTAAAACAGAAAAGTAAAACGCGTAAGCATTGTGCTTACACTCACAAATTAAAAAATATAAAATGATATTAATTAAAAGAATGATAAGAAATAACATAAGTTTGCGCTTACACAAGACACAAAAGAAAATAATCTGAAACATCAAAAAAATAAAACATTAAAACTTCGACATGCCGATTAATAAACAATATCGCTCAGAACTTTCTGCGGTACGTCGATCGCTCGACCATTTACCTGCTCTAAAAGTCTAAGTTTCCGTCGTTGTGAATTCTGTTCCAGCCGATCTACGTATTCCCGCAGCTCTTCTATTTCTTCCTTCACCTGCTGCACCGTTGTCAGCTCGTGCTTGAATTGACAAACGCAAATGGACGGGTTAGTGTCGTCAATGTTGGATCGTGCAAAGCAACTTGACAAATATTTATTTCATGCCTTTTTTCGAATCGTTTATATAAAGCTACGAAACAAGTTTTAAGCCCAGTAATCTCGAATTTAAGTTTAAAAACTGATAAAAAAAAAGCGGGGTTGGGAAATATTTTGGAAATACAAGGATATCTGCGAAAAATGGCTTTTCGACAATAAACAAAAGTTGATTTACATGCCGTAATAAAAACTCTTTTCTGCAAAATTACACGAGTACTTTTATTCCCGCACTTTATTAAATCAATAACACCTTCGCAATTAACTTGATGTACAGTATTTCAAATTCCGGCCGACGTTCGATTTAAAAAAGAAAGATAAATATCGCGGTAAAATTACCGTTCGTTCTCAAAATTAACCGTAACCAATATACCGTTTACTTTTAAAATTAACGTCACTATATAAAAAGTAATTCGCCGCGCAATGAGCTTCAATTCAATATTTTTCATGCTTTCTATTGTAGCTTTCAGCATTAAAATTATTTACATACATTTTTCTCGCGCAATTCGCATAAAATTATCAATTTCTCAGATTAACAATGAGTCTCTGCTCTTAATGCGTTACCAAACGATTATTATCTCACCGCGCGGAGAGCCAAGCGATTTTCCAGCGATTTCGGTCGTATTCCTTCTTCGATATTCCATTCGACGGGCGAAAACAGAAAAAGGCAGCCGTATATACAAATTGAATAAAAATTAATTACGGAAAAATGTAGCACCGATATTTTTCCGCTCGGCCACCGCTCTAATTAGAGTTTCGGACGCATGTACGCCTCGCCTACGTACATCGCGAGCGGCTCGTTTCGGTCCCGGGAGAGGCGGGCGAGGGACATTATAACATTTCGCGTTCTATGTCGTCCGAATTCGTCAATGTCATATATAGGCGGCGGACGCGTCTCTTTTTGTTATTTTTTTTTTCCTCTACTCTCGCCGTTGTTTTGTTTTTATTTAACGAGATTCCCCGAGCCGGCAGAATTATTATAGTCTCTGAAAATTCGCTGCCGAAATTAAAGCGACGCTTTTTTCCATATATCGCTCTCTGCCCCTCGTTGTATAGTACGCGCTCGAAAGATGGAATTTTAATCGACGCGCGTCTCGTATTGCGAGCTCGATGGGGGTGTTGTTTTTATTTTTGCAGTCTCCCGCCCGATCGAGTTTTTGTTCGATGGCTCATTTTTACGAGTACTCGTCGCGCGAGTGCCTCGTTTCTCATTGTTCCTTCGCGCAAATACTTTTCGACTTAATAAAAATCCTGTCGAGGGGCGTATTTTGATATGTTAACGGAACGAGAGAACGGTATCGGATACGCGAATGTTTGTTATTGTTGCCGAGCGTTATTCGGGTTATCATTCGGTGGGTTTCACGAATATTTGATACGTTGATTAAAACAAATATCACCGGGATCAATGTTTTTTGATTGACTGTATTCTTTAATAATTCTCGACTGCAAAAATATCAATAACAAATAAAAGCATAATAAATCGACTGAAAATCTTTCTCAATCGAAAAAAAATATATATATATATATTCCCAAGTGATTCCAGCTCAGATCGGCGCACATTTATCCCGCGAAAAATTAGAAAAGAGCAGCAGCAGCGACGGCGGTGGGAGCACCCAGTAAGAGGGGGGGGGGGGGCGGCAATATAAAAGCATGCTCTACTCTCCGCGTCACGGCGGATACGGGCTTAAAAGCTCGCGTTTGAAAAGACGAGCGTTGGGCGCTTACATTGACTCACCTTGATTGCCACCATGTCCCGCTTGACCTCGCTGACCTCGCTCTGGCAGGACTCGACGCTCTTGGTCAGCTCCTGGAGCTGGGTGCGTATCTCGCAGAGGGCGACCGTCGTCTCGAGCTGCCGATCGCCGCGCTGAAGCTCGTCCAGCTTGGCGCTCAGGTTCGTGCTCATCACGCTCACCTGCTTCTGCAGACTGCTCGGCGCCGAAGGGTTTGCGCGGAATATGGAATTGGCGAGCGCGCACGAGGCGGCGCCCGCGCGAAAAAACGAGCGCACGTACGTTAGTAATGAACGCTGCCCCAACTCTCTCTTGCCGATTTTTTTTTCTATATGCTTTAAAGTTCTGCTTTTTTTTTCTAATCTTTCGTTTTTTTTTTTTTTAATATACTCTACGATGCATTCTTTTTCGCTGCTCCCTCGGAAGGAGGGAGCGGCTTTGTTCGCGGGAGAATTGTACAGAGGTGTTTGCAAGTTCCCCCGATCGAGGCGCTTGGATTTTTTTTCTTTTTTGTTTTGTAATTTTGAAAATAGCGTTCGCACGCAAAGCTGGTTTAGAATTTTGGAGCAAAATTTGTACATTGCGTTGAGGTATATACAAAGGATTGAGAAAGCAATCGAAGATAAGCTGAGTTCGGATCCGAATGATTTGCAAACACTTCTGTAGTGCGTCGAATTTAAAAAAGTGTGTAAAATAGTTTTAAAAAAAGACTCTTTCTCTCTCTGTTTTTTTTTGTTCATTATTTTTTACTATATTTAGCTCTACAGGTTTACTGACAACAACAATATACTGCCGAGTCTTCGAACCGTCATTCATTACTTACTGCAACTCACGCGATCAAAGAGAATATTTTGAGGTGTGTTAATATGTTGAAAAAAGTCTATATATTTTTTATCGCATACTAATTTTGAGGCTATACACCTCTGATTTTCAATATTATGCGAGTTTCAATGCATTTTAATATAAGTTGTATAGAATATATTTTTTTTTTATTGAATAGAAAAATATTTGTACGTCCGTTAACTAATAGATTTTAGAGTCTTTGAATAATTACTTGAATTTAAAAATAAATTATGAACAATAATTGTTACTTTTTACGTAGATTA
Organism: Ormyrus rosae; assembly: GCA_035047165.1. NCBI lineage: Eukaryota > Metazoa > Arthropoda > Insecta > Hymenoptera > Ormyridae > Ormyrus > Ormyrus rosae. The sequence continues at coordinate 20,250,378 of JAWWML010000001.1, read as the reverse complement.
CGTCTTGGTCCTAAGTTAAATAATTGGCAAATTCGTAAGTTTACGATATTCGGCTTGATTTAACATAAAATAAATTTAATATCTCCTTAATAAAACATAAATCAATATTGTAATTTTCTACATTTAAACAAATGAATAATAAAAAAATTAAGTATAGAACTTGAAATTTTTATCTATAAAATCAGTTTTAATAAATTTCTTTTTACATATAAAATACGCTCTAACAAATCTAGCTATTCAAAATTTCAAGTTTGCTGTATAAACAAAAAATAACTGCAAATAATAAAAAATCTGTTAAGAAAATTCATTTTTATCATAAATAAATTATTTGAAGAATCATCGATGTATAGCCTTAAAAGAATATGTTTCTATACTTTTCTCGGCAGCGGCATATAAAACTGAAGTATAACGATAATAAATACATTTAGAACACTATAATGAGAGAAAACAACACAGACAAAATACCAATGCCACTAAAAGCATGTCTAAAGTATGTGTGTATTTAGTGATTGTAAAGTGAAATATATTAATATAACGCTATCAGTGATTTCGCAGCTGTGCACATTAGGACAGAGTCACGCATTACAGTGGCGTTTATTATAGTTTCAACACTCATAGTGTATCTTCCTTCTTTCTCTTCGATGAAACGTCGAAAATATTGATAACAAAATGTAATGCTCGCTTCGCATTTGCAGCAAAGTAAATAATTGCGTTGATTTATAAAGTGATCCAATTGCAATAACATAGTAAACTGACCTGCTATGGGATGCGAAGAGTTGTAACAACTTCAACTTCTATTTTGCGCAATCAGGTAAAAATTTAAGCACGCAAAATAAATTAAATTAGTGTGTGTCACCTTTTTGAGTCCAAGCACTAATATTTATATAAAGTATGCAATAATGTATATTTAAATTTCAAAGTTTATATTTGTAATAAGATTTTAGAATTAAATATTTAAATTTGACTAATTTAAATATTTAACGATGTAGATTTAGATATTTATTTAGAATATTAAAATTAAGTTTAAAAAAGATCGTAATCTATGTATTACATTGGAATTAAAGAATTTTAGTGTAAAAAGCACATGCAGTACTAAAATAAGCTATAAGAAGCATAAAAAGTAAGAATCCAAAAACTTTCAACGCTTTATCGAAGTTGTTATCAAATTTTATTTCTCGATCTCTTTATTATTATTATTATCTTTATGATAAAAATTCTGATTAAGACTCTTGAAAGTAAGACGAAGATCATCATTTAAAACTTCTCTTCTCATCAATATGAAATGTTTAAGCTATTGATGGAGTGATCATCTAACATGACAAGATGCATTATGATGGTGATTGTACTAAAAAATAAACTAATAAAGAATGAAGTTCTTCGTTGAAAGAAGAAGTTTTTGCAGAGGTTCGGGAAGTGATATAGAAAATAATAAAAATGCCATAAGAAAGACCGACCGATGTGCACAGCGAAAGTAAAAATTGGTGAATGTCCCCGATGGACAGGTGAAAAATGTGGAATATAGAAAAAAAAAAATCCTCTTTTTTTTTCTCTGTCTCGCATTGCATTGCCATATGAGATCGTGATTACATAGTCGGTGAAATGCAGCAGAAATGAATGAGCGTATGATTTTGAAAGGACAGTTCCGAAAGAGAAAGATTGAAACGTTGGATCAGTTCATACCGATATTGCTTTGAGTTATCAATTTTTTTTTAAAAGAAGCAATCTACTTTTTACACGTTGTACTTTACATTATTTATATTATTCATTATTTACATAATAAAAAATAATGGCATTACTGCAATCAACTAAATTTTTAGGTAAAAAAAATAATAAAAAAAAATAAATAAATAAACACAGTGCAGGAGACAAGTTCGAGAATTACCACAAATAGGAATTGACTAAAATTTAATCTCTGAAAGCGTGCGAATTAAAGACGTGCCGCTTAATTCTCGAGCTTGATTTGAAAAATGAATGAAGATACGTATGTGAACCACTCGCTAATGAGACTCGGTATAAACTCAACCAGTGATGAATCACAACAAAAAGATGACAACGTAAGGGTTAATAAACATATAAAAATGTCTAAATAAATGCAAAGAAAATTATATGCGCACGACGTCGTCGATCTTAGTGTAGCGAAAATCTTTTGTTCCAAGTGACCGTAAAAGATACAAAATTCTTTTAACCGTAGCATAATAAAAGTAAAAATTAGCTGCTCGAATAAAGCTTCGGCAAAAAGTCAACGAGACCAAGCCTCTGAAATTTCTTCGGAAAAGCTCGAAAGCTCTAAAGGTCAGATAAAACGTTAAAACTCTTTAAACAGTTTTTACAGTAAGAAGACGTCCCCGTGCCAAGCTTCAAGTCGTAAAAAAAGGAAAGTAACAAAAAAAAAAGAGAAAAAAAACGAAGGAACGAAGGTACGAACGAACGAACGAACGAACGAAGGGCAATAAAGAAAATATAAAAGCAGCGATGATGTCGGTATGTACCTGGGAGGTAGGGAGACCATGGCTGTGTTCCGAAACTATCAGTAGCCCCCCCGAGGGCTCCGGCAATCTTGCACTTTTCTCTCACTTTCTCTTTTCTTTTTCTTTTTTTCCCTCTCCCTCTCCCCTTATTATTCTTTCTCTCCTCCTGGCTCGCCGATTCTGCGAGAGAGAGAGAGAGAGAGAGAGATTTTGCGAGTGAGTGAGTGAGCGAGCGAGAGCGAGTTACTCCCTTCTAATTTTTGCGCTCTCGGATCTCGGTATACGATCCGCTTGACAGTGTTGGTTTGATTGCGAGAGACCGGACGTGCGCGATTACTTTTCAATTGCACATCAGCAGTGGCTCCACACGTAGCCGTCCGTTTATATCTCTCTCTCTTATATTCTCTTTTTTTTTTTTTTTTGCTACTCGACCTCTCCTCCCTCTTTATCCGTCTTTTTCGCTTTTTCGCTCGCACAACTTTACCTAGTTTGGGAAACACAGTCGTGGTTCAGTCATCAGAAAATGCTTTAATGATAAATAAAATAGCGGCGATCGGGCGACGAGAGGGACTCGTGTGGCGATAACTCTTTTCACATTGTACATCTCCTCCTCTCTTATATTATAGATTATCTCTCTTTTACGTGGCTCCCGATCTTTAGGGGCACGTCCACGGCCCTCTCGCGCTTCATTTTCATATTATTCTTTTTTTATCATTCTCATTTGCTTTCTTAATTTTATTTACTCATCAAGTTTTTTATCACTCATTTAACAGCTTTTAATATGTTGTCTAGAATTTTTCTTTCAGAGTCTTAGGTCAACGTTAGTCTGACATTATGGAACTGGCGTTTGTTGTATATATTCGTATCATTTGACTTCTAACAGTAAATAAAAAAGAGACGCACCGCCAGCTTACTCACCCCTGATATGCCTGGCTCGTGTCTAGCTAGCGAGTATTTTTTTTTTTCTTTTTATTCGAGCCATTCGTGCGTGTCCTGGTGCTGTGTGTACCGATCGGCCAAAATAATTGACAAACAGCGCAGCGCAGAGAAAAATCGCGGCCTCGTGTGCGTATATATATCTCTCGCGCGCCGAGAGTGACGGAACGCGCCGGACGCGCGCGCGAATAAGTCAACGGAGCTGCCGATTTTTTTGTCGCGCGCGTTATTTTTCTTTCTTGCCGGGCGAATTTTTCTCCGGGTTTGTTTTTTTGCCGCCTGTTTTTTTTTCCAGCTGACCCGGAGAAAAATTGCGCGACAAGCTGGAAGTTAAATTCTCGCGAATGGACGGATTAATTTTTCTGCAAATGCGCTATGCGACCGGGGGTTAAGTTTCTTTTTTAGGAAAAAGCGTTTCCGTGACTATATATATATACGCGATTCGAGAGATAGAGTTGCAAATTTGGCAAGGGGACGGAGATTATTAAATTTCGCGCGAAATTGAAAAAGCAGAATTTGCGTATTTAATTTATTATTATTATAAATTATCATTGAATTTACGGTAGGAATTTTCAACGTTTACTTTGCAATAAACTGATTTTTCATGTTTGAAGATTGAATTTTAATTAAGAAATTTAACTGCATTTTGTATTTCAAAAGGCTAAATTTTAAATTATTTAATAATATAAAAACTTGTTTGAAATTCCGTAAATGTGCAAAATTTTTAAATTCAATTTTCTTACTTACTCATAAAATTTTTTTAAGCTCACGTAGATCCACAAAATTTTTAAAATAAGCAGCAAATTTTTAATAATTCATATTTTAAAAACGAATCGCCGACGACTCTCGACAGCTCGATCAAATGAGTTTCGACACCGACAAAGAACTTTCTAACAATTTATTGAAAGGCGCGAGTTTTATCGCAACGAGGAGAGCGCGACTCGGAAGTGAAATTATCTCGGCGGAGGCGCTTCGGTCAGCGGCGCGACAGCAGTTTTAACGCAATTCACTCACTTATGCGACGAGCCTTATGCATTTATGAACATGATTAGGTGAACGAGCAATCAGCGGTAAGCCTGCGAGCGGCGCGGCAGCCTTATGAATATAATATTCAATAAATGTAATAATAAACATATATCGGTGTATACGTGTAAGTGTCTGACATATATATATTTATCGGTGAGAGCAAGTAGTGTTGGTTTATGTATATATACATGGACTTGATAATATATATGAGAGAGCGCGCGTGACGTTATGTATCAATGATGGATGCCAATGGCGTTAAGCCTTTTATATGCTTTGCATTCCATGTTCTATGCGTTTGGATTCGTGTGTGAGTATACATTATTTCTGTTACGTGTATCGTTAAGAATCAATGTCGACGATAGGTGGAAAAAAAAAGCGAATGAGCAAATTGTATATTCCGTTATTTTCTGAGCAAACAGTTATACATGTCGGTGTTTCTGGATGTTTGTTTTCGTATCGGATTTGTGGTGTTAAACTTCTCTGTGTCGGCATCATTAACACGTTTGTGCACAGTTTGAAAACCAAAACTTGTCTGCTGTGTTAAACTATTTTGCTTATTTGTTTTTTTATAATCTGTATTACTGATATATCGCCAATTGGCTTAAAAATGAATTTTCTAACTTGCTGGAACTAAAAGTCGAAGCTCCTTAACATAAAAGACTGCGAAATGATATTTCTGTAGATGCAATTCAAACAAAACTATTGAAAAATCCAAAAGGTCTACACGATATATAATATATATATATATATATATATAGTTTTGCTAATCAGAAGCCCCGTCTTTTAATCCTTTGAAAGATTGACAAAAATCATTTACTCTGAAACGGTATTCGTCAGCAAGAGAAAATTGAAAGCATTAAACTGTCCTCTGAGCAAAATAATCATAATAATTATGTGGTATTCGTGTGACTCTCGTGTCTTGCAGAAAACTATAGAAATCCATTAAAAATCATCAAACTCCCTCCCCGCTTCACTCAAATACGTTACAATGAATATATTATGAATATTTTGGCGCCTGCTTGAATAATAAAATCGAGATTAGAGGCGGAAGGCGAAAAGTGAGAGAGATGTATACATCTCTCCTCCTCCCGGGCAAAACGCCGGCTGACCTTATAAGCAGCTCCCTGAGAGTGGCCTCGTCTTCCTCCTGTACCTCTTCCTGCGTCTCATTACTGGGTCGGCTGCTGAACCGGTGGCGGGAGCTCGAGGGCCTGACGGCCGAACGGTGGAGGCGCGACTGCGGCAGGTGAGTCGCCGGCCCGGCGAACGGGGCCGCGGGCTGCTTGTAGTGCGTGGTCGTCGTCGTCGTCGTCGTCGTCTGGACGTAGCCGGCTGCGGGGCGCTCCCTCGTCAGCTTGAAGCCTGGGGCCTGGCTCTGACGGGCCTCGAGGATGCCGATCCCGCCCGGCTGCTGATCCCTGACGCTGGGCCGCAGCGCATGCTGCTGGCTGCTTTTTTGGGAGGGAGGGGGGTGTAACGGCTCGTTTTAATGATGCTTCGGCGATGGGGAGATATTTTTTATGAAAGGCTCTTTTAAAGCGCTCGATTGACATCGATATTTTGGGAAATATTCTATACAAACACACGACTGAAACAACCTGAAATTTCCAAGCTTTTCACCCGTTTCGAAGCTCCGTCCACTCGAGCTTTCGAAAGGGCCATTGAAAGCTTTTTAATAACTTAAAATGTTTTCAACAGCTTTATACGGACAGCGATGATAATCCTCGGAGGGGGGGCTTACCTCGGTATACGATGTCGCGGCTGCTGGTGATGGTGATGATCGGCGGAGGCCTCTGCTGGGCGCTTCGGCCTGCTGGCGTGCTGCTCCAGCTTCCGGCTGCGCCTGACGCTGCGCTGCTGCGGGTGGATGCAGACGGATGAGGCCGAGTCCTCGGCCGAGGGGCCGCTTATCTCCTCGTAAAGGCACTCGGAGTCAGCGTCCGTCGATGCAGGACCGCTCCACAGTGGCTTTATAGGCTTGAAGTCGCGCTGATCGGACATCCTTCCGCCGGCGACTTCTGCTGCTGACACTGACGGCTGCTGCACGACTCCGGACTCTGCTGGCGACGACGCGATTCGAGGTGCTGCTCGACGAGGTGGCAGTGGGCGCGGCTAATACTGGACGAGGCGGGGGCCGACGACTGGCAGGCACAGAAGAGACCGACGCACGTTGAGGAACACGGGGAGAAGGAGCTGGACAGGGTTGTGCTGATGCCGCTGGGTTCGAGCTCACCACAATGCTGCACGGAGAGAGAGAAGGGCAGCGTCCCAAGATATACGGGCTCATTAGAGTCGGGATCGTTAACTTCGGTTGTGGAACAACGTAACGTTACATCGATTCACAAGGTGCAATGTGGGCCGAGCGTAGTTTTTTTTTTTATAGCGATTGCATGCTTTGCGAAACAATGTATGTAGCGATCGTTATAGTTGCCCGTATAATTTCGACAATGTTTGCTTGGAACTAAGCAAAATCGGTTTTATGCAAAATAATATGCAAAGCGATTGCATGGTATATTTACTTTGTAGATTTCCGTGCTAAATATATTTGGCGTAAAAGAACGAAAGACAGATGCAATCTTTTAAGCACGTTTAGGAACAAGTATTCAAACACAGGTGGAAAATATAATATTCATGCACAAAATCAAATTTTCGTAAACTTTCATTTATTTATCCAACTGTTCTACGTTTTAAGCATACATATCCATTAAAAATAAGGATTCATCAAATAGTATTCCATAATGCAATTTTTGATAACACAATATTGAAATTTACGAAATGTTTGTAACAAAAAAACAATCGTGTCACCTCGTAAATACGAGATCAAAAGGCCAGATTGAAAAAAAATAACATTTTCCCAAAAAATACGACCAACGGGACGTCGATCGTTGAATATTTAAAAAAAAAAAATACACGCATAAGCAATTGAGAGAGTCGACGAAAGCGGCAAATGATAATCCGGAGAAACGCAATAAACATCGGATGCAACGACGACCCCGACATTCGATTTTCGAGCACAATTGCGGCAAAACCTGTTTCCTACCCCCTCCCCCTCCCCCCCTAAAAAAAAAGCAAAGAAAAAACTAAAGCGCCCCGGTCCACTTTCAGCCCCGGCAATTTTGTCGCAAGCTGCTCTGACGATCGACCGGCTAGACGCGGACGCGCAAAAAAAAGAGCGAGAGAGAGAGAGAAGCACGCACGTGAAAAAAAGGAGAGTCTTTTGTGGCGAAATTGGTCACGAGAGTTAGGCGCTCTCTTCTTTTTTTCAACGCCGCGGCTATTTTCCTTGGGCGACGCGCCGCCGCTCGAAATGAGAGTTCGATCGGCAATCGCAACGGCGGGAAAATCGGCGAAAAAACCTCCGGCTCCCACTGTTCTACAACTCGGCCCGAGTCCGGCCCGGACGCGAAAACAAGAAGGCCGCGAGCGTTTTCGAGAGCGGAACGAGGGGGAGGGAGGGGGGGTTGTTAACCTCGATTTTTCGGGGCACGTGGCCGAGTCGGCGGCGATTTCCAGCAATTTTTTTAAGCCCCCGCGGTCGCAATTCGGTTCATCGCCGCCTTAATCCATTTATTGGCTTTTGCTTTTATTCCGAGGAGACTTTCATTTTGTTATTTTTGACGGGAATCCGTTATTGCTGCATTGTTGTGCGCGATGGAAGAAATTAAGTTTGCAATAAAAAGTTTCTTCGTCGCTTTTTTTTTTTTTTTGAAAAGTCGTTATTAAAATTTTTCAAAGAAATTTTTAATCCCTTTCCTTCGATATCTCCCTCTCGTTTCGGAAGAATTTTCTTTTTTTGAAATTTTATTCAAAGGAAAAGCTTTGAAAACGCTGAAAATGAAGCATCCAGTCGACGAGTCGGAAGAAATTAGGCCACGAGTCCTTAAAAAGTTTCCTTCAAAAACGCCTCAATCAATAAATTGAAATTCCTGAAAGTCCGAAACGTCCTCTTTAAGGAGGCTCCTCAGGCTCAGGCTGCGGGGCGAAGGGCGGAAAAATCATCGGTTTCGACTCTTGTGCGAGAAGCGCAGATGACAATTTCAACTTACTAATCCTGTCGTAAAAACATTTGCTCGCGACGCGATCGCGCGGAAAATAAAAATTACTTTGTTTTCAATCTGCCGGTGCGAAGACTAGTATTAACCAAATAACTAGAAAAAATTCCACGGCGTTCCTAAATACTTCTAGAAACATACTGTACAGGCACAATTTGATTAAACGTTTTATTAAACTAAAAACGAATTAAAACAAAAAAAACTAACTTTTAACACAGAAAATTTTTTTCATTAATCTACAAAAGTCTGTTATGAATTTTCGAAATTATCAAATAATTGTCGACAACGTTATGCAATAAGTATTGACAAAGGTCTGCGTGAAAACCGCGTCTCTCTAAATGCCGTAGATAAAAAAATATAAACAAATTTATAGTCGCGAGTCGAGCAAGCTCAAAGACGATTCTTGTCGCGGCTTGCTATGCGCTTCCTGTCTAGTATACGGCCGAGTGGTACTTGTATTTACCAACTTTCTTTGCGATTCGGTCTTATTGCTCTAAAAGTAACTGGTCATTTATACTTTTCAAAACGTCAATCAATTCAGCGTTAAGTTCTCTTTCTTCTCATATGTTTTTGTTATCTTCCTATTATTTTAAATATGTCAAAATCACCATTTTTATCTCTATATTTTCTACTGACCCATAAGAGAAGAGTGTTCTCAATGTTAATGTTTTGTTCAATATTTCGACAACGGCTTGGACAAATGGTCTAAAATTTTAACAGATCACGCGTGATACACAAAGGAATGGCAATCAATGTTTAAAAAATAATTCTTATTTATTCTATATACCTGAGGACCCTCCTCAAAAAAGAAAAAAACCCCCCGTCTCCTCCCCAAAAACAAAGCGCCGTCCGAGAGCCGCTCGAAATTCTACCCCCGGATCCCGATACCGTCGGCGGCGGCTCTTAAAAAGGCATCGAGCCAGGGGGACGCTCGGGGGCGAAGATAGTGTGTCCGGGGGGGCAATTTTCCCGGTGGCGGAAATTCAAAACTGCGCGCGCTATACCGGCTCCCGCGGGGGGGCCGTACGGTCGCGTCGGATTTTGCGCGGGCGGCCGGCGGACGGATCGATCGACCGGCGCGCCGACAGTGGCGTGGAAAAGCTGCTCTTAACGGAGAGAGAGGGATGCTATATACCCGGGGAGAGGCTCGATGGGGCCGAAGTCGTAAAATCAGGCGTTGCCCCGCGTGCTTCTGCGCTTCTTTGAATTGTGTAATCGATAAGTGTGCAATATCTGTCTCTCCCTCTGACGCGCGCGCGCGCGAGAGAGAGAGAACGCGAGGGAGAGAGAGAGAGAGTATCTTTGCTCCCCTTTTTTCGCCCCCCCCGCGCGCGTCTCTCTTTGACTGCTAACGCGAGCCTAAGAGGTTTCGGCGCTGCTGCGGCTGTGGCTGCTGCTGCTGCTGCTCGGCCTCTCGACTGTTTTTGGTCAAACACCTATGGCGCTCTGATCAATTTGGAATTTTGAAGAATGAATGAATTTTGGGAATTTCGTTGCGCGCTTCTCTCGCGCGTTTAATTAATCGACGGCAATTTTCGGTCGAAGTATTGTCGAGAATGTGCTTTGGACGAGGGAACGTGAGTTACGCTTTTTTGTGGCTTAAAGCACTCGCGAAATGTTGCTTTTTAGAAAGGATTTATAATATTTTTTATTGATTTTGAAAGCTTCGCGTATCGAGGCTTGCATTGAACTCGGGCAGCTTCTGTTTGCATTTTTATTGTTTGGGTCGCGATAAAATTTTTAACAAATTACACCGAGACTGTATATATACTGATTGCGGAATTGAAAGCTCTAGTTTTTGCCCCAAGTAAAGTACGTGACTTCGCGTATATAGGTTTTAGACGAAGTGTTTCAGAACTGAAACAATTCGACGATCAATTGAAAATCAATCCGAGTTTCTCTATCGGTCGGTTGCCGTCTGAACCCAATTACTGTTAATTTACGCAAACAATAGTCGAGCGATATTCCGCGAAAATGCCTGAAAAAATTTAATAAAAACTGTTCATAAACGTAGATTTGCTTTATAGCTTTCTTCGCCGAGCTGTAATAAATACCGAGTGTTTTATAGGCATGTAAAAAGTTTACAAAAAATAGCGAAAAACTCGGCGGAGCCTCGCAAAGCATCATCAAAAATATTCTACCTTCCGCGAGGGAAATAAAATAATTGTTAAATTTTTTTCGCCACACACACCGAGCGCATATAAAAGTCAAATTTTATTTTCACTTAACCTTTCAATTTATACCCAATCCATGAATATTTACAGGCTCTTAAAACGAGCGCACTAAAATTGAAAGTACACCGTCGTAAAAGTTAAAATTTTGCCCTTTAACGTCCCCAAGAATTCGCCGAAGTAAAAAAAAAAGGAGACCAGCCGTTTGACCCATCGAAATTTAACCGCTAAATTTTTTCAGCCCGATTCCGCCCTTCGGAGTCGATCGAATTACCGCGCGTTAATACACACACAACGCATCGACAACCATTAACCTCCGTATGCAAACCTGGGCGATATCGAAAGCTGGGAATTTGCTCGGTGAAAAAGACATTGGCCGCGTCTCTATATGCGGGCGGTATTTTCTCTCCAGGTTGAAAGAAAGTAAAAAAAAAGGGGGGAGGGTGGAGGGCAAGAACACCGCAAGCGATTCATGCAAACTCGTCGTTTACTCGGCAAATAAGCCAGTTGGCCGTCGTCGAGGACGATCAGGCCCGGCTCGGCTAACGACCCCTGCAAACGGCGGAAAGAAAAGACGGCCGCGCCTAACGATCGCGAAAAAAAAGGGAGAAAAAGTCGCCGGGCGACTTGCAGCTGAAAATTCTCGGGCGAAAACGGCCGGCTTCGAGTTTCGCGTGTGCCGCTTTCTATCTCTCTCTCTCTTCCCCCTTCTGTCCGGTCGACCCGGACGGAGAATTCTTAAATATGGATTAGACGCCGACTGAGTTCCGGCGCGCTGTTTGTTGTGTGTTTGGACTTCATTTTCGCGAACGGAAACGGCAGCGTTATTTTTCATGAAGGCTAATTTTGACCTGCCGGGAATAGTCCTTTGACGTTCTCGAAAAAGGCGGGTCACGTACGGAAATTAGCATCTGTTTGAAGGTTCGCCCCGTCGTGGACCCTTTTGTTTTCGGAAATTAAAGCGAGCCTGTCATTGTTGCTAATTAGAGGTGATTGCTATAGAGGCTCGACGTTTTTTAAATAAAATAAATGGAAAAGTAACGTCGTTCCGGTGAAGGGAAAACTTTTTTTTTTTTTAAATAATCACAGCGAATATCCATTTCGAAAATTAATATTTTCTTTATTAATTTTAGAAATAGCTAAAAAAGAAGCTGAAATTTTTTTTGTAGCTTTCACATATTAATTTACTTATCAGGAAAAGTTATAAAGAGCTAAGGTTATATATGAAATCTCCAGTTTTTTTCTGGGATTTTCAAGTAATTACAGCTTCCTACTCTGCTTTGAAATTTGCAGTTTTTCTTCCCGTATTACTTAATCTACTTTTTGTAATTAAACATAGCACATAAGATAATACGAACGGTAAGCAAAACATGTTGTGATGTTCAAATTGAAAGAATCATTCATGCTTTTTTATTTATTCATATATGCTGCATTGAGAGAATTATTGAAGAAAACATAAACTGTAACGCAACTACCGCATCTTTACTTTTCTTGTTGATTGTTTTACGTTATGAATTGCAATTTCGTTTCTACAAGTCTAATTTCAATGCCATTTGCTTGCACATGACAGTACAAACTGTAAGTAAACATTTAAACTCCAATTACGGGATTGTTAAACAGAAGTTTGACAGTTTGAATTACGTTATATTTCTACATTCTATTCCGAACCATTCCAATCCAAGCCATACATTCCATAATTTACATAAAACGATACAAATAATTAATCGCAGCGCAGAAACCAACAGTATTCTTGAAAACCCTCAGGTCAGGGCAGCCTGAAAAGTCGGTTTAGCCGTCCTTAAACAGGGACCGCTGCGAAGCCTCCTCAAGCAGCCCTTCTCAATAATAAATAGCCCTTCCCGGCGAGAAGGTTCGAGCTCTCTCGCTCTTTGTGCCACCCGTCGACTTCGCAAAAGTATATTCTCTCAGTGCAGATTTATCAGCATGCAGGAGCATCCCGGCGCTCTCGACGCTCGAGTAGCAAAAAAAAAAAGGCTTTTCGACATTACGACACACACTCACCTTAAAATATTGTCTAAAATCCATCGTGTCAGGCGGTGGCGAGACTTCCCCCAAGGCGGGTCTTCGTGTTTATTTCCACCTCCACTCCTCTCTCTCTCTCTTGGTTGTGTGTGTAAAAAAATTAAGGCAAACCGGATCGACTCTCGCTGGCACAGCCGGGACGCGGCTCAAGGATCAGCACAATTTCCGACGGTCGAAGAAGCTGCTGCTTCTCTCCGCTGCATCCGGGTCTTGAAGCTTTTGCCGACCCGTTTTCTCCGCCGCCGCCGCGCTGCTGCTGCTGCTTCGTTTTCCTCCTCCTTCTACTTCTTCTTCTTCTTCTCGCGCTTCCTAGCACTCTAAGACGGAGTCACTTCCTGCCGCTGAAAAGTTAACGAGAAAATCGACGTTAAGAAGATCGCAAAGTGGCGATTCGGGGGGGGGCTTTCTTTTCTGGTACAGTTTGTTTACGCGTTAAGGTATATAAACTTTGTTCGGCTTTTATTGAGGCGCTTCCTCTCGAGCTTTTTTTCCCTTCTTTATCGCGTTCGAAATAATAAATTCTTTAAAAAAAAAAAAAAATATCTAAAATGGAGATGCTCTTTTTTACGAGTTCAACGCCACGCTAACGGAGAAATATCCAGATTTGAAAGTTTATCTTCGTTTAAAGATAAAAATCATTTCACGGATAAAAACAAGCGCAATATTCGTCGAATGCAAAAAGAGAAAATAATGTTAAAGCTCCTGCGTCGTTGTGAATCGTAAATTGTAAAAGGAACGTTTACCTTTAATCTTTATGAGCAGCCTAAATAAAAATAATGAAGGCTTCTCTGCCAGAGAAACCTTTTCAAAGCTATCAATTAAAAGTCTGAAATTTTTTATCGCGAAGCTGTATCACGTTGTTACGATGCGTCCTCATTAGAAAAAAGTTTGTACGAAGCACTTTTAACTTCTGAGGCAGAAGCTTTAACGACAAGAAGCGCAGGAGTAATTAAAAAAAGAATCGATTTTCTCTTTTATACTTTCATCTAAAAGTCTAGTATGAAGGGAAAATTTGACAAAGAAAAAAACTATAACTGGTTTAGTGCACAAAACATTTGTTTCGATCATATCTTATCTGTTTTACGACAGTTTGTTTATTTTTCAAACTGTATTTGTTAAATATGTATAAGCTGTAAATGTGTTAATTTAAAAAAATTAGATATTTAACTTGTTGAGTAATTAAAAAGTAGCTTCATTCCAAGAACTGCCATCATTAAATTTTAATTAGAAAAATAAATCGCAATTATTATACAACTTCCTTTTTAATTAGTTTTAATGAAAACAAACAAATTGAATGTTCTATTAATAACCAAAACGTGCATCAATATTCAATCAAAATTATAGATTCAGAATTTTTAATTTCCATAATTTAAAAAATTGTTTTTTAATATCATGCACGATAAATAATTTACTGTCCGTTTAATTATTCAGCATATTTTCATGTTAAGAAAATGATTTCTTACATAATATTATTACTTCATGTTCAGACATGCATTCCTACAAACTAAAATACCAAGAAAAAAATTTTCCGCTACGCAATTTTAGCAATTTATCATCACCGTCAAGTTTGTTTGTAATTTAGTAGCAAAGGAATAATTAAATAGACTCGTTTTTATTATCGGCAACAAAGTTAAAAAGTTAAATTTAAAGAATAATTTAGATAGACGCATATCGTCGTTTATGAATTTTTCTCTGAACTTATAATTTCGCGTGCAATATTTTGCAAGAAAAATAATCGTGAACATTCTTTGCGGTTTAAATTGCGATCTATAAGAGTCTGAGTCATAACCGTTGATTAATGCAGTTCGCGAGAAGCAATTGATCATTAACAAGAGTGAATCAACATTGTTGCGCACAAGACTCCAAAAATCAAAAGTTTTTATTTGTCTTTTCATGCGAAACGATTTTCATTAATTTTTATGTGACAAAAGTCTTCTAACTTACAGGGGGTGTAAAAGTCTTACAACTAGACAGAAAGAAGAGATTATTCAGGTAGTTAAATAACATTATCTGTAACGATTATTTCTGTGGAAAATTTATGCTAAATAGATGAAAGATTCTGTAACTCTTTTTAATTTCGAATCCTTAAAACTGATCAGCAGCAATTATTCTCCGAGTCACGGAGTGCAGGCAAAAAAAAACAGAAAAAAGAACAGAAAAAGTAGGTGTATCCGTAAAGTAAATCCGCCTAAAAGAACCCTGTACCTCCTCCGCGTGAAAAAGCGCTCTCTCCCTCTCGCCTCCAAAATAACAGATGCAATTCAGCGAGAGCTCCTCCCCCCCGAAGAAAACCCTCTTACGACCTTGGCGACGCAAATCTCGCCTAATTCTGGAAAAGCACGTATCATCAGCTGTGTAAAGCCGAGGCGCGAAAAAGCGGCTCTAAGAAGGCTCGGGCTTTAACGGTTTCGGCGCCGGGGGAGGGGGAGGACGCTGAAACTGCTAAACGAAAAACTCGCGTTTACGACGCGACGACGCCCTCTCGCCCAAGTCCCTCTAATACATACACGAAATGCAAACCGTCGTCTCTCGTCGCTCGGCGTACGTATACGTGTACACACACAAAGGCAAATTACGCGGCGAATCCCGCGCGGCTCGTACGTCGCGAAAAGGCGCGCGCGCGCTATTAAATATCCCGGGGACAAGACATTATCTCCCCGGCTTTGCGCGCGCGGATGACGCCGGGGATTTCCGTGAACAAGCTGCTTTATTGCGCTCCTCGATTGCCGCCGCGGCGAGAGAGCGGATTTGTTATATATATATCATTGGCGCGCGCGAGTTTACTCCGATAAACGGGGCCGCGGCGGCGTCTCGCGCGAGAACTTGTTTTTTTCTCAACCGCTTAGAAGTGATTCCGGAGATGCTGCGGGGGTACATTGATTATGCTAATTAATGCTGTCCATAACGGCTCGGGGGCCGTAGTTTCGGCGGGTCACGGATTTTGCTGAAATTCCTAGTTTCGATGCCGGGCAAAAAAAAAAAAAAAGGGACGCTGCGAGCTCTTCCGCCTGTTTTTGCTGATTACTCGGGAAACTTTTGGGGTGCACGCTTGATTTTGGGACGGGGAATTTGCAGCCACGAGCTTGAGCCTGCTAACGAGAGTTTCCTTTTTTCGTGAATCAGAAGTACCTCCTGCGATAGTAATATTATCATAAACATATTCTTTGCTCGGTGATATGGAAATGCAGTTATTTTTAATTGTAAAGTACATATATGATTCATTTAGAAAGTACATTTAAGTATCCGTTGATATTGTGGTGTATAATTTATGTCTACAGAAACTTATTTCCTGATAATTATGATTCATATTTCCTTTCTAGTTAAAAATTTATTGAAGCATCGGATCAAGCTTTAAAATATACAATACCTAATTTATTTAACAGTTTCATTAAATTGTTACAGAAATATTTTATACAAAAAGGCATATATTATTTAAAGCTAATAATTTGTATATATGCAATTTTAGATCTATCGATTTAACGTCAAATTGCTGGCCTCTTTTTTAAACTTTTCTATAGGACCGAGCGCTCTTTTAAATAAAATTTGTTATTCAAATGCCCGAGTTTTATTTTTTTCCCGCACAAAAGGTGTATTCGAAGTAACACTTTTGCGTCCACTAAAAATGGCACCAGGTGCGACAGTACTGCGCGGAAACTAAAGAACTTTATTAAACAAAACATTAAAAAAAAAGGAGTATTGAAATAACGCGTTTTTATTTATAGCGCACACGCTGGAAAGCAAAAACTATTTTTCGAAAAACTTGATTAAAAAGGAAAATTGAAGAGGAAATTAAAGGTACAGCGCAGAAATAAATTATGTGTTTAAATTTAAATCGAATTAATAATCAATGTCCGGTTGTTATATGTTGGATGCTTTGAAAGAAAGAACTTGAAGTAAAGAAGTTATGTTTAGTTGAACAAGTTTCAAGGTTCGATAGCTTGTATAACATTTGGTCAATCATAGAAGCTAAATATAGAACATTATATTTGCATTTAGAATTATATGTCCTTGCATGATGCATTCCCTAATTTAAGAAAATTAATAAAGTGATTTCTTCTTTAAAATCATCAATTTTCTTTGAATAAAAACTGTTCATTCTTAATTTTGCACGAAATTGGTAAATTACATAGAATAAATATATAAATAAATCAAGTCTTTCCCGACGATTAGCAACTGAAAAAAAGCTGTAATAACATCCAGCAATTCCACTTAGCCCTCAAAATAAAAGCCCCGTCTAAAATTCCTCAGCCCCGGCACTCCTCTTCGGCCGGCTAAAAATGCAAATGCACCGAGAGCTCCGGCCCCTCTCCCCCTCGCTCCGCAGAGGGTCGACTTACGCGAATAGCAGGAACAAAGCAATCGATGCCTCGGGGGTATAAAAAAGCTCTCCCTCACCCCCCTCCCCTCCCGGGCATTCCCATAAAAAGAAGAAAAATCTTGAGACGAGCTCCGCGCTCGCGGAAAAGTCGGGGGGGTGGGAGAGGGCGGCGCGTGCTGCGGCGCTATTCCGCTCTCGAGCTGCCTGCAGCTCTCTCTCTCTCTCTCACTCCGTACGTGCAGGCACTCACACAGAGAGAGGGAGAGAGCGCTGCATTAAGTATCGCACAATCTCGTCCGCGGTGAATCGATACGCCGTCGACGACGGGGCCAAGTAGTAGCGCCACTGCCAGAACGGACAATTAGCCGAGCCGGCGGACTTTACCCAGACGCCAGACTCTCGACTTCACCTCTCTCTCTCTCTCTCTCTCTCTCTCTCTCTCTGTGTGAGCTTCTGCGTACGTAAGTGTGTGAAAAGAGACACTTGTGAATGCAGAGCCGGCTGAAATTCCTTTCACGTGCGAATGTGGCACGAGCCGCCGATGAAATATATACAGATCGATTACTTTCGCGAAGGATTTAGACCGGCGCGACCTCGGCGACTTTTATGTGTGCCGAGCGAGCGAATAATGTCCTTTTGCGAGCGAGCGAGCGCCGATGAATGGGCGATGCCGCTTTCTCTCTCTCTCGCTCCGCTGCGAGCGGGGCTGCCGACCCTGGCTCTGACGGGGGCTTTCGGTTATACGGGCCGGGATTGAGCTTTAATCGCTCGCCGCCCGAGGAATTCAATGGGACGATTTACTTTCTTTCGACTGGCGTTTATGAGCGAGAGGAGAGACGATTAATGAACAGCGGACGGTAAAATTTTAATAAAGAGTAATGCTGTACGAGAGAGACAGAGAGAGAGCGGTAGGATTTCAGTGCCGATTATTGCTCGCTGGCAATCGAATTCAAGCGGTGAGAATCGGTGCAGCATTGATGAGCCGGTAAAATTGCATTAAAAATAGGTTAGCAGCAATAAACTGGTGAAAATCTGTATTAATCTGTTTGGTTGTGGCAACGAACTGAATTGTTAATTCTGTTAATCCGTATTGTTAATTTTGTTCGTTTGTTTTACACGAAACTTTTCTACTTAGAAATATAATACGCGCAACTTAAAAAAGTTTCAAGCCTGGGCCTCAAATCAGGACCACCGACAAGCAAATCAGTCGATCTGAACCAACAAACAAAAATAGCCACGTGTCATCAGCTTGGCTTCTAATCGCCTTCCTATTGAAATTGGACCCCTTATGGACCTCCATTTATTCATTAATTATACATATATAGGCATATATAGTCCCCATTCATGACATGTTTGAGATCGTGCCAATCGATGCCCTCATCGGCCTGTCGAAATTTAATTTATCACCTGGTTGGATATTTGTTAGGTCCTGGACCGGTATTATGTTGCTGTACCAGTTGAGCGACAGAACCTATTTCGCTTTTAATATTTGCAACTCGAACAAACGGTGATGGATTCGAGTTTTCAGGGTCGCTTAACGAGTCGCCAGTCGATGTGCCGACCGACTTTGTCGCCAGCAGCGTTTTAGCTTGACTTTCAGTGGTTTAGTAATCGGATCCTTTATGCGCCGCGGCTTACTCCTTACATATAAATATGTAGTAGTTGTTTGTGACAAATATAAGGCCATATTAAATTATATCTCACGTTAGAGGAATTTCTGGTACATTTGTATTTCAACTCTGATAATGTCAAAAATACGTAATTTCCAAAATTTAAGTTTTGTATTTAAAATTAAATTTCTTTTCTTGAAAAAAAAAAGTAGTAAAACTATTGCTTTTCAAAACTCACTTTTAAATCATAATTAATTTACTACAATCAGTATCTTACTTCGACTGCAGAGTGTAAATATTATTCGGGTGTCTATCAAAGTATCATGGATTGCTATAATTGGACGTCAAACGTGTAGCTGTTTCTAATCATAACAATGTGTAACATAGTTAATCCCTTGCCACTCTGTTAATTGAAAAGCACTCGATAATCACAAACTAAAAGATTATTAGGTTTAAATAGCCGTTGATCCACATCAACTCAATATCAATATGCATAGTGAAGCAATGTAATTAAGCAACAATGTAGCATCTGTATTGACTGCCTATATTATACCAGTATGGTCAGTAATAATAATGTTTTTTGCTAATTTAATAATTAGATTACGTCGTGTAATTGAAATATCTATGTTTTGAAAAGAAAAATGCTTTTGATTATTACGAAAAAGTTATAATTTAGAAGCAGAGATAAAATTTTAACGTTTTTCTTCAAATTTTATGGTTATATGCTAAGCTTTATATGGCTTTAAAGCCAGCATAACTCGTGTATTTAAGTGAGATTGTTACACGTGTTAAAATGGCTAAACTTCGGTAAAGTTGGAGGAGTTTATGTGGCAACGTTTAAATTAATTTTAATTGAAGCAGAAATGACTGTGTTAAGTATTAAAATCCTCTTAATGCTTTTGCTCAAAATTTATTTCATATAATAACTTTGTAATATTATTATAATTTATTTAATCAGTATTCGAACGGGCAGACTAAAAGTTTAGTTTAATATCTGCAGAAAGCCTTAGATTTTGTACTTTAAAACCATTCAAAATGTTGTTTCCAAATGAAGCCGTATTGTCCAATTTAAATCCAGCTTTGAATTTTTACGAATCGAAAAATCTCATTATCTTCATCAATGAAATACTTTCAGACAGTTGAAAATAAAAGCGCACTCCAAAGCTCGTCAAATAACGTCGATTCAATTTTCCTGTGTACTTATTTACAATGGAGGAATTACACGACGTGCCCCGGCGAGTATATCTGATATCATAAAATTCCATCGTCGTGAAAATCTTATCCCGGTAAATACTCAACATTCACTTATTTGCTTTTAATCTCGACGCAACGGCTTACGTAACACGAAGAGCGCGTGCTTCCGAACCAGTTACATGACTCGGCGCCGCAATTAGGAGCATTGTATAATTACATATGGCTTTCGGGCATCGACGTTTTTTCCCGATAAATCACACGTTACAGCTGCTGAATTCTCTCGAGTTTCTTTGATGCGTTAACGCGATGCCAGTCGATCGGATGAATTTTTTTTCAAAGAGAAACGAAGAGGAAGTCTAAAATCGATTCATTTTTTTGGCCAACACGAAAAACGAGAAGTCGAGTACTGGTGCAATTTACAGATTTTAACAACTTGGCGCGAAAAAAAAAGAAACGAACGTCCACGATTTTATGCTTGTTACCTTGTACTAGAAAACGAAGAGGACGAACTTTCCGTTCGAATAAAACGTTAACACTCCGCGTCGATCCGACGCGTTTAAACCTTCCTTTTTGCGAAATTCGACACAATAAAGCCGAAAGCACGTACACCGAGCATCCTCGTAAACAGCCCCGGCATATCGAGCTCGACGCGCGACTAATTCGATCCCGCCGGCAAAAAGTCAAAGGATCCCCGGCGCCTCGCGTTCGCGGGCCATCAAACCGAAATCCCGCTGGCCCAACTTCCGGCGAAATTTAATAATATACCTACAAACTCGCGCATTCGCGTGCGGATGAATCCGCGTTTGCGCGAGAAACTCGGGCGAGAGGTGCAGGCGGATCTGCTCTCCCCGTGCAGCCGTAAACCAAGAGTCCCTAATCAGATTACGACCCTTCCCGACGATTCTCGACGAAGCGGTGCAGGCAAACGGAGCGGCGGAGAGGAGCGCTCGTTGATCGGGACGCTCTCTTTTTCGCGCGGGATTTTTTTCGCCTCGGAGGTCGACTCGTAATTGGCGCGGTGCGGTTTTGTTTATGTCCGCTTCGGTGTTCGAAGCAAATGAGTTGCCGAAGGGACATGGGCAGTGAATAATTGCGCGCTGAACGCGCGATGATTATTCGGTGATCGATGATTTATAATTTGTTTGCCGCGCCAATATATGTATACTTGTTCTTCTTTTATGTGATTCGGCAGTTTTGCTCGTCGTTGTTTGATCGCGTTTCGGTCGAGTTGAATTTGACGGATGTTCATTGCTTGATCGATTGTTGAAGAAAAACGTTGCACGTAATATGTTTTAACAAACGAATCGTTTTATGTTAACTGTTCTGAATGCTAATTGAATATGTAGCAAAGTGTAAAATTGTAAAGTTAGTGAACTGAGCAATGAACAACTGTCACTTCGAATTGATTACCAAGCACTTAGCATTTTCAAGAAGATCTATCAATTATTGCATATCGTAGTAATTTTTTCAAGAATCCTCAATGCACGCAGTTATATACATTTACGCGGAAATGCAAATTATCAATGCCTCCTTAAACGACTTTACGCTTGATTTAATAGTACGCGGAACGCATTTTCCAATTAAATAATTGACATAAATTACCGAACCAAACGCCGGCAAATTACGGGTCGCCGGTACGACAGATCGCTGGGAAGTAAAAGTTATAAATTCCGCGGCAATGACACTGCGCGCCGAGAGAGAAAAACATTGCAATTTAGCTCGCAGCCGTACGTAATACGACGGCATTGAAAACAAAAAAGCCGATACACAACAGATTTTGCTCGTTACACAACGTGCCGGCAGACGCGCGGAGCGTCAGCGTCGTACTTTCAGATTTTAACTGCTTTCGAATAGCTCGATTATGAACAAGCTTAAACGGTCCGCGCGCCGGAACGCGCAACGTTGCGAAAAAGGCGCGAGAGGCAATCCGACGCGGCGCGAGTGTCGAAACCGCGTCTCTCCGCTTTTGCGAGAAAAACTCTCCGGCGACGGGGACGGAAAGTCGATCCGGCCGCGCGTTCCCCGAGAACGCGGCGAATAAAATTGCGTTCCGCGCGATTTTCCTTTTTTTCTTTTTTTTTGCCCCGTCGCGGAAAATTCATACATAAATTATGCATAAATTAACCCGGACCGGGGAATATTTTAAAACTTTGAACTTGGCGAGCGCTGAATATTTTAAGCTCCCAAGTCGCGGGCCGGACTTTTAATCTGGTTACAGTTACGATATTGAAGTCCGCTTCAATTTACTTGCCGTTTTCTGCAACTCGATTTTTTTTTCCACCGGCCTTTTATTGCACGAACAATCCGGGCTTTTAATTTCTCTTATTTTTTTAGCTGCTTTCCCTCGCTATTATTTAAATACAACGGCGCGGTGCATAAAAGTTTGCGCTAATGCATTCATGAATACATTAAAGGGAGAAAGAAAGAGATAACTGGAACGCGGGAAAGAAAATACATACTTCTTATTTTTCTGCGCGCCCGCTGTCATCAATCCATTTCGTTTGCATTGTATTCTTTCGGTGTATTTACTTTCAGAGGTTACGAAGAGGAAAATTCATGGTCGTATATAAGTATTGGTTTACTAACGCAATATACAATGTCGGCCAGTCGAAAACCGGTTCTTTTTTTTATTTTAACGAAAATTGAATTTATCGACGATTAAAACAATAATCTTTTATGAGAAAATTCGTTATGTAATCATTTATTTTCAAGCTGTATCGGCCTTTTTTAATTGAAAAAAAAACTTATTTATGCCTTGGATTTAATTTTACTGCTAAAAAAAAGTAAACAACACGAAACTGCAATTCTGCGGAATAAAACATTTATCACGCGATCAATTTGTAGCACTTAAACAATTTCAGCAGATTAAAGCTACCATCAATATTTGACGTTTCGTCTGCATTCTTAATCTTCGCAATTAATCCTCAAATCGTCCGCAGCCTTAATTGCTTAAATCACCCGTTTTTCGGAATAGTACGTTTCGAGGTCGCATTTAAAAATTTACTTCTCGGCCAGCTGAACAATAATTTTCTTCTGATTAAGAACAATCAACGGCGCGTAAACTGTAGTATTTCAAATGATTAAATTTACAACACATTCAACATCGGGACAGACCTCAGTCTCGCCTGTACATTATCTCCACTTTGCCGCTGGCCTTCGACATACACGCCAAACTCTTTTCAGCGTAATACCTTTGTAAAACAATCCCCGCAATGAGCACCGGCATATCCCGCACAAAAACATATGCTGCCCGGAACCTTCTAGAGTCGTTGCACTCACCGAAAATACTAAGCAGCGGGCTGTCACGCGGTCGGTGCCGGTATGCGCAGCAGAGTCTAGTGGCATCCACACACGAGAGCCGAAGAGAGAGCGAGAGAGAGAGAGAGCAATGACACTCACGAGAACGCGCATTGGCTGGAACTGCCGAGGCGATCGAAGAGAGGCAGCAGCAGCGGCATTGCTCGTTGCGCGAGAGCGGGACTACGACTAGTACGTGGCGTCGAGGCATGTGCAGCCGCGGGATAACTGACTAAGCAGTAGAACTGGAAACGCGAGATTGTAATCTCCCCCCTCTCCGCTACCGGCTTCGCTGCTACTTCTTCTTCTTCTTCTTCTTCTTCTCTCGCTATACTCGTGTTGTAGCGCTCTGTTGTGTGCTCCGCGCGCGGATTGCGAGAGTAGTAGGAAGCGGTGTGTATAGTGTAGGAATTAATGCGAGTTTTTGCCGTGCAAATATTGCGTGCGTTGGCGAGAGACGCGCGTTGTCGCTCTTTAACTCGATCGAAGCTGCGGATCGAGGATCTTTGGATTGTAATTCTGTTTGCCGGACAGGATTGATTGTCGTTGGAAATAAATTTTAGATAACGGAATTAACGACGCTTTTTGAACGGTATTGGCCGAGATTACGTTGGAGAAATTATGCAAAGGAATTTTCTAATCATTTTGAGTTCAATAAAAACACTTCAAAAGCAATTGTTAAAAAAATCGATAATATTAAAAAAGCTTGCAGTTGATATTTAGATAGGCAATGTGAAGTGAATATTTTGTGATAAACATAACGACATATGACATAACAGTTTTAACAGTTTGAAATTTCGGATAAGAAATATGAACGGAGATGTAATATGATATCGATAGCCACTTTGCTTGGTGCTTAAATCTGTAATTTTATTCCAAACAAGTTAATTTAGAATATGTACATGAAAAATGTTAGTCACTATTATTGGCACATTCCTAAAGTACGTATATCAACTCTAATTATATTTCCTTTTAACTTTTTCTTTCGGGCCGTAAGAACACTTGCATTTTCCTTTAGAGGTTTTTATTTTACTAGAGTAGAGTTTTCCTTCAACGCGGTCGAGAATTGGTCAACCTTGGCTCTACCAATACCAGTTTTTATCAGACTCTCGGATGCCGTGGAATGTAGTAATTATAAGACAATTGCATTATCGTATTTTGTGCAAATTGTTAAAATAGTATGTTTAAACGCGTGTAATTTGACCTAATCTTAGGCGACTGTTATCTAATTCTTCTTTTTATTCAGAAAAACTTTCGACTTTAAATTTCCTTTCAAATTATTATTATAATAAGAATTATTATTAGAATAGCAAGGTATTATTTTTCAATTTATAGTTTGTTCTTAACGACTTTATTGTGTAACATAAAATCTGCTTTTCAAAGCCTCCGTGAATTTGCGCGGATTTACGAGTCGGCTTAATTCCTTAATTTTTAATGGCTGCATAAGTACTTATGAGGGTATTTTCGTTATCTGCAGATTTAAAAGTTATCATGTGTTTTTAAAATTATTGGGCAGTAATAGCAAGAATATCAAAGATATGCAGCTCAAGTGCACAACTTAAGTTCTTTAAAAATACTATATCATGTTCGCTCAAAGAAGACATTATTAAAGTCCAATTGTAATTTGATAAATATATTGCGATCAAAGTGATTAATATTTGTGCTACATTCAATATAATCAAGCTGATTTAAATATAAAATTATCTTTTAATTTTACTGTATTACATAATAATGTATAATATTTGGTATTTTGCCATATTATATTAATAATTTTTTCATTATAAATTAATTTACAATGAAAGCAGACTCTTTAAAATGTTGTAATTTGCTAATAAATTATGAGCACTTATAATTTTATAGTTGAACCATAATTTTAATTAGCCTAATTCTAGTGAGATAAATTAATTTTTATTTAATAGACGTCCAACTTAAAAACAGAGCGCAATAAATCACTTTAATCAATAGTGCTCTGCATTTTTATTTACACAAATCCACTAAATTAATAGCATTATTAAATTACTAGCATGTCAGAGGTTGAACTTTAATCGATGCTCAAGCTTACACCGTAAAAAGTCATCTTAATAGCGATCTCAATGCGAATTTTTATCTTTGAACTACAACTTTTTTGATCATGCAGAGTATTAAGTGAAATTTTTAAAACTTAAAAACACAAAAGGGCCATTGTTTATAAATTTTTAAAACCTTTTGAACGTAAAATTTTTCATCTCACGGATAAATTGTTACTTTATCAAGTTTATAAAGCGCTTTTTTAATTTTAAATCGTGCGCGTCGTAGTAAAAAGTTCGCTGAATTTTTAAAATTTCAGTTTGTTTAAATCTACTTTTAACATTGTTAATTTCACGAAATCCTTCTTTTAGTTAAAATGAAGGCTTGACAAAAAAAACAAAAAAATATATTTTTAATTAAAGAAACAATTCATTGCAATACTTCGAAGAAAAAAACTGTCAGAAAGAATAAAACTATTTTAAAAACACAAGACCCACGCAAATACATCGGTAAACCGATTCGCAAATGAAAATTAAGCCACACGCTCGAACGACTCCGTCATCGCGGCTTCAAAAGGATAAGCCCTCTGAGCAGCCCGGAATCTTATTTTCCGCGCAAAGGCTTACCGCTCAGCGGAATACCCCTTCCGAAAAACAGGCCGAAACACAGCCGGCCAATTACAAGCGAATCTGTCGCTCGCGTCTCCAATTAAGACACTCGGACGCTCCCCTACACTCGGCAATCAAAAACTAATTTCAGTCCCGGTATTCGCGCGCGAAACGAATCGGTTGCAGTGCGCTGCATTCCAGGAGAGGGGGGGAGGAGAGAGGGAGGAGCGTCCGTCATCCCTCCGCCGCGCAATGCACTTACGCAAACGCGATTAAGGCGTAATCAAACTGAATTCTGCTCCGTCGCCCCGGAGAGCGGCCCGCGTAATTAGCCCCTACTTAGAAGGAAGTTCCCGGGGCCGTCGTCCTCCTCCTCCTCCCCTCGCCTAAATGATATACAAAAGCGAGTTCGCGCGCGCGTTCGGCGCTAAATTTTACATCAAACTTTCAGCCGGCTCGCGCGCGCGCCCCGCTAAACTGCGAATGTATTAAGGCCAGAGACGGAGATCGGGAGAGAGGGACCGAGAGCGGCGTGGTTAATGATAATCGCCCGGATTGTCTAGCGAGGACGGGGGGGTTTATGAAACTTTCCGATGAGCTTTTATTGATCCTCGCTTGCGCGCTTTTCGAAAGCTGCGCCTTTTTAGGATCGATTTTTTTTTTATCTCGCTTTTTGGTACTTTTTTTATTGTTGATAAATTAATAAAATAGGAATTCGTCTAACTCGAATATTTTTTTCAGTGCATCGATTTCTTATATTTTTCTCCGAACGCGGAAGAGAGGAATTTCGATAGCAACTCGTATACTTTATCAAGCCTTTTAAAATTAACAGCTAAATTAAATTCCTTCCTTATTAACAGCTTAATTTGCGAAGACACCTGCGAAAAACGAAAAATATGTTTTCCATCCGTTCACCGTGCATCTCCCTGATCCACCCACTCGTGCGATCTCCCCGGCGAAACTTTCTCATTTAAAAAGAAATTACTCAACCCGAAAGCTGCCGGCGCCGAGTACAGAGAGAAAAAGGCCAAGATTCCGGCAGGCGTCCGCGCGGCTGAAAAGATATATATCCACCCACGTTAAGACCTTAAACGGGCGAGAGGCGCTGATTAACAATTCGCGCACCGCGACTGTATGTCCCTCTCCGCCCCCCCGACGATAGCGGCGAAATTTCTCCGAGATTAGACGGGTCCCGCTCGACCTTCGCGGCGATGAGTAACGAGCCGATTCTCGCCAGGAGAGAGAGCTCGTGATACTCTTTCGGCTCGCGTGTAATCGCGATCCGCGGAGGGGCACAAATTGCAGGCCTCCGATTTGAATTATCGCCGCTGAATTTTCTAGACCCTCCTCGGCGATCGCCGAGAGCGAATCAGCTGTTTATTCGAAAAAGCGTGCATGGCGGGCCGAAAGCGCGATATCGAGTGATTTGCGAATGACGGATGGGTAAATTATCCTAACGGACGATTCGAGGGGGAGAGAGAGAGGTGAGATTATGGCGATAAGTACCGCTGATTACTTGAGCATTAGCCGGCTGGCTGGCGGTTTTCTTATTCATGAGCGCGCGAGCGCTTGGCTGTATCTCGAGAGCCGCCGCGCGCGGGCTAGTTAGCGCGTGTGCATAAGTAGTCGCGCGGGCCGCTCTCGTTCCTCCGGCAATTACTTTCCGAACGTACTAAAAATTAATCATTAGCCGCGCGCGGCTTCGCGGTTAATTATTCGAGGGGGTTTGTGCAGGAAGGAACGGCGGCGGCGGGTATTCCCCGCAACTGCTGTTCTACATACTTTTAAACTTTAACCTCATTGATTCGAGAGATAATGACACACGAGGCTTTCTTTCTCTTTTTTTTTTAGCATCGAGCAGCCTTTGCAGTCCGCAACAATTTTCAAGAATTTAGGTCTCCGTCTATTTTTATGCTCGATTTGCGGAAAGGAGTACGAGGAAAGCGTTTGGCATATATTTTCTCTTGTTTATTGCAATTTTTTTGTGTCTCTCTTATTTTTAGACTAAAGTTGCGACGATCGTTTATTTCCCTCTTTGATTTTGCGGCAAAAAAACATTCGATATTTAATTTTATTATTTCGCAAATAATAAACAAGTGGAGTAAATTTTATAAAATGTTGGGAAAACTAAAAATGTTTCTATTTTTTCATTTACTTTCTAACCCTCATCGATCACTTCCGCTTAAGTAATAAATACGATGGCTCACAAATTAGCAGATAATCATTACCGATCTACTTTCATAAAAAAAAAAAAAAAAAAAGACCAAACAGTATGCTTAAGGAAGCTGCGTGCCATCCGTCTATAAGTCCGAGTCGACAATTACGCGCCGAGCAGCGCTAATTTCCAGATTACCATTGCACTCAAGCCGCAAAGTCACGCGACTCATCCGAATAATCATATCGGGCGGATGGGGGGTGGCTTAAAAAGTCGCGCGTCGACCGGCAACTGAAAAGCAAAGCCCTCAAACGCAACCGCTCCGATTGAGGATCATCTCCAACTCCCCCCCGAGCTCGACTCTCAAAGCGCCTCGAGAAATTAGCCGGGCGCGCGTATTTTTCTTATCTCTCGCAAAAAGAAGCGCATCCCGAGCGTAAAACGGCCCCTAATTCGAGCTCAAAGAGGGCTCCTCTCTCGTATCTCCCGCCGCGCGTCGGGGGCGTATAATGCCGGCCCGCGGACGCACTTGTCACCGGGCTGTATATCCAGGCTCCCTTTGCCGTCGCGGCTCTCTCGCCCGTGAACGCACCGCGGCTGACTCTCGTCCGGATTGAAAGAAAGAGAGCCTCCGCGTGTACGTCCTCGTGCGCGAGGACTCAAAGGGGCGCCGGTTTGAAATTCGAGATTAGGGGAGATCGGAATCCGACGGGTGTGTGCGAGCGCGTTTTCGTCGTTGATGCGTCCTTTGAGCGATGAGCTGCTTTGTCGAAAGTGAAAAATGAATGTTTTTAAACTTCGGCGAGTGAATTTATTCGTGCTTTTTATAACGAGAGGAAGCGAAGCGGCACTGAATTATTTCTGTTTTCGGAAACAAGTGGTTCGTTTGGCTTTTTGCTTAATTTATAGCATTGTTTTCTAATCTCCAGGTATTCTCTCTTTTAAAATACTTTCGTTGCAAGAAACACAAAAATGCTAATTACGCAAGTTTAAATTAAAGCAAAAAAAAACTCCAAGGTAAAATTGTATTTTCTCCGAGGCGCCTTTCCGAAGAACAATAATTCGCTTCAATTGCGCATAATTTATACCGGCATTTCCATTAAAAGAAGTTGAAGCTAATTTAACTTCCATCTTGAATCTCATTAAAAATCCAGCCTCTTGCGCGCTCTGGCCGCAAAATCAAAGTCACAAATTTACCATTTAGTTAAACAATCTGCAAGTCGACTAAAAAGGGACGTCCGATCGGTATTCCCGCGTGATATCCCTGCAACATTCTTACACCTCGACACATTCCCGGATTGTAATCAAAACTTTGACGCGCCTAGATATCACGCAATAATACAACTCCAGCAGACAGCCTCGAATCCGCCGAGTTATTCGAAAATATCGATCTCCCGCCTCCTACATCCCCGAGCAATTAAAAGGGAGCCCGCAAATTTTTCGTCGGCTCCTTTCTCATTAAGAGCGGAAACTGCGCTCATTGGAGATCAAACGGCACTTGAAATATTTTTCGAACGATTTCGAGAGGCACAAGATTCCACAATGAGCGCCCGCTCTCTCTCTCTCTCTCTCTCGGGCTCTTTAATAACTCGGAGCAGCCCGCGGAGTTGCGCCCAATTACGGAATAATCGAAAATTCGAAAAAGTCGCGCGATCGATTTCGTTGTGCGCCATCCTTTCAACCGCTCTTCTCGGAGAACTCGAGTCAAAGTGGGCGCGTATATACAAAAGATTGAAAAATCGGCGCACGGATTTAATTCCCGGCTCGACTTCGCCCCCGAGAGTCGGCCTCGCTCGAGCCTTCCGAGGAGAAAGTAATCGTTATTTAGGTGAAATCGATTCCTCCTCCGGGGGATTATCCTTCTGAGAATAACTCGCGAACGAGCACACACGGGCCGCCGTGTGTAGGCGGCCGGCGGCGGCCCCGCGTGCCGCGCCGCGCAGCATCGATTCGCGCAGGTTCTCGCCGGGCTGCTCTCTCTCTCTGTCTCTCCGATGGCTACTCTGGCTCCGCGCTGGATGCCGAGAGTTCGAGAGAGAGAGAGAGAGATGGCCTCATGGAAAATTCATGCGCGACCGCGAATCAATCGACGCTTTTTTCCCAACGCGTCTCTCTTCCGTACACCCGTCCGCGTCTGCGGATGCTTTGGTCATCCTTGGCCTTTTTTTCTCCGGGATAATGTATATGTATGGGGTGCTGAGGCCCCCTTTTTCGGGAGTTATGTGTACGAGGTTTTCTTCATTCGTCGGGAATTAGACACGGCCGGTTGTTAATTATACATAAACGGAACGATCGATATACAGCGGCCGTCGAGTTTGTTAAAATGGATACGCTCCATCGGGATCGCGTTGACAGCTTCCGACGCATCGGGTTTATTGCCGAGAGACAATATTGATCCTCTTCCCGCGGCGGAGGTGTGAAAACAAATCTATAAACTAAAAGTAGCCCGCGCTCTTATAACCACATCAGAGGGCGCGGCCCGCTATTGGTGGCAGGAGGCAGGAGGGGTAGCCGCACGCCGCAGCCAGTTATATTCGCGGCTGATTTTTGCGGGACGCGGAAGTTCGCTCTCGAGTTTCGGGGGTTGGATAGTTTTGATGGTTTCGCCGTGATCTTGATGAAATGCGAGCGGATTATAGGAAGTTCTCGATAATTACTTTGACGTTATTTTTGATAAAGGATTCAAAGTGAATAATGATATTCATTTTTGTCCGCGTAAGAGTTTTGTTAAAATTACTTACTAAAATGTTTATTTAATGTTTGAAATTTAGTTCTGAGGAACGTTAGTTAAATAAATTATTGAAAAAAGCACTACAGTTTCATTCGATCTACTTTTACGGTTACAAATTCGATTCCGTACATCAAATTACCAGTGTAATCCCTTCGCTGTATTTTATTATCCTTTTTAAACGAGAGGCCAATAAATACCCGTTTTAATGATACGTTTAATTTTATTTATGTGAGCTTAGCAGATGTCAATAAACAAGCTAAATTGCAGTGCACACATTTCAAAAATTGAATTCCCCCCCTCAAAATCGTTACGGTAAAATATTGCCTAATTAAAGTAAAATATATCTTTTGCTCGTATCCGGCGACCGAAATTACTTCTAATAGATAAAATTTTAAGCAATTCGTATACCCACTATAAAATGTTCGCTTTCAACAAAATTCCTTCGACAAACAAGCGTTCGATTCGTACGACTGCTCCATTTTCGAATCCGTATACTATTAACGGAAATAGCACGGAGATCAGAGAGAGAGAGAAATAATGCGATTCGCGAGCTTAAGTTCGAACGGTCTATATATCTGCGCGCGAATTAGTGCTAATGAATCTGATTGCAGCTGCGAAAGAAGATCAAAGGAAGCCGACTCTGATTCGACAAGGCGCATCGATGAAATCAAATGCCGGTGTGCTGCATTGATTCAATGATAATCCCAGTCCGTCTCTTTGAGCGCAGCGAGCGGATTGGAATGAGACTTGTTCGGCTTCGTCGGGAGATGATTTTTAATCTTTTTAGTTAATTCGGTGAGAAAGTCGACAATTGCGAGCGTGATTGCAAAAAGAACATCTCTGCTGAATTGCGCAAAACGCTCGAAGCTTATATAATCTGCAGAATAAATTATACAGGTTCGTAAAATTAAATTTCTATATTTGCTTTAAATTCTAAAAAACTTTAAAAAAACAAAGTCTTAAAAAATGCAAGCTCGTGCTCTATTTTTATTCGCTCGCCAGAACCTAGCAAAACGCGTTCAACTCAATCGGGAAGAAGGTAAAAAAAAAAAGTCGAGTACAATACCCCGGCGAAACAACCCGCGATCATTCGCCGATAGCCGTCCGAAGCGGCGGCGTTTCCCCCCCCCCCCTGAAAAAGCGGTCGCTAAGCCATCTAATCTCGGCCCTCGAGGCAGCTCTCTCGGAGGCTGCTTCTTGCGGCTCGAAAGAAGTAGCTCTAAAAAGCTGCGCGCGCGCGGGAGGTTCTCCCTCTCTCTCTCTCTCTCGCTCGTCGCGCTAAGCGCCCGGCAATATAATTTGTCATCCCGGGGGCCGACTTGAAAAGAGAGAATATATATATATCCGGGGCGTCGTCGCTCATCATCAGCGTCCGTCGGCGACATTAACATACAGAGCTTTGTACGATTGGCACGGCGCATTATCTTGCGCCGAGCGCGGAGCCATCCATCAATGGAGAGGATCTTGCGGTGTGCTTTGCATGCGCGAGGGGGAGGTGGGGGGGCGCAGCTGTGCATACATAAGCTCCTCCTCGGCGGAATATCGAGCAGGTGCGCCCCCTTTCTCTCTCCCGGAGTCCTTTGTTTTCTTCCTCTTCTTCTTCTCTGGGGGAGGAGAAGAGAGCTTGCACCTTCCGCGCGCCGTTTCGAACTTTCCTTTTAACGCTTCTTCCCCGCGCGCTTCGGCCCTTTTTTCCACGCGGCGCGCTCGCGCGAGTGCCTCTTGTTATTTATGGGCCCGCGCGCGTGTGTTGCGCATTTTTTTTTTTTTTTTGCCGGATGAAATATTGAATGGGGCGCGCGCGGGGTAAGAACCGTGAAACCGTACGGATTTCCATGAATATTTTAATCGGCCGGGCCGTTCGCGCGTTCCGAAAGACTTTCGGGGTATCGGGGGATTGTTTTTTTTTTAACGAGTTGGGAGGTGGGATTTCTTATGTGTGCTTGGATCTCGGTTGATTAAAATTATTTCTGAATGAAAGTCGAAATTTTGTTTAAGGCGAGAATTGCGATTAAATCAAGTGCTTTTTAGTGTAAGATTTGTTAATTTACCGCTTAAATTAATATAATGACATTCTAAATTGATTAATTTGACAGAACCGTAATGAACCCGAACTTTACACGTATTTTCATATTTAATCTGAATTCAATTTCTAAGTTATTAAGTAAGTGTTTTAGTGCCTGCAAAGTGCGTGCTTTAAATGCAGTGAATTCATATTAAAGTTATATTAAACTTTAAAATTAGAACAAGTTCTTGAAATATTAAATAATTTTTAGTAAACTTGTTCAACTTTTTGTGATTAAAAATAGTCTTACTTACGTAGCATTAAACGGCTGAAGTAATGCATGTGCAACTCACCTAGAACAAAAAGAAAACTTTTATTAGATAAATATTTTAGCTGTAATTATAAAAGTATATATGCTTAAAATACCTTAAAATAAAAAATTCTTATTATTAACTTTCAAAGAGTTGTTACGCTTTAACAATATTCACCCAATACAGAGAAAATTCGTACTTCACGATCCGCTCAAGCCACTTTCTAACAACCATTTAATTCATCAAACCATATATATATCAATCGGCGAAAAAAACAAAAATCTCTCCTGAAACGATAGACACTCGAAGCGAGCCCAAAGGCCCTTTAAATATTTACGCCCAATCAGCCCCGGAGCATTAGTCGCGCGTCGCGGGTTCTTAAACGCGGGCTCGTCCATACAATCCTCGACCGTGGCCGCTATAGACGTACATTTTCCTCGTTACCCGATGGCAACTTGACTGACAATGGAGAGCACCGGGCTGGCAGTGCCTCCGACGCCTCGCGCGGGCTACTTCGTGCTTTCCCCGTCAGGCAGCGAGAGACAGTAGGGCGAGAGAACAATTAGCGATCGATCATACGTACACGCGGTAGCTGCGGGAGCTACGTCAGGGGGGGAGGACGCCTGTGTCCGTGTCCAATTGAGCGCTTTCGCCTGCCCGCCGCCGCGAGGTGCCCCTCCGATTTTTTTTTTTTTTTTCAGTTTTCCATCGCTGTATCGGCTCGGAACCGCGATACGCGGCGAGGAATCGCGCTGCGATCGTCGGCTTTTTCAGGTTTTATAGTCGTTCCGCGGAGCTGCGGAGATTCTTTTTGAGGGCTGAGCTGGTGCGGGTTTGTCGATTGGATACGAGTTGTTGAAAGATGATTAGCTTGGATTGATAATCCAATTGGTATTTTTTGATAACGTGTTTATTTGAATTAATCGTATACTCTTGTGTAACGTGGAATTTTGAAGAAATTTCTTACTTTTTACGAGAGTTGCCGCAGTTTCTCAAATCTGCGCTTCGCGTAAAACTTTAAGGTCTGAAATCGAAACGAAATATCAGTGACACGGAAAGGAGTCTGCCAGCTGGCTATCAAGTATTCATCACGGACCATTTGTCGGTAGTGTTAAAATTCGTCCTCCGAGTGTTTCCCCCCCGTCCGACGAAAAGCGTCTTTTCGTCGTGTACCTACTTCAATTATGCGGAACCAGCAGAGATGGAAGAGGGAGAGAGAGAGAGAGAGAGAAAGTAAGGGAAAGTCTAACCGTAGAATCGCTGCATAAAGACACATCCATTTGTAGCGAAGCACTTTAACCCCTCGGCGTTCATCCGACTTCTCCCTCTTGTTTTCATCTGCATTTCTTTCGCGTTCGCGTTCGCTTCATTCGAGCGACTCTCTCTCTCTCTCTCTCTCTCTCTCTCTCGTGCTCTCGTTTTTAGGAATTTTAGTATTAAGCATTCGTCGGCTGTGCGAGCCGAGGCTCGCTGCTTGTCGTTGCGACCGGCTGGTTTATGCATTTTGAATTTTGCACACTGCGCGCGCCAGCCGCCGGGGGAGAGAGTCGCAGGTGCTTACGAGACATTCAATGTAAATTTTGAAAGCACGTTCCGCGCGTAGAATACGCCGGTCTGCCGCGGCTCTAAATGTTTAGAAAACTTTGGGGAATTAAACGGGCGACGGTAAAAAGTTTCAAATGCGTGGACGACGCTGCATTGTTTAATTTTATTTTAAATTTAACCTCAATATAAATTATTAAAAATGATTCAATAATTACAGCAGACAAATGTCAAAAAAACGTCAGCGAAGACGAAATATTTTTTGAATCGCGCAAGAAACAATTTTACTCGCGCACAACACCGCTGAAACATTTTCCCCAAAATACAATTTTTTTTTCCGCGCGAACGACGATTCGCTCCTCGAAACGCCGCGGCGCAGCGAGAGATCCGCGAAAATTTTTCTCGCGCAGCTGGAAATTGCGGGCTGCAAAATTAACGCGGAACTTTTCCTGAAATTCGCCGCAACAGCAAAAAATAAAAAAAAAAACACTCCTCCTCGCGTAACAGCAGCAGCAGCAGCTCCACTCACTTACATCTCCCTCGCCGCGCGCCTCCATTATTTTCCTCTCCCGCGTCCCGGCAGCCGCGCTGGCTGGCACTCTTTCCGCCCAGGACCTTCATTATTCCCGCGGAAAAAAGAAACCGGAGATGATTGCTCCCCCCGCGCGCCACTCCCCGACTCTGCTACAACCACTACAGCGGCGCGCGCGCGGCGCGTTGTTATTATCTTAGCCTTTGCGCTTCCTCCCTCCTCTCGGCCGCGATTCCACCCTCCTCCCTTTCACGCTCCGGGCTTGAATAGGGGGCTGCTGCCGGAGCCTGCCTGCCTACGGTGCAGCGAACTATGCGCCGGTGGCGGCAACTGCCTGCTCTCTCTCTCTCTCTCTCTCTCTCTCTCTCTCGCTACCTACAACAATCTTCCATTCATGCCTAAGTGAGGCATATTAAACCCCGACAAGCCCTCGGCTGCTTTCTCGCGTTTCAAACGCCCGCGCTGCTTGCCGGGCCGCCGCCACCGACGTCGAATCAAAACTCCGAGGCTCCTTTGTCTGCCTTTTATGCCCTACCTATGGTTCGCGGAACGCGCGCGAGAGCAGCCAGGCAAAAATACGGGGGAGAGGCGCGGCATTTCAATTGCCGAGCGCGCTCTCGAGAGGTGCGAAAACGGTTAGATTTGATAAGATGCCGGGGATAAGATAATACTGCGCGAGCATCGGGACGCGACGCGCTCCTTTGAAATTGTCTGCGGGAGCGAAGAGGCGAGAGTGGCTCTCTGTTTCCGCGCCATTGTCGGAGTTTCTTCGGCTGCGAGACGAAATGAATTTAACCGCGGTGGAGCGAGCTTCTTGTTTTGGGTGTACGAGTGCGCCAATGCTAATTATAAACGCGCGGCGTAACGTTTGAATTGACGATAAACGAAAACGGGCTCGAATACCCCCCAGTCGCTTGTTGATTTTAAGATGCAATTAGTACGGAAATGGTATTTTAAGTGATTTTTAAGTAAAAGAAACTCTCTGCGAAGTCAAACTTGTTTTTCGTGTATTCATGTTTGCCAATAACGTTTTCTGCAAAATTATATCGGTGTATCAATACTGATATGAGTTCTCAGAGTTTCCTACGCTACTCGGTTTAAATGCAATGTCAAAGTTACGAAATATATTAAGTTCCAATACATCGAATAATCGATACGGAGGATTAATTTCGGAGTTATAATTATCAGTTCAGGCTCTCATTCCTGAACTAATGATAAGGGAATGGTGAAGAGCAAAGTTCTGCTTACTAATATTGCCTTTCTTTTCCTGACAGAATTTAATCACTCTTTTGTCGAAAACTTTGGAATTGGATGTCAGTTGCATTTTTTATTTTCCAAATAAAAAAGTACCAACTCGACCAACTAAATGCAACTAAAAAACTTTATCGTCGTTTTCAAAGATTGCATCATTTCAAACGTAACATTAAAATCCGTAACTTCGCCACTTTCAAACGAGCGAAAAGAGCGCAATCAAGCATCGAGCGATGTTCCACAAGTATCATAGAGCTCGAAATAATTTAAACGAAGCACCTCCGTCCGTGAACGCCGGGCGGCGCGTATAATTAATTATCCGCGGCCAAAAATTACCGCGTAAAACGCGAACGCAACAGTATGCCAAAAAAGCCGGAGCGCGCGACGTCGAATCGTACGATACGAGCCGCGGCGTTGGTTCATCAAGGTAAATACGCTGCGCGCGGAGAACAGCCCCGGGAGAGAAAAAGGTGGAGCGCCGAGCAAAAATTATCCTCAATGCGGCGGATCTACTTTGAAATCAGCTCGAATCGATGCTCGTGTGCCAAGTGCGCGGGGCTCGTCGAGGCGAGGCTAATTTGCCCCCCCCCGAATTTTCGGCCGTCTCTGACTTTTCGCCAAAACCGACTGGCCGAGGCGCGCGGAGGTATATAGCAACTATATACGTGCTCCGAATGGACCGGCGATCGCGTCTGCATGCACCCGCGGGACTCGGCTTTCAATCCCTCCCCTCCCCCCCAGGCGGAACCCGGCGGAGTTTTTGGGAAAGTTGCCGAAAGCGTCGCTCCGCGCGGCGCGGACGAATGTTTGCTTCGACTTTTCGGAGGGAATCGATGTGAATATGGAAATTTAATGAGGGTCTTATTTTGTCAATCGGCTGCGAGTGCAATTTTTATTGAATTTTATTATGGAATACATATTCATTCGCGTTTTCAATGCACGCGTTTCACGATACAATTTTGAGATTGTACTTGAATGGTATGAGCTTAGTTGTCAGGCTTATTCTGAAATTTCGTTGTAATAACTTATACACGTTTTATCGAATTACGATGGATTCACTTGCAAGGATACAAAGTGTAAGGCGAGTAAATTATTTCTCCAGGTTTTATCGATTATCTAATGAAGTCGACTCTGTCGATACTGCGGTTTAAAAAGTGAACGTCGCTCTTCAAGAAATTATAATGGTACGTAATTCGCGTATAAAGTCTATTTTCAACTGCAGCCTACAATAGTTTTAATAAAACTTCATTCAATAACGTAATATTTGCACGCTTTATTACTGATTTTTTATTAGTACCGGTAAATTCTTCTTCTTAATATTTATACTAGAAATAAAATAATAAATATTCTAAACGGTTGTGACCATAAAATAGACTATATGCTAAAATTGATTTAATTAAAACATTACTTATTATTTGAATCAAAATAAAAACACTATAAACCAACGTTTTATAAAACTAGAGGAATTAAAAAGCGAGCATTATTTGAAACATTTAAACGCCGTTTCAAACGTAACGAAAGCAAGCAAAAATGCAGGACTACAATTTTCCCGCCGAAGCGATCCTGCGCGAGGAGCGTTGCGAAGAAATTCATTCCGCGAGAAATGGAAATGAATGGGAAATCGAGAAGGAAAAATTGCAAAATATCGCGCTCCGCTGATATACAAAAGCGCACCAATTCCTCCGTCCCATAAATTTATATCACGTACGAAAATGAAATCCATCTCGAATTTCTTTCTTGCTCCTCCGGCGGCGGCGGCGGAGTACTCTTTTCAGCACTCTATTTTTCTTCCGTCCCTCCTTCCCTTTCGCTGTTCAAAGTTACCGCCAATTTTCTTTTCAGGTTCTCGCGTGTAAGGTCAGCATTTGCGGCCGAAATTTTTGGCTGCTCCTTTGGCGCTTGCACAGTGAAGTCGTTATCTGTTTATTGACACGAATAAATTTTAATATTATGCACGGTGTGCTTCACTTTCGACCGATCGATAATCGCGAATGTAGTTCATTCATCAGAGTTTTTCGCAGGCAAAGATTTATTTTGTTTTGCTGTTAAACTGGAGATGAAAATTGAATTAAACGTTAAATAAGAAGTCGTGAACTAATTTCGAACGGTTATATAGTCTTAATAAAATTTTATTAATTTTTGAACTAGTAAAATGTTAAAAATAGTCATTATACCGCTGCAATTAATTTTGTCTATCACTTTCATTATCTGGCATCTTCTGTTTGGATATTTAATGCTATACGAAGGTAATTTATTTGAGATGAATTTGAGTTGTTAATCTCACTAAAACGGGCTAATTTAGTCACATTATTAAAACCGAATGCTTAGTGTAGAGGTGCTAGTAAAAGATTATAGCAGCTACTTTATTTCTAAGGTGAAGGTTACATTTTTTTTATGAAATGTTTATTCCTTCTAGTTTATTCAGTTCAAAAAATAAAATCATGAAGAAATGGAATTAGTAAACTATTTTTAAAACTTTATTTTCATTTTATACGTGAAATATTTTTTTATTTCTCAATTTACATCGGTACTTGCCAATTTTAAAATTGCCAAAAAGTGATGTAAATTGAGAAATAAAACAATAATTAAATTGCTCAATTAATTAAGCAATTTTTTATTGCGCTTACTAATTTCATTAATTCATAATTAATAACATAAAAGCAGTGGTTTGTTAGTGTGAATGTAAAATGAAAATGGAATTGATTAAATGGAACCCCTATTTTATTTATTAACTATTATATTTTAATGTAATTGCACTTTTACATTTTCGAATCAAAATATGAAAGTTTAATAATTCTTTTTATAATACCAATATCAATTTCCGGAAATGTATTTACATCTATTTACAATTATTTGCATAATTCATTAAACATAGTTATTGGGAATCCAAACATTTTCTAGAAACAAATAGCAATTTTGTGCGATTTCAATATTTTATTTCATAACAAAAAAAGCGCACCTGGCCTGCTGGACATTAAACTAAAAATTTCAGGCTTGAGTAAAATATCGAGGTCATCGAGCGTCCTCGCGAGTTGTTCGAAGGGTTAAACAATAGAGCAAACTGGAAGTTTTGTGCAACGTCTTTTTTTTTATACCTTTGACACCGTTTTTGCAAGTAATGATGAATCGCATTTATGTAATTCCCAACGTTTTTAAAAACAATGTAATTTTACTTTACTACGTCGAGATTATAAAAAAAATGTTAATCAAACATTTGTATATTTGGCGCTTGCATCTGATAGTGCAAAACATTTATATATGCTTAAACAAGATTTTCGGTTAAGCAAATTGCTATGTAAGCATTAAATTATTACAAAATGTCTTTCATAAGTCCATACTAGATTTAAAAAAAAAAAACTACAATCTATTTTTATCATCATTAATCCATTTTTAGAAACATCCAGTTAATTTCCAATTTCTACAACAACCTCAATACAGCCCGAAAGCACCAGTCTATACCACAATCAACGCTATCGGGCGCACTCCTCCCCCCCAATTTCACGGGCGGCTAATGCAGCGACCATTATGCGCGATTTTTCGGCTCCACCCCGTAAAATCAGCTCGGTGCAGCCGCGATAATACCCGAGCGCAGATTTTACACGGCCGGGCGCCCATTGACTCCGAAATTCCGGTGTAAAATTCAACGCGGTCGTACAAATTCTCGCGGCTGCGGAGCCCAAAATCTCAAAATTCAAAAAGGTCCGCGATCGCACGGCCGAGCAGACCGGCAACGAACATCGTCCGCGAAACAAAAAGAAACGCGCTTAAAAAGCGAAAATAAGAGCGCGGCGTGCAGGGGGAGGGGGGGCGGAGGTAACTGGCAAACACAGATGCCGCGCGCTATCGATTTTATCTCTCTCTCGCGCTTCGCTGTGCGCCCGGCGAAAATCGGTGTACGCGCGCATGTAAGCGACGACGTTGCGCGAAAGGCCTTATTAACTCGCGAGCCTCGCGAACCCCGAGTAATAATCGTCGCCCGGCAGTCCTTTGACGATTCTCCGTAAGGGAAGTTTCGAATTTTGTTAATTGAGTCGCGGACGCCGCTTTTTCCGCAGCCTCGTTCGAGTTGCCGGTTTAATGCGCGGAGAGCGAAAAATTCACTGATACGGGAAGAGTTTTTTCGAGATTGCGGTTATTTTTTTTTTTTTTTTTTTATTGACTGAGAGCTTTTATTTACTGGAGTGTTGGTAATCCTTAATTTACATATAAAATATTAACATTTTTAAAACAATACGCTAAAATTAACGTATGTACTTTTATGATTCCTAATAATTATTATTATATGATATTTTGGAAAGAAAACTTTATGCTTATATTTTAAAGAACTTAAAAAAGTCAACTTTGTTTTAAGAATTCAGTTTACAAAGTGACAACATGCACGTGCCTTCTAAATTTTGAAAAGAACACGCGACTTCAAAAACCTGTTCCGTTAATTTCCCTTGAGAACACGAATAATCAGAATGTTCGCTTAAAGGAAGGATGAGAACCATTTCGTTGCACTTAAGCTCGTTTAAAGATTCATAAGAGCAATGTAAGTACATATTTGAAAACAAACTTTCAAGTTGCAGAACTGCCTTAATTCGACTACTTAAAAATAGCGATTAAATTACACAGTTTAATGCTCAAAATTATTAAGATAAGATTTTACTGTTAATAAAATCAAAATATCATTTTCACTAATCAATAAATGCGTATACTAACTATTTCGATAAAAGATTTTTGCTGACAAGCTTCAACAAAGAGCATTTTCAACAATTAATGCATACCATTACTAATGCTTGAATTTCATAAAAAATTAACATGTGTTCATTATTATGTATCTTCTCGTTTTATAATTTGAATATTTAATTTTGTTGTGCCTCTATGCATTAAGTACTTTTCTTGCAACAAAGTACATTTTGTGCCACAAACACGAGCGGAATATACACGATATCACTTGAAAAACAATTACGCATATAATTACGTAGTAATACACGAAGTAATTTTATTTTATTCACTTATAAGTTTCATAAGTACCTCAGATTTTAGGATATGATGATATTTTAATTAACAAATTCAAGTTACATATCTTATAGCAACTTTATAGAAGATAAATAATTCAATGAATCTATTATGCATCTCTTGAATTTTGATAAAATATTTATCTTGAAATCAATTTCCAATTTTTAAGTGTATTGAGTTTGAGTTTAGTGCAGTTATTGACAAAATTTACAACAACAAAAATCGATTATGATATAGTTTATAATACCAAGGCTTGTTCTTATTCGAAATCGAAATAAAGTCATTACTTCAGTTCATAAGTATATCTCTCTGTTTATCTAGTATAATCCCTCTCGTAATTTTCATAATAAATCAAATATTTCCCACATAACAAATGACATGCTTTACTTAAAAGTGCTGCGATTTAATCAAACCTTTATTCCAGTTTGCAGTGATAGATTTAGATGAATTGCTTTTTTTTGTAATGGAGCTTCATTAAATGATAATATCTAAAAAAAAAACTTCCTTTCAGTCAATAAATATAATGTCGACTGTAGATTAGACTTAAACATCAGTAATAATAAAACTGCTAATTTGATTAGATTTAAAAGTATTTAGAGTCATTTCGCCATATTTTATAGAACAAAAAACATTCTGAAAGCTTATGAAAGCTTATTATGAAATCCAAATAAGTTTTGACTTAAAAATTATAGTTTTATCATGTACAGTTTATACTTAAGAAGGTCGCTCTAAAGTGATTGCGCAAGCGCAAGCTTCTACATTCACAGTCACGGAAATCAATGTTGATAAAACTGCAACTGAATGGAATTAAATGGTAAGTTGTAACACTTTTGGTACTTAAATAATCCATTTTAATTAAATTTAATCAAATTAAATCGTTTATAATAATGTCTAAAATCTTCACTAAAACGTCATCGACAAGAAAGAACGAAGGTTTTCTCGCAAAGTCCGCAAAGCAAGTTTTGAAAGTGCTACTTCCCTTTAACTATTCCAGATCAGTTGATTTCGCGCGACATATTTGAACTTAGCGGCTATCCGGATCGGTTTCTAGCAGTCCGATAGTTAATTCGAACTTTCGAAGATAATTCAAACTCCGATGACTCGGATGACCCGAAACCGCGGCTGGATGTAAAGCCGCAACCCCGTGGGCACGTTTTTAGCAAAGCAGCACTAACGGAATTCCCCTTCGCCCTCTCGACCGACCCGCGAAAACGCATTTACAATAACTCCCGTCAAAATAATGCATCCCCCTTCTTTCTTCGCTCAGCGAAAACGGCTTAAAACCAATTGTTCGATTTTCCCTCTCCGACGTCATACAGCCTCGAACTCCGCGCGCATCACGAAGCAGCGGCCGCCGCGGCCCATGATTTTTCATTCGCGCGCACTTATGAGAACGCGCGCGGAAGCGCGGAGAGAGGCTTTCCCGATACGGTTATTGCGCGGGGTGTAGCCTCATATGAAAAGCCGCACGCGCTGGAAGTACGCTTCCCTCTCTCCGCCCCCGCGAG
The DNA here is from genome assembly GCA_035047165.1 of Ormyrus rosae. Classification (NCBI taxonomy): domain Eukaryota; kingdom Metazoa; phylum Arthropoda; class Insecta; order Hymenoptera; family Ormyridae; genus Ormyrus; species Ormyrus rosae. The sequence continues at coordinate 20,207,612 of JAWWML010000001.1, read as the reverse complement.
CTCTTTCCTCCTTATTTAACCCCGGCATTCGCGCGAGTCCGCACGCGCAAGCGAGCAGCACAGGCGCTGTCCCGCGAGATTTCGATGCGCCGCTACGCTCTCGCGGTGAGCCACTTATTTATGCGGCCTTCGAGCTCTGAATTATCCCCCGGATTTGCGCGGCCCGAAGCACGGTTTTTCTTTTTTCTTTTTTTTTTTTTTTACCTTCTTTCGGTGTTTAACGCGAGCTTCGTGGCTTCGCTTCTATTCGAGGATTTGGCGTCTTTTGGGAAAACGGTTTTGTATATTAATGCTTAGGATTGTAATTTGAAACATGTGGGTTCTCAAAAACAGTTATTTTATTTCGACTTGCGCGTTAAAAAAGAGAGTATAAAACTTTTAAAAAGAGGCTTAAATATTTATACAGTCAGTATATAATCGGATTGATACGGAACGGTGAGAGCTAACAATGTTATTTAAAAATAAGAATTCGGACTATAGGATCAAACATTGATTTTTATACTTAAAATGGATAGAGTCACTAATATTTAATTCTCAATGGCTCCTAAAATAGGAGGAAGCATTTAAGTATATATCTTTGACTAAAATAGTAGAACAGCTCCTCTTATTTATTTAAAACCGGACCAGATTTATTTTATACTGGACTCTCGACAGTAGGGATTCGAATGCCACCATAAAAAAATCGGGTAAATGTTTCTTTTTTTGCCACGTTTCAAAAAATTTCGAACCGCCGGGGATTCGAGCCTGCGCCTCGAGGCAGCCTTGCCTTCGGAAGCAAAGTCCGACGTTTACCTCGACGTAAAGTAACCGGTGTGCCTTAACCGGCCGAGCCAAGGACTGCTCTCTGTATACATTTGTCATGCCACTTGACTTGTAATTAAGCTATTTTAAATCCTTTGAGACTCTTATTTCCGTTTCTTTGAGCACGCTTTCCTTACACAAAAATTCACCAATTTTTGCGCCTTCGCCGAGTTTCTTTTTCATAATTTTATTTTTTTTCTAAATGCTTCGCGGCTTATACTAAAATGCATTTGCATAAAGCACTTTATGTGTAATCTCGTTTTAGTTGTTTACGAGCTAAGACACTTGAACTTGAGGCTTGGAAATGCGCTTCAATTTATTACTTAGTTTAACTACTTAATTCTTTCGGAAATGGTAATTGCTAAAGTGTTTTGTTTTGTGGCAGAATTTAGGCCATTTGATATTGCCAAATTAAATGCTTTCTTGAAGTTTTAATATGATCTTATATTCGAAGTCTAAAAACTAGCTAAAATAAATTTAAACAATGAGTATATTTATAAATAAGAACAATTTCTAATTTGAGAAAATTCATGGGCATCGTATCTAAAATTAGTTAGATTATAAACCTTAAAAACTTAAATAAGATAACAAAATTTATTTCGAATTCCAGATCAAAACGAGCGCCGAAAATAGAACGAAATCGAATGAAAAACCGTCAATTTCAATTATTCCGAAAATCGCCCAAAGTTAATTACGGAGCATCAAATCAAACGAGCTCAATAAATTAAGTTCATTCGCAAAGTCCGAAAGAAATGGCGGAAATGACATTGTAAGCCCCGGCCTTTTCCGGAGCTCAACTTTTTGTGTGCAGCTTCACGTCTCGCCGGACACGGGCGTATCTACTTACAAGTAGAAACTCAAAGGGGATACTGGAAGAGAGAGAGAGAGAGAGAGAGAAAGAAAAACATCGCGTGAAAGTTTTCTGGCTTTGAGACTGAGGGAATTTTCCTTTTTTTTAATAATCCTACTTCGTTAAGTAAGCATTAGGACTTGAGACAGGTTTTCCTCGGTGCAAGGAGAAAATCGTTTTTGAAGAAACAATTTCGCCTATTTAGTTGAACGGATAAACTTGCCTTTATCTATTTAAATTTTATCTGTGCAAAGGAATGAGATGGAGCAAAAAAACCACTGAACTTTATAAAATTAATGAAATCTTGCTGTAAATTATGCATTGCGTTCATTTTAATATTGATATTAACAAGGATTATAGCAGCAGTTCATTCAAGTTGATAGACTCGTAGCGAAGAACTAATTTTTATGTAATTAGAAATCAGAAATTTTAACTTAGAAATATTTTTCAACAACATTGTATCTTGTTTACAACAGTTATAACGTAACTTTGATATAGCAATAGCTTTTATGATTCATGTCTGCGTATTTTAAAATGAGCTAAATTTAGGAGTAATAAAATCTGTATTTTCGCCAAGAATTTCCAGTGCAGAATGTGTGAGGAATGTCAAAAAGTATCAAAGTACGAAACTCTACTTCGCATTCCGTCCTTTACATTTTCAGCACGTATTTTTTTTTTCCTTTTTTTTTTTTACAAAATACTTGTTCTAACTGTCAAAGCATCCGTTTCTAAATTCATAATTAAATATAGACATTAATTTGTTCATGCCCAATGTTTCAATGTTCCTATATTAAAAAGAGCCAATATACAAAAAGAAAACACAAGTATATCTGTAACACCGATCAAAAGTCTAAACTCGATCCAAAGCGGAGGCGAGCAAACCCAGCCACACGCCGCCCCGAAATATATCCGAGCGAAAAAGTTGGCCCGCAATTTCGTCCGCCAACCCCGGAGAAGAGAACGAGAAGGCACACATACAGCGGCCGTATCCTTAACCTCTTTCGACGTAACACTCGAGAATCCATCATCCCCCGCGGGGCCGCAGCGCGAACTTCCGCGCGCGCCGCGCGTAATATAACTCCCGACTTATATTGCATCCCGCAGCGCAGCCGAAGAAAAAGAGGCTCCGCGGCAAATACATATATATATATGTATCCCCGATCGGACGAGTCGCGGGAGGCCTAAAACGCCGCCGCGCGCAATACGACGACGCCAGGCGCGCGTCTGACCTAGAGAGTTTATTTCATGGCCTCGGGTTCGCGCGGAGCTGGCAGGAACTGGGGCTGCTCTCCTCGTCGCGTAACTGTGCTCCTCGTTTCCCCGTCGCTCTGTGTGCCCCCGGAGCTCGAGGGGCAGACGTCCCCTCTCCCGGCCGATTTCGGACCGTTGAACGACCGCAGTGACGTCAGTCCTTTCTCGCGTACACGTATATATACATCGCACACAACGCCCACTTCGGATCTCTCCTGCACGCGCAAAAACCCTCTCTCTCCCTCTCGCTCTGGGATTCCGAATCCGATGCACTGCTCTGACCTATTTAAAGCGAGAGGGAGCGTGCACACACACACACACCCCGAGCGAGAGAGAGAGAGAGAGAGCGGCGGCTCAACTTACAAAGAGGGGGAGCAGTTCGATTAACCCTTCCGCCGACCGCTACTTAACATTCGTTAATTAAAAGCTTCGATGGGCCGCCGCCGATTCCGAGTCGCTTTTTCCGGCTATCCGGCTTTTAACCGATGGATTTTGCTCGTTTTATTGCCCCCCCCCCTTCCCGCCACTCTTTCCCTCGCGGATAATTTTTCGAGGGTTTTAACTCAATTTCGGCGGAAAGGGACTAACGACTTTGAAATTTTCTCGGGCGAATTTATCGCGAGACTTTATATATATGTATTCTTCGAGAATCGAAAATGAAAAAAAATTCAAAAGCCCCTCGGTCGTTAAATAAATGACTGAATCCTGGAAGCGGAAATTCGATCGTTGACTTGATTATTTTTAGCGCCGACAAAAGACTGCGAACAAGAGAACAGAGGAGAAGAAGAAGAAGAAGAGCGGTGCACGAAGTAAGACGGTACGAGGTCACTGCTTCGCGAAGGGTTAATGATTTGTTTAGGGCGCGCGGAAGAGCATAAAGAGCTCCTCTGAAATTTTTCAGCGGGGCCGCCGCCGAGAGCGGATATGAAACAACTGCATTCTGCGTGTGTGGTTGCACCGGTTCAAATTTTCAACGTTCGACAACGCGGCTTCGCGTCGCGCCGGTGTTATTTCCCGATGACGCACGCGCCCGCGAGAGAGCTTAGCGTAATTTTCCGGGCGCAACGAGATTTTCAACGGCGATAAATTGAAGGCCGACCTGCCTTCGGGGCTCTCTCTCCCTCCGCGCTCCGAACAAAGTACAAAGCGCGCCTTATACAAGCGCCCGGGAAAGTTTCCCGATAAAATTTCGAATATCCTTTTGTAAACAGTCGCAGGAGCAGTTCTCGCATCGACGTCTCGCGCGAGAGAGAGCATCCCCCGCGGCCTGATAAAGATTTCAGCCCCGGAGAGAGCGCCAGGAAGCAATAAGCGGAACTTTCGCACTTGCCGGGGATATATATATATACGTATAATAAAAGTGCTGCGGGAGACATGGAGAAAGAGAAAAGGTGGATTAATTTGAAATTCGGAGCGTACGTATGCGCGCGACTCGTTCGTTAATGAAACCGTCGGCGAAGCCTCGAGGTGAACAAAAAAAGAAAAGAAAGAAAAAGAAACGGTATCCGGAGGTGTGCGCGGATATATATGTATATACGATGGATGTAGAAACGCGCGCGCGCGCCGCGGTGTTTTATTCAAAACTATATGCACGGCCGAGTTTCTATAATCAATTTTCGCAAGTGCACGGTCAATAGTGACGTGCCTCAGCCTCGCTCGAGCGCTCAAAGGGCCGCGCGGAGCTCTACGCGAATCTCTCGCGGCTATATATTGCGTTTCCGGCGGACTTTACGACGAGTGCTCTTGAGATTTGGTAAATTTTAGCCCCCCCCCCCTGCAATCTTGATACGCGGGGAGAGAGAGATCTCTTTCGGATTTTCGAAATATCGAGGTTTTTAGTTTTTATTTCGGTCGATATACGTCGGGTTCGCTTTCGTGCGCGGCGGTGATTTAGTTTCGACGGGGAGGAATTTTAATGTTTTCGGCTCGCGGAAAAACTTGCGATTGCAGGTACAGGTGAAATGGAAACAATCCGAGTAATGTAAAGAATAAAGCTTCGTAATTAAAAAGAAGGGTTTTGTATTTGTATAACGTTACAGTTCCCTCCACAAAAGGCTATTGTGCTCATTCTCAATGCGAAAATGTGCATTCACGTTACATTTACTTATAATTATAAAGTCTGTATTAAAATTAAGAATGCTAAAAAAAAAAAAAAAAGAATCTGTAATAAGAAGACCGAGTAAAGGGAAAACGCTTTCACAAACACTAACGAAGAACTCGAATAAATTTCTCGGAATTGAATCTCATTTCGGAAAAAAAAGGACTCTAATTACCGCGCGAACAACGCAGCTGTTCATGAAAGAATAATGCCCCGAAGTGCAGTTACCTTGGCAGTTAATAATTCAGTATTTTTCGAAACTGCCAGGTTAATAGGTCTCCGACACAATTTCCCCCCTTTAACTAGCGACGGCGGCGGCGGCGGAAATTTTCGAGGTTAATACATATTTTTCAGAAAACTTAAATTATAATTAGCCGCGGCCTTTGCACACGGCGCACGTATACATCCATACATTTTCCACCCGCGCGCGCGGACGCTCGCTCGCGAGCCGCCTGCATCGTGCCATTTTATTTTTGAGCCACGCAATTCAGTCGTAAAAAAAAGGAAAAAAAAACGAATAAAAAAAAAAAAAAAAGCAGACTCGCCGCCGCTACTGCAGAAGCGCAAAGCAGCCGAAAGCACACACATACACACACGCACACAGACACACGTACACGTACATAACGCGCCGCCTAAATCCACACCCAGCGAATAAAAAGCTCCGCGCTGACATATCCCCCGGCCTCCCCTTCCTCGGCTACCCCCGCCGATAAAGCGCGTTGTCCCGAACGGCTCTCTCTCGGCCCGTTCTCTCCCTGAATAAAGCACGAGCCTCGCGGGGGCTGCGTTACTCTCTCTCCCTCTCTCTCGCTCTCTCGCCGAGGGCGCCGACGAGAGGATCCTTCGGCGAAAGAGCGAGCCGCGCGCGAGCCCTCCTCCCCAGGAGTGCGCTGCAGCGCGGGGCACACTTCTGCCCAGGTCTACGCGATGTACACACACACGCAGGCGCGCAGTCCACACACAGAGGATCGAGCGCGCGAGCGAGAGCCAGGCAAAGAGGCGCACACACACACACACACACACAGAGACACACGCACACTCACCGAGGGTCAGGAGTCGTCGTCGCCGTCGTCGTCGTCGTCTGTTGGCTCCGGGGCTCGAGACTCCTCGACGGGGGGCGCACAGGTCGGTTGCGGGAGCGCCGGCCGGACGGACGGGCCTCACGCGGGGCCCCGCGGCGACTCCCCGGCTGCCATCCTCTCAGCTCCTGTCGGGCTGTCCGTTTCACTGGTCCGTCGTCGTCGTCGTCGTCGTGGTCGCTTAGCGGGGGCCAACGAGATAGTGCGAAACTGACGGGGGACGGCGAGAGGGAGAGAGAGAGAGAGAGAGAAAGAGAGAGAGAAAGGGAGAGCGAGAGAGAGAGAGAGAGAGATAACTGCACTCGCGTTGGTGCGCGCACTAGGAAAGCCTCTCTCGTGAACGTTGCTCTCTCTCTGGCAGTGAGTCGGGCAGGCGGGCGGCAGGCAGGCGCGGGCACGGGCTGGCAGGCAGGCAGTCAGGCGGCCAGGCGTCTCGGCGCTCTCTTCCAAAGGCGGTGGTCCTCTCGCTCCGTCTCGCTCGGGCCAGTGGCGCAGAGCGGGTCGGCGCCGCGTGGGAGGAGGGGCGCGTGCGCGAGAGAGCTTGCCTCCCCACGGTCTGTCGCTGCCCGTCCTCGTTCTACTCGCGCGCGGCGCTGCTGCAGCTCTGGCTCCCAAGCTCCGGCGCTTAGGAGACGCCCCAGCCTAGCCTGCTCTCTCTCTCTCTCTCTCTCTACGTGTGCGCGCCGATGACGTAGGCGGCCGCCTCGTCTGTGTGGCTGAACTGCCTGCTTAGGGAGCAGGCGCGAAGCGTGCCGCTGCTGCCGTCTCTATCTCTCTCTCTCTCTCTTTCTATCCCTCTTATTCCCGCTCCCGTTGCTGCTGATGCGACGTCTTCCTACCAGTGCCGCCGCTGCTCTACTCCTTTGAGCCGTTTTCACGGAAATTGAGGCGACGCCGCTGGCTTTGAGCCGACAGATGAGCAAAGTCATTTTTCTTACTTTGCCGCCGTGGCTTTCTACCTGTCTAATAGCTTTCCTGATCAAGAGTCTTTGTCATTTTGCTAATGTTCATTGCCGGATGCATTAAACGACGAGAGGACTTTTACTTCGGGAACAAAGATTTATATATCTGGAAAAGACGGTTGGATGGAGAAAAAAAATGTTATCGGCGCGAAATGTCGCGCGAGAATGAAACTCGCGCGAGTCAAAGTAATTGCGAAACTCCCTTGCACCCGTAAAAATTAATTTTTGCAAAACTAATTAAGTATACACCGGCGAAATAGAAAGCTCCGTGCCGAGAAGAGAAAGAGAGAAACGAGAAAGCATCGTCGATCGCGAGATTACTGGTATTAAGAAATAGTTATTGTCCGTGCGAGAGGCGAAAAGTGCCGGGTAAAAATGAAAGCAAAGAAAAAAGAGAGAGAAAGAGAGAGAGCGAGAGCTCCGGGAGAGCTCGACTGCGGAAAAAGCGTAAAACGTCTTTTTCAAAGTAATTATAGGACGCCGGACCGAGCCCCAGTCACATCTCTCTCTCTCTCTCTCAATTCCCCCTCATTCTCCGCGCCCGTTCCCACTTTTTTTCCCCGCAGCGCGCACACCTTTTAACGTTCGCTCCGCGGCGGAACGCACGACGACTCGATCCACTGCAAGTGGAGTAAGTCGTGCTCGGTCAGACAGATTTACGTAAGAGAAGCGGAGGGCTTATACCGCCCCGGAATCGAGCCGTGTGCACGGGGACCTCAAAGGAAGAGGGTAATCGACAGTTGGCGAGACCGACTGATTCGGGGGGTGGGGGGGGAGGGCCGGATGATGCTACGAAAGCGGGAGCCGGTGGGAAGGGAAAAAATTGCGAATCATCGCGCTAATTGAGCGCATTGTGCCGGAGAAAAGTGGCCTTTCTTAATTGGGAGAATGTACGTTTAATTTATTCTGATATATTCATTTACCCTCGGCGATCGTTATCAAGACCCTTTTGCTAATTACTGCCACTGGGATACTGTTATTTTGAGGCGGAAAAAAGGCGCTCTATCGGCCGGCACGGATTTTTCTGCGGCTGCCTTCCGTTTCCGCATGAAAAATTAAACTTTTTTTCATTAGGAGCATAATGCATGTTTCGTCGTTATCGCCGGGAAAAAAGTCATTCTTGCCCCGTTCCCGTCCTCCCTCGCAGAGCACATTCCAGTCCCGAATGAAATCTCATTAATAAAGGTAACTAATCGAATAATCCATCGGAGAGGCTCGGTCGGAAAAGCATCCCCGGCACGCGGAAAAGTAACGTCGTCGAGCTCGCCGTCGCCGTCCGCGGCGAGAGCGCGCCTCGGGCTCCCCGCGCGTCGCGAGAATTCCCGACGCGGCCGCAAAAAAGAATGAGGAAAAGCTGATGCCGCGCGCAGCTCGGGGAGAGAGCAGCAGCAGCAGCAGCAGCGGAGGCGCGCCGTGTGGCTTACACGTACGTGTACACGTAAGAAAAATGAATTTTGCGAAAAGTAGGCTAAGCGAGCCGCGAAGGAAGGCGGGGGGGGGGAGAGGGGAAGTCGCCGAGCGAACGACTGCTGCAAAAAAATGCGAAAAGTGACGCTGGGGAGAAAGAGAGAAACAGAGAGAGAGAGAGAGAGAGAGAGAGAGAGAGCGGGGGCACCGAGAGCCCTTCAGGGTGACCTGGAGCCGTCGGCTGCTGCTGCTGCTGCTGCCGCTGCTGCCGTGGCACAAGGCGGCGCGGCGGCGGCGCACGCGGCCGGAGGGGGGAGAGGCTAAGGAAGCCCTTGAAATCAATAGCCAGCCGCTACTGCCACCGCCTGCCTGCCTGCTGCCTGTTTCTCCCTCTCCCACTCCGGCGCGCGAGCGAACCTCTCTCTCTCTCTCTCTCTCTACCACCCAGCTAAGAAACTCTCCATCTCCTGCGCGCCTTCGTTCTTTTTCCTCCTCCTCCTCCTTCGCCTTCCTGCATCCTTCCTCCTTTCCGGAGAGCAGCAATGCACTGCAGCTGATAAACAAATCTTTAGCGGGGAATGCGATATAGCTCGACTTTACCGTCGTCCTGGCCTTTCGCGCGGAGATAAATGCCTTTTCGGCTTCGATCGGGACCTCGACTTTTACGAGAGTGAGCTTCCTGGGATTTTCGATCAAACGTCGGGGAAGCAGGCAAAGTCCGACTCTCGAACTTATACGAGCTCGAGATTGAAATCAGCGCACGAACTCTCTCTCTCTCTCTCTCTCTCTCTCCGACCTTCCAATTGCAAAGCGCTTATTCATTATCGTCTTACGCAGCCGGCCGAAGCATATCGGCGAGGCCTCCTCGGAGCATCGGGAACGAACGAAGCGACCCCCGATCGGTCGATCAATCTCTCTCGCTCGCGAGTCCCGCGGAGAGCCTCCTGGGTCATTTGCGCTGCCGCGGCCGCGTTCGCGAGAGTGCGAGCATCGGCCAGTCGCCGCTTTGGATCCGGGTGCGCTGGCACTCGAGGCGGGCGATCGCGCGAGGTGTTGGCGCCGCGTAGCGGGGGGGAAACGAAGCTGTACCCGCGGGAGTTGTTCGCCCCGAGGGTCGAGGGGTACCGACTGAGTATTTAGCAGGGAGCTTTGACGTTTTCAGCTTTTTTATTTGTTACTTTAGAATATCTTTTTTTATAGTGCGTAAGATGTTTATGGTTGAGCAAACAGATCAGTATTTAGAGAGAATTGCAAAAAAATCCTTCGTCCGATGATCCCGCATTTAAAAATATGTGCGATGATATTCTCTTCGCTCTTTAATGTCTGAATTGTAGTTTTTATCCGAAACTTTGGCTATATAGGATTAATTCAATACGTTCCACGTTTTTATCCTAAAATATCCACCCTAATATTTTCAAGATCGTTGTTTCGAATGTCGATAAATATTTTAAATTTGCTTAAAAAATATCATTAATAGCGATCTCGAAAATAACAGGGTATTAGGTATTTTAGATATCAAATACGAACATATTGCATTCATTATATAAAGCTAAAATTTACGTTAAAAATTATACAATTCAGACCTTAAAGAATAAAATATAGTAAAGAGTCCGGTAAATTAACGAATGAGGCGAGCGCAGAAAGTCGTAAACAAAAATCACGCGCCTGTAATTACTCCATAATCTGCCGGCCAGGAAGAAAAACAGAGCTCGCAGGCTGCAGCTACGTGCGGCCACCGCCGTCCTTGGCAATTAACCGAAAATTGCGAAAATTAACGCGTCGACGTATATTGGCCGAAAATATTGATATCCCGGCTTTTCAAGCAAACAAATTGAGTCAATAACTTTTTTTTTCTGTAGTAATTTTATTTACTTCCTCGAGTCAGTATTTGGAATTTGAAACAGAATTAATATTTGCTGTATTTCGTTTGTCATTTTTATGCAAGATATTTCTTTTCTCAAAATTAATAATACTTTTGTAGTTCGCTCTGCGCTCAAGTCGCTTTATATTTTATAAATATTCAGTTTTTTTTTTAGTTAATGATAAGAAACTATCTTAAATCCTTTTTTTAAAAAAAATTTGTTTAAAAAACTGTCGCTTCGTTCAGTCGTAAAAAGAATGTAAAAACAAAAATGACTTAATTTAAAACTTCACAGATTTCCGAACATTGCTTAGTTACAAAAAAAAGTTGGTTATTAAAACACTTTTTTAGTGTATTCCGATTAAAATCTATTAAATCATTATTCTCGCTCATAATACAGACAAGTGATGTAAGTAAAATTATCAATTAACTTTAATTCTCTAAGAAAAAAGAACGTCAACAGTATTTAATCGCACGATAAAAATAAAACATTTTAAACAAACAAGCGGACGCGCAAGACTAACTTTTTTAAAAAATCACAGGTTTTATTTAAACTCTTCTCCTTTATACCGCCGGCGCCGTTTCTTTTACAGCTATTTGCATCTATGAAGCCCCGCACGGCGCAAAAAAAAAGAAAAAAAAGAAAACAGAAGTAAAAAATATCCCCCAACGCATTGCGGAGCGCATAAAAGTTCAAACGGGGAAAAGCCTGGGGAGCATGCAGAGTGCCATTAACTCGTTTCTCTCTGTCGCTCTATCTCTATCTTGTCTCCGTGTTTTTTTTTTGTTCCCCCTACCTCTTCCCCGTCGTTAATTTTACATTTTTATGGACGAGATTCGCGGCACGGGACCCGAATCTGTCGAAGATAACGGCCGCGCATTCGTTCCGCCTCCTCTTTTTTTTTTGTCGGATCTGCGTCTTTTATTTTAGTTTTAGCAAGCTGATTTAGAAGGCTCGATCCCGATCCTTTACTTTATAGCGAACTTTTTCGGGTCTATAAAAGGCTGAAAGTTCGTTTTTTTTTCTATTTATACGGTGACTAAAAGTTTTAATTATTCATTTGAATAGGTATTTCTGTTTAAAAAAGGTTTAGTGTCGCATAAGAAAATCTTATTAAATGTAAATTTTACATTATATAATTAAACTATAATATTAGATTTTCTCAATCAGAATTTTAATTAGAAGATACGATATTGGCAAAGTGTGTTTTAAGGGGGTTATATACCCATCAATCACCTGGTTTTAAATGGCCTATAAAATAAAAATTTAAATTAATAATAGTTC
>JAWWML010000001.1:20168639-20179628 GCA_035047165.1 Ormyrus rosae | reverse complement strand
AACTATTATTAATTTAAATTTCTTTTTTACAGGTCATTTAAAACCATATCAACGATGGGTATAGAACCCCCTTAAACCAAAGAATAAAAGAAAAGTTTTGTCGACTGATTATATCACGAAAGGATTTATTAAAAATGAAATTATAAATTTTATACGCTTATAAGCCTATTAGCCAAATATCATAAAATTTTAAATTTTATACTTATGTAGATTATATAAGTGCTATCATTTTCACAAAGCATGTACAAATATTACCGCTCTTATGTATATATTTCATTGTTGCCAATAAAAATTTAATATAATAATAATAATAATATAATATCGTATACAAAATTGCGTGTGCTTGTAAAAATAACGTCTATAATTTTAAAAATGTATGCACCTCATTTGGTATAAATTTTTGCATATTATGTGGTCAAGATGTAAACAACTGTTTTCTTGAACTGTTCTGATAAAAAATTTTAAGAACTTAAATAATTTCTCAATTTTAAGAAAAAGTTAAGTTTTAAGTTATCACACTAATTACATCGGACATATCTTTATATATATCTTTTGTACCCTGATATTAGCTGCACAATTGTATTCTAAGTATTCATAAATGAATAAAAGAATGTAAATGTAATATTCTTGATTCTACAGCAACAGCCTATATTCTCTGTTGTCAGAATTTAGTTGGAAATCCAGTTGGGTTCAGCTGGATTTGCCTGCATGGATCGGTCCAGGCCTACACTCAGCTCCAGTTTTCGAGGTGAATTTTTCGCGAATCTTGATGGATTACACGTAAATTTAAATAAACTTCTTGTAAATAAATATGAATTTCGATCTGGACTTTGAATCAATCCAGGTGGATTTTAGGTTTTAAAATTTTTTTCTTGTAGGTTAAAGTAACAGAACTAGAAATGATTTATAGAAAAACTATTGAAAATAGTTAATTCTAAATTAAAATTTGATCAGTATTTTAAAATATAATAAAAATTTATAACTTTAAATAATACTTACTTTTAACTGACGTCTTGATTGTTAAAAATTTAGATAACCATTTTTGTTTCAAAATATTTTTACGAAAATAGTAAATTATTAAAAAATGTTTGAATTTCACAATTACAAAAACTTGAAACTGAGAGATAACTTGTAAATATCACATTACTAATAAAACTTTTCGAATATACTGCATTTGAAATTATGAATTAAAAATTAAATTTAACATCTTATAAAATAAAAAATACAGTAATGATATTTATTATTAAATTCAAGGACTTGTCTACAAAATATTATTATAATTGCTAATAGCTAAATGTAAAAAAAAATTTGTTCACGTGTACTTAAAAAAATTAAATAGAAAACGTCAAAAATATTTTAATTAAACAACTGAACTTTTGAAATAATAAAAACATACACCACTTAAGAAAAAAGCAAAAGTAAATATTAATACAAGAACATAATAAGATATTAATTGTCATTTCCAAAATTTCAGCTGAATTAGAAGAAAATTATTTTATTTTTTGTATATTTACTATAAACTATAAATTACTATCTAATATGAACGAAAAAAAAGAAAAGATGTGAAAAAACCCGATGTATGAACGTTAACGAAATTTGAAAAATAAATTTAAAACCAATAATTATTTAAATATAGTCAATAATACTTTACAATTACATTATTAACAATACATAAATGCTCTTACTCCAATTATAAAATGACTTTATCTTCATGGTTGACCAATGCGTGTATGAATAGGAAACTTCATCGCTACTTATATTGGTTTTTACAATTTTAATTCCAGTCGCTTGAATGTCCTCTTAAAGCTGTATTCCCTACGCAAGAAAAGTATATATGTATAGGACACCTCCGTCTGCTATTTCTGTTTCTCATAACGATTAAAATAACTATCAACTTGATAATTCTTTTATTAATGAATATCGTGATTATCGATTGTTGAACAGATATACAAAATCAATTTCTTGTCACTGAACAGACAAAGGTAATAAATAGTAATAGTACATATACAAAGCTCGCTAAATTCGTCGTTCGAGACAATTTATTATTACTTGTAATTTTATTTTTCTTTCATTTTATACTCTCGATTAACTTTTTTATCGATTAACTTCATATAAGACAAACATAAATAAATTAAAAAGTACACTGAAAAGCGTTGGTAAAATTAATGCGTCAACCTCAATGGAATAGTGCGCCGCCTTCTCGTGAAACAGTTGGAGATATTCGCGAATCATCGATTGATCGCTACTACAATTTAACCGAACCCTCTCCCTTCCTCCCACAAACGCGTACATATACACACCCCCACCACTTGATCAATGATTCTTAATTTTTTATTTCTTATCGTTCATTTTCTTCTATTGCCCTTACTCTCTTTTACTCAAGAGCACCCCGGAAGAGCAAAAGCAGCCTCGCCTACCTCGCAAAAGATTTACGTGTACTTTGCGAAGAGGTCCTACGGCAAAGTACAATAAAAAAAACAACACATGTACACGAAAGAAAGAGAAAAAACTCTAGATCACTTCGTGTTCTTTTTCCTCGAGAGCTTTACTCGCCGTGCTTTTGTATGCCACTTTTCAGGCGGACATGCGAAGTAGACATAAGAGCCTTAGCGACAGTGAAAATTACCTTCATTGTCTTTGCTATTTATTGATATAGTTATAAACACATTTACGTAATTCAGAATGTTATCACCGGGAAATCAACCGGCTTTAACTTTTCATCTTACTACTTTGGCATGTGCACCCTTCCAAAAGACTTTTCATTCTTTCAATTTCGCATATGCAATCGCTTTAAACGTGACTGGAGCTACCGCAAGTCAAAACCGAATTGTACGATGGTCCTCGTCGCAGTCATTTTTGTTAAAGTCGCAAATACAGTTTTCTAAGAAGAGAAGGCCCTTTAGTCAATAAACAATAGATCATTATTCTTACAAATCCTCGTTATGTTTGCACATTTTCAACTACCATTCGTCGAGTTTTTACACTACTTGAATGGTTTTAATAATGTATTCATTTTTGATTACTGACATTTGTAAAAACTTGGCGAATTGTGAAACAAATCGCAATTGCATTACATTTGACTATAGGTCCACCCCAATGACAAAACAAACTTTGAAAATTAAAAACTTTAATAACAAATGAAAAACAGAAAAGTGACATTTCAATGTTTAGATTTTACAACAGATGTTCGCTTAGCGACTTAATAGGCGGAAAACAAGTTCTGAGCCAGTAAGTGAGTCAATGATGTCGATGGACGGGGTGTGGCTCAAAACCTACTTCCAAAAAAAGGGTTGCTTAGTGACCACTGCACAGTAGCAGCGTATAGACGAAAATTTATTTCTTGCGATTCATTTAGTGTATCTAATCCTAAATTGCCGTTGAAACGTGCTATTTTTAGTTTTTCTTTGATGGTGAAGTCTTCGATTTATTTTACATAAAATGTTAAGACGAATCAACATCTTTAAAAGTGATACGACTTTAATGTCTGGAAACAACGTCATTTCAATAAGCCTAATAATATAATGATGACATGACTTTTAGTTATTTTTTTGTATTTTAAAATCTTTTTTTGTTAAAGACACAGACGCGCGGCACAACAATACGAAAATCCTTTTGTAAGAAAAAGGAAGCTTATATGGGTATACAAACGCATAGCAAAAGAACTCGAAATATAAAAGCAGTTAAACGATATAAAAAATTAAAGGGAATGCGATCGCGAATTTGTACGCTCCGTTTCTTTTAACTCTCCTGCAGATTTTTAAGAAAAACATGTTATTTACATTCTATGCAAAATTCTGTATAAATTATTCTGCTTGGTGAAACGGAGAAAAGAAACGAAACGAACGGAACCGAGAAGTTTGTTTATAAAACTAATGCTTCGAGGTTCTTAGAAAAGGACTTTACTCCCGCTTGCCTTTATTGCATTAAGCACACTGGCCTAGCAAACGATTCTAATTACTTTATGTAGACCATACTACAATAGAAGTTGAGAATAATTATTTATTATGAACAACTGAGTGACTCTGGTTGACTCAATAAATTGTTTTTGCTTTCTCTCTTTGCAATTCGTAGTATAGTGTCGATGGCATATCGTGGCAGGAAGGGTAGGCTAAGAAAAATGGGGAAAGGGGAAGAGGTGGTGTGCCAAAGGTAGTTACGATAAGGCGAAGGCTCTTTAAATCATTTTTCCCAGTAAATAACCAACCAGGACCATAACGACGGCGACGATTATACTGACAGTGGTCATGGGCAGCGGACTGCTAGGATGTGAAGTCAGGCCTGACATTGAAGCCATGCTTACATCTTTACCAAGTGCTGCATTTTTCCATTTCTTTATTTCCTCCTGCAAAAAAAAAATATTGATCAGAGGAAACAGTTACAGCCCCAAGAAAAGCAAATAAATTTCATATGAAGAAAAAATTATAAGACAAAAATATTAAATTTTAATACTTAATATTACATTTTTAATTATTATATTTAAATAAATTAAGTTTAATAGTATTAAAATAATTACATTTTTAATTAGTCTGACTTTCCTTAAATACCGCTTTCCTTGTTAGTCATATTAAAAAAGTATCTTGAAATTTTTGTTTTGCAAATTAGTTGCAAATGTAATTAGATTATTTTTTATATATTTATGCTAATGGGATGAACTTCTTTAAGTAATTACTAATAATAATCAAAAATTTAATATTGAAAATAAATTTACCCTTAATAGTCGATTTTCCTGCCTAAGATTAATTTCTTCTACCCTGAGCTGATTAACTTCTTGTGATGCTTTCAGTAATTTTTCTTCAGCTTCATCCGGCTGTATAAAACAATAATCATTATTTAATGAATTCATAAACGTTTATCAAATAATAGAATAAAAGTTAAACAAATACCTTTGGTGAAGATTTTAAGACATCACTAACATTCTTAGTTTTTCCATCAGTAGAATTTGAATCTGGTTTACTCGTTGTAGTATTTGCTTTAGCTTTAGTTGCAGTAGCATTACTAACTGGATTCTCAAAGATACATTTGAGTTTTGTATCCATCAATTGATCAGGATTAATATCTTTCCACTAAAAATAAGATAAAAATGTTATAAAAAATTTAGTAAGTGTAGACCCATTATCTGCACAATGAAATTAATTGATATTCTTTGCCAATAGCCTAGTTAAAGATTATTCCCAAAGGAAAAGCAGAAATAATTTTAGAAATACATTGGATAATTGCCCAAATCACCTGACCAGGTATATATTTTGGCATTTCAAATCTCCAAGGTTTCTCTTGGTTTTAGTGTATTTCTCAAACAAAGCTCGCATAATATTTGCCTTATCTATTTGCAAGTATCTAAATATGTTTGCATATATCTAAATAACATAAGCATTTTTAAATATCTAATTCAATCAGAAATTACTTACAATTTCTGCTGGATCTTCATCTGGATCATCATTTGGAACTGCAATTGTTTGAACCATAAACTTGTGCTTGCTTTTCTCTGCGGGATCATAGTCAAACGGCTGCAAACAAACTAAAAACAAATCCATGATCAGTTAATTTCAATGATAAACAAAGTAGTACAATAAAATTTAAAAATGTTTAATTGTTTAGTTTCTTACCTGCTATTTCACATAATTCCTTTGGTTTAATTATTCCAGAATTTGGTCTAACACAATATTTCTTTGGAGCAGTAGTCTTTATTTTAAAATATACTTTTTGATTACTTGTTGGATTTGTGAGCTTCATATATGAAGCAACTGGAGCTCCACTAAAAGGACCTGTTAATATAAAGAAATTCAGATTCAATTATATTGTTAGAGTTGAAGACTCGTGGTTGTTTAGGATAAAAAGAATATTAATGATTATATTTTTTGTTCAGTTTACATTAATTTTTGATTGATCTTTGGTGAAAACATTTTGTGAAAGGTTCTTTGTAAACAGTGGAAATGGAATTACTCACAACTGCATGTTGTCATCATTTTTTATAGACAAGTTAAGTAATATTAATAAATGATTGTAGAACTCTAATTTATACACAGTTTAAAAAATTGATACATCAATATTTATTCAAAATATATGGTTACTTAATTCTTAACTTATTAATGACTTCTTGAAGTTACCTAATTAAAGTTTATGCCAACTTAATAATTTGATATTTTCATAACTAAAATGTATATATACTTTCTTTATTATTTAAAATAAATTTGTTAGTTTCAATTGCAAAAGTAAAACTTTATTTTGTACAGATTAGAGTATATCTAAGAGTGCACGAGGTTAAACAGAAAATTCAAAAATAGAATAATGCAAATAGGTGGGGTAAATAGCAAAAACTCTATAGTAAGAAGTGATGAACTAGGAGATCTGACAGGAAAGACGAAAGGAATTGTCGAGTCATAATAGACCATCTTTGTTTCCATAAGAGAGAGAGAGGCAAACATTGACTTTGTTTAATGCATGCAACAGTCTAAGAAAAACGTCATCAACTATCCATTTTTTAATTTAACTAAATGGTTTGATGTAAGAAGTGTCCTTAGGTACTAAAAAATTGATTTATTTCAACTTCATTGAAACATTCTGGCAATTATTGAGTTTTAAAAGATGTATTCTGCCAAAGAACTCAAGTGGACATAAATCAATATGTTAAAAAGTGTTTCGCCTCTTTCGGCCGAAAAAAGGCGCCAAGATAAAAATAAAATCTTTTTGCGATACAAATCATCTGGTCTCTGCGCGTAAGCAGTATGTCGTCCAGGTACTAATAAAAGCGTTGAACAAAAAAGATTTCAGACTCGCGTATCCAGACTCTTTTCTCTTAATTTCGGACATTTGATGTGCTTCTAACTGGGCAAATTACACTCGCCAAAATTAAACTTGAAGATGAGGAGTTTGTCGAAGAACGTGGGGCTTATACGCGTACCTCGATGATCATCATCGCCATGTCGAGTTTGTCGCGACTCGCACACCACGCACACACACATACACATATAAACAGGCAAGTCGTGTATCGTGTTCTAACGAGGAAAGAAGCCTCAAAAAGATTCAAGAAAAAGAGTACGCGGACGTACAGATAGAAGGCCAAGCATCCTCGAGGACGTCGGCGATGGCAATCAGCCGTTTTCCTCTAGGTCACACAAAGGGGGAATGCTCAGAGAGATATTTAGACATGACTATAGGTTCCGATACTTACCCCGAAATCGCAGCTCATTCTGGGGCTCGATTATTAGGATCTGCTCCGGCTTATTCGACATGGTTGCTGCAACCTAGAATTCTTTGGGTTCCAAGAAGTTCAGAGGATGCAGCACTATCAGTAGCAGCAGTGGTTTATCGTTGTAGTAGCGCTGAAACGCGCGCCCTCGTCGACGTCGTCGTCGTCGTGGATTCTAGGCACAGGCGCGCGCGCGCACACACATACGCTGTACTCTCCTGTCGCCGCCGAGAGTAACGTCGTCGTCGCCGTCGTTGTTCCTGCCTTCTTTTCTCTCCTCTCTCTCTCTTTGTACGTGTATGTCTGCCTCTATCTCTTTCTCGCGCGAGCACTTCAGGTGGCTCGTGCGTGACAGATATCTGGACTATCGGGATTCGGGAGAGGCGCGCGCTCGCTTGCTCTCTCTTGCTCACGAAACAATATACAACGCTCCTGTCTTGTCTTTTTGCTATTCTCCAACCCTGCCTGAGGCGCGCGATGAACCACTGGCCCTTTTCCTCTGTGCTCTGTTTTCTTCCGGCGTGTTGGTTCTTTCGCGCCTGCCTACTACTCGCATCGACGTGCGTGCGGCCGTTACGTTGTCCAAGGAACTGCACACACAGACGCACTGCTCTCTCTCTCTTTGAGTCGCACACGCGTGCGTCCGACCCAACTGTGTGTGTGCGATTGCCTTCTCTGTCTCTCGCGTTCGGGTTCGGGACTTCGGGCCTCTCCGGGATTCCGTTGGACTAAATTCTATGATTTTCGGTTGAGGTGTATAGGTATAACGTGTGCTGTCCTCGACGACGGCGCTGCCGGAATACGCATGCGTCAAGCCGGAAATTATCAAGTGGAGCAGCGAGGTTCTACCTCTTGCTTTCGCCCTCTCGCTGCTGTTCCGCTTGGATGTTCGGCTTTGGGTGTTTCGTTTTTTCTAGCCGATGTGTGGGTGTCGACTGAACGCTAAATAGACGCATAGATATGCCGGAGCGTATTGTGTATGTTGAACAGAGGGGCGAATGTGTAGTCGAGTTACGTCAGAGATACTACGCTGATCGAGCGAGAGTTCGGCAACATGCTTTTCTTGAAATGCATGTGTGCGTGTTTGTATTGTCGTCTCTTTTTCTCCCTGGTTCTTCTCTTGACTTGACTCGCCTTTTCTTGTGAATAGCCGTTGATTTTTAAATGAATAAGTATATCATTTAATTGCAGTTTTTTGTTGATCATTACGTTATTGCAGTCATTTAGGAAAAAATTTTATTTACGAAATTACTTTCTTTGTGCAATTTTTCGATTTTTATGAACTTACATCTTTTAACAGTATTTTAGCAATCTAAGTATTTTTGTTAACTTGCTTGAAAGCTTCTTTTTAGAAAAAAAGATTAGTCATTTTCCGCTTAATCTAAAAGGCAGAGCTAGCTGTTTTAATCATGACTCAATTGCAGCAGTCGGAATAAAAAAAAAATTGAAAAAAGTCCTAATAATAGACTACGGAAATTTCCTTATTGACCTTTAATAATCGAATTCTTCAAAGAAAATTGTCAAATATCTGATTGATGCTTCTTTTGAATTCCATTCGATTTAGAATGAAAAATAACGATATCAATAAACATCAAGTTTTTCTACGTATGCCTAAGAAATAATAGTTATATTATAAAAATTTAATCTTTTTATTTACTAAAAAAGTAAAAATTATGAAAGTCAAAGCATTTTAAGTTTCCTTTCTTTGACAATGATTTTTTATTTTCCTTCTCGTGTCCAAGGACTTCTATCATTGCGCGTGGTCATTGTCCTTTATCGATCTTTTTAAACACAATAAAGTGCAAATAAGTATTTTCTTTTAAAAAAGAAATCAGAGGACAAAACCTTTGTATGCTGCTAGTCTTGACTGAGCAAAAGAATTCTCGTAAAAGTCACTTCTTCAATATTTATATCTCCTCTCTATGGTTATTGTTACCCTACTTTTTGCTTGTAAATTTTATTTATCGAATTAAAAGTTTCAAGTTAATATATTTATTCATTGATAACGATTATAATAAAAGTAAATAAAAAAAAGTTAAGGAACTTTGTGTTTTATAAAAACTTTTTTAAACTATTCAAGTAACTATTATTTGTAATTTGTAATGTTAATAAATATAAACATAAAAAGCTATTTTAAATTCAAAATTTTAATAAGTTCTATTTTCTTGTGGGTTTTGTTATTTTATATAGTGTGTAAATTTGTATAACTGTAAAATTAACTTGTTATAATAATTTTTAGCAAAAAAAGAAATTTTTTTTAATAGAAAAATTAATCTTAATTTTCGCGATTATTATTAATTAAAAAACCTTTAATACAAATTTTAGGTACGCTGTTCATGAAAATAAAATAATAAAACGATTGGAATGATCATAATGTGAAATATTAATAATATTAATAATATTTATTATATCACTGGAATCGGTTAAAAAAAGCAATTATAAAAATTAAAGTAATAATTTCTTCTTTCAAGTCCACGTCTCAAAAGGTTTCAGTTTGACCCTGACCAATAATCGTCGGTTCCAATTAGGGTTTGCTAATACTTATTCAACTTATCGAACGACAAATGTGCAACGCAGAAAACTCCAAAGCTGGCCGAAAAGAAAGATTGCTAAAACTATACATTTGCAGTCAATCAGTAACTGTAGACTGTAGCACATTTATAAGCGCCGTATCGCGGTGTTTACAGGGTCCTAGCACTCCTATCTAATAAGAACTGCATTGAAATTGTAATTTTATTTTAGAGCTTTTGAAATTGAATTTAAAGCTAATTGGAAAGAGCATTATTTTGCTCAACTCGCCACACGGGATCGTCAGCAGCTACTATACCACCTTTTCGCTTCGCGTAAGGTACTAAGGTGTCATGTGGATGCGGTAAAAGAGCAAACCGGCAGCCGGCATGGCACAGACATGAATACTGTTTGAAGACACCTCGAAGAAACAGAAGTTATTATTTTTGATAATTTTATGTAAATAAAATATGGATGAAATAGTGCAAATTGATCCCAATCTCAATGCAGACGCCTACAGAAACTTATCAGCGGCGGATCAACCTCCGCGTCCAGATAGGCAGTTGGAGGTTATAATCGTTTACAAAGGCAAGTTTTAGGTTGGAATTCTAAGAACCGGCTTTCATATATATCTTTCCTTTATTAAGTTTGTTAAGGATTGTATAAAAAAGTACATGTACATTTCTAAATCCAAACTATTATATTTTATTAACTAATTTATTGTATCTTTATTTTTTTTTATGTTAATCTGTCAACAGATAAATAAATTTTTTAATTTATGAAAGAAAAGAGAGGTTTAAACAGTAATCTGCTTTAATAATTGATGAATGGTTTTAAAGATTCAATGAATTTATTTTGTAAATGACAGTTTGGTACTTGGAGCCAGTAATATGGTAGATCGTTATTGGAATGGTACATTATGGTTTTATAAGGATCCTTCTAATTTTGATCGTGATCGTCATACTGCTGCTATAAGAACTGAAAGTGGAGTGGGTGCAGCTGCTTACTTAGGAAAATATGATAAATTTATTGTTGGAGAAGATAGTGGACTTGTACAAATTTTTGAAGTAATTTTAAAACCTGAAACTCAAGTACAAGAATTACAGTGCATGGGATATGCATGTCAACACGATGAAGGCATAACTACAATTTCAGTATTTAACAATAATACTCATTTTATTACATCAGGAATGGATGCATGGTATAGTATTAAATACATATTTTTTTAAATTTGTTTTTGTATAATGTCAGTATCATTTTTAATTTTTTAGCATAAAAGTATGGGATTCGGCAGA
>JAWWML010000001.1:20132161-20168539 GCA_035047165.1 Ormyrus rosae | reverse complement strand
TGCCATCTTCCGTTACAGTGACTCTAAAATATTAAATTTAAAAATTTAAATTCTTTAACTTTGTAAACATTAAAATAATTGTTCTATAAAATAAATAATTCATGATAAAATCTACTTTTCTTCTTTAATGACATGCTCTAAGCGTGGCAAAATTTGTTCCGAAGCCAGAGGTCCAAACCTAAATTTTGTACAACGAGACTGAAGAGCAGGAATAATTTTACTCAAGTAATTGCAAATAATGCAAAACCTTACATTGTCAGTATATTTTTCAATAACTAAAAAATGAATTATAATTTTTATTAGTATTTAAAAGCCAGTATATATGATGTATTTTAATATTGATATTAACTTCTCCGAAGTGCATTTTGTGCATCATTTGTCATAGCATCAGCTTCATCCAAAATAATTAATTTAAATCCTGATCTGTACATAGTTCCTGTACTGGCAAAACTTAATATTTGACCTCTGACAATACCAATGCCTCTGTCATCTGAAGCATTTAATTCTAAAACCTTTAAAATATATTTCTTTTTATAAAATTTTCCTTTTTTTAAATAAAATAAATATAGTTACCATAGAATTAAATTGCTGGGGTGTGTACAATTTTTTAGCACAAGCAAGTATTGTACTAGTTTTACCAGTACCAGGTGGACCATATAACAACAAATGTGGCAATTGATTATCATCAATGAATTTATTGACTGAAATTAAATTTTATGTAATTAATATTTAATTGAGTCAATGTAAAATCCAATTTTAAAAACTTACTTGTTTTGATAATTTCTTCGTGAGAAATAAGATCATCTAATTTATTGGGTCGATATTTTTCAACCCTAAATGAAATAAAAAAAAATTTTTGTAATAATATATAAAGATAAGAATATTTATTTTAGAAAATTTGATTTACCATGGTAAATTAGAAGTAGTTTTTGTTACGTCTGGAGACATTGTTTTGACTTTTTATTGCCAATGTTTTTGTTTTTAAGAAAAGGTTAAGATTACTACCATCAGGAATATCAGGATTCTAGTAATGGAAAATACGCGCGAAATTCCCGCGCATGCGTAGAATGCTGGCGACAGAATCAAATAAGAAAAAACTTTTTAAACATAACATATCGGAAACTTTTAATCAAAAACGTTTAAAAAACTCTTTTTTTTAATATTGTTAAAACGAATATGTATGAACTATAAAAATTTTTATCATTTTAGTTTTAGAAATAATTAAATTATTTTAATTAGAAATTGTTTTTGACATGTAATTTCGTCAACAATGGCAACCCTGCTTTGAATTTTGCGAAAAACGCACTCAGAAATCAGAGTGGTAGCGGCGGTGGCGGCTAGAAATCTGTAAACTGAATGTACAAAGAAATCAGAAAATGTTACTTTTTACAGTTTTTTCTGGTGACTAATTTTGATTGTGAAAAATGTGACAAATGAACGATATTTAGATGTTAAATTATTCTTAGTTTTCATTTTTGTTGTGTGTTGTAAAGAATGTAAAAGTTATCAAGGTTAATTTAATGTATACGCAATTTCTTATCAATTAACTTTATAAAATGTCGACATGTATGGATCGGCTGTCGCAAATTATTGTATTAGCTAGAAGTAAAAAAGTTACTGACTATAAGGTATATAAAATAATTAATATCACCAATTTTTAAATCTATAAGATTTTACAAAATAGTTTTTTGTGTTTTTAGAAAGCAATTAAATTTTTACTTGAATTTTGGGATGACAATTCGGAAATTGCATTAAACCAGATAACCGAATTCTCAAAAAATCGTTCTTCAACTGATAGAAGCAATGCCCACTCTTGGAATGATATTTTTGTTGTTGTTCATGAGCTTTTCATGGCTGTAATAAATTATTTTTTAATACTTTATATACTTATAAAAATATTTCTTTAATTTAATTTTATTTTTTTTAAAGGAAATTGAAAGAATCAGCAAACTTAGTGGAAATTCTGGTAAACTTGATAAGGAAAGAATAATAAAACTTATTTATACTACGAGTGATAAAGCAAAAAATTATTTAAAACCAAGAGATGTTGTCAGCTCAACTTTGCAAGTGCTAAATATTAGTGAACATAATAGTTATGCTGAATTTTATGAAATGTATTTCAGTATTTTAAGGAAGCATGTACTTCAAGAAGCATCACAACGAATATTGGTATCTCCCAATCAATGGCAAGAGTTACTACAAGCCTGCATTAATATTTTAAAAAAAAGTGTTCCTTTAGTTGATTATGTTAAACTTCTTGAAGCACTAGAACTTATTGTTCAACATGGCTGTTCTTTATCGAAATTACTGTTTCAGATAAAAAGTGAACTTTTACCAGTCATTGGTGAATATTTATTTAAACATTATTTTTAATATTTTTTAAAATTTATTACAGGAAAATAAAAACAATATTTTCTCATTTCAGGTCACTTGCTTAATAATTATGAAGAATATAACATAAAATCAACAGATATTTTATTCAAATTAACTTTCACTGCATGCCAACAAATTGCAATAGATAGTAGGCTCACTCTTCGTAGGTTTGCTACTAATATTCCATTTTCAATGGTTGAACTAAAGGGACCAGAAGAAAAGTATAAATTATTTCTTCTTTTTATGCAAGTTCATCATCCAAATGGTGCTAGTTTAGATGATGACTATTGGAACTATGCTTTTAATAATGATAAATGGAAAGTAATTCTTAATTCATTATATAAAATGATCTTGAATGATATTATAAGACCTACAAAGTTATCAAAAGATTTTACTGCATTAGCTTGTGAAGGTAAGTGGCTTTATTCAAATTATTAAAAATATCACATAACTATAATTTGAAAAAATTTTTTTGTTTTAAATATTTTATATATTTGTTTTAAATGTTTTAAACATTTTTTTATTGTAGAATAAAAAAATAAAATTTTAAAAATTATAGTACTACAGAAGTATGTTGTATAATTAAAAATCATAGCAAAAATAAAAAAATTAAATTTTCATAATTTGTAAAACTTAGAATTATTAAGGTGGTTGGAACGATTTTTATCTTGAATACGATGTCTATAAAAATTTAACCCTGACTTTTTGGCAACATTTATGCACTATTCTAATTTCAGACAATTTCCCCGAAAAGAATTGGAAATATAAATATTTAAAATTGGTACGTTATGCACAGTCGCTTATGGAGGAAAGCGGCATAGAAAATCTTTTATCGATTCGTGATAGAAAACGGTCAATACGAACTTTACAAAAAACTAACACATTATTCTTAGAATTGTAAGAAGTGATTAGACCGAAATCAAACAATTTTTTCACGGCATATTGACTCCGAAATGTGCAGAAACAGCGAATGATGGAGGAAGAGAATGAAGTAACAGCAACTAATTAAACAAATATTTTAAGAAATCTTTTTTTTCTAGGAATAAAAATGCTTGCAAACTATTTTTTAGGCAATTAACAATTTTTTCAATAGTTTTTCTATTATTAGTTATTCTTGAAAACTTTTGACAGTGACTGCCGCGTTTCAACCACCTTAAGTAATTTGTAAAGTTTTTATCTATTTTTTTAAACATTTATAAAATTTTTATTTAATATTTTTTATGAAAAAAAAAAAAATTCGCGTCTTATCCTACTAGTCGGAAATTAGTGTAAAGTATTCCGTGTAAAAGAATACTTTATGATTGTTTTTTATGCAGCATTTAGGATTTTTTAACTTTTGAGGAATAGGGTCCCTAATATTACTGATCTACTTAACAATTTGTATGAAAATTAGTACTAGGGGTTTTTTACCGTCATTGAATCTGAATACGACGACACAATTTAAAAATTGCAGTTTCAATGTGGCTGATCAAATGGCATGCTAAGAACCTACATTTATACAATTTTGTATTGAATCTTTATATTTTTGCATTTTTTGATGTATATGGATACAGTAGATTAGCTATTTTTGAGCCGTCGGTTTGAATTTCATAATTTTAGCAATGGATTCAAATTCAGTGACCTGAAAAACCCTGAGAACAAATTTTCACAGAAATTAGTAGATCAACCACGGATTTCGTCAACTGCGTAGCGAAATGAAGCTTCGGTCATCTGAAGGGATAAATAATACTATACATACTACGCAACAAGTGTGCGAGCTCGCTGCGCTCAGACGACAAACACAACTCGTGTGGGAATCACCTAAGCGCACTTGTTGCGTATTCTATTTTTCTTAATAAGGTGCGCAAGATTCGATTTTTCACGCAAACGCGTGCGTAAAATAGAACTTTGAACACCGAGTTAGAATAGTAGTTTTCGATACAAGTGCGAAAAATTTGATTCCCTAGCTTCGCTCGGACATTACACTCCTCCTCTCCCGAGAGTCATATTCCTCACGTGTGTTGAATAATATTTTTCGATACAGGGGCCGTCAAGGGGGTTTTAAAAAATTTAAAAATGCCTAAAGTCGCAACTTTACGTACACTATCGATAAAATATGTTATATATGTACATCACGTCAAAATAGCTGAATGTAATGTGCATTTTACGCCCTCGTGAAAAATTATGTAAAAATTTTAAAACTCTATCATTAGAATAATAAAATTAATATTTTTTAAAGTTTATAAATTATCAATATATTTTAATCATTATGCTGAAGTTTTAATTTTATTCTTAATTTTAATGGCGATTTTACTGTTTAGTTTTCAGACAAATAATATTTACTAAACTACCCGATTTATCGCAACCATGTACTTTAAACGATAGCTTATTTCTACAACCTAGAAAGAGAAGACGAATGTCATGTGAGCAAGAAAAAATTATAGATCTTATTAATTTTAAAGATCCTGAAAGATCTTGGCCTTTGATTCAAATAGCTGCCGCATTATACAAAAAATATCCAGATTGTTTGGCTGTTGAGGAATTCGCCAAATTACTAGATATTGTAATAAAATTAATGAATCAGGCTTGCAAAAACTTTTCTATTATGGAAGATATTTGTGAACTCGCTTTAATATTAGTACAAAACGATGAAAGATATAAAGAAGATGACTTAAGAACTTCCTGGGATAAAGTGTGGGATGCTCTCATAAGGTAATGATATTTTCATTTTAACGCGGAAGATTTATAAAATTGATTAATTATTATAATTTTTGTTTCTCTCAAAATTGATAGAAATAATTAGAAAGTTTATTTTAAAGAGATTTAAAGTTATAAATAAAATATGTTATTATTTTACAGATACTTAAGTATGAATCATAATGAAACTATACAAAAAGGCTGTGCGTTGGCGCAAATTCTAATTTCTACTGGAAAGATATCAAATCCGAACTTATTTTTGAAGTTATATTTATCCAAATCAATTCAGTGGTCAAATGCAAGCATCCAAGCCTTAGAAGTATTTTGTAGAAATACTGTCCTACCAAGCGATATAGAAAATTTGGATTTAAATTTAACATCATTATCAAACAATTCTTTAAAGCGTCAGTTACTCCAATGGACTGTGAGTGCACTAACAAAACGTCTAACAGCACCTTTATTGATTGAAGATTTGAGTCGAACTTTGATTGGATTAACTCTGAAATCGTGGTACAAACCTAACGAAAATATCAGCAAAATTAATGATAAAGATTTTTTTATAAATCTAGAACATAATTTTTATGACGACATGGGGACTATAAACATAGAAGATATTGAAAAATGCTACATATCTCTGCAATTAAAATCTTTACAAGTGCATGAAAACAATAAAAAAGATACGAAAATATTAAACGACGATAATTCGGAAAATCCCTATTCGGTAGAAGATGTGGATTTTCTAGTGAATAATTTAATTCAATGTACAGAAGTAGAGCATATAGATAAAGATTTAAGCTCGTTTATATTAAAAACTGCATTGATTTCAAAAATACTTTCAGATTTAATAGAAATGAAAATGATATTATGCAATTTTAACGAATTTTGCCTTGTTAATGAATTTAAGACTTGTTTGACAAGAATTTATGATCAATTGAAAAATGTGAACTGGTTGAAATCGATACGATTTACATTAGAAGTAACGAAAGCATTGATTTTATTGTATAAAATAGAAAAACATGCATTTATAAATGAAATAATTTTAACATCGACGAACTTTCCCGTATTGAAAAAAATATATGAAATCTCTAAAATTTATATTGATGAATTTGAGTCAAACGCCAAACATATTTATGAATATAAAATTAATGCAATAATTGTATTGACCCTGTATTGTTGTATAAATGCAAAAACAGACATTTCAGAGCAGCAAATTAAAATAATGAGCACACTTTTAAAAGCAAAAAAATACAATTTATCAATCAAAGCTGATGTAATAAATGTTGTTAGCATGTTAAACATTTTTACAAGTGTTAATAATGATCTAATTACAGATGAATTTATGGAATTATTACTAAGATTCATAATGGAAATTTATGAAGAATGGCATAAGGATGATAAAGTAAGTCGTTGTATATTACAAGTGTTACCAAAAGTTATGGATAAAGTTGTGTTTATGAATGATAAAGATAATTTGCACAATGTCTTTTTGATTTGTAAACTTTTTCACAATCAATTTACTAAAAATGAATTTGGACAATTAACTCAGCTATCATTAGTTAAATGCCTACATGAAATTATACAACACAAAGGATTTGCTAATGACGAATCAAATATATTGAGTCAAGAAACGTTCATTACTTTTTTAAAAAGTCCTTATTATGTTGTTCGATTGGAAAGTTTGAAATACGTCAACGCTATTTTTTCATTGAAAGAACTTCCTCACAATTGGAAAACTGATTTTTTTAATAAATTAGTGACGACTGTTGATGAAATTTTTGTCATAGAGAGGCAAGTGTCTCATGACGACATATTAGATGAACAGTTCTTGAGAAGCATTAGTGCTTTACAAATTTTGGCTACTGTAATTTGCAGCAAAAGTACTTTTCAAAGTCCTGCATTATATGCTCTTTTACGAATTGTAATTGACAAAGGTAAATTTACCCTATTGTTATTGATTACAATATTTTTTTAATTAATCCAAAAGTTTTTTTTTTAGATATTTCATGTATCCGTGATTTTATTATCAAAAACATTTTGATAATAATTAACAAGAATAAAAGTCCATATTTTGAAAACATTATTGAGGAAAATCTCAATTATCTCATAACTTCTTGGTGTAGAGAAAATAATTTTGATAATTTTCCTTACTCGTTACTGAATTGTAGTAATGAAGGAGAGTTTCAAGAGCGTTATGTTGATACTATTTTTCCGGTGTTAATTCGTGAAGGCAAGATTCAAGATGCTCGAAGTCTCTGTAATAAGCTTAACGTGCCTTTTCAAGAAATTTTTAAAAAAACCTGCTCGAACATAATACCTTGGGCATTGATGAATGAATCGGCGGATATACTTGACCAATTACAGAACAATAAGGGGGCCTTTAAAGAAGTCGGCAATTTTTCAAGTCTTGTAAAAAATAATCTTCAGCATATCATTCTATGTCTAGGTATGTTTTATATCTAATTTTATTAATTTTTATTTAATACAAAAATAAAGTGAATTGTAAATGAATTTATTTTTTATTATAAATTAATTTATTTTATGTGTAGTGGAGCGACTGCATGATCTTAATCACTTCTACGCAATTTTCGAGACGACCATAAATTTGCCAGCGTCCAATCCTCCATATTATAACTGTGATGAAATCAATGGCTGTTTAGATCGGCTGATGAAAATAGTATGCCCCAGCGTTACCCAATCTATTTTTTACTACGTTTTACTTCATAATCCTAGCATTTTTCAAAAAATTTTACTGCATCTGGTACGAAACGTATATAGTAGCAAGATTAATGAATTCATTGGCAAAGCTTTTCATCAATATGTATTCTTTTGCTCGAAATTAACCGATGAATTAAAAGAAATCAATAGTAATCCTGTTGCTACGTATTTTGTTAAAGATATTTGTTGCACTTTACTAAACTTTACAAGAGAAAACGAGTTTCTTACAAAACTGGCTTGCACGTATTTGCATAAATTCTTTAAATGCATTCTGCCAAAGAAAAGCAAGGAAGTAAGCAATATAATAGGTATATGTGTAAAAGTTTTAACATCTTTAGAAAAAACCATGAAGAAATATTCAAAACCAAAGGAATTGCTAATTTATTTGCTCAGAGATGAAAAGCATTGTCTTGCACAAGCCATTGAGAATTTAGGTAGTTTACCGACTATTTTAAGATCAGACGATAATTGCAGCAAAGAATCGCAGGTATTTAATTTAATCACGATTTACTAGCTTGTAGTTATTGCAATAACTACAAGCTAGTAAATAATTAAAATTTTTTTATGTAATCAAATGTAAGTAGGCTAAATAACCCGAGAAGGCTTAATAAAAAAGCTTTAATAAAATAAACAGAAATGTAAGTAGTCAAATGTATTGCTAGGTAAATGTCTAGCGTAAACAAGACTATTACTATTTCATAACTTTATTTTATTTTTAAATTAATCTAACATAAATTAAAAAATATTAATTATTTATAAAATATTTTAATTCAAAAATATATCCGGTATCACAAAAACTCTATTTTAATTTTGTGGCATAAAATTTTTAGTTTTTACGAGAAGATCTACGTCAATTTTTGAACGCAAGTGATGACCAGATTTGCAGCGTGGATGATTTACTGAGCTTAAAGCGCCAATTGATTTCAAAACAACCTCAGCTTCAAGAATTATATAAAGAGCTCGAATTCATTCAAGGGTTTGCCGAAGAATGCGCCTCAAGTTTTCTTCACCGACTCATTTATCGGTTAATAAAACTGACTCAATCCGCTGACCAAACAATAAGCTTGGAAGCTGCTAAATGCCTCGGTATACTTGGCCCTGCTGATCTCACTACTTTAATACTTCATCCACAAGAGACACAGGATAGAGAAACTATTGATAAAGCCGATGTACTCACTTACAAAGTTTGTCAGGTACTGGCCGACTTGGTTGTGAGCGACGACATTACTTTACGTGAAGCTAGCAGTGAAGCTCTTTATTCAGTGCTGGAATCCCCTTGGGGAGTGCGGCTATCAGATACAACTAATCAGATGGAAGTTAAAAACTACGAGTTTTTAATGGAATTTTTATATTTGTTTCAATCGCCAAAGAAAAAAACTTCGAGGTAAAAGTTTTATTACAATTTTATATTACTTATTTAAAAGAATAAAAGTCGTATAATGTTATTATTAAAAAAGACAGGAAATAACTAACAAAAAAAAAAAAAAACGCGCTTGCTTGTTTTTCTAAGTATTACAACATGTTTCGGTAAAAAGAAACAAAATTGTTATTAGAAACAATTACATATCAAATTAAAAAAAATTGAAAAAATAATTTAATAAATTAGTTAATAATTAAAAGTAGTTACTAAATGGTTCGATAATTTTAATCTAAGTAAATAAACAAATATCTTAATAATACTCGTATTATTAAAGAAAATAAACAATTTTCATTATTTAAATTCTATATGAAAAAAATATTACGCAGTTCTACGGTTCTACAATTTTACTATATTTTGAATTCTAAAAACTTAAAAACCTAAGATAAAGTGTAAAAGTTATTTAACGTTTTTTTCCAAATTTTAATTGCTAGACAAATTATCGAAGCACTATTCTAAAATTGTATATCAATTAATTTAAAATATTTGAAATTGCTATATTTTTATTTTTAGTAGTAAAGTAAATATAAAAGTGGACTTTGAAGGATTTCGACGTGTTTTTGATGATGATAATACGTTGTGGACAGAAAAATCATCAGACTTTTATAACGTATGGATCTCTGAAATAACATCTGCTATTGCAAATTGTCTCGGCAATTTTTACAGTAAAAGTCTTGTAACAGTTTTTAAATTAAATATACAATTTTGTGAGGCAACCCTACCGCCTCTTTTAAGTCTCATTATAAACATTAATTCAAATTTAGCAACAAAAATCTGTCACTGTATAAACCGATTTTTCGATCACCATTTTGGCGGTGATATAAGTGATCAAGTTTCATGTTCTATTTCTCAGGTAAATATTTAAGAATAAATTAAATAGCAAATTGCAAATTGTAAATATATTAAAAGTATATTTAAAGCAGAGAATGCAGGGTTGTACAGCGCGGGACGCTGTTCGATGTATGTTAGATGTTATAAATTATTTGCGTATTCAAACGAGGGAAGAAACAGTATTAGCTTTTGATTATCTTCCCATTGCAATGGCTGCTCAAGTTTGTTCAGCCTATTTTTCATCGGTACTCTATGCGGAATTATGGTGCCGCTCGAACTTAAAAATCGCTCGTGATTTTGATAGTATACCAATCATAGATCAAATATACGAACAGGAGAATACAAAAGGAAAAATTGTGCAGAATATTTTGAAAGAAGCATACATGAAAATTGGTGATTTGGATTCCATTCATGGTTGTGGTTCTTCTCATCTTCAAGATCGTAGATCGAGAATTTCGTACTATGCAAATTTTCAAAAAGTAGACAAACTTATATTATCCCATGATATCGATTTAAGTGTTGCAAATTCTTCTGCAAGAGGTAAAAGTTCTAAAAATAATTACAAATAAATAAAAAAAATTTGTACAATTGTATGCATTCATATATATTTTCTTCAATAATGAAATTCTTTATCTTTACTTAAAGGTATGATTAATGCTTTAAGAGACTCTAGTCTTCACTATTTAGCTAAACATTTATCAAGTTCAACATCTACACAAGTAGATGCAATGGAAGATTTAAGCTATGATTCTTTATGGCGATTAAGCGATTGGAATCAAGTTACAAATTTTCGAATGATACATACACAGCATAAAACTAATAACTTCTCAATTTATCATTACGAGACATTAAAATGTTTGCATGAAAATGATATTAGCTCTCTAGAAAAGAATCTGGAGCAAGCCCGATTTTGCATTGTAAAAGATCTTGGCAACATTAGCTTAGGTAAGTTACAATTTAAAATATAAAAGTTACGTTTATGTTATAAAGTAGTATTATATTTTCATTTATGTAGAGAGTTGCAAAGCAGTATACCCAAAACTTTCACAATTGCAAATGCTAAAAGAAATTGAAGAACTAAATTTAACAGACCCGCAGGATTATCAAAATCTTATTAATGCTTGGGAAAAACAAAACTACATTTGCAGTAACAATTTTCAATACATTGAACCGATATTGACCCAAAGAGCTGTAATGTTTCAAATCCGTGATCCAATAAAAAATAATCCTACAATAAAAAATAATTTAATTAATGTTCAACTAAAAATTGCAAGATTAGCACAAGAACATGGACATCTAAATGTAGCAGCTCGTGCTCTAGGTGAGTGAAAGCTACTCTTAATATTCAAAGCTATTCATTAATATTGTTATAAATAACTATTGTTAATTTAATTTTTTAAGTTGTTTAAAGAATTATTGTAGACTTCTGTATATATATATATATATACATAACTCTATATTAGTTAGAACTTACAAAGTTTTGTTAATACATACAATACTTTATTATTTACAGAAACTTTATCTAAACAAGTAGACTTGAATGAGGACAATGAAAACCGCCTTCTTTATCATGAAGCTCATTTAGCATGGTTAAGAAAAGACGAAGATATGGCCCGTTTTATTCTTCGAAGTCTCATTAAAAAAGATTGTATAAAACCAAGCTTGTTAGCTGAAGCTCTGCGAGTTTACGGTAATTGGATTGCTGAAAGCAAGTCTGAAAATCCGCAGGTAAAACTATTGGTTATTATTATACAATTAAGAATTTATTTAAGAAGATATATAAGCGTGAACCTCAAAAACTAAAAGCTATTTCTATTAATAAATAAAAATAAATATTGACAAGTAAACTATTATCAACTAATATTTACGAATTTAAATAAAATTTTAGAAAAAATAACTTTATGATTCTTTATATTCTATTTTTAAATATATCTATTCATTTCTTTAAAAAAATCGATTTTTTAAAATTTGTTCTTTCTTTTAAAATCTTGAATAGTTTTTACTTGTTTTTTGTAATAATGTGTTTTTGATCAATTTTAGGCCATTATTAACAATTATTACGAGAAAGCAATCCATAATTACATGTCGATGAATGAGTTACATCCGGATGATCTTCGTAATGGATGTAAAGCCCGAAGTGCTTTAGCTCAATTCGCACATGAACAATATTTAGTAATTACAGACTATATGAGATCACCACAATTTGAAAGTTTAAAAGAATGCATAGATTATTCGAGGAATGCTATTCAAAAGAATCCTAAAACTAGTGACCGTGATGTAGCAAAAGCTGTTACAATTAATACAAGGCAAAATTCTAACGATTCTTTAGAATTAGAAAATATTCAAAAAGATAAAGCTATGTATTTATCACTTGCAATTAAGTAAGTGTTAGATTAAAATGTCCAAAGTATAAATATAATATAATTCAAACTTTATTGTATTTAAATAAAATAAAAATATATTGCTAATAATTTACTAAAATATAATGAAATTGTAATCAGCTGTTAATAATTTTCATAAATTTTCAGAAATTATCTATTAACTTTAGAACAAAATGATGAACACGATTTCCTAATATTTCGACTGATCTCTTTATGGTTGGATAATATTTATGATGAGGAAGTAAATAAACTTCTTGAAAGGCAGCTCGAACAGATTCCATCTTATAAGTTTATATCGTTGGTTCCGCAATTAGCGCCTCATATGAGTAACGTTAATGACATATTTACAAAAAAAATTTTTCAAATACTTGAACGTTGCGCTCAAGAACACCCTCATCATACACTGCCAGTACTCTTAGCGTTAAAAAATCTTTATAACGACTCCAAATATTGTGGAAAGAAGATCACAAAGCAAGAATCTCGAGTTCTCGGAGCTCAACAGCTAATTCAACAACTACTCTCTACTAGCATCAGGCCAATTATACAGGAAATGGATAAATTATCTGATGCTTTGGTCATGCTGGCTTATTATGAGACTGATAAAAAATCATGTAAATATATTTATGAATTCAATTCTACGTAGTTCAGACAGAGACAGTCTTGCTGACTTATATTTTAGTACTGCATTAAAATTTTTAAAAATACAACCTTTTTACAAAAAAGAATATTAAAAAGTATTTTAACACATTTTCAACAAACGTTTTATTTTTAGCAGCTTCCAGGTGTTCAATACCTCGACATCTATGTATACATAATATTATTAATTTTGAACATACAGTAGTTCCTACTTTAGTTATTGACGTTAAAAAAAATAGAAATTATACAAATATTGTCAGCATTAGAAAATATGAATCATGCTACAACAATGTTGGTGGAATAAATGCTCCTAAAAAAATCATTTGTATTGGAACTGATGGAATTGAACGACCACAATTGATTAAAGTAATAGTTCTTTCTTTAATCGTTTATTTTTATTTGAGATCCCATTAATGAAAGTAATAAATTACATAAGGATATTTTATATGCTAAATCTATCAATTTTTAGATAAATTAACTGTTTTGTTGGAAATAATATTCGATATATTTTAGAAAAAATATTTTTTTAATTTTTACTGATTTTTTGTAGGGAAAAGATGATTTGCGTCAAGATGCTGTTATGCAGCAAGTTTTCACTGTCATGAATTCACTTCTCAAATCAAATAAGGAAGCAAGGCAGAAAAGGCTTCATGTATACACGTACAAAGTTGTGCCTTTAACTCAGAGATCTGGTGTATTACAGTGGTGCGAAAATACCGTACCTTTAAGTTTAATACTTACAGGCGATAATTCTACTCGCACCCCAGGTCTTCACCGAAAGTATTACCCTGGAGATTACTCACCATATGATTGTAGAAAAAGACTTAATGTAAGGATTTTAAATATATATTTATATATATTTAATATTTAAATAATATATTACTTTTTAGCTTTATTACAAAGTGTTTATGCTATTAAGACTACAAATTTGAATTTCTAACTTTTTTTTAGTAGAAATAAAATAATGTAACACAAATCAATTTTATTATTAATCATAATTAAAATTATCGATAATGTTTTTTTTATTAAATTTAGGCAGTAAAAGATGTAAAGAAGAGGTATAACATTTTTATGGATTGTTGTAAAAATTTGCATCCTGCATTTCACCATTTTTTCACTGAAAGTTATTTATCACCTGAAACATGGTTTGAGCGACGCTTGGCATATACTCGAAGGTAAACAAATTATATTATCTTATGTTTTATTACAAGCCAATAAATAATAAAATGTCTTGCAAAAAATATTAGTGTTGCGACGTCTTCAATTATCGGATATATATTGGGTCTAGGAGACAGACATGTATCCAATATTTTGATTGATAAATCAACAGCAGAAGTAGTCCATATAGATTTTGGTAAGAAATTTATGTAATTTAAAGTAAAATAATTTGTAATGCATTGTTTTTACTTTTTCAGGAATAGCCTTTGAGCAAGGTAAAGTTTTGCCAACTCCAGAAACAGTCCCATTTAGACTCACTAGAGATATAGAGGTAGCCATGGGAGTTTCTGGTGTCGAAGGTACAATGAGGCGGTGTTGTGAAGAAACTATGACTGTACTCCGTGAACAAAAAGAAATAATCGTGACTCTATTAAGAGTTTTATTGTATGATCCCCTCTATTCTTGGGCCATAACTCCAGCTAAAGCAGCTACCTATCAAAGCGAATATTCCTCTCATTCTAGTGATAAAGAGAGCAATAGTCCAAGTAATTTATAAAATTAGTTCTTTTTTTTTTAATGAAACCATTATAACGTTTAATAATAAAGATTATAATTCAGTACATATACTTTTCTAATCTCATTTTAAAGTCTTTAAAAGTATCTCTATGAAGTGTTATTATTATAGATTAAAAGAAACATTTACAAAAATTTAAAATAAGACTAAAAAATTCGAAAACTATTTTCAGTATCTCACATCCTCTTGAAATAGTTAATTTTTAATTTTTTAACATTTTATATGCATTTACAGTTGGAGTTATGGAAACAAATAAATTAGCAGAAAGAGCCCTTTTACGTGTTCAACAGAAATTACAAGGAATTGAAGAAGGAGTCGTCTCAAGTATCGCTGGTCAAGTAGAAAGACTTATTCAACAAGCGCGTGATCCAACAAATTTAAGCCGACTCTTTGAAGGTTGGCAGGCTTACTTGTAATTAAAAGAAGTTGGCATTAAAATTACTAGTTCGTATTGTATAAAAATGTATTATTTTAGCATATTTAATGTACTTTTTTTATACTTTTGTATTAAAATTAAAAACGTTATTATTGCAGATGTGCAAAAGAATATAAGAAATTTATTATAGAATGTTATTTAATTAATATCCATTAATTCCATAAATTATTTATGTTTAGAAGTATATGTATCATTAATTCACAGACATGTATACAAATTTTTATGAATAATTATTTTATGAATATACACAGATATACAAATTACCAAAATATGAAATTTAATTTGATAATTTTTTCAAGAATTAAATATTGTATTCTCGAAAAAACTGTATTAAACTTCTGATTTTGATAATTTGTTTGCATATATACATATATTTAGAAAATTATTGCAAACTTTTAAGTTTTGCAAATGGTCACAATGTTTAATTGCACTATTATTAAAGTAATTTTTTCATTAAAATCTGCAAAAATAATGCAGCTAAGCAATAATAATTTAATTTATCAATTAAAAAAGATTAAAATAAATTTATGCCTGAGAATACTTTAATTTTTAATAAATTAATGTGTACAAATAAAATAAAATTTAATAAAT
This sequence comes from Ormyrus rosae, assembly GCA_035047165.1. Taxonomy (NCBI): domain Eukaryota; kingdom Metazoa; phylum Arthropoda; class Insecta; order Hymenoptera; family Ormyridae; genus Ormyrus; species Ormyrus rosae. Next base: position 20,152,751 of record JAWWML010000001.1, on the reverse strand, counting down.
AAGTTAAATAATCTATACTTTGAGCTTATATATATATTACAAACGATAATTAAAGGTATAACACGTACGATAGCATATAAAAGGTTAACACAGTAATGAATTTTCATCATTAATATTTATAAATATAATTTGTTTCATAACTACAGTGTATGATACAGAAACATGATTCGCTTTGCTAAAATTAAATATTTTTTAATTTAAACAGTAGTGGTAATTGCAAGGTATTGAATGAAAAACAGTTGAGCGCATATTTCTCTTTTTTTAACGTATTAATCATTACACTTGCTATTAGTGTAGAGGAGAATAAAGGTCACAAATTCAAACAAACGTATTTGAGCCTTGTTCAGAAAATAGCAATGCTTTTACAGCTTTCAACATTCAACAAGTTTGAATTAGATAACTGTATATATCGTGCAAGTTAAATTACATTTTCTATATTTCAGTTTCATATTTTTATAAAAATTATTTTGAAAATATTCTCTGAACTTAGCTTCAGACATAAAAATAAGAAAAAGCAATAAATATAAATTAAACTTATGTTAAACGGAAAAAGATATTGCAAATCTTGTTTACGTTTTTTTAACTAGTACGAAAAAATTCGGAAACAATTTTGTAGTCAAATTTAAATACCAAGATTTTTTTATCTACGTTAATTGGAATAAACAAGAAATGCCACGAAAAATTTTTTATAAATGCAAGCAAATGTTACGTTCGATTGGTATAAGAATAATAATCTTTCTCCTCTTGCATTCAAGAATTTAGTGGCATCATTGATGACATAAAAGGAACACTTTGAATCTACACTCGCTCTTACGTAGTTTACTTTAAAAGCTCTTAATTATTAAAGTTTCATGATCCATTTACAATTGTGCGAATATATAAAGTGTCTCTTTCATTGTATATACATTTACACATAGATTCCTTATTTTAGTAACAAAAATTTTACTACAAGTACGGAAAATAAGAAAATGATTTGTTTTATCAAAGCTTAGCAATATTCGTAGAATTAATGCAAATTGAAATTCTAAACATTTTTAAATATTAATATTTTGGAAGCCACTCAAAACAGTTTTTGTGAAAGGTAGGAAAATTGAATTGGGAGTAAAATACGGCTTTTATCAATAACTTTCATTCAATACAAGAAGCTAATTAGATAAAGAAATTCTATATGTACCATAGAAAAAAAATTAATGAAACTGGTTAAAATCTAACCAAAAAGAAAAAGTCCTGTTTATCTAAAACCGTATTTTATTCTCGTTATAATTTATTTAAACAATTGCACCACAGTATATTCTAGATGGCATAAAAAGTTTTTGTTTTTCATATTCATTTCTTTCATTTAAAACATAAACACCATCTAAAATCAAGGACAAGAGACAAAAATTAAAACTATCATTCTGTGTAAATAAAAATGATAATGTTAGTTTTGTCTCTGATATCTCTTGTTTTTAGACCGTAATGAGACCATTAGGTATTATCCACATGACAAAATAACTCATTTCAGATAAGCTTTAAAGATTCACATACTTGCATGCGTCGCCTTTTAGATTGCAAAGTAAACAATAATTCTGAATTCTTGTTGTTTTTTCTTAATTTTTAAAAAATTATACTTATTTTAATACTAAGGATATTCCTCAGCATAAATTTGTTCACATATAGATCATGTGGAATTCACATTAATTCTTAGAGCTCTTTCTTTTCGTGGACTCGAGTTCATTGGCGTTGACATGAAAATCGCTCGGCGTTCAGAACGGGAGGACATCGCTAAGTTGTCATTGTTGCAATCGAGACTACACGTAGATAACGTATTACTAGTTCTTGAAGAGATTATTATTTGAGAATCTCTAGAATTCCTGAAAAATATTACGAATTACTTTATCTTAATTAAGTAAGATTTTTATTTCATTAAAATTACTTGATTTGTGTTTTATGAATTTAAATAAATATAAATATTAAAAATAAATTAAAAAAAAATATCTGTAAGAAAAATTAAATACCTGTACAAAAGATAAGTTGTATGGTCTAATCTATCAAGTGTAATATCTGACTTCCATTCCATGCTGTCCAGTTGTTGATTCATTTTTGAAAAAGGAGATGGACAAAACTCGAGGCACTCAACAGGGATATTCGATAATTTTGATATCTGAAATATTAGATTAATGTAAGATGTGAATATGTTGAAACATAAAATATTGTTGCATAAGGGAGGGTGTTGTTAAAAAAGTTCAAATATTGGCTGATAAGATCAATGTATGAAAAAAACTATGTGATAGAATTTTTCAAAACATTGAACAAAATATCGAATCTGTAAAGTGGAAGGAAAATGGAAAAATATCGTATCAGTCAATATTTAAAATTTTTAATTTCTTTACACTGTAGATAAAAAAATAAAATTATGGAAATGTTTTTCATATTTACTTTTTCTTTTATCTGTTCAGTAAAATGATCATTATCTACAATAATTTCATGAGGATCATCGTAAAGAGCAGGATCCTTCATCACATAGATTACTGACTGGGTTTCAGGATTCATCAGACTTTCGTCTGGTAATTTTTGTATACAGATAGCGTCTATACCATTCGATAAATAAGGAGATGCATTATCTTTATTCGCAATGTTATCTAGTGGTATTAGACCAAGTTCTGAGAAAAATCGGCACCTCTCAAGGGGCAATTCTATGTTATTGTTCCGCTTAACCTCCAATAGTATTTGCTGCTTTAAATCATCAACTGTTGTACTTTTTTTAATAATCATGGTGAATAGTTTTCGTAAAGGCTGTAATAGAAAATAATTATTTTAAATATGTGTTTTAAATTTTTTTTTAATTTTAATGTTTTAAATGTCTTATATACGGCAAAAAGTCGCGATAGTAGTAATAATTACTAATACAACTTTTTAAACAATGTAAATTTTATCATTTGTAGAAAAAATAATGTAAAAAAAACTTAAAGTCTTACGTCTGGACATCCCATTTCTAATAAGTAAATATCTAAATTTTTTTCATCTAGAGCTAGTATTCGACCTAAGACAATACTATAAGTTCGATCATCTCTGAACATCATTACGCTCTCAGCATTCATAGCATTCTCCGTAATTTTAAAGTAATTCCTAGGAATTTTTATATGCTCTTCTAATTTTTCTTTAAGTGTTTCTACTGATGTTTTATGATGCATTGCTATTTTTAATACTGAAAAAATATTCAATAATTAGTTTGCTTAATTTTCTACTTATTCTTTTGAATTATATTCTTATTTGCTTAAAGTAAAAATTTGAAGTACAAAATTTAAAAATTTCTTAAATATTTAAAAAGGTTGCAGCCTAGAGTTTTTTTTAGAAAATGTTATATTTTAAAGAAAATATGCCCTGTTCAGAATGAAATATTGCAATTGCATATGTATTTTTTAAAATTATGAATAGTTAAAATTATTTGAAAAATACATGTTGTAGATACATAATAAATTTTAAAATATTATTTTACTTACAATCTGATCTTGAAGATGGTAAAATTCTGATATATTCAGCGTCATTTTTGTTCATTAAAGATGGTACATATTGTTCAAATAAATTAGAATGAGGATATTCCTCTGATGATACACAATCGAAATCGAATTCAGTAGGTACATCACCCACTAATGTTCTATCACTGTCACTCAAACTACTATCCTCACTATTGCTTGTTTCGTGGATATTCCATTCCTCTCTGTCAGATACTTGCACGACCGGCGTGTTCTTTGTATTATTCTTATTATTTTTATTCTGTTCTGAAATTATTTTTAATTTATCCATTTTACTCGTTAATTTGTTACAATTTTTATACTTGATATTTTCATCTCTGTAATATTCACTTAAAGTTGGTACACCTAGTTTTTCTCTTTGATCTGAAATATATAGACACAATTGAATAATTTAATTAATGAGCAAATGCACACGTAATACATTCATAAATTTAGTTTAGTTTTAAGTATTTTGGACGTTATTTTGTACAAATGTAGTGAAATTACTTGAATGTTACTGACAAAATTTGTTTTACATTACCTTTATTCAAGCAGCTTGTGTCCAAATCAAATGAAATAATATTCTCATCGACATACGAACTCGTGGAATAAAATTCCGAATCTCTAAAATTTTCAGACACATCAGTAGCAAAGATTTTATAGTATAACTTTGCATCTTTGATTAAGTTTTCAAATATTAAGGCATCATCCAACAATGTTTTCTCCAAAAAATCTGGAGCATACAGCTGAAGCATGCTTGGATTAAGATTAAAATGCTTCTTAAGCTCTTGTTTAAATTCTTTGACTGTTTGTTCTTTGTAGGCTCGAATATACTTTGGTCCACCTACTAATTCCTTATCGATGGGGTCAATTATATAAACCTTAATAAAAAACGTTTTATTATTATACTATAAAAATATTATTCATTGAAATTTCATAGACAATTTTTTTAAGATTTGTTTGAAACACTGCTATCAATGTTACCTTCATCACAAGAGGTGTGGACGGATAATCCTCGAATTGTTCATCTTTCTGACGTATGTCTAAAAGTAAGTCTATTCTTAGATGATTGCTGATAAAATCCTTATTAACATGCCTGGCAGAATTTTTATTTTGAAAAATTATATCAAGAGCTTGGTCTTCCTGCTCGTCGTAAGTGGAATAAACTAAGTCATACTTTTTATGATACCTGACTATTCGACACTGATCAAGGTCAACGTAGTCTTTAATATTTGCCGCTTTATAAGCTAATTCAGTGAAATCTGCTAACGTAGTATTCAAGTTTAAAGGTATCGTTACTTCTTCTAAACTGCCAGTAATTGGATGATGGAAGTAAATACATTTACTCTGTTGCCGATCCCAGGGTAAACTTCCATCTTGATAACTTCTATCTTCCTCCGTTTTTCTTTCGCTTTTTATTTTTTCAAGAAGATCCTAAAAAGTGAAAAGTAATAAAAATAAATTTTATAAATTTTATTAAATAAATTTAGTATTCAAAATAAAGAAATTCATATAAACTTAATTTCATAAATGAAGCAATTTTGTAAATAACTTAAGCTTTTAATGGTTTTAATGGTTAACCTTTACTATATAAATTTTATTAATTATTCTCTTTTTTTTAATCATTTGTAAGTATTTCATATTTTTTACAATTTTATATTTTTTGCAAAATTCTATAGATTACAAAAATATTTGTACTTTTTTATTTTTAATTACAGGCTCCTCTAGTTTAATTAAAGATTCTTCTTATCAGAAAATTTCTTACTTTTCGTAAATATCTATTTTTTTTACCTTAATATGTGGTGGAAAATCTTCTGTTTTCATGGGCAAAACGTTACGCTCTCGATCAATTTGTCTATACATTAACATGTATGCATTTGTACTACTACGATATGCACCTCCATAATAACTTTTGCTTCCACCACCACCACCATATGATTTTTGAATTTCTTCTTGATTAATCTAAAAAGAATTGGAAAAATATTCTTTAAGTAGAATTGATAACATTTAAGAAAGTATTTTTCTGCTTTACTATAAAAAAACTGATCAGAAAAAAATAATTTTATGTCTATTGAATAAATAACGTTACAATGATATTTACCGGTTGAACACTTTGATCATTGAAACTCAACCATTTATTATTTCTAAAGTCCTTTATATAAACGTAATAATGTCCACCATTAGCGCTACCACTATGAATCATAATAGAAAAAAGTTCATAAAAATATGGCCCTTTGGTTGATATATATTCTTCACGAATTTTTTCAATATTATCATTGTGTGTACTGGATGATGATGACATGCCATTACTCATGTCCATACCTACAATAGCAAGTATTTAAGAACTATTAATATCTACAATTTCTATCAACAAAATTGTATTATATACTATTTTTGATATATTAATTTTAAGTAGAATAACTGCATAGTGTAAAAATAATGAAATAAAAAAACTCCATAAGTATATGAAAAATACCTTCATCACCATCGTCATCTTGTTCATTATTAATGTGATGAATACTGTTAAAAGCTGCGTCATTTGGTGAATAAATCTCATCCATGACACTACTGTCAGTAGTACTACTGTCATTACATTTGGCACTCATACTATCATCTTCTTCACCACTAGGTGATTCTTTATTTGATGTTGATTCAATGAAAGGGTTTAAATTTAATATATCAGGAAACGTTACTCTACGAAAAAAAAGAATGAGCTATTAATACAATCTAGTTAATTAAAAATAACTTGAAATATTTAAAATTTTGTTCATAATGTGAAATTACAATTTTTATTATAAAAAGTTTTCTTGTAAACAATTTCTTGTTTTATAACGACTAAATTACTGTTATTAAAAAATAAAACAAGAAATTTTTAAGATTCTACAAATTAAAAAAATGTATTCATAACATACTTGTCATTTAATTTTATCCTATGATACGAGCTTTGATCAAAATCAAATCGTTTTAATTGTAAAGTAAGAATGTAAGGAAACTTTGTGAATTTTAGACCCTTATGAGCATCAGATTTTATGTTACAATTTTCGCAAAAATATTGATTATTTCCTTCTAAAGTTTCATATTTTACAAATGCTTCCAAGGCTTCTTCCTAAAAATAATTTTTTTACGTGATAATTGAAAACAGTAAATTTATTTTAAACCAGTAAATTTAACCAGACCTAAGATCAGGTAACAACAGTTACCTCTGTAGGATTTACAATATAAATTTACTGATTAAATTAATAAATAAATTGCGTAAAATATAACGAAAACATACCACACTACCATAAGCTGCAGCACTTGCATCAAATGGTCTGACAGGTAAAGGAATATCAAGAAAAGTATCTTCTCTAGATTTTTCTGTGTTACATGTTAGGCACTTTACATAATCATTTATTTTCCCTAGAAAATAAATATGATTTTGCAATGTTAGAGTTTATAGTGGAATTTATAATGATCTTCATTAATATTTCTTATAATAATTATTAAAAACCTTCATATAATCTATTAATTAAATCTGCTTGGGCTGTATCTTTAAATTTTTGCTCTAAAGCATCAAACATTACTCGACACAATTCTTGTATATCATGTTGGTGCCAAGCCTCACTAGAATCCCACCCAAAGCTTTTTGTTAATGAAGTTGTTTCTACAGCACGTTTAGATGATGTCTTTGAAGAAACAAATATAATAATCAATGAAACACTATATTAAATCTTTTACAAATATTTTCTTACTATTTATCAGAGATATACTTAAAAATACCTGTAAATTAAGAAATAATTTTTGTAATTGAAATGGAATTGATCTTTCTGAATCATTGTTTGAACTTTGGTATTCCCACATATACAAAGCATTCCTAAATTCAGGAGTCATGTACAATGCTTGAAGAAGACTATTTAAATAGCACGTCATTGCTTGATTTACAAGACCCACATAATCTAAAAATTTAAAACATTAAATATTAATAAGTAAAGAATTATGAAAAGTATACATACTGTAATTATAAAAGTGTATATCTTACTTGGCTGTACAGTTTTTATATTATTACTTGGTTGTACAGTTCTCATATTATTACTTGGTTGTAAAGCTTTTTGTACGTAATATTTTTTGTATGGGGCTGTTCTTCGATAATGCCTTTTCCGAAAAGAAGTTTTCACTGATAAAATTGTTGAATCTTCATTTAATGGTTGTAATATCATTTCTAATGATTGAGACATTAAAGAATGTGTACTTGAACTCTCATCAATAGGTATATTAATCTATTAAGAAAAATAAGTTTTTATTGTTTTTTAATAAAATGAAAAATAAAGGATTAGATTTTTTAAATTAAAGATATTATTGATTTTCTTATAATAATGAAATTTAAAATTAACAAACAAAATCCTCTATGGATAAATAGTAACAAAATATCAAGTGTAATTACATCTTCATCATACGGAAGTCTTAAGATCGTATAATGCGGTAAATTATTTTCATTATGAGCTCTCTTATCTTCCACATATTTTTCAACAATACGTGAAACTTCATTTGAAATTGTAATTAAATCTAAATTCTTCGCATATTCATGTTCTTCAGAAAACTCTGTACCATCAGGAAACTCATAGGAAAAAATAAATCGTACAAGATCATCATCCTTTTGCACCATTTTCTAAAAATAAAAAACAATAATTTAGAATAAAACAATAAAATCTATGGAATATTCATATTAACTTTGTTTTAATTTTTAGTATTGTGTCGTATTTTACAAATTATATTTTTCACATTTTTAAATGCAAAAAAAAATAGGTTATTTTATATTACCAAAAAAATTAGTTAACATAGATAGACCATAAATAATATTACTAATCTCTGCTGTCTCCTTCATGAGAAGGTTTATACATACATTAATTGATAGGTTGATAATTTTGTATTGCTTTTTAAAACTTTAACAGTAAAGACTGTCGATATAATTTATCTACTTAAATTTTTAAATTATACAACTAGTAAAATCAGATTTAATGAAAATAAATAATTTGGATCATTAGAAATTTATCGCTTAAGTACAATTTTATGATTTATACACATACAATAAGTAAAATTTGGAAAAAGTAAGTTAATAAATAAAAGAATATAGTTTAAACTTTTTACAATTAATTGAACAGTAAATTATAAAAGTATATAAATTTTAAAGATTACAAAATCTCAAAATATTTTTAATTTAATTAAATTTTCATAACAAAAATAAATTATATAATTAATGAAATAAATCAATGAATTAATCTATTATATGTATTAATAACATTAAGTTAATTCAAAATTTTCAAATAAAACTTGGCTCTCTGCCATAATATAGGAAGAAAATACAAAAGCTGCGCAATAGAGTAGGATGATGTTAAACATGGCTTGATACTATACGGTAAGCTTGTGGAGCCTGTGGTTATATTTAGACAGTCTAAACCAAGACTTGGAAACTGGCTCTCTACATCAAGATCACTTTATTTTATTCACAAACTCCAATCCACAAATTATTTCTACTTTTCATTTAAAATCTTAATTTTCAGAACTTTTTTGTTTTACAAGAATTCAGTTATTTATAAATAATTAAATATCTGTACTTATAATCTAAATTAAATAATAATGAAACTTCTATCATTAGTGAAGTTGTATCAGAAAACAAAACAAGATTTTAAAAAAATTATGAAATTTACAAATTCTACTTCAAGATTTTGTTTTATATATGTCATTTATTTAAATAACAAAAATTAAGTTATTTTAAACATTTTTACAGATCATTTATAAATTTAAATAAATTCATTTTGAGAAAACAAATTTAATTGGAAGTGATTTTAAGCTCATAAGTTTTGTAAATAAATTTCTCTTGAAAAAATTTTATGAATAATTATGGAGTTGCAATCTATAAATAACTTATCATTTGATACTTCTCAAAATATAAAATTCTTGAGAATAACGTTATATTTTAGCTTTACAATAGGGATAATTAATAAGGATAATGGCCAGACGATTTTGCATTTATGAGCAAGTAATGATAAAAAAATAGCGCAAAGCGAACCCGTAAATGTTCAGGAGACGACGTAACCAAGCGTGTTTGCAAAATGAAATTTGAGTAAACTTCCATGTATGCTAAAGTATTATCGACGTTTACGACGGATAAATCAAACGCGCATAAATAAGGAAATAGAAAGAAAAGAATGAGAAAGAAAGAAAATGTGGAGAGAAGGAAGCCCGGAAAAGCCAGGAAAGGAAATGTGCCGTGCAACAGTGGAAAAAAACGTACCCTATCCTCGCGTACACACATATACACACAAGGTATTTCTAGGTTTTCTCTTCCGCACTCTCTTTCTCTTTCTCTCTCTCTCTCTCTCTCTCTCTCTCTCTGACTCGTTCTCGTTCTTTACATGTCGCGATTAACGACTTTATGAACTTACGGTGACGGTGGTGTCGACGACTACGACGTCGACAATGAGGTTGAGGAGGACAGCGACGACGACGTTGTTGTTGATTGTCTCACGGCACTCGAATAATGTGTCACATTTTACAAGCGTTCATCGCCAAGATAAAGCTCGCTGCGGAGATCCACGAGTTCTTCTCACACTCGCCCAGAGCCTGAAAATACGTTGATAGCCGAAAAATTCTTTACTAAGGTGCACTGACACATGTGTAACAATCGTTTTACGCCATATTTATTTCTTTTCTTTTTTGATCAGTGATGCCAATCACACGACTAAAAGAAAGAGAGAGCTAGAGAGTGCCAATAAGAGATCCCTGATGTATGCTACAAAGCAACAAAGCCTACCAGACATATATGCCGTATAATCGCGAATAGAATAGAATCTTTAGGTTAGGTTATATCAGTGAGGAATGAAACCGCGTTCTCGCATCTTTATTGACGGTCTTTTATTCTCGACCAACCGTCACTGGTTCATTCACTCATTCACTGCAGGATCTATCTTTTATTAAAAATAATACTCTTTCGATTAAGATTTGATTAAACAAAATCTTCAACTGATAAATCGACAGTCTAATACTTTTTTGTAATTAAAAATATGGTTTTTCTTGTTTTATTATACATACATAGAATAGTTTTTAAACTGAGTTGTCAACAGCATATGTAAATGTAACCAAAGGAACAGACTACTATTTTATAACTCAAATTTAAAACTTTAAAATTTATTATAACGATATTAATTATTAAAGCTGATATATTTTTTTACAGTCATCGAAATAATCAACTTTAAAATTCACCAGCTTGGAAAAGCGTTTATATTGAACATTTTATACTATTATATATATATATTTAATTCTACAAATACGTATGACGAACACAATTTATTCATATATTATCTAAATTTAGTATCACGTTTATGACTATTTGAAAATAAGTATGAATGCTGAGTTTTTTATATCACTCGTGTTCGACGATTCATGTCATGAGTAAAACGTTGATTTATTTTTAAACTCAACGCATAAATTAAGTAATAATTAAGATTTTGTTGCAAATCATCATGGTTCCGAGTTTTGACACCTATGCACACAATTGTTCTATAATTTTTTATAATAATTTGTGTATGAAAATTTATTAAAGCGTGGACTAAAATAAGAACAACCAGCAACATAGCCGCGCATAATCTTTTTTTGAAAAAATGAATGAATGAAGTAAAACAAACACTGCTTGTATTATGTAGAAATAAATTCAGTTAAAAAATCTGTATTTATATTATATAATAATAAATATTTTATTAATGCTATTTAAATATCTGTATTTATTAAAAAATTTTATATTTGTAGGAGTGAACATATATCCTACACGACAAAACTATCATGTATGTACACGAGAAAACTATACATATACAAACACACCCGTCACAAAGGCATGTAGTTTTTTTATATGTAGGATGTAGGATATGTTCGGTGCACCAACATGAAGTAGCACCCCAAATTAAATAAATAATTGATTTAAGTAGCTTTTTAAATGGTCTAAAAGGTCTGATAATTTTTTTAATTTGCCTTATTTGCCTTTCAGAGATAATTTATACTAAAAAAAGTTGTAAAATTGCAGCGCTTCAACACCCGAAAAAAATCGATTTTTATCGGTAAATACGTTACCTACGTCAATGACTCGGGGCTTAATAAATTAAAACTATTAATTAAACTTTAAGCGTAAAAAATATTAACTTTTAAATAAATATATCGTTGGCACATGCGTGTCTGGGTACATATAGTATGCGCGCGTAAATCAAAAAGCGAAACATGGGGTATAATAATTAACTATTATTATGACCTCGAAGATGTATTAATTGTAAAATTAAATGAGAAAACCATTAGGGCGAATTAATGGTTTTAATTTAAACCCCGAATCATTGACACAGGTAACTAATGTATTTACCAATAAAAATAGATTTCTTACCTGGTGTTGGAACGCTGCGATTTTACAGGTTTTTTGTCAATTATTTCTGAAAGGTAAATGAGACAAATGTAAAAAATGGTCAGACCTTTTAAAACAGCTAAAAATTACTTGGATCAATTATTTATTTAATTTGGAGTATCAACTTCACTTGATTATTTTTCCTTGAATCTATAAGCTTTGACCTAATTCAGTTGTCGCCACATTAGTTTTATCGGCATGATATTATATGAAAAAAACCATAATAGTGGCCCTTGAAGAACTTTCTCTTTCTCTCTTAGCTGAGACATTAGAAAAAGGCAGAAAAAAATGCAGCTCGGTGTGTTCCTACTAAATAACCGAACTTAGATCGCGCGGTGTTGGGCATTTTAGGAGACAGACCGAGCTTCAATGTCGAAAACATATTTTAATATTTTAAAATATTAAAATACGTATACATTAAAAATCTTTCTTTTGAAAGATATTTTACACCTTTGATCAAATTTTTCTACTAGAAACCGAAACTCAAAAAGGGTGTTATTTTCATTTATCGTAGATGAAATACATGTATATCTTTTTTATAATTTATATAGACGAAGTTATTGCTAATTGAATAAACTATTTAACAAACAAGCAAACTGTTTTACGACTTGTTTTTTAACTGCATCTAACAGTCAACACACTTAGCCTGTCTACAAAAAGCTCCGTGTGCCGTGTGCCATGAATTATGCCACTGATTCTAAGTCGTGATTGGTCAAATCTTGGTCAAATAAACAAAATTAACCAATCGCAGCTCTCTCATACAATGGCACAGAGTACGCTTTAGACGCGACCCTTTTTGTAGACTGCCTCTACTATATTTTAAGAAATTGTAATTCTACAATATTAATTTGCACCTAAATTTTGTTTAAATTATGAGTAATGAATTAAAAAATTTTAGCAAATATTTTTCCAATAGAATCACAATTTAAGGAATGAAATGTGTTATTGTTATTATATATACAGTTATTATAAAGGTGAATTCTCATGAATTTAACCCTAAATAAAACTTTTCCAATTAATTTTAAACATTTTCTGAGTATTTTGCTATGGAATATATTATTTATTATTTATAGAAATTCTATTGTTATGTAAAAATATTTTAAAAAGCCCTCTGACAAAATTTTAGATAACTTTAAGGGATTACAAAAAATGTTTATTTGTGTATAAATTATAATGAAAAATTTATGAATTTGCAAATAAAAATAAAACTTAAATGAAAGGAGCAAATAAAAAACTATATTATTAATTCGTTTCCTTAAATACATTATTGACACTTCTTATACCTTGATAATAGTCTATATATAGTTATACGCTAATCTAGAGTATTAAAGTAGTCTCTGGCAGTAAATTATTTTTTCAGTTTTACTTAGTTTTAAATTATAGAAATTATATAATAACATTTTCTTAACATTAAAAATTCTTCTGTAGAATACTTTTACAGTTATAACTGAAAAAATGCCATGTTATGTTACCTATTTATAAATAGTGAACTAAAATCTCAGAAGTTTAAAGTAAAAGTAACCTTAGCAATGAAAGAACAACTTTTTCATTTAGTTTATATAGCATTACTTTAAATTTAGACAGAATTACTTGAGTACTTAGATTAAATGTTTATCTTACATAATTTGCATTCTTAAAGAAGTTGCAAAAATTGTAATATTTGTTTTACATACTCATTCCAAAGTGAATTAGCATTATATCATTTCTGTATTTACGAAGAGCTTATTTTTTAAATATAAATATGTTAAGTGATTGTAAAATGATATCCAGTAAGTATATTTAAAAAATAAATTTAATTAAATTGTGTGATGAAAAAGCAGATAATACTAGAAACAGGTGTGTTGAAATTAGTTATATTATGATAGAGCTAAAGATAATCAATAACTTTATAATAACATTTAACCTAATTTAACAAAATACACATAAGTGTAACAATATTTCTTAATTTACTTAATTTGGCAACAATGAACTTTATTTTTTATGTAGAAAACTAAAATTTTATTTAAAATAATTAAAAATAATTAAAAATTTTGTAATCACAAAATTTTTGTTATGAAGTACGCAACTTTTTACATTTAAACTAAAATTCAATCGTGTTAATTTAAAAAATTATAAGTGGATGTAATATAAAATAAGTAGTAATGTTTTTTAATAGTTTTGATAGCAAAAAACATGAATTCAGCTTCATTGTATTCAATTAACATTGTATTAGATTTTTCTATATTATACGTTACTTTTAAACTTTACAAAACAACTTTAATTTTATATAAATAACATTTTTAATAAATATTTAAACAATCGTAAGCAAACCTTTATCAAATTTTTTTCAAATTTTGAAATAATTTAACAATTTCCAATTATTATTACATCTTTATGTAATATCAAAATTTGGTAACTATAACTTTTATATTTTGCAGTTACTGTTATTGATACATTTATATATTTAAACTATATTTTTACTATGTGAATAACATCATTGGTAATATGGAATACATTAAGCTCGCCTAACTTTTTACTTTGGTTCAAAGTTAATTTTTTTATAGTAACTTTTATTTAGCATGTTATATATTTTTATGTTACTTTTTATGTTATTCTTTTTCAGAATAAGTACTTGAGAACTCACAATTTCCTTCGTATTGATAAAACTTACAAGATAATATTGAAAGCATGTAATTTTTTTAAACAGATTGAGATTATTTTAAGTTAATCTTTTGAATAAACTTCATTCTAAACATTTTTTAAATTTTTTATTAAAATTTTGTGGCTTCATCTCATCATTGTTTCAAAATTTTAATAACAATAAAAATTCATTTAAATAAAAATGAAATTTTATTAAATTAAAATCTCCAGCTTTGCTTAATCCTTATATATTACATTATTTCTTTATAATATTTTGCTTTACTATAATAATTTAGCTGATTTTAAAAAGACCGGAAATCTACTTTGCAATATATGTCTTTTTCAACTTGGTATACATGGAAGCTTTTTTACACTGTAAAAACCATTTGTTTATTTACACTTAAATATTTTTTTATATCTACTCTGACTTAAGTTTGATGAGATTATGATAATAAATTCAAATAAATAATAGCATGAATAATAGTAAAACATAAATAAACATCACACATTGCAGAACTTTTTTGGATGAAGGAATGACAATAATTTACTACCAATTTTTGCAACCACTGCTTTTTTATCACGTCCTTTTACTTAAAAAATTTTTATATTACATAACAATTATTTTCCAGGTGCTGCGTTTGAAGATGATTACCGAAAAATTAACTGACCAACTTAGCACTGTGCAAAAGATCTAAACTCATACTAACAATGAAATAACACTCAAGTTAAGAAAGGGGTCGAAAATTTTTATTTTTCTATCATTTTAATGATAAATTCTTTTATAATTTTTATATAGAAATATAAATAAATGTAACAATAAGCGCATTTACATATATACGTGCATATAAATATAAATATATATTATATGCATTTCAACATAGGGTGTTACGAAGTCTAACGGATTGTTTCCGCTTATGTCGATTATAAAACCAAGGCCTTATATTATTAAAGAACGATTTCATTGGTCGGACGGACGGAAATGGCTCCATAAACCCCTATATTTAATAATTCGTATATATTGATATTTATATATACGCATATATGTAAAATCCAATTAATAACGGTATTAATAAAATACTCAGAAGAAAGCCTACAGCCACACAACTTACAATTAAATCAAAAGTGCATTTTTTCTAAAATACTAGTTTAAAAAATGAAAGTAACCGTCCAGTATGTTGGATAAGAGACGCATTATTTTTTTCCCGTCATACGCTTCTATTGTACTAACATTCATCTTCCTCGTAAGTGGATGCTTTTCTCTTTGGTTTCTAAATGGATTTTCAAAAATTACACTCGGTTTTTCCGATGATTTCTTGGAATCGAAATATTTAATTGTTTTACCGGAAAATATTTCCGAGCCTAGTCATTCGTACATAACAAGTGAGTTACCAATAAATGATGAAACGACCTTAATAGATATTAAGAATTTCAAATTTACGATTACTCACGATACTTGCAATAAAGTTAAGCCATTTTTAGTAATACTTATACATTCCGCACCTGGTAATTTTCAAAAAAGAAATGTAATTAGAGAAACTTGGGGTCAGCAAACGAAATCTATAGCGACTTTCTTTTTAGTCGGTTTTTCAGAAAAATACCAGATTGCATTGGAAACAGAAAATATGCAGTACAATGATTTAATTCAAGGTAATTTCCTTGACAGCTATAGAAATATGACTTACAAACATGTAATGGCCTTAAAATGGGTTACCTACCACTGTACAAGTAATAAACTTTTTCATTTTCCCTTTTCTAGCATAAAAATTATATTTACTAATATATTGCTTCCAAATTACAGATGCAAAGTACATTTTGAAGTCAGATGATGACGTTTTTGTACACATTTCTGCCTTGATGGATTTTTTAAAACAAGGACTAACGCCATGGGGCGCGAGGCGACTCATATTATGTGATGCTCTCTCCAATTCCAAAGTGAAAAGAACTTGGCGATCGAAATGGCGCGTATCTCCTAAAGAGTATCCAGGAAAAGAGTATCCATCCTACTGCGCTGGTTGGGCGATTTTGTATTCCCTCGATGTCGTACTTCTTCTCTATCGAGAAGCGCAGAAGGAACCTTTTTTCTGGATCGATGACATACACGTAACTGGAACGATAGCTAAAAAAATTAATCTTACTCAAATATCTGTGCGTTCGATGATACTTTCGCAAAATTCGATGAATGTTTTATTGGAAAACTCAAACATTAAACGAAACTTTTTCTTCGGTCCGCCCGATCTACAGGAAAGTAAAATACGAGAATTACACAATATAGTTACTAAAAATAAGACGTTATGACGAGCTATTATGTACTTTCATTTATTATTTATTTAGCATTTAGCACTCGATATTGTATTTATCAAATAGGAAGCATTGCTCTTCCTAAGTCGAAAACTTTGAAACGATTCTGAAAACTTGTTATCTGTCATTTACCATAACTTTTATTGCAAATTATTGAAAAGATTTTAATACGAAAACTAAAAATATGCAAAATCCTTTTTTAACTAGAAGTCTGAAGATAGTGGCATTTTCTATTCATAAAACCATCAAATTTAATAGTTATAACATGTAGTTCAAATTCCTTGACATGGAAAAATCGAAATTTGAATATTTATGAAATTAAGAGTGGTTTACACACATAAATACAATCCCTTTAACTCACCTCTAAAAAAATAAAATTATATTAGTAATATTAAATACCTCAATTTTATATTAACTGAATTTCTGATAAAATGAGTCAAGGTCAAATTCTTTAGCTCCTTTTCAGCAAATGTAGATATTACAATTTTATGATTCTTATTTAATCGCAACCTGTAAGTTGAATTGAGGAATTTTCAATTCACCAAAGTCTAACATTTTTTTATTTTATTTAGGAAAGAATATACTTGCATGACAAAAATCTCTAATTTAGTTGTTTAAATCTTTTTAATATTAAACAATTTGTATTGTTCTTAAAATACAAAAATTATATAGCTCCAATATTTCTGCATCCAACAAGACTAAAAGAATTTCATACTGACTCATTTCATGCGAAATTAAATATACTATTAAAAACCAAAAAACAGTGTTATTAATTTAAGCCAGTTTTTTATAGGCGATTTTAAGGGAATGGACTTAAGATAACGATAAAGTATAAAAAAAAATAATATTAATTATATTTTAATATAAAAATTATTTTGGCGATAAATATCTTTTGTTATCGCATTCTCGAAAAGTTTACGGAAGTCAAAGATTACAAATTTTAGGATGTAAAGGAAGTCGTATTAATAAAAAAAAACTAAATAATTTTAAAATAATTATATTATGTTATACTAAGCTACGGAAGTATATTGTGTACAACACCCGCCTTAGCATCTTACGTATAATTGTTAAAGTACTTTTAATAAAATTTAATCACATATTTTTTAACATAACGACTAATCTTTCACTTACGATTTTTTAAAACTACTTTGATTTTTCTTTTTGTTGTATAAGCTTTTAGTTTAATTATTAGTTATCTTTTCATATTAATATTTTATTATCGATATATTTATTCTATATGCAAGAATTATAATTCTTAAACATTTATGCATATAAAATAAAAAATGGATACGTTGCAATAAGAACTCATTTTTCAAAAAAGAATTTTTTTACGTTATGGCTTGTTTAAATCTTACAATGTAAAATAGAAATATAAGGCATTCTTTTACAATAAAAAAATATATTGATAATAAAAATTGTGAATGGTAAACACTTTTTCGATTTATAATAATTTTCTACAATATGTTTTTGTTTAACACATTATTAGATCATAGCAAAAAATATCAGGACTTATGTAAAAAATCAATTCTTATCTTTTGAATTCCAGAATTAATTGAAGATATGTGGACATTGTAAATATTCCTTTGTTTTAATAAAGTCATGTAATTTATTCATTTATAGTAATAAAACCGCAATGCAAATATATTTTCTCAATACGTAATGAATGATTTACATACTTAGTTCTTAATCAAAATTTTAAATTCCTCAAGTTTGAATTTTAAAATTGGTTCAAATTAAAAGATAATTATGATACTAATTCTTAATATACTAATACTGCAGTGCGTATCATAACTATAAAACCACTTATTTTTTTTTAAAGATAAAAAATATTTTTTTTTTTTTTTATTGTTTTACAACTATAAAATCACTACATAAATAATTAAATCATTTTGATTTGTAATATTATTTAATTATATAATCTTTTAGAATTAATATTTAGTGGATTCCCCCTTTAATTCAACTTTTAAATGCTTTAAAGTTTTTATAGAATTGCTCGCTAATCTTTAGAGTCTACGCCTAGCTCGTATTGTAAGTTTCTTCTTTGGACCACCAATTTTATTTTTACCGTAAGTTTCAGAATTTTTCAGGTAATTCATAATAACATTGTGTGATATATTTAGTTTTCGAGCTATTTCTCGTATACTTTTATTATTATCGAGGCTATGATTTCACCTTTTTTCTCGTCTGTCAAATACTTTCCTTTAGGCATTTTAATAAACAATCACAACAATATTATTTATTTTTATTGTACATACAGTAATAAAATAACAGTGTTATTTTACATTTACTTGATGCACATTAAAATGTTATGTAACGAAACTTTTATAAGTCGCTAAAATTTTTGGATTTAAAAAAGACTTTTCCCGTTTCACGAAGAAGTACCAACCTTAAGTAAACAAAAATTCTATAGTTACTGTCCTAGGGTTTCAAACATGATTTTAAAGTAAAATCAAAACAAAATTAATAAAAAGCTAACCTATTTTTGTGTATTATATTCAATACAAAGGAACCATAAGTAATATTGTTTATTGCACACACAATTATTTTCTTTTTTTTTTTTATTAAAAAGAATAAGTGGTATTATAATTATGACTCGCGCTGTATATACTAAATTCAGATGACCTTGTAGAGACCGTATTACATTTTCAACCCAGAGCATATCTCTTTTACCGTGTGGATGTTACGTCTTCTTTTCATTCAACATGTTTTAAACTAGATTGTCTCAGGTAAATGATCGGTATTGTAACACAACTGAATCAAGTAATTGTCGAACAAGTACATTTACAATATTTTATTATCTTTTACCATGATATCTTTGAGAAAACATGCTAGCTTTACATCTTTGAAAAAAGCGACCAAAACTCTTTTATAATATTGCATAAGAAAACATTTTATCTTCCCTGAAAGGCCTAAGTACCAATGAAATTACTAAAACAATTTTGATTGCCAAATACTTTTTAATCATTAAGTATCAGTATTTTACCTCAAAAATTTGCATTTTGTGAATAACATTTTTTATGAACGTGAAAATCACATGAAATATAAAAAAAAAAAACTCAACACCCATTTAATAGCAAGTCTCAAACAATGTAAATATTTCATGAAAAGTAAAAATTGTATTAAATGTTCAACGCCCATAAAATCTAAATATCCGAAAAAAATGAAGAAACCAAAAAATTGAAAAATCCCGTAAAATGTGAAAACTAATTCTTTTTTATAACCAAAAAAGTCGTAAAGACAAAATTATTTACATATTTTTGAATATGAAAGATAAAAAAAATCAAATTTAATATGTTGATTGACATTGACAACATATTAAATGTTATTATGTTGTAGGTTTTAAAAAACTCGACTATCTAAAACCTATATTACAGTTCTGTAAACATTTTGAAATATTTATATAAAGCTGTTAATTTCTGTAAGGTAAGGAAAGTATTATAATTTATTTTAAGGATTTTGATAAGAATATTCAACGTTTAAAATAAGTTTTGGCCCTGAAAAGGGCCGATTGATTTTTTCGAAGTTAGAAAATTTAAGCACGTTCTCCGCGGATGCGTCTGGCCAGCTGAATGTCCTTGGGCATGATGGTAACACGCTTGGCGTGAATAGCGCAAAGGTTGGTATCTTCGAAGAGACCGACGAGGTAAGCCTCGCTGGCCTCCTGGAGGGCCATCACAGCTGAGCTCTGGAAGCGGAGGTCGGTCTTGAAGTCCTGGGCGATCTCACGAACAAGTCGCTGGAAGGGCAACTTGCGGATGAG
>JAWWML010000001.1:20044834-20132061 GCA_035047165.1 Ormyrus rosae | reverse complement strand
CAGATTATTTTACAGATTCCCACGGTAGATTTATAAATTAATGTACAAGGAACAAAATGAGCCCTTACACATCTAAATCGGGTAGAAAATAAAAATTTCTTGAAAGGCAAAATGACCATTGCCTTTGTTATCGCCATTTTTATATTTCAAATTGTACTAAACGAAATTACGTTTTTAATTTTTTTTTCTTCAATGTTTTCTACTTCAACTTTCTCTACTTCTACATACATTTATTATTTGAATTCTTAGATTTAAAAATTTAAAGATACAGATTTTTTTATAAACCCTAGATTTAGTCGAGGGTACTACCCTAACCTTTAGAGAACGGAGAAATTTTTATTCAAATCGCCTTTTTTTTAGACCCAAAATTTATCCATGTGATCAACAAATAACTCATTGTATGTCCCCAACTTGACAGTTAATGGAAAATCATTAAAAATTAAATAAATTATAAGAGAACCGCTTATTTTCTCCGTTGATAAAAGCTGATTTTTCAAGACAAATGAAAAAAAATATCCATTTGCTGATGTGCCAATTAAACAGTATATCAAGATGGAGTGTTTTTTTTTAAAATAAAGATCATCGCAACATGTTCAATATTCAAAAACCCCAGTCACCAAGCATTTCGTTTTTTTACCTACCATCCCGTAAAAGCAGCATTCCCATGACTAAACCGGATATCTGCTTTGCCTAGAGCTTGAAATGAGTAACCTTGGCAATAGCGAGCGAAGCAACCTGGGTCGCGGTTTCCCCTTGGCCGTCGAAAATCGTATTAGCCGCTGCATCAAAGGTCGCCGCGACAATCTAGTTACGGCAGCGCTCCGCTGCCTTTTACGCTTTTCCGCAGCTCCCTCTCTCTTTCTCTCTCTCACTCTTCGTTATTTTCCTGCGTCACTCGAATTCTATCGCTTGCCTCAGCCCCTTTCAAATGGCGCCTTTATTTCTCTGGGCGGCGTTCGATCTTTTTTTCTCTCCTCGAGTAGTGTACGCCACTCGAGAGAACAGCGCGTTCACCTTTTCAACAAGAAGAGAAAATTTCCTTTCCTCTTCTTCGCCAGTGCGCTCTTCTTTTTCTCGAGGAGCGTGAAAAGGGAATTGCCTCCTGATTCGAGAGCCGACTGGTCGATCAAATATGTTTTCTTCTTTTCCTGGGAAATTTGCTTCGCGTACTTTTACGAGACGTGTGGGAGGAAACTGTTATTACATTGTAAAAGTTTTGTTTTGGATAGGTAATAGCTTAGTTCTACGCGGGAGCTTTTTTTGGAACTAACACCAGATTCCATTTAAAGTTTGCGTAAATCCTCGAAGCACTTAGACCTGCCATTCCGCAAAATCAACGGAGGCCACTTAATCGCTGTCCGAGCAAAATCCAACAAAGGCTACGAGGCGAAAAGGATTTTACGTAGTTTAAAAAATGTATTTTCTTTTACAGTAGTTATGTTTTACTGCTAGCACTGACCTCTCAATTTATTTAATCAACAATCGTAGTCAAAGAATTCCATTTATCAGACTTATATTAAGAACAGATGTTCGAAAGTTAATTTATCTTGATTCTTAATATAATAATGATAACGTATGTAAAGACAACGTTTTATTATAAACCTTTCCCGAGTACGCATGTTTGCAGGCCTGCATGCTTGTTTAAAGCGCGGAGAAGTTTCCTAGTATGGCTAATCCTAATTTATCTCAACCCTATTTGACTTAGCAGACTACTTCTGGGACGTATATTCTCGTCAACACAAGCCATACCTACCCCCTACTCTTAGCCTGCTTAACGGAAGCCGTTGAAAACTGCACTTCCCTGAATTCTTAAGCCTTTTGCAAAATGTTCCCCATATTGATTCGCGGATAGCAAGTATTTGATGGGATTTTTACAATTAGAAGCACTGGTTGGGTTACAATTTCTACTTGTCTATGTGTATCTGAGTGGACGTATACAGTCAAATCTGACATCTGATGAACTATACTAACCAGGAGAATTTCACTTGTTTGGGTCACGGATTTTGTTCTTTGGGATATGTTTTCTAATGTTAAAATTCAATCGTGCATTTGGCCTAACACTCGATTTTTCAAAAGTTATGAGCTCTTTTAGCGAAAGCTAAGAAAAATCGATTCTGGTTCAATCACATATGACTATTCAACTATTAATTGTAGAGTATTTTAACCCCTGGCATTTGAAAGGTGAGATCAATCCTATCTATTAAAAATAAAGAGATCCAAAAATCTTTATTTGTTCAAAAGTTATGGCCCAACAAAAAATGACCGTTAAAGTAGCATAAAAAAACCACAAAAATTCATTGACGTAATTTTAGCTTCTTTTATTACAAATTTTTATTTAGGTATAACTTTTGAACAAATAAAGATTTTTTGATCTCTTTATTTTTAATAGATAGGATTTGATCTCACCTTTCAAATGCCGGGAGTTAAAATACTACAATTAACAGTTAAAAAGTTATATGTGATTGAACAAAAATCTATTCTTCTTAGCTTTTCGCTAAAAGAGTTCATAACTTTTGAAAAATCGAGCGTTATATTTTAACATTAGAAAACATATCCCAAAGTTCGAACAAAATCCGTGACCCAAACAAGTGAAGAATTTGTGTAATTTTTGACAGAAGTCTTAATTGTAAAATATATTACGGGCCACTGTTTTATTGTCATTATAAGATTACATAAGGAATAAACAATTCAAGTTTCACGAAGTCACGTACCAATGAATTCGCAGTATTATACGTATACAAATACAAATTCACATATCATTTTTACTGCTCCATCAATTTCTTATAATTATATTGTTATTTTTGTAGGATAATATTTGCTTTGCAGATTTTTCAATCAATGAAAGTCTGCGGTAAAATTGAACTTTTTATTTATATAGTTATTTTATTTCTGGCCTCCCTTTCGGGAATTATTAGCGATAGGATTCTGTCAGTGTCTATATACATTATTTAAATTCATGCCAGATTGTCTCGGAAAGGAAAGTACGGCATTTATAAACAAACCGGTGCCCTTATCGTTCGATCCAAGGATAAGTCGAATTTAATCTGACGAGTACATTGAACATCGTTGCAAAGCAATTTATTTTATGTCAACGGAAGCTCTTTCTTGACAGTCTTTAAAACTGCTGAAATACACATTTATCGTTACATTCAAATTATTTTCGAATTAAGTTTTATTATTTATTTATTTAGTCTTTGTAACAAGTTTCTACGAAACTTTCTACAAAATCCTGCAGTCAGTCTGACGTGCTGCTTCATCAATTCATTCGGGCAAAATCAAAGAAAGGCTAAATTGATTGATGTAATTAATTTTAAACTTTAAATAAAAAAAAAAAAAGGAAAGGCTAAGGACGCGTCTCGACTAAGAAAAGGATTGCGCGCGTCGTTAATTGTACCGCCTTTGTGACGCTCTTTTGTGACTAATTGTAAGTTACATCCTGTGTGCTGCGCTAGCTAGTTTGTAATGGCTGCTTAACTCCTAGCAGTTTTTGCCGCCGAGTAGAGGGTTTTATTCCTGCCACTTTTTTATCTTCCTTTTTAGCCCTATGAACGTTTTGAAACTAAGGACTACGCAGTATAGTCTGCTCTCAACTCAGTTGAAATATATTGTTCAGATTTAAAGTTAAAATGGCTTGATTTGTGAAATAAGATCAGCCTTTATTGTATTAAATGCACTGAGGAGAGGGACTTAATAAAAGGCTACATACATATAATCCTGTTGCCTATTATATTGGTTTTATCAATAAAATTAAAAATAATATTGGCTTGTTAGAAAGTATATTGAAGTATTTGAATTGCGTCAGATCTTTTTTCTAAATTCCTTCGAGATTTTATTTTTCCATATCTCACAATATCCCGCGGCCGGATTCAACGACAAACAGTTAGTATTGATATTGATGTAGGATGTCCGGGTGAACGAGCAGCTAACTCCTTGTGAACTGAATTGACCCAACGTACTGTAAAAACACAGTTCACCTCGAATTCATTTCTTGGTCAAGCTTGTGTTTCTTTTCCTCTCATTTCTGATATTTGCAGCAGCTGTAGGTGGACTATTCCACTTCATATTACCAGGGGTTCCTTTTCTATTTGAAGGAAATGTTGATTTTTCTTTTTTTCTTTTAGCTCTCGAATAGGACAAAGACACTTAAATAACGTTTTTCCAGTATTCAACTAGAAAGGCTTGAATTGCAATCGTTGTCGAAGAAATGAAGCTGAATTTTTCCTTTTTCAAGTTGAATCTGTGATATTGCGGCGACGTTTAGAGACCTTAATTTTTTTTACTTGCATTTATTACTCATAATTGTGTCAAGTCATTTTGCTCAAGCTTGAATTGGGTTAAAAGAAAATTTAAGAGGTGAAAATCCAAAAAAGAAATGTAAATTACTAAACTATTTGCTTGACACGTAGTAGTACTTTTTATCGGTAACTTATAATGGTTCACCTTTCTTTATCAATCAAAGTTTGATATAATTTATTTCAGAAATACTTGTATTAATTTTCAAAATCTTAACTAACAAATCGAGCCATAATACATAATTCAACCGAAATTGTAAACCTTCAATCAAGCTTAAATCAGACATCAAAGAGAAACTCAACAGCACGAAAAACGTTTTCCCAAGGCAAAGGCATCAAGTTGGTAAGACCATCTGCTTAAGCCTGGTCTCTTCATCGATAATACTCCCTCTCCCGTTGCGGCAACTTCTTCTCCGGTTTTTTGCGGCGTGAAAATCGCCCGAGGCAGAACGTCGAATTGGAGCATCGCGCGTCATCATCCCCTGAAAATGAAATTCGCGTGCTGATCGACGCCGTAGGCGCGCCGGTTGCACATCAATAAGAGCGCGGATTAACTTTTTGCGATTCGCTTTGCCCGATACCTCGACCGATCGATTATACCCCGATGTAAATGGCCGTCTGAGGCGATGCTAATCCTATTAAGAAAAGCGAGAAATGAGCTAAGATTTAGCCTGGCGTTTGGTTTGTTTTGAAAGGAGACTTCGGTCTTATGCTGAAATGCTTTTTGGATTAGGTACGGAGAACTTGAATGGAAGTCAGGGTTGAATAAAATCTTTCGAATATTTGATTTTGAAATCAATTATTGAAAATCAGCGAGGTGAAAGATTACAATTCAAGCTATCATAATAAAAGCCTACTTTCCGAACACGACAATCTGTTTATAATCGTTGAAGTCGCAGTACTCCTCAAAGCTGAAAAGTTTCTCTGTCAAATTTTGTACAATGGTAACACACATCACGCTGGCAGAATGAACAGTAGAAAGTTCATAAAGTTCCAATTAAGCAACCATTGTATCGAACTAACGACTTTATAAACCTCGCAATGACTTAATAAACGAAACGAAACGCTGAAATCTGCATACAATTCACATCGGCAACTAACGAAACCCCCCCTCCCCCCTCCCCGAAAGTGCTCGAAATTGGGGTCGAAAAATGTCAATTAAGTCCATTTGAGATCACAACGTTGCGAGCACTCGAAGCGGCCGTTTCCACAAATTGATCTAGATATACCTACGTTCGCGGGTCTGGAAACGAGGGATAGGGGGCAACGCATCGAAATCGTTTTGCACGCCCTTTAAGCTCATTACACTGAGCTCGATTTAATGCGCGCAGGCACGGCCGATATTGTTTTCCGAGCGCCCCGCTATATTTCAATGGCCAATGTTCCTTTGAACGCCAGATGGAGTACGTAAGATCAAAATTATAAGCTTATTAAATATTGAAAAGTTTTTCATTCAGATGGAGTTACGTTTGAGTTAAAGAGTTGAATTTGCGAGTAGTAGAAAAGCCATTCCGTAGCAGATTTATTATAAGAGCGCTAATATTTGAGTTTTCAGAAAGTTTCTCACGATGAGTAATAAATATGACTTAATATAGAAATCCAAGGCAAAGAATGTTCTATCAATAAGAGAATTATTAATTATTCATATAAGGGGTAGTCAAGGGTATCAGCTACAGTCCACTAGGGATTTGAAAATTAAAATTAATCTCTTAGATTCTATTTGCTTGTTTATTTACGTCATTGCCAGACATTTATTTTTAAGTCTCGTGAAACGCAATGGAACACGAGAGCTTAGGCACGTAGCGGTGACAGTGGGGCTTCTCGTCGGCTTCTGGACAACTCCTAATAAATAATTCCCAATAAAGAAAAAGTGAAAAAGTACTCTAAGCTGCATTTAATTAAATTGCAATAAAATTGGAGTTTAATTTTATTTGAATTGTTTCTCTTGTAGAAACTTTTACTTCCCGATACTGATATAGGAATTCGTAAGTTTCTTAAAACTTCACTACGTGAATTAGCTAAAGAAGTAACTAGCATTAGGTATCGCCTTGATTTATTATAGTTCATTGCGTTACTTCAACCAATATTTCCATTCTTTCTCGCTTCGTTTCCTAAAACCTCTACTCGTTGTCATTCTTTATGGATTACAAAGTTCTACATTTGCATTATCAAACTTTATCAAAAATCAGAGCTCTTAAAGCATATTTTAATTTACAGTCATAAATCCAAAAACTCTTTTTTCCACTTTATGCCACTGAGTTTTATCAACTACTATAAAATTCTCTGGAGACTCTTGTGGGATTATCACGGTTAACGTCTATCGTAAAAGCGTAACTATTCCGCTTTTGAGCACGCGGTATGCAATAAAATCCTACTGTACACGGTATATAAGTCTAGGCTTTTAACGAACATACTTTGTAGCCAACCCTGTAAAGGTTCTGAACAGAAAGCACCCATTGATATGAGTGCTTAAATCTTGTGAATTCTGAAACTGACTCGATTTTGCTTCTTTATTAATAATATAAATCATGAAACTTCTTAAAAATTTTAGCCGAGTACGATATCAAATATTTTGAATAATTATTGTAGTATCGTATACTTTTCTGCCTATTAAATTTTTCGTGCTCTTTCATTCAAAATTTAAACGACTGAAGTTAAATATTTTTCTGTATATTTCTTAAATAATCGACATTGATGCAATTTTTAAATTAACTTTCCTAATTTCAGTGACAAAAACAAACGTTCAATCGAATAAAATGATAACTCAATTTTTACCACGAAAAACGATTTTATATTATGCGGAAGTGCGAACGAGCTTATAGAACGCTCCGTGCACACAATGACACAATTATCGGGCTCATTATATAGAGAGGAGAAATTAAGTTCTCTGCAAGCACGTTATTCGAATTAGCATACTGATCAAACAACTGCTTCGCCAAATATTTTACACTGAAATACTTGCACTTACAGCTGTACGATGCATAATATCGTATTAAAATGTATATCAGTCAGATAATGCCGAAATGAAAGGAGCGCAATAAAGCGTTTCGTATCATTGTCAATGTACATTTCATTAAACTGCTGTACATTTCAAAGAGCTTTTGAACTTTATTATCTACCTTAGTTTTAACTGACGTTTCTGTTTCATTGCTACATTTTAATTACATAAATGTTTGCATAAATGTTTTTTGTGTTATTTATAATTAGTAAAATTAATTTAAAATTAAACAAAGCAAATAGTTTTTTATGTAATTGTATTATACGTATCGTTTAGAATTCTCTTCCAATTATTGTGGATTGAATGGACGCGATGATATTTTTATATTAGGAAACACGTCGCAAAATCAGGGAAAATTAATTTTTAAAAAAGGAAAAATTTAATTTATTTTTTCCAAACTAAAATTTGAATTACTTGTCAGCACCTGAGAAAAGACAGCGTAGATGAATAAATGAAACTTGCGGGGGAGTCCAAGAAATTACTTTTATTGACAGACCAACCAATAGTAGACACAAAAGAAGTAGATGCACACAACCGGACGGAAGTCGCGCAGTTTCATTAAGCAGCCGACTAGCTTCGTCCGCTTCTCATCTTCAGTTCTCGAACGCAACTGAAAAATTCTAATTACTTTCGGTTTTCCTATCGCTAAAAATTTTGTAAATTTAAAGATAATCTAGCGATATTATCGTTGCGCTTCTACCAGGGTACTTACGCAATAATATTGTGCGTAATTTTTAAGTTAAATATTTATCCTACAACAATAAGTATCCTTAAAACTTATTTAAACAAAACTATTGTCACGGATGACGCGCGCGAAATATGATAAACGCATCCGTAAACATATGAGGACGACTCGAAGAAGAGAGATGCATAGGCATCGGTAGCTCAGTGGGAAGAGCATCCGTCGCGAAAACGGAAGGTCCCGGGTTCGATTCCTGGCCGAGTAAAGCCATGCCTCTTTTTTTCGAGTCTACCAATATCCTCAACCGCGCACCCACGTAACACTATATACAAAAATAAAAGTTTCATACTACAATCTTTTTTACGAAAGATATGAGATCTCAGATAAAAAATCAACTATTGATTATACGATGAAAATAGAATCACAAACATTATTTTTCTATATCAATTTTTTTTTGTTTTTTTTTTTTTTTTTGTCAAATTTAATCCTGCTGTGTATCCGAACAAGTAAAGCCTTTTAAAGCCGTAAAGCACTTATTCAATTAGTGAAACACCCCGAATTATTATTTTAGGCAGATAAATACCTTGCCAACTTATTGAAAGCTAAAAATAAAAAGTGATAACAATCCAAGCTCCCTTAGGATTTAATATTCCTTCCCTTCAATTTCCCGCGTCGCAGAGAAAAATCTGCAAAGGCAGCCATTTTAATTTTAGAACAGCTATAATTAGAATCGTCGCGGAGACGCTCCACCGAATTTCATTCATGATTTCGCCTCCTCCGCATTTTTCGGGTAGGGGTACTTGGAACAGCACTAATCAAGCGACGTCCGACCGGACGTCGACTCCCGCTACTTGCAGGTTACGTGGAAGTTTCCGCAAAGCGCGTCAAAGAGCTCAAGTTAAGTTATCGTCTTTTTGGACTGATTAGTAATCAATAACAGAGTAATGAACGAAAAATAATTTCTAATGTTTTTGTTTGTAATCCTTTTTTACAAATGAATTATTCAAGGTAAAAAAAATATCTTTAGAATTAAAAAAAAGCAATCAATAAAATTTATAAATATATTATGGTCGACAGATAAATTTTTATGCACCTTACTGCCGTACAAGTCGATCGTGGAAAGTCACCGCTCGAGATAATCAGCTGTCTAGATCGTTCGAATACTGAAAGCAGCGAACCGCGATGATAAAAGAAATATTTTTGCACGCGGCTTTTTAAGTACTTTTAAGTGGAAAACGCCGACAAACGTTCGCATGAAATTCAAAGTAGCTTTGAACTGACTTTTTAGCCTCGTATATTTGGGATAAAACGAGGAAAGCGTAAACCAAATTTCTGCTAAATTAGCTTTTTGACAGTTTGAATCACTTTACGAGACAATAGACATCATTTTAGAAAGCATTTGCAATTTCTGTTTCTGTTTTGAACAACACGCGAAAATTTAGCTTTATCATTTTAATTATTTCCTGTAATTCTGCATTGTTTAAAACGCGAATTACGACCCAAATCGCTGTTCACTTTTCAAAGCCCGAGCGAAAGAAATGCCGAAAAAAATACAGTTTTCGTGACATTTATTCGGTCGACAGTGGCGCGGAGGTGAGGGAGACGGTGAAATTAGTACCAGAGCCGCATTATCGCGCATCAGAGAGATTTTATCGCGTTAGAACTGTTAATGACGGCCGAGGTAATAATCTGCTGGCAGAGAAAGCTTCGACTCCTTTCTATATTGCGTTCCTCATTAGTGAGAATCAGGGTGGATTATCAGTCAATTTTCAATTTTAGTGCGGCTTGCTAAGTATCGTACATTGGATTTTAACGGAAGGAAGGGGTTCTAAATTGAAACTCTGAACTGATTGTTAATCTCTGAAATTGTATTTTACCGAGTTATTAACTTCTGGTTAATCACTTGGAAATGCTGTTCTATTAATTCTTGTTGTTTATTGTGCCGTTCACAACACAAATTTTATTTAGATTCTGACTTCATATAATTCATAGTAAAGCACAAACTACTAAATAGTAATAATTCTACTAAAGTAGAAATTATATTAATAAGTTAAAAATTGATTAAATTAATTATTGCAAAGGTGGATTGATTACTGACACATACATACAGTCAACGTCGATTCTTTTAATAAAACTTTTCTTGTCAATTAGTTCTTTTAAAGTTCTATTTTACAATGCGCGTCTTATCAATGTTAGGCCTCGTAGACTTTCCGCTTTCAATAGTGATTTTCTTGAACAATGCAACCAGAATAGAATCTGAGAAACACGGAGATTCATGCGATGTGTTACAAGGTTCGACGCTAAGTAACTTATCTCTTTGTTTCAGCGAATCAAATATCAAGTACATTACATATCTCTCAACATATCGGCGGTTAGACGAGAATTCAATCATCCTTTGGACTGAAGAAGACTGAAAAATAATTGACGGTGAGTAAATATTAACTCGGTAAACGATATCTAATTAACAATGTGAATAGTTTTCTAAAATAATTATGTTGGCTGTACATAGAATAAATCTTTTCGGAAAAAAATATTTGAGAATGAAAATTCTGTAAAGAATTCGTGAAAATTGTCGAATTCACTAATCCAACTCTATATAGGATACGAAAGTGGAACGTGCTAAATGCACGAGAGTACCAATTTCCTGCACGACCTTCGCCATTCAATCGAACTTTATTCACCGTTAAAGCAGCCCCATTCCAGTATCCGGTGAATAATTCGTCATTTGCGTTGGCATTCAAGACAATTACCTCCTCGAGGCTTGGTCACAAATGAATTCGTCAACGCAATCTTGCCCTGGCAGCTCTTGCGACGACGTCCAGCTCTCGGACAAATTGCCTCGAGCGAGTTACCACTGCGCGCGCAATATTCATCCATCAAGCCGAATGAAAGAAGGGAACGCTCTCCTGGACTAATGAATTCTTGGCATTTTACGTGCCGTTTAGCTTCCGCAGTCTGGCTATTAGAGTTCCGATTCGTGCACTCACCTCTCGCCGGCTTCTGCCTTGACGTTAGATGTCTGCTTTGTCGACTGATCATTCGTTAGTCGAGAATTCAATCGTTTATGGAATTCAAGTGATTTTTAGTTTACGGAGCAAGTATCGTTTTTTCCTTGGACGAGTTTTGGAATCTTTATTGCTTTTACTGGTGGATGCTTTTAAGAAATGGAATCTGTTACACAGCATAAAGTCGAAAGCAAAATTTGTTATAATTAAATTTTCTTCACCGGCTTTTTTTTATCGTATGTTTTCTTTCGAACACTTTTGTCAACATTCGTGAAGTAAAATGATGTTTTCTTATAAACCCTTCGAGCACACACTGGGTAGTAACCATTCATGGATTGAAATTAACATTCATAAATTTTGCAAAATTTATGAATTTTTTAAGGTACCAAAAACATTAGATTTTTTCCTCAAAAAGTATATAAATATATTATTGAGATATTCAAGCTTATCCATAATTTTTTTCTTGTAATGATGATATAATTGATAATTTCAAAAATACAGCTTACCATGGGTAGTTAGTACCAAGCGTGTTATACTCGAAGGGTTAAAATTGAAAAAAGCATGTACTGTTGATGATAAAGATAAAATAATTTCGTCAAATCTTAATGGTGCCAAATACAAGTCTTTACAATTTAGATATAAATATCAGCAAGTTACGCAAGCAAGTTTTGTAAATATTTGTCATCTTACGTATAAACCATGTTCACGAGAAACTGATCTCTGTGAGATCTAGAGATCTATTATTTAAAATGAAGGTGCTAAAACTTTTATCTTCAAGTGTAATATAAACATTTATTTGCAACATTATATATCTAATGTATATAAATACTATTTTTGAAAATGTCTATTTTTAAAAAATATCCCGCTGTAAAACGTAAATTCATGCTGTACAATTTGAAATTCGAAACTTTTTATTCTCACAATCAAATACTGTCATATTGAATCACAACAGCAAGCTACTGCAATCGATAAATTCATAATTCGACACACGTGTTTCATAGCTGCCTCTGCTTTGCGTACCGCGAAGCTAAAGAACTCTTTATTACTCTTTTTTTCATTATTGCATTAAAAGGAATCGAATAAATTCATAATTGTAAACATATCTATGATTTTATTTTAATTCCCATGATTAATTAATGTCTATTATATAAACTTAAAAAAAATATATAAAATTTATTCGATTACGCAACTACGGACCTTCCATTTATTTATTTAAAACATCCTCGACTATAACTACTACAGCTAATTTCATCAGCGATTTACGTAATCGTGCCCTTACATAAGCCGGCTAAAGAAGAGATCGACGTCCTCAAGTAGCCATTGATGGTAGAACAATTTCATTCATCCTGGCCGTATTAATTTAGATAAGAAGCGCTTGTCGATGCGATAATCACCGTTCGCTTCTCCCCCTTAGAGGATGCGATCGGCGCAAATCTGGGCGAGCGTGATCCTGGCGCACACGAGCACCCTGCTGCTGCTGGTACGCGGTCAGTACTTGGGCCCGTTCAACGCTCAGAGGCCCCTGGGCCAGCTGCCGGAGCGGGAACGGGAGCTGGCACTAGGTGGGAAGCGCGCGTCGACGGTGGCCGAGCCCACGTGCGAGGAGCTGCGCGCCATGTGGCGGTACAGCAAGCGACAGAGCAGAGCGGCGGAGAACACGAACGAGCTGCCCGTCTACCACGACCCCTTCTCCTACAACTTCTGGGAGGCCTACCCCAGTCGCCCGCCTGCGACTAGTTATCGAGGTCAGTCATTTTCTATCTCACTTTCAGCCAACCGCGGAAGCGTTCCGCAATTCAAAAGATTGTACGTTCTTAATTTTTCTTCGTAAGTTAAAAGGCACACTTAAAACAAGTGGGTAGCGTCGACATGTACTTTTTGTATAATAAACGTTTTTTTTTACGCGAAAAAGAGTAGCTTGCAGATAGAACGTAAAAAATGAAAAGAACAGAGAAACAGTAATACGACTCTTCTTTCCTGATTCGAGTTTCAAAGCAATATCGTTTTGCACCTATATACATGCCGATAGTCTAATTTTCTTTAGTGCAAACGTAATTAAATCGAATTGAACAACGCTGCAGCTAGCCTTCAAATAAATTTCATTGAGGACTTTTATTTCCGTTAAAAAAAAAACTTAAAAAACTTAAACGCATCTTTATGAAATTTGTAAAAGGTAAATCTAACGAAACTTGCCATGAAATAATTAAGACATAATATCATACAGTATATTTTAAAGGAGTTAGGTCAATTTGAATATCGGCGCAGCGTGACAAACTAAACCAATTTTATTATTTTTCACTTGTAATAAGCATCAAAGACAATAATGTGTCTGATATTTTCATAAAGTAGGGAGATACATTTAAGGTGCCAGCGTTCATACGAAAGTAATTAACGAATTCAAAGCATTTGTCAATTTTCTTTAATTTCGTTTACGATGGTACGGCACGCGATCGATGTGAACTTGTGCATTACGTTCAATTAGAAGCTCGAGAAAGAAGAGACCAAGCCGCGCGAGGTCGAAAACGGGGGCGGTCGATTCTCCGCGCGCAAGCATTGTGTCACTGCGAAACTTGAACTCTTTCTTATCCAGACAAACTGTTAATTGCGTTTCTCACACTTCCTACAGTCCCTCGGCAGTGCCTTGAAAAATAAATCACTTTGCAAAGAAGAAAAATTTCCAAAAAAAAAAATAAAATAAAAAACTAATTCCCCGCAGAGGACTACACGGGTCCGGCCCGCATGCGCGGCGCCGGGGGCTCGCCGATCTACGGTAAGCTGGTGCACAAGGCTCCGGCTGGTGGCCGTCTACGCAACGGTATGCCGGACCGGACGCGCGCCTTCGAGGAGGTCGCCCGGCTCTACGGGACCGTCAGCCGGCACCCGCCCTCCCCCCGACGCCGACTGACCAACTTCCGCCTCGGCGGCGGCGGGCCCGTCGACCAGAGCGCCCCGCAGTCGGGCAGCTTTCAGCACCTCAAGGAGCTCATCCTCGCCGAGCGCGCTCGAGAGCTGCAGGTAAAGAATATTTTTTTTTACGTCGTCGAAGGCGCGTTTCCTGGCGAACTTTACGAATCGAGGAGATTTTGAAATATCTTTACTGATCGAGTGAATGCAAATGACAACAGTCGCTTTAAAGCTTCGTTTAGGGATCAGTTTTTATATCAGACATTTTTACAACAAAGTAACCATTCGTAAATTGCAAGAAGTGATTTTCAATCTTCAAAAATTCAGAAATATGGGTTTATATGACAAACACATTCGCAACCAAAAATACTCCTTTATTAGATGTATATATATATATATATCTCACTGCCTCCATCCGAGAAAGAGCTGCCTTTTAATCTTGTTACATTCATTCAATTTGCAAATAACTACGTCGATAATGCAAGGCTTTCTATATCCACTATTGAATTTTCATTATTTTTCATGGTCTTTTCATGGTCAATTTTTTGCCTCGTCTACCCCTCTTTCTGCTGCAACGTTTAGTTGGAAGCTTTCGTTCCGCGCCGAGGTACTAGAGTTTCTAAGTAAATTTGCTTTAAAGGGAGAGCTTTTAAAAAACTCGCAGGAAATCGAATAGCTTTCAAGCTACATAAAAAAGTGAATATTTCTAGAAATTAACAGGATTAACGAAAGTCTGATTTGAACATAATTGAAAAAAATGTATCTTCCTAAAATTAGAAAAGCTCTTAAAACACTAAAATACTTCATTTAATTAAAAGCTGCAAGTGAAGCACGAGAGAATTGTAATCACAGCAGAGTTACACGTGCATCAAGAGCCATCGATAGCGAAATTTGAGTTTGGGCGAGAGTAATATGAAACGCGTACATGCCATTTATCGCCTACGCGGGCGAGCCCTTTTTCAATCAGGAAATTGTTCAGGTTACCACGGCTTTTTCAAATAGGGGAAACTTTGATGTTTTCTGTTCGTGGAAAAAGTATAGGTTCGAAATCGAAACGTGTTTAAGCGTCGGTCGATAAATGTTTACTTTAGTCATTTTTGTTATATTAATAGTATTTAATTTTAATACTTTCTTCAAACAACGAAATAGTAATTATTTTGATTTAAATAAATAAAAAAATTTTTATACTAAATGTAAAACAAGATAATCTCGTTAAAATGACGCTAAAACTACTGCTTTTCTTCCTTAGAAGCAAACGAGATTTTATACTTTTTCAAATAAATCTTAAACGCTACATTTATTTGACCAGCAATATAATACATTCTGCCTCCCAAGCCAAATCGCAAAATGAGCATCCGTCATCCTCGCAAAAAAAGCTCCCCCGAACGCAAAAACAAAACGAATTCCTCATGCAAAAGCAGAAAACCTCGGCCGCTCGGCAAAATGCAAAGCGCCCATCAGCCTTTTGAGTCAAGGGTCTCGGATAATCCTCCGTAGTTTGTAAAACAACCGACCGAGCAGTTCGGCGATTTATTCCTCCTTTTAAATTAGCTGCGCGATTTGCAATTCAATGGAGAGAGCACGCGGAGCAGGAAAAGCCCCGAAAGAGAGAGAAAGAGAGGCACTCGTGCCAAAACTGCCGCCCACGCGTGCAGCTTCCTTGATTATTTTTCAGGCTTTTCTGGGAGCACTCGGAAACGTCGTGTATGAAAGCACTCCACTGAATAAAAAATCGAGCGATAAATCCGCGCCGATTGCGGTCCCAAGTGCAGCTCTAGGATTTTTCTAGGCGCTCCCTGAAATTGTTCTGCAGTCATTTCACGAGTTTTTTCGGAAGATTTTTCTTGACAAAACCCATGAATTCGTCTGTTAGCTTCAACAATTAAACTTTGGATGAAAAATTTTAATAAGCTTCATTTATACTGAAAATACATTAAATAACACTTCTTCTCGGGTATACTCAGTAGTATAAAGGCAGTGCAGACTACTTGATTAATATACTTCTTTGAATACGTGACTAACACACAGTATTTATTCGTCGGTAATAATTCGCTCTAAACTCTCGTGTGCTATATAATATTGCTGAATCCCTATCGGACCTGCTACGGCGACTGCGTCCATTCCATTCATAACGCAATGGCAGTAGCCTTCAAATGCAAAAATAAAACCAGAGCGTAAAATTGAATTGAAAAGTCCGAAAACACGAGGCAGAATCTTTATTGCCCGGGGAAAAGACAGGAAGAAAAAAGAAAAGTAAGTCAACGATCGGCCATCCATCACGCGTGAAAGGATCGAGCAGGCAGGGAAAAGCAAGCACGTCGCCTCGGCACACGATTACGCAGGTCGCACGTGTGTATACGCGAGTACAGAAGCAGACACCTAGATCAAGAGAGATTCGTGACGTGACGTCAATGGGCGGACTCCTTGCACGGGACTTTTCTGTCTTACCGCGGATTTTGAGCGCCATTTCGGGAAATGACGGCTTTTCCATCGTAATGTGCAGTTGAATCTTTCACTGAACATTTTCAAATTTCTTGAAATGATTTCTACATTTTTTTAAACTTTCAAGAATTACTGCTTTTTTATGTGCTTAGTTAAATGGAGACCTTTTTTTATTATTAACGAAATCGCTTTTAGTTTTTTGATAATCAAAACAGGGCTTAAAAATTTATAATTAACAAAGTTTTACGTACAATTCAAAAGCTAAATAATAGTTGGTAATCCAAGTAGAATACATCCAAATATAGTCAGACCCGTATAACACAGTATTAAATCCTTTTCAGAATCTTCGGTTCATTACTGAAAACCGATAATTAAACTCAACACTCTGTGTCTTACTACTTTTAATTAATCCATCACTTCCCAAATGTACATTTTAAAATTTCAGCACATTTCGGAAGTAATGGGTGAAATAGAAACGTCAAGCATCCTACTCTTCTAAATTTTAACCGCTGAAGAGTCACCTTAGACGAAATAAAATTTGACAAGAAAACAAATTTCTCACCCAATGAGCAGCTTAACAATGTAGCGATTTCATTCCTCAGGAGCAGCGGCGAGCGGAAGAAGTCGTCTCCCGTGCGAACGCTTTGAAAGGGATGACGTCCGGCGATCGTCGTCAGAGCAGCGCGCAGGAATCGCGCAACGCCAACTTCCTCAGCTCCCTGCAGGGCTACCAGGATCCCAAGAGTTACGACTATGCTCAGGCGCAATACGTCCCCGATGCGTCGGACATCGACCAGGCTTTCGCGGTAAGTTTCTCTGATACCGCACATTCCTTTTAACTTCTTTGCGTTCGCGATGTTGAATTTTTTTTTCGGATAATAAGGAAGCCTCCTTTTTAGAGCCGAGTAAATTTATTTTAAGATTATTATGTAGTTAAATATTCTTGCTTAGTAAAATAACTTGGAAGGCACGTGTGTGTATTTTGGTAATAAAAAATTTCATATAAAAGAGCTCCGCGCAATTTTGACCCTTCCAAGAAACATTATTCAGAATAAATTTCTGCCGGTTACGAGGCAGAGAGGATATTCTTTATTTCGGTTAAAAATCACTATTCTTAAATAAGTATTGCCTCGTAATTTATTTAAGAAAATCAGAAAATTTCTATTTCTCGTTGCCTTACTGATTGATACGTCAAAGCAACAGTTAGCTGTCCGCGAAAAAACAAAGGCGGCCCCCATCCTTCTCCCATCCCTCTCCTTAGCAAAAAGTCATCTTTCAATCAGTAGATTATCGAGCTCAAAAAAACAAAAAAGATCGAAATCTAGCTGCGATCTAAATTGCTCCCCCCCTTCCCCAGCAGACATTTAATAGCCAGACGATTAATTTCCCAACGTTTCTCTCTGTTTTCTCTCTCTCCCGGCGCAGAAAGCGGATCGCTACGGGAGGGAATACATGCTGCGCTAGAAGATCGTTCGAGAGAGAAATCAGGGCGACAGGAAGATGGACGGAAGAACTGGAACGGATCGCTTTCTTTTTTCTCCTGTCTCACGTATGTACCCTCAGAGACAGCCAGTATTTTGACGTAGAGAGGCAAAAAGTATTTGTCGAACCCGCCCAGTCGCTTCTTCTCTCATTGCTGCTCTCTCCCCCCTCTCTCTCTCTCTCTCTCTCTATCTCTCTCTCTCTCCCTCTATTTCCCTCTCTAAAGCTCTCTATGTATATACGACTGAAAAACTTAAATCTTATTCTGCGAGAGAGGGAATTTTTTTGCTTGAAAAATTCTCCTCCGCGTGGCTCATCTTTGCCTCTGTGTGTTGTTTTACTATTAAACAAAGATTTGAACCTCTTCCTGAGCACTCATATCGATGCGCAAACGTAACGCGATCTTCCTCGCAGTGGTATGGATAACTTTATGTATTTAAAGCTTGTTCTCTTCTTAGATGTCAGAACGATACTCTTGAATTATCATATCAGCGTAAGCGTAAGAAAAAGATATCGTTTAATTGAATAATTTAAGATAGTTATAGTGTATTGTATTTCATTATTTAAGATAAGTGTGTCAACTTGAAACTAATGGAATTTATCTTTTTCTTGATGTAAAATATTGACTGT
This sequence comes from Ormyrus rosae, assembly GCA_035047165.1. Taxonomy (NCBI): domain Eukaryota; kingdom Metazoa; phylum Arthropoda; class Insecta; order Hymenoptera; family Ormyridae; genus Ormyrus; species Ormyrus rosae. The sequence goes on along the minus strand of JAWWML010000001.1, from coordinate 20,113,626 downwards.
TGAGGAAGCGTGTCTTTTTATCTTTCAATTATTCAAATGTGGCATATTAAGGGTTAAACTTAAAAAGAGTGCTAAGATTCTTGATATTTTCAACTTGGAAGCAGGAGGCTATTTTTCAAGATATTAAAGTAAAGGAGAAAAGGCTTTTTGAAAATTCCAGACTAATTCAAGACAATAATAAGATTTTAACATGTAGTTTTTCTATAGAATTAATTGTCTACGAAATGCGTTTTGAAATTCTTCAACAAATATTTAAAAGCGTTATTTACAATGCGGAATTGAATGGAAAAAACGATAATTTTAAGCATGTTGAAATCAACTAAATTTTGATTAAGTGTGGTAAAAGTATTGGCCAAAGTAACGTTAACAATATATCTTGGATAATAAAGAATGTCATACGTACAATTACCTAATAAACAACGTATACATCAGTCTTTATTATATAACAAAGATAGGAACTTTATAAAAAGGAAAAAAAATTGAATATGTCATACCCATTGGCAAAACTCAAATCTGTGTAAACGTTAAGACAATAATTCGACTTTATTTGAACAACATATCAGTAACCCAAATTTTTAATTACAATTATTGCTTTTAACGAGAAAAAAGTCCTGAAATTTAAAATTTACGACAATAATCAAGTGTGCGTAAATTTGAAATTTTGTAAAGAGGGAGAAAAACCTACGAAGAAGACGAACGACAAGTTCGCGGCGCCAAAATTTTTTACTCGAGACAATAAAATTAAGAATCCCCATGATGATACTCCGAGGGCCCGCTGTTCTTCTCGTTCTTTTTCCCAGGAGTCACAGAATCAACTTGTAAATGCTGTAAGAACAATCGTAACGTAACTAATATGACTAATGTACTTATACGTGATGAGAATGTGCGCGCATTAGTGTATACGCATGCGCGGAAATAGTTATATTTACGGTAGATATTTTTCGATACCCAGTAAACACACGGTTTCGATATAAGAGTATTCTTGAGAAAAACCTAGAAAATGAAAAAAACAGGAAAAAACGACAAAAAAAAACAGATTATTAACGAGGCTGAAAGCGAGCGAAAAGCTCAAGAAAATTCTCTTCGCTTTTTTTCAGACTACAGTAAGTAGGTTATTATACGTAAGGAGTACTGAGAAAAAAAATCGTACTCCCGGGGACAGTGATAAATCATCGCTCGTTACTCTCCGCTCTCGTTTATCTTTCGCGTCGCAAACTTCAAAAACATAACGAACCGACGAGTCGCTTTGCATGAAAATGAATACACCGAGAAGGAAGTTGATTTTTTTCAATGCCGATCGAATGAAAAATAGATTTGTAAATATATTTATACAAAAGCCGAGCGATGATTTATGATTGGGCGTCCGATGGTTTTTCCTTAGTACCTATGAATTTAAATGTGTCAGACAATAATCGCTTGACAAATGCGTTGAAGCTACAGTTAAGCCTGATATATAAGTATACATAAAACTATATTATATATAAATATATAAAACGCGATGAGAATCGACGAGTATGCCTCACGTAAATTATTACGCACTGCGTTATAAAGCTTGCCGAGAAAGTTTCTTTCGAAGAAGTGCGCGTGGATTCGGGAAAAGGAAAAAGTATTAGATGTTGGCAGGAGGAGAAAAAATTCTATTGGTTTCCACGCTCGAGATCAGTTGGTGTATGCTATTTGAGGCGGAGGTAGTCTAAGGTAGTCTAAAGCAGAATAAGGATTTCGCGTTTGCGCCAATCACGTCGACGCTTATAAAGACTTAATAAATAATCTACATATATCAATGTATGTATGTATATGTATATGTATATGTGGGTGTATAAAGAAATTTAATCAAAGCATTGAATCCTTTGAGAAACTTTCTTCGTACATTTTATTTTTCAATTATTTAATACTTCATTAGTGCGGCAAATCTGGAATTTTAAATTGATCGTTTTTAAGTAAGCGTTTCACTTTTTGTTTCATCTGTCATATACGAGAGTATAGATATATACATATATATATATGTATATATACCGTATATAGATCTTACGAAAAATAAAAATTGGCAAAAAGAAAATTATTTATTCCTAAATTATTCCATGCTCATAATTTAGTTTTACTTTTTATAGATATGATTCTAGAAAGATGATGCCATTATTATGCTGACTCTCTTCTGATCTTTTTAAACATTTTTTATTTTAAATATCTCCAGCTAAGGTGATAAATAAAAACTAAACTTAATGAATATACGTACACTGTAATGTCTGAATGGAAAGGTGTAAGTTTTGCAAGTGGCCTACACAATGTACATTCAACGTAAACGTGTTCGATCATATATAAATAAAATAATTAAATACATAACTTAAATAAATAAATGCATAAATAAGTGCAAATAGTCTGGTTGCATGATATTTTACAAATTCTCGATATCAAAGAAAGAAAATCTTTCAATTAAAAGCCCGTATTTGTATAAATCTACTCTATAAATTATAATTACTCTCATCTTATAATATACTAAAATTTTAGTTAAAATTTTGTAATACTCAATTGTTAAAATGTAATAAAATTATAATTTTTTCACTTAACAAAAAGTTTTTTTAATATTTTTTTCATTAAATTGATTATAATTTACTTAAGATTATGATTGAAATTTATTTATTGTTTTACTCTGGTTTTAATCATAATATACTTCATAAAAACCCATTTTCTAATACTAATTTTGATCGAGGAATTAATAAAAAATTAATAAACATACTAAATAAAATGAATTCACTTAAAAAAACTTTCTAGAAAATACATGCTTCAAAGTAGCGTAAAATAAAAAAACTAAAATTGCTTTGAATATTTTCTCAAAGGAAATTGTTATTGTAACGGAAAAAAAATCAGTGGAAATTTATTCTTTAATTTAATTTGTAACAAATTAATAAACATTCTAAATAAAACGAATTAATTTTAAAAACTTTCGAGTAAATACGTGTTCGTCTCAAAGCAGTGTAAATCAAACAAAACTAAATTTTTCTGTAAGTGTTTTCACAGAGGAAATTCTTATTTTACTTCAGTTTTAAAAATCGCTGTGTAATACCAATTATAAATTCGTATTTTTCAAAATTCAGGGGAAATTTATTTTTAGATGTGGAAATCCAATATCCAATATCCAATATCCACGAGTAGCAATATCAATTAATTTTATGAAATAAAGAAAACATTAATTTAAAAACTTGTTTAATAATTTTTAGTTTCCACCATAATAATGACTATCACAGAATTGGTCATGTCATATCAATATTGCTGAGACAATGTAATATTACGGCAATATTGCTGTGATAATCATTGTTATACTATACATTTAGAAAATACCATTGTTTATTAATTATACCATGTTTTAATGGTATAATATATAGAAGTTATGATTTCCATTAGTCGCAAAAAATTGGACAAAAAAAAGTTTTAAAACTGTGCGAAGTCTCATCAATATGGATACATCCGTTCAAGAAATATAGCGAAGACAAATTTTGATCATATACATGTACACCTTTGGACATTTTTGGAAACCTATTTTTCTGACTCAGCAGCCTTGAAAATTTTCACCGCTGCAAAGCTTTTTCTTTGAGAAAGCAAAATATAAAATCTAGATCGAGTATCCTTTAGAATCTCGCTTAATATACGTCGGTACAAAAAAAATGCATTTCGTCAACTCTCAGCGATAATCCTGACCTCTGCTATAAAAATAGATGAGAACATCTGCTTTCTCAAAACTACAACAGTAGATAAATAGCAAAGTTTACATAGTACAAATACATAACGAGTGTGATTTTACAATAATACGCATCTATTTTCTTAAAACCTACACGATTAAATGGTAAAGTATTATCCATAGCTTCCAGCTGTTCACTTTGGCTTTCACTTCGTTCAGTTAATTTTCTATCGTTCAATTAGTTTTGATACTTAAACTGCAAATTTAGAAGTGACGGAGTGCGTAAAAATGTTTCTAAAATATACTACGTTGCCTTGACTCAATAATTGCAAACATTTAATTTTCATTAAATAATAACATATTGATCGAAACTAAATAAAAGAAATTCGTATGGTGTAAGATAACAAAAACGTTCGTCGTTTATAAAAGTAATTTCTATTTATTCTTTTCAAAACTTAAACAGTTTTTAATCTGTATTTATGAAAAATCAATTTATGAAAACTAAAATGAAAATAAAAGAATCCTTCTAAAGTGAAGTTCAATGGTCGTACTACCGGTAACAAGTCCAATGGCATAATGGTTTAAAGAATAGTACTTTATTTGAATTTTACATGGATAAGAATAAACTTGTTCATTTCTTACAAAATTGAACTTCACTTACAGGTAAGTTAATTTCTATTTCGAACACCTTAATCTTAATTCTTCTTCTATAATAATTTCCTTGCATCAAACTGTTTTATATGAAATTATAAAATATATTAAAACATATAAATTGAAAGTATTTTTAAATTTTCTATTTTAACATTGTTTTTATAAAAAAAAAACTTAAGATTGTTTAAAAAATTTATATTGTAATCAAAGAAAAATAATTCATCAATTGATTCACTTTAAAACAATAAATTAACTAAAAAATCTTATTTCAAGGCTTATTTCAAATATTGCAGACTTTCCAAAGAATCTACTGTTTTAGCGCGTTCTTATGACTCGCGTGTTCAATGGTAAGCATTTTTTGTTCTTACACAAAATTTAGAGTGCTTATCTGTATTTACGTTAGGACCGCTTGGTTTCTTGGCTAGGTAATTTCATTATCAACGTCTTTCTTGCGAGCAATTTTTATTTTTCGTATTAAAGACGTACAAGAATTGCTTGTAGACTGATAGATATTGCACTAATAATTATATTCGTCTTTATTAATTATATAATGTGAATAACCAATTCTTATTCTCATCACGAAAAAATATGTTTGGACAAGGAAGTAAAATATTGATTCTCAGCGGTGCATATTTTTGTACTTAATTGTAAATTTACACGATAAAAAATGTAATTATTCGTGTGATGTCTTATAAGTCGACATTATTATTAAACTTTTACATCCTCTTACAATTATTTTATGAATTTTAATAGAAAACAATAATAAAAAACTATCCAACATCTGTTCGATAAAATTATACTATACATATTTAAACAGACAGATAAAAATGTCAGAATGTCAATGTCAATAAAATTCCGTTTAAAACAGTGCAAAAGCAGCGATGTGCAAGTATCAAGTAGACGCAAACGGCATAATCGAAACTAATGTAAAAACTATAAAGAAGTCTCAACGCTCTCTTCTCTTACAGCGAAATCGGACGCTAGATAGACTAAAATCCATAATACTTTAACCAAATCAGCGAACCCCCAAATCGCTCGATACCGGATAATACTCCGTAGTACTTGACCGAATCTGAAAATCAAGCCGAATTTCGCTGTAAATTGGGGCTTCAGGCTTCGCTAAAAGAAGCCTCTCCCTCTCCGAAAGACTGGCATGCATCAATGTTGAGATTTACAAACTGGCTATTGTAACGCGTAACGCAGTACGCTATACGAGATCGCGTCACACCATTCATCGCCTCCAATATGCGGCGGCGGATGTGTACCACTAGATCTCACGCTTAATTAAATTTTCGCTTAAGGGAGCTACGCAAGCGGTACTATTTATATACGTCCATTGCACGCCTAAGCCTCGGCTGTTTTCTTTGTGCTGCGGATTTCTTCAGCGATTTATCTTGCTTTTGGGCGCTTTTCAGTGGTCGGACTTTTTATTTGAGCTTTGTTAAACATTTTTTCTACGATGCATGCGCTCGAATTATTTACATTGTTCAACCGTTGTACTTTTATGTAGGATCTTTCGCAGAACTTTTCTTTGAGTAAATTTCAATTGCTATTAAAATATCAAACGATAATAAAGTATTAATGAATGCGTGTGCGTGCAGTATGCTGCGCAAGATCTGGGCTGCAAAACAGTATTACGATTTTATTTCGAAAAATTGTATATCCTCTCGAGATTTGACTACATACACGTTGTAATTTTTAAATAATTTTAATACCTAATTGAATTCGTGTAGTAATAAATTTGTCATGACACTAAAAACTTTAGGTTTTTTTAAAGTGTTGATAACATGAACGACAATCAACCTCGCTCAGTTATCTTAAAACAAGAATTTGTTAAATCCGATATACAAATGAGCTACGGTAGATTAGTTGACATATTAAATAAAACTAAAAATATACTTTAGCCATAAAAACGAAGGACGCAAAATTTTAATTTTGATTTCAATCGATTAGGAACTATACAAACTTTTATTAAAAAAAATTTCATAAAAAGTTACTTTCAAACAATGACATAAAAATGGAAAATGAAATAGACACTTGGTCAATGACGCAGACGTTAAACCATTCCAGTGTTGAAAGTGAGTGAAAGTTTAAATTCCCAGGGAGCTGCGTTAGCGAGAAAACAGTGCAAATATTCTGAAAATGTTAAACAGAAAAAAATCTCTGATAGTTAGAGGAGCGCTTTATTATACACAGGTAGAAGAAACGAGCGAGGAAAATGAATTCTGTACGATGCAACGCTTGCAAAGACTTAAAATGTACACGTATATATTTAAATAGCGGTATTCGATCTGTCTCTCACTCCAAGTTATAAGTAAAGTTGCATCGACTAATTTAAATGAGAGGAGTGACGAATTTACTATTCAGTTTCGAAAGGGAGTGAAGCCAAAGAGGATTTAAAGTCAATATTAATATGATAAATTAAGCTAAATCCGAATGTTATGTCGTTATTGCTTTACATATATATTATAAAATTATATATAAGGCGATAAAAATTGTGTTACGCGTTAACTATAAGTATACAATCATAAGTATTAGTGCATTAGTTCTAAGTAAGTGAGTTCCACATATGTATATGGATGTGCAAAATGATGTAATATCTATCGACCTTTCCTATTTAAAGATGGATTATTTGTTGTTCGTCTTCTCGTTTATTTTAAATTGTATCGTCGTTACTGTATTAAACCCTGAGCTTCACCCTGTTATTAGCTCATTGCCTATGAAAGATCATAAAAACTAATAGACTTTAGCGATTGGTGGACTTGAAAGAAACAAGTCTACAGAGTTTGTTAACAATTTTTCATTTGTTTACTATAAACGAGCAGAATGAAATATATAATTCCTGAATTTTCTCTGGAAAAAAATACAAAAACAGAAAAATTAAAACAAAATTTCAAAGCAATATACACCTTATATAAAGTGTAATCAAAGGAACGAAAAAGGAGAAATGAACGTGGGTGTCGGACTAAACTTGAATTCCATCTATCAAAGAACTCGAACAGAAATAATAAAACGAAGATTGAGCGTTTAATATTTGATCGACATACAAACGATGAACACGTGACAAGAAAAAGATACATCAAATGAAATACAGAAATAAAAATCAAAGAAAATTATTGCGTCTTATTATATAGTGCAAACGTAATAGGCATGTCTAATCAACACACAGCATAGTCTCTTCAACAACCTATATCTGTGTACAATAATTGACTATATTTTGTTTTCAAATACATGTCTATTGCCAATGTTTTAAAATTTTTTTATTACCTAACCAGATATGTTTGTTCTATTTGATTAAACATCTATTATTTTTTGATAAATAAAAGTCTTATTTTTTGAACGAATATTTCCTTTCATTTTTATTATACAGGTGAGTACAATTTTAATAAATAAAGTATTAACATAAATAAATTGTATAATATTATTATTACATTGAAGGATTAAAAAAAGTCAAATTTAGTTCGTGCAGATTAATCTACGTAGCTTTATTTACATTATTACATCGCAATTTTACATGCGGTTATTTCATGAATACAATTTCTGGCGCTTTTAAAATTTATAAAATCATCTACGGACATTAAATCTTGATTTTCTTAGTTCGTTCATTCAATATATACACATAGAATAAAAAGTATTTAATTTACGAGTGTGCGCATGTACGCTATCTCATATATATTATATGTATCGTATTTACACGCATCTCGTTCTCTTATCCGACGAGATTTTATTTCTCAAAGCTGCTTTTCTCGCCATCTAATCATACATAGCATGCTTAATTCGATGCAAGTTGTGAAACAGAACAATTATGCTTTCATATTCTCTTTGTGCTCTTTATGTGACACAATTTATAATTTTTTTGCTATGTGTTACTTGATTCTTACACGAAAAAACAGCAATATTGCAGTAATTAAATTAGATTTTTCTTATTCATTGTCTTTTTGCCAGGTACGCAAAACTTTTCAATAAATTGTGAAATTTCTTATGTATAATTATAAAATTTGATACTTTTAAAAATTTGTAAAATAGATTTCATAATAGAATAAATTTCATTGCATTTGATATAATTTTCTCATAAAAATTAATTATTATTACAAATCATTAAATAAATCAAGGTAACGCAAGTAAAATAAAAAAACATACCTATAACAAAATGTATCAATTAAATTTTTAAAAAACAAAATTAAATCTAATGATTTGTTCAATATTAAATATAAAAATACACATATACATATCAAATTTAAAGTTACTCTTTCTTTTTAACGTATACGAATTATCACTAATTGTTTGCCTCACCTGACAAAAAATGAAATTTATATGACTTTCATTCAATTTAAAGCCTTTCAATAATATATTTCTCTATTCAAAGGCTTCATGGAAAGTCTTGATTAATAGTTATTTTGCGTCTCATGCTTTTGATTATATCACGCAGCGTTACTCCTCGTTAGATACAAAGGTCAAACACCGTTGGTGGTAAGTTGGTTATTCATCGGTGGTCTTAAAAGATCATGGTATTGCATTAACGCCTCTCTCAATGAGCGAGACACTTGTCCTGAAGCAGTTGCAACCGTGCATTCAACCAAGCAAGGATAAAGGCCTATTAATTGTTCCCAAACTGAACGTTCAACTGCATAAAAAAGAAATTCAAATTAAAAATCTTAAATTTTTACAAAACATTTCAATTGGCGTTGTTTAAAAAAAAACACCAGTATTCAATTTAAATTAAGCTGCATGATTATTATTTTTTCAGAATCAAACGCAACATTTACCTTTATTTGCTGGAGCCTTTTTTAACGAAACAACAAGGGTTGCCACAGCTTTGAGAACAAATGATATTTCTGACAACCTGTACCTAGAAAACAGTGCTATAGTCATCTTTTTTTGAAAGTGCTTAAGACATTTGGAATAGCAAAGCAATAATTTCGTGCGATAGACTTTACCTAGGTAATGGACATTTCCCACTTCGACGCTCGTCTTCTATGTATCTTTTTAGAACTTCTTGAAATCTATGCAAGAGAGCAGTGACTGCAAGTCGACCAGCGATACCACCTTCATCTCTCTCTGACATACTATCGGTGCTATTTTCAATCTCACTATTTAGACCGTCAAGTAATGAAAATTGGAGTAGAGTTTCAAAACACGTTTTTGCAAATTCTTCTCTTAATTTGGGTTCTACATTTTTTTCTGTAAATATATCAATTTTTTGAAATTTTAATTTTGTTATTAAAAATTAATTTTTAAAAATTAAAAAGCTTAGTAAACTCACCTATATTAGAAGTAGCTGAATGAATAGAGCCTTTATTCAAAAGCATTACAACTCGTAATATAAATTGGTGTGGAATGTGCTGTGAATGTGGTAAAACTTCGTCTCTTAATAGCTCCATGACTTGACAATCAACCGCTTCATCTGCTTGAATTTCTTCCACTCCCCGATCTGCATTCATAGCACTAAATAAAAAGTAATAGAATTTTTGTTAAATTTTATTTTTTTTATTAAATGTAATTTACTTTTAAAAATTAATATTAATTTACCTAGAAGGAAATAGAAAGTGGTCTAGAGTATCTGCAAGTTCTTGCCACATATTTTGAAAATAATCAGGATAGTTTCTTGCAAGAGGTAAGCCTATATGTAAAATAGCTAAAAGACTCGTTACAGCTAATTTCCACGTTGTATGCGAAGGACAGGCGTATTTCATAGCCAGAGGAACATGAAGTGCTTCTATAATATGTTTTAGGATTTGACCCTCGATCACAGCCATCTCATTTGCGGTCTTTTGGTATAAATTAACAACCATAGTCAGAGCTTTTTCTCCAAAAGGCACATAATTCATAGTAACCCAGTCGGCCTAAATATATATTATACAATAAAATATAGAATTTAAAAATAAAATTTTTATAGTAGCTTGATTTTGCAAAAATAAATTTTGCAAAGCTAAACACTTACAGATAGACCTCTGATTTGGGAGATGTGCTTTGTAGGAATTTTTCCGTATGTGGGTGCTTCACACGCTAGTTTTGAAAAATAGAGTAATTGTAAGAAAATTGGACTGATCATAGTTTGCAAATTTTCAGATGTAGCCAATGCCTCCTGAAAATTAATATATAAACAAAAGTTAATCGCGTCAATAATTAAAAAGATTTTTTATATCTTTAGCAGATCTTGAATATTGCACCTTTTGCATCAGCTCCATTGAATGAAGTATGCCATCTTGTAATTGCGTAAGGACTACGTCGGGTACAGTGGGCAAAATATAGGGTGTTGACTCTCCGTGTACAGGCACAGCAACTGCATTTTTCAATACAAGGCATAATTTTTGCAAGTCACTAGCTGAAAATCTAATAGAAGGAATAGTGATTCATTACAGTAAATTTAATATATTTGTATAATAAAATATTTTTTTAAAAAGGGGCTTTCAGTAACTTACTTGCTTTTTACGTGTTGAAAAACAGCAGGGAAAATTTGAACTAATGCAGCAAGAAAAGCCTGCGAAGGAATGTAGGGTTCTATTTCATTTTCTTCAGGTGGACTTGTACTTTCAAGACCAATGCTCAGCCAAATGCGCCAAGCGACAATCCACAATGATTCTGAATCTTCAGACTGTACGGGATCGTTATTGTCTATATTTTTAGGAAGATATAAAATCTCTTGAAAGGATTTTAAGGCAGCTAAAGATACCTAGTATTAAAATATTGAAATCAACAAATTTGTTAGCTATAAATTTACGAAAAGTCGTTATTATTATGTAAAATACCTCATTATTTTTACTCAAAGCAGAATTTTCAATAAATTCTAATAGAAGTGACCATGCTCGCGGAAAATCTCCTAACATTTGAAGTAACTGTCGTTTTGTATTGAAAACTCTTGCAACGCCGCTTAAAGTTAATACCTGCAAAGCCGAAAAATAAATGTGAATAGGTTTATATCATCTTATAAAAGTAACAAAAAAGAAATTTTAATGATAAATTTTTTCAATTTATTTAATAATTTTATTAATTTTATTACGCAATTTAATTAATTAGAATAGTTTATGATTATTTAAAATTACCGAATATCAAATATTTTTAGTACAAATTTACATGTATTTCAATATTAATTTAGTCAGTAAAGATCATTAAAGCAATTTAGCTTTGAAAAATTATTATTACTCACTATATTATTTTTCTTATTATCTTATTGTAAACTAGATTTTCTATAAATTAATCTAGCTTAGAAATTTATTAGTAGATAATAAAACGTGTATTACCTGGGTTTCTGCCCACTGCTTTTGAGCGGTGTTTCTGCTGTGATGTATGAGAATATTTCCCGAAGTATCAACTTTCTCATTACTTGCAGAACTTGACAAATTTCTAACTTTATCTAAGAGTGGAAATAGGACTTGCCACAGTACGGCTTGCCAAGTGGGTTGATGTAGTAAACTTCCATGAGCAGAAATTGTTGAAAATAGAGTTTGACTAGCGGATTTACGTACTGCTGGTCGAGGATCAACACATAAATCACCCAATCTCGCATACAAGCACATCCAAAGTTTATCAAAAGGTGGCATATTCGTCGTTCCAGGAAAATCGGGAAACACAGAAGCAGAGTCACCTCGTAGTGAGGCACATATTTTTTCTTGGTTTTGGTAAAAGTAATCACTTATATTCCACTAAGAAAAATTTGAAATGTTATTATTAATAAACAATAAAATAACTGGTAAATAAAAAACACACTAAATCTAAAGTAATAAATGCTGGAGTTCCTTGGGCTTATTAACTTAAGATCGATATTTTTATTTTATATACAAAGGATTTATTAAAAAATATGCCAAGAGTATTAATTGTACTAATAATATTATGATAATTTCCTCACGCAATTCATGAACTTGTGCTAAAAAAATGAATTTAAATCTTGATAGAGTAGCTATCTACATATTATTGTAAGTTATCTTTAAATTATATTTAGACAGTTTATGTTGCTTTTGTAACTTGGAATATGAAATTTGAATACATTAAATAAGAAAATTAAAAAAAAATCAAGAAATTGGATTTATATTAATTTTTTTTTTACCATCTGACCAACGGCAGTTAATGATATGTTTAGCTCTTGAGTTTGTGAGCCAAACTTAGCTGCTGTATCAACACAGAGTGGAAGGCACCTCCAAGGCATCACAGGTAAGAAATCTGTCACAACTAACTGTAAACATTGAAAAGCTATGCGAACCAAAGATTCTCTGTAAAAATCAAGCATCAATTTTATTTATTTCAAAAGTTCAAAACAAAAATAATTTTCTTAAATTTCAATGCTTACGTATGATGATCAGAAACTGCACCAATAATTCCTAGCACTAAAGGCCAGCCATGAAATAAAGTTTCCCCAGCACCATGCAAAATCTGCAGAACACATTCTAACTGTCTCTGTCTGACATCTGCATGTCGTACAGACGATAATTCAGATAATGGTCCTAAGAGCAAAGTTTGTAATTTCTGTAAAGTAAATAATGTTGCTTTAGAAATATACAAATGATAATTAAAAATTAATGAAAACTATAAGCAAATAAATACTTGATTATCTCGAAGAGGTTGAGGATACTTGTGTTGAAGGGCAGCTTTCACTAAATAAGTAATAGCTTCTACACCCCATTCTCTCATACGAATGTGGGGATGTTGACACACTTCTAATAAATGGTTTGTTAATGGTCTCCATAAAACTTCGACCCTAGGTAGATTTACTAGTCCAGTTTCCAAAAGCTTAGCTACTGCAAATAGTGATGGTTCCTGCAAAAAGTAATGCGTCACAATTATACGTAAGGAAATTTTTTTTCAGGATTTTTCATTTTTTCCCTTTAAATATTTTTACTTATTAGTTGTAAAACTTACTCTGTTGGTATACGCTAATTCCATAGCTTCTTGACTAAGCTTGCAAAGTGCATCAATGAGATGGTGTAATGCAACGTCGTCAAGATGTTGGCTACTCTCAAAAAGTCGACTAAGCATAGCACTGAGTACTGGTAAATCAGCCATGACAGCAGTGGTAAGCATTGCGTTAGAGTCCGCAGCAGTTCGTCCTGCTTTCAATGAACCACCTGTAGATGGTTTAAGACCAAGAATCCAAGCCAAGTGTTGAAGAGTTGTAAGAACAAGATGCCACGCACTACCCAATATACTACCATGACAATGAGCTAATAGTAATAGGGCGCGCATGCACTGCAGATTCTTTACAGTCAGCATAACTGGTCCCTGTTGAGCACCTGTCGAGCCCAATTTTTAAAAACGAAATGTTTTGAATTTTTATAATATAAATTTTAAAAAGTAACGGCTTTATGAAAGACTCAGAATAACAAACTTACCAATAGGTAAAGAAGCTGTAGGCAGTGGTGTTCCTACTGCAACTACCTGTTGCCTATAATCAGACTCATTAAGATTCGCTGGATTATACTGTCCTCCAGAGTTTGTTCCAGAACCTCCGTCTTGTTGATGATTCTGCTGCCTCGCAGCGCTTGGAATACCCTGAGGAGCACTGTAAAGTACAGTAAGGGCATAATGTGGTGGCAGTGAGGCCTTGCAAATAGCGGTAATGAAAGCATCGCGAGGTGTATGTAAATCCAATAAACCACAAAGCGAGGCAAATGTTTGAATTTCTTTAAGAACATTTTCTGTGGCTGATTCGTCGGTGCTTGCATCGATGAGTGGACTTAATGCTGCAAGTAGGCCACACCAGCTTGAATTTATAAGTTGTATATGCAATTTTCGATCATCCTCGCTCGGTTCGTAGCGGCGCTCGACACCCTCCTCTCGGGGTCCAGTAATGGCCAAAGAAATCGAACGAATTATATCCAATAAACAAGCGTATGCAATACTGATACCATAGCCGTCAGGAATTTGAGGAGCTTCCACTTTGTCCAGCATTTCTAGGCTGCAAAGAGTAAGAAAAGAGTATAATATAGGTAAACTGTAGTTTAATTGACAAAAACGTTGTAGTTACAGTAAAAAAAAATTTTTATGGAAAATTATATACGTTATTTTAACTGTAAAGCGAGTAAAAAAAACTTACTATGTAGATTTAGCTTGACCACTCGTAAATGTGGCTACTACGGGGAGCCAAATTCCTCTCGAATAAAAACCAGGCTGTGGCGTCACGCCTGGTCCTATAGGCATTCCTGCTAATAACGCTGGAGCTGTACCTTGAGCTATAGGCGCTGTTGAACCTAACAAAAAGTTGGTCCAATTTGATTTTTTAGTACTACGCTTTAAATTTACAAAAAATAAAATTTATTACTAATATTCATATTAAACTTTATTAAAGAAAAAACTTTCTAATTTTCTATTACAAACTATATATAAATAAATGTTTTTCATTTCATAAGTACTTAATAAAATAATTTACATAGAAATTACTAACCTGCATTAGCCTGAACCATATTAGGATTCACAAAAAGACTATGTACATAGGCACCTAAACTGTTAACAATATCTTGAAAGATATTAGTAGCATGCGGTTTTAAATCATAACAATTACAGAAACTCGTCAATAAATCAGCTTGCACAGTCATTTTATGCAAAACTTCCAAAGCCAAAGCACGCTGCCATGGCGGCTTATCGGGATCCAAAAATTTAACAATCAAAGATAAAAATATTTCACACTCTGTTACCTAAAATAGTTTAAAAGTGTTACTTAGTCCATAACTTGCTAAATTTTGCTCGACAATTGGCTATAAACTTACCAACAACGAGTGATATTTTTGAATCAAAATTGACACAACTCTGAGTAATCTCATACTTATAGGAAAATAGGGTTTATCAAGAGGTGTTGCTTGTTGTACCGAGGCTGGTACAGAATTCCGATATTTTATATTTGGTGAAAATAATTTTATAACAAGAGCACAAACGCGTTCCTTTAGAAGGAAACTGAATTCTGGGTGCTATTTATAAAAACAGATAAAAAAATGATTGTACTATGCGTTATGATCTAAAAATATAATTTAAAATAGTACTTTTCCACACTCCATGCGCAAAACTCGGTCACACGAGCATAGAATCACTTTTCCGCACTTGTATCGAAAAGTACTGTTCTCGCACTAGTATCGAAACGTACTATTTTTCTTACCTTAAAAAATACTGAAGAAAAATTTGTTAAGACAGACTCAAGTAACTCCAGACCAAAAGTACGTGTCATTTCAGTAATACCTATTAACCAATATGGTTGATCAGCATTAACTAATTGCACTAAGTCCTTCAAGGAAAAAAATTGTAATTAGTGTTACAAACTTGGAAAAATTGCATATGATAATAAAATATATCAGCAAGCAAATAAAAAATAAAAAAATCAAACCAATTCTTATAAGTAAAAATACTTATTTATCTTTATAGAATGTTTTTTATATTAAAATATTAAGATTATTTGCAATGTTATGCAAACAAAATTTTGAATTCAAAATAAAGCTTTCCTCTCGAAAGAATATAAAACTGAATACAAAAATTATTTTTTTTTTATTTAATGTATATAATACTTTTGGAATCACAAAAGCATGTACATAATTTTTAAATTCTTACTTGAAACATTAAGTAAGCATCAGCAGCACAAGGCCTGAGAGCTTTTGGTGCTTGATTTGTGGGTACTTTCAATTCCTCCAAATTGCTCTCTTCCTGTTCTGGTGGATCTGCACACTTATCATCTTCTGCAACCACTCTTTCAAACACTAAAGAAACTAATTGTCTAACAGTAGCTCCTGCAGTATTGATAGTGGTAGAGTCCTTAGTGAAATGAAGTCGAAAACATAGTACCAAATTCTGAAAATGAAATATTGAATATGTAACATATTTATAAACTAGATGTTTTCCCTACTGTTACTGTTTACTATGTAAAGCATATATTTTGCATATATATATTTTGCATTATTGACTTACTCTTGCCAAGGTATCTCCATGAACAAGTGAATTACTGGTAAGCAATAGGGTTACTGTTTGTAAAACTTTCACTTCTTCAATGCCAGCTTCCATTAATGTCCACAATGCATCAGTTACGTATCTAGCACCCTTTTGATCAATAGCTTGTTGAGTTATCAGTCTTTGCATCGTGCTTAGGCAAAACTAAAATACAATATGTTTATTATAATGATTATAACGAACTTCTAAAAAAGCTATTTAATACTTGACTGATATTATTAATTTTTTACCTTAATAATCTTTACATCTTTACTTTCGCAACCTTGGACTAGGGGATAAAGAATTTGATTAACAACATAATATATTTGTCCTGGTTGATTGTTAGACGATGCTTGTCGTAGTTTAAGAATTCCTTCTTCGCATGACTGAAAACAAAGAAATCAGTTTTATACAATGATTTGTAAAAATATATTAGTAGACAAATTTTTTTTAAATCATATACATGATTCAAATTATAATAAACAAAAAATATTTGTGGGGGTATATAAGTAAATCTAATAAATATTATCTCTAATTGTGTGTGAAAGTAGATTACATCTTCATTAATTTTTAAAATCATAATAATAATAATTGCAAAACGAAATTATAAAAAATTATTAATTATTTACATAATAGGGAAAATATTCTAAAAAAGACTTTTATTTTGATAATATCCTTATTTACATAGATAAAAGAATAGTGGAAAGATTATATATCTTTTATTATACACAAATGTAAAAATTGAAAGTTCTAGCAAAAAACATCTTTTAAATATATATTTTACGATAAGAGCTTTATTACAGTAATTTAAACCTTCAAATGCATGATAGATCATAAAAAAGATTTATAAGCATATAAAAAAGCACTATTCAACAATACCTTTTACCTAGGGAAAAATTTCATTATTTAAGGTTTTCATATCCAATACACTTTTCAATACTTCTAGGTAATATAAAACAATAAGATCTAAATGAAAAAGATTTGTGCAACAGAAAAAGTAATAAAAGTACAATAATATCAGAAAATGATTTGTAATTCTGACCTCTTTGATCTGCGGATACTTCTTCTTAGTCTCGGAGGCAAGGGTCTTAAGATCAGCCTGCAGAGACTCGAAGAACTTGCCAATGCCTTCCTGAGCATTGCCTCCAGCACCTGCAGCCGACATGATTCTCCTTCAAGAAAAGTAGCACCCTCGTATCCGATCGTCTCTTTCTCTCCTGTATATTATTTATTGAAATACGTGCTCGTCGGACTCATGTCGAGCTGTTGTATTCGTTTTTCGCGAACTCTGGATGGCACGGCCTCCTGGAGTTGAGGGAGAAAATAAGTTCGTGTGACTCTTAGCGTGACGGCTGACAATCATCAAGTGCAGGCTGAGTTGGCATCACGTCGCACCGATTATCACACGAAATTGACAACGAAGCAGTGTGCGCTCCCGCTCCTTCTCTGACTGGACTCGGTGACCGCTCGGCCCGTTTTCTTTTTCTCGACTAATTTTCTTTTTTCACTTTTTTCTTTTTATTGTTACAACTTGCTCGCACACACAGTCACAGTCGCACTTTTTGCACTGTGCAGCCGTGCACCGAGCACGTATGTGTAATCAGCCAGCTGTCAATTTTATAGGCGCGATTTCGGATCGCACGAGGCCTATGAGGGGCGCTGTTACTGCTCTTGTTCTTTGGCCGGATCGCCGGATGGGCGGCTGATTTAAAAATGGCGTTGCATTGTTTACAATCAAATAAAAAACTGGGTTGCGATTCATGCATCTGTCAAAATTCATTTTTTTGTGTACTTTCGTTTTTTCTTCGAGAATAGAAGGATCAATAAAGTTTTTCTATATTAATGGATCAAATTTAAAAAAATATATTTGAATTTTTTTTTATAATTCCTTATACTATAATAGAAAAGTAACGTTTATTATAATATATTGTTTAATAGTAATAGCAATTTTTATACAACCATTATATCGCACCACGCGCTCGGCAGCTGCTAAACATAATTTAAAGTTTTGTTCATAAGCATTCATAGAATTTTCGACCAATATTTGGCACAATCAGGTGTAATTAAAGCTGTATAGACACCTCTTTGTTTTAAGGATTTTTTGGAATTGTGGGTTATTGGGTTATATATATATACATAAATAATACATCTGCTTTAAAAAAAATTTTTATAATAAATGCTTTATTGAATTAAATTATTATTTTTACTTTCTTTTATTAAATATTTATCAAAAACATCCGTTTGTTTTATAAAAAATTCATTTGTTAAAGGCTTGTTTTATTATTAGAACTGCTCAGCTTATAGGCCCACTAGGCAAATTCAGATTTTTGCAACAAACAATTGTATATTTAAACCTCCTCATTCCAAGTTCAGAATACACTACTGCTTTTTGAAGTCAAACTCCTACACTATAATAGTTCCGAATACGGATATTCATTTATTTCCATATTATAATTATTTGAGTTATTTTATATACAATGTAAAAATTTAATAAAATAAATAAAGATGAACATTTCGAACGATTGCTTCAAAAACTACTCAAGCATTTGATAAATTACGTCAACATAAAGCAAACTGTTTAAATTTTCATCGTTAAAAAAATGAATAATCTATCCTTCAAAGCATTGGCGCCTTATCGATCCTCGATAAAACTTCCATAGTTCCATCTAATAAGCCTCGGACTCGGGCGCGCATTGGCTATGAATGAGACGCAGATGAACGACTTTTATATTCCACATATACGAATCAACACTACACACACGCATAAGCTTAAGCTGCTGGATTGTGGGACTGTGGGAGTGTGTGTTTCATTGTCTCTCTGTCCGCGGGCTGACGATAAATTTCGGAGCAGGTAGATACAGCACCCTCCTTAAAATGCCGTGCACTCTTTTTTGACTTTGCGTTCCCTTGCTCGAGAAAAGAAGATTCTCCGCATTCGAGTCCACAAAATTAACGCTCGATACATCTGCAGTGCGATACAATTCATTCAAGAAATACCTACCGAGCTCTCACATTTTTCACTTTCGAGCTCGCCTGCTAAGATTGCGTGGTGTTCTTACTGCTTTATATTCGGGCTTTTTTTCAGAGAGGAATAACCGCAATTAAGTACCATGGCGATGACCAGAAGAGCAAGTCATGCGGGTAGCTGGTACATAGAGAAAGGTAATTCTTTGTTGTTTCTTATTTTAGATGTAAATATTATCTGTGGGAAGAAGTAAGCTCAGCGATCTAAAACGCGAGTTTTTTTTAACGTAGCGAGTATTTTTTTACTATTTTTGTTAAATATTGAAAAAGAATTTTAGAAATGATTAATTTAAAAAAGATGTTTATATTTGCTTATTTTTAGATTGAATGGTACATAAAATTTCTATTGTTTGTTTGTTAATATATTGTAACTGTATTTTCAAGGTTTTGAATTGAACAAGCAATTGGGAGAGTGGTTGAATGTAGCTGACTTGACTCATGGACCAGCTAGAGCAATTATATCACCGTTAGTACATTTTTTGTAATTAATTATAATTATATAGAATTTTTAATAAGAAATATTTTTTAATTGAAGGCATGCTGGATACAGTTATTGTGGAGCCTGTGCAGCCTTTGCTTATCGTCAAATCAGTCCTGTTGTAGTGTAAGTTGATCAATATTTTACAAATCCTTTTACAAATAAAAAGAAAAAATGATTTATTTAATTAATGAAAAGTCTAGACAGACACTTTAAATGAGTTTTAAGTTATTCTGAACTTGATAGTTTTTAAAACATTCTGATTATTGAGGCACAAAAGTAAAATTGGAACACATATAAAGTGTAGGTTTATAAATAGTAAAAGTGAAAAATTTTTTTATTCCTATCGATGGTGACTTAAAATGACAGACTTGCTGTTATGCAGCCGCAAGATATTCATTTTAGGCCCATCCCACTTTGTCAGACTACCAGGTTGCGCTTTATCGTCAGCTACGACCTACAAGACGCCATTGTATGACCTGCACATCGACCAACAGAGTTATTATTTTATTTTTAAATTTATTTAGTTTCTTATAATATGAAAGAAATTATATTAATTTTAAATATTACAGTTAACAAAGAACTTGCAGATACTGGGCATTTTGAATGGATGGACATGGAGACAGATGAAGAAGAACACAGTATAGAAATGCAGTTGCCTTATATTGCTAAAGTTATGGAAGAGTACGTTTTCAAACTTATTTTATTTTTTTATACAATGCTTCCTCGAACAGAATATAGCTTTATTAAGTTATAGTCCTAGATTTCATACACAAATTAAAAAAAAATATTGTTTTATTTCAGTTTTAAAGATTCCTTTACCATTATTCCCATTCTTGTTGGATCTTTAAGTGTTGAAAGGGAAGCCTTGTATGGAAGATTGTTAGCACCTTACATGGCTGATCCACAAACACTGTTTGTTATATCTTCAGACTTCTGTCACTGGGGTCAACGTTTTCGTTACACCTATTACGACAGATCTTATGGTGCTATTCATAAATCTATTAAAAATCTAGATCAAATGGTAATTACCTCTTCTTACTTTGTTCAAACAATATATAATTGAGGAATATGTACACTTAAAGACGATTATTTTCATTTCTGCAGGGTATGGATATAATAGAAAACTTAAATCCTTCCCAATTTACTGAATATTTAAGAAAGTATGGGAATACTATTTGTGGCAGACATCCAATAGGAGTTTTACTACAGGTAAAATTATTAGTGTTATAAAAATTATATAATCATATAAAGCAATAAATTTTAAGTTAAATAAACAATTATAATTTGAAAAAATAATCAAATTTTTAGGCAATACAAAGTATGAAAGACAACAGCAACGGTCAACGAATGAATTTAAAGTTTCTGAAGTATGCTCAGAGTAGTCAATGTAATAATATGAACGACAGTTCTGTCAGTTATGCCAGTGCTTCTTTGGTGCTAGAGTGATAATGACGCCAATTATACCTCCTGCCGTTAAAAGCGTTCAATGCAATATTTACACGTAAACGTTAGTTTTAGGCAAAATTTAACAGAAGAAACTATTAAAAAAAAAAAAGCAGAGAAAGAATATAAATTCCTTCTGCACATCCAATCTTAGGTGTCTTTTAGACACAAGTGAATTCATTGGGCAGAGCTTGAAAAAAGGCCTCTTCCAAATGGTACCGATATGTGATACCATACTTACACACCCATACTTAAACCTATAATTATTTTCATATAAGAGACACAATTTACATTTTCTAACGTACAAAGAACATGGATATATAAAGAACGAGGTAGGAGAATAGTAAAAAAAATAATTGTGAATTAAAGACTGACTTTTGTCATTTATGTTTAGTAAATTAAAAAAAAAACAAAAAAACTAGGCGTGAAATTAATGTTACAAAAACGCTGAGATTATACGTATTATATACGTACAAAATACACGAATGACTGCAGATGAATAGTGAAAATGATTTTGAGTTCTACCTCAAATTTTAAATCAGGTTCATTACAGTAGACAGTAAAATTCGTGATTATAGATTTTTAATTCAAAAAAAGATTGGAAAAAAACAGAAATTATTGATGTTAGGTACACATTTTTATCAAACACGTATTATTTAATTAATTAAAATAAATTTCACAAATGATTCTTTTAATATATTAGTCAATTTACACTAAGCATAAATTAATTGAATTGATATTCTCCTCAATTTTAATAGAAACTTTTAATTAAAAATCAACTTAAATGATGAAGATGTTGATCTTCAGTAATTATAATATAATTTTAACCACATTCTATTATTAAAATCTTTAAATTAATAAAATGATTTTACTTAAAATATAAAATTATTTTCAAAAATCGAAATATTTTTAATAAAAACAATTGCTTTTGAACTATTATGGTAACCTTTAATTCTTTACTATCACTTATTATTTCTATAGACAATTGAAATTTCTGCATAAAAAATATTTGAAAAAAATAAAGTAAAATTTGTTTGAAAATTATTTTTAAAAAGATTTTGTGTAAAATAAAATATATGAAAAAACCTGCCATTGGAACAAGCTGTTAAATAATTTGTGTAAAATTATATATATTTAATTTGATTCTAGGCTTACCTTGAAATTTTGAGCAGTTGTTACACTAAAATAAATCTAATGTTACAAGTTAAAAAATTATATTAATGCTTTCACATACAAAAATCATAATGTGACCCTGATGTACATCTTTTAGTTATGATTTTAGATTTAAAATATGTTTTAACTTAAAAAATGAACAATATTATAAATGTTTTTCAGTATAAATATATTCTGTCAAACTATTGGTTTAATTTTGAATTGGTTTAAAGTTTTAGTAAAAATTAAAATTTTTAGGAAAAGAACCAGTCAGATGCATTTACTTAAATAAAGCTTTATGAACAAAAATATTTGGCTGTTTATTACATTGTTTATAAAAAAAAAAACACTCATCCTGGAGAACTCTCATTATTCTCAGTTCTTTTTCATTTGATACATAATCACAGAAAAATTCATAAACCCTGACAGGATATAAGAATTCACTGATGTGTTATATTTCTTTTTACATTTCTTAAATCAATAATTTTTTTAATTACACAATGTTATTTATAAGTTCACAACACTTTTAGTTTATTTAAGCACTATCATCTGAAACATCAGGATTGTAGTCTGGATCATCATCATCATCATCTAGGTCTAGATCATCTAAGTTTTGGAACAAACTCTCATCCACTTTTACTGATTCACCTAAAATTTAAAAATTTGACTATTATTAAAAATATTCCCTTTTTAAAAATTAAAATTATATTTCTTTCTAACCATCTTCCAAGAATTTCAAATCAGACTGGTCAAGAGTCTTGTCAGTCATAAATAATTCTCTACCAGTAAGTTTCTTTCCTTCTCTTTCAGATAATTCTTTTCTTTTATTATAACCTGTTTCTTCATTGAACTTTTCTTTCCAACAAAGAAATGTTTCTACTGTAACTTTTGTTCCTTCAAACCTTTCCTGTTCAAAAAAATAATTATGTAAATTTAATAACTAATTTAATTTATTTTAATATTATTTTTAGAGTTCTTCTGTTTTTGAAATAAATATTTGCTTCAAAACTTAATGAGTGATTATGATTAAAAAATATGATTACTCTTTCAGCCTCTTCTTCTTCTTTTAATTTCTTAGCTGCACTTTCTTCTCGATTAAGTTTTGTTTTATCCCATTGAACATTAAGCCATTCTTGAGTCGCACTAACTAAAGTAAATACCATAACAGTTCCTAAATTTTCTGTCATTTGTTCATTTAAATATTCCATAAGATTATCTGCTCCATCTTCTGCAAAATTTTCTGATTCAACTATAGAAATTATTAATGGTTCATCTGGATATTTAGCTGTATACGTAAATTCTAATTGGCATGATAATCCATTATCAGAATTTGGCTCATATTCTTCTGATTTTATTGTTATTGCAAACTTATAAAATGGTGTGGTTTCTAAAACTAAAGAAAATTAATGAAAAAATTAAAATTGCTCTATTAAATTAAATGAATATTAAATATCAAAAACATAAAATCACAACTCACTTTCTAATTCACCACAGTAGATTGATTCTAAAGCTTCGATTTCAGTGGCCTGTTCATCTTTATAATCCATTTTTATTCAAAAATAAAGACTCTTCTTATAATATATATTTATATCCTTTTAATTTAATATAATAAATATATTTTTATATAAAACAAAATTAAAATCCTGATTTAAGTACATAACCTATATATAGCCCATTAACCTTTCTGTTTAAAAACTTTTCAAAACAAAGAATTACAGTAGAGTAAGTAAAAAGATACTTACTAAACTTTTTAACGAGATTTTCAATTTAATAAATTAAATAAAACTTATTCCGGTTACATTACTTAAGTCGGTCGACAAGCAATCTGTTCCCACATTTTTAGTGTTTTTCTTCTCTACAATTCTCATTTTCAGTTTTCACGCAGTCGCCTGTCGCTGTTGTCAGTCTTATACAGTAGAAGCGCGGTAATTTTGATCGGCCATGCCATAAGTGTAAACTTAAAAGTCTTTGAACAAGTCCAACATTTACTCAGATTTAATAAATGACATGCTTTAATTATAAATAGCACCCAAACAATAATAGCAATCAAACTTCAAAAACAATATATCTACAAGAAACGATTTATAATTTTTACTGCAACCTTTCTTGAAAATTTTTCAGAAAGTTTGTATGTTATATTAAAAACGGCTCTTGGTGATTAAAATTTCAAAAAATGAAATTTGCAAACAAAATTTAATGATGTATTTTAACAACAAAATTTACATTTTGACATAGAAAAATATAATTAACTTATTTATATTTAATTAAAGATGTTAATTATACTTATTAAAGCTACTTAAAAAATTGAATTATCATTATCATTAATTAAATTAAAATAAAAACTACCCAGTAAACAATTTCTCCATGAAGTTGTTTAATGTCCATCCGAAAGAGGTCTTTAAGATGAAATATATCTGAAAGAGCTCTTTCGGATGGACATCAGAGAACTTTAAGGAGAGATTGTTTACTGGGTAATAAAAATAAACATATATAGACGCTACTTTATCAGTTGTCAACGACCATGCTCGTAGTTCATTATTCGACGATTCGGCCGTCAGCCGGTCAGCGTCGGTCCCAGTTCCCAGTATGCAACAGTGTAGTCCCCACTCCACCCCAGATTGCGCGCGTCGTTTCTCCGTTAGAACAAAATCTAACCTCTAGCTGCCTTTAACAATATTCTATAGCTGATGCAGATGCACCTTTAGTCGAATCTATTACGAGAGCAAAACTGACAAAATGAAGAAGTGCGTTCGGCGTTAGACGTTTCATTTTTAATGCTGAATAGTGGTCTTATACTGGATAATGTACCATACTGCAGAGTATTCTTGAAGTCGCCACAGTCACTTAATCAAACGCATTTTGGCTATGATCAAAAGTCAACATGGAAGACAACGAGGACAGTAAGTATTGTTTGTTACTTGCGATTGTTTACATACAATAAATGTAACCTTTGCCTTCGAATATTGACCTTTGATTCTGTTCTGTAAAAGATTCCAGTGATAGTAGCATTATCTCTCTACCTATTGACGATCCGTACTGGAATGTCGAGAATAGTATAGCATTGGATTCGTTTTCCGATTTTGAAAACGACAGTGATTCTGACGGATCGTACAATCAAATTCACTTGTTCCATGAAATGAACAACATTTTTGCTTCTGACGACGACGACGACGACGACATGTCTGTACGTCGGCATATTGATGACGAAAATGATTCTATGAGCGAAGCAAGTACTATGGTGAATGAACCACTAACTCAATCTGGTACAGACACTGAAGTTGAGTCGAATCACGATTATCAAGAAGAAAGGGAGGATCGTGAAGTTCAAGTTCATGAAGAGGAAATTATACAATGTATGTAAAATAAATATATATTTTTTAGATTTAAACTTATTTTAAATTGTAATAAATTTTTAATCTGCATTTATAAGTGAAATAAGTTTTTGAAATTTATAGAAAAATATTTTGAAGGTACAATACATATATTGTTCAGACAAAGTATGAGAAGCTTCACATGTGCATTACATCTTTTTACATCATGTTTAGATTTTTTAATACATATTTTACTTTATACAGTACTATGTGATAGCAAAACTACAATTTTCTTTGTACCAGTCCTTGCCAAAAATACCAATTTTACTTCTTGCTCTAGCAATCAAATGTAGTACTTTTGGCCTGGGTATGGTAAAAAAGTAGCATATATACCATAGGAGAAAGTAGATTATCCCAAAGCATGTATTTGCTACCTAAGCACAAGACTTTTGGTAATTTACACGTGTTATGGACTTACTTTCTATTTTCCTCTCTGGGAGTGTAATACATTATTTCTGTTTTACAAATATTATTTGACTAATTATTAAAACTTCAGTTATATCACCTCTTTTTAATCATTTTTGCAGCTCAAAAAAAAATTAAATTAGATAATTCAGAAGAAAAAGTAGTACAAAACATTGCTAATGAATCAATCGATGAAGATCAAAAGTGTCCAATATGTTTAGAAACTTGGAGTAATTCAGGAGAACACAGACTTTGTTCCTTACGTTGTGGACATTTATTTGGATTAAAGTGTATAACTCAGTGGTTTGATATTGCACAAAATGCTAATGCAAGAAAATGTCCTGAGTGTAATACAAAAGCATCAAGAAGAGATATTAGAGTCTTATATGCCAAAAAACTTATTTGTATAGATACCACTGAATTAGAGAAATTGAGAAGTGACTTAAAAGAAGCTATCACAAGAAAAGATATCATAGAAAGAGATCTTAAACAATTTCAAACTAAAGAAATCCTGTACAAACAAGAAATAAATAATTTAAAGTTGAAAGTTAAAAATCTTGAAAAAACTGTAAATTTGGCAAATTCGGAGAGGTGTAATTTTGGTTCAATGCAAAATGAAAGTATTAATTTAAGACAATGTAAAATTATTGATATCTGTCTAACTGATACGTGTAGAGTTTTGGCCTATAATCCATGGCATAAAATCTTGATTGCTTCCTCCGGTAGTGGAATTAGTAGAGTATTTATGGATTCTGTATCGTATTCTTTGAACTATATGATTCATACTGGATCGATTAGAGACTTGGCTTTTCAAGAGCAGCATCCAAATACACTTTTAAGTGTTGCTTTTGATAAAAAAATTAATTTAACAGACATAAGAAATAATCTTTTGACTCATTGCTACAGAGGAGAAACAAATTTATGGAGTTGTTGTTGGTCAAATTACAATAGCCAAACGTTTTTTGTAGGAGGAGCAAAGGGTAATATTGCAGAGTATGATTTAAGATTCTTACAAAACAGTGTCTCATCCAATCAAAATATTGAAGATAGGTAATAAACTATACTTTAAGTACATAGTTTCTTAAGCTTACTTATTGAAAAATTTTAATAAATAATTTTATTTTAGATCTCCAGTTGTGTCTCTTGCTTCTGCAGCAATTCCAACAAGTTCTTCAGCTCCTCGTGGAACAGGTTATTTGGCATGTCAATTAAATTCATGTTATGCATATGCTTATAAAGAAGGTAATTATGTAGGAAATAAAATAGATGTTGAAGGACCATTCACTTCATTGCGATATAATGAAAAAGATGGTCACGTGTTGTTATCATGCCGAGCAAATGCTAGAAATCCTTCTGTAAGGCATTTAGTAGGTTCAATAGAAAAAATTGAAGATCAAGTACGGTTTAACACAGTACATTCATTTAATACTGGAGTTACTCAAAAACTGCTTTCAAGGCCATGTTATGCAAATTTAAAAAATGATACAGTGGTGGTAGCTCATAATGAAAGCCAAAATAGTATTGTAGGTTGGAGTATGACAACAGGAAAAGAAGCATACAATCTACCAGTTCCTGAACCTGTAGTTGATGTTTGCTTTTTTAATTGTGATAAAGCATACCAAGCTGTTCTTACCTCAAACAAACTTCTTCTCTACCAACATAAAGATACAAGTCTGTAATTATCTTCTTTATAAATAAGTTGTACATTAACATTTGTTTTTAAACGGCTGGACCATCAAAAAATTTAACTTCAACAGAAATCAAGTGTATATATTATGCTGAATGATAGTAATCAAGATTTATCATTTATAAACTTAATATTTTCTATTAAAACTCGTTGAATACAGTACTTTTTAGTATTTATATTAATTGACTCTAAAAATGTATATTTTTTTACTTTAAATGCATGATTTGATAACTTACAATTTACGAATTTATTAAAGACTGTCACACTTTTTTGTACAAATGTTAAAAAAAAATTTTTAGAAATATTTAGATAATAATTATAATTTTATATTTACATTAAGATTAATATAAATTTAAATAATAAAAGACCTCTTTGAAAAAAATCAATTTATTATTCTTCAAATTTAATTACATTGAATAAATTTTCTGTAATCATACAATTTTTTTTTATATTATTAAAAAGAACCGGTTTATTAAAACGTTTAATGTTTTAATGCATTATTGATGATTTCTTATAGTTCTTAACATAACTTGTATAAAATCAATAAATTAATAAAACATCGATTGACCTAAAAAAGATTTCACATCAAAGATCAAAGCGATGCTTCTAAATTTATTAATTTGTTATGTTTGAATCTGTACAAAAGAAGTACAAAATAATTGTGTAATTTTGTAAATTAAAAAAAACGTACAGCAATACAAAATTTTTAAATATATGTATTAAATCTAAATTTGAATTATTTAAGGGCAAATTTAAGGAAAAATATGGATATCTTAGTGTAAAATCTTCTTCGGTCTTTTTTTTGGACTTTGTACAATGCCTCAATGCTTTAGAAGACTGGATTAATAATTGTACTATATAAATGAATAAATGCTATGTTTTTCCTGAGTTTAAAATGTAAAACCACTCATTTTTATGAATTTAAATTTAATTATTTTTACATTTTACTTTGAAATAATAAATATTAATATCAATACTACAAAATTTTAAAATTCAATATCTGCTGAAACAAGTTAAAAACTTTTCATCTTTTTTTTAGACATTTTAATTTATTTTTTTACAACAATAATGTACAAATCTAAATAAACATAAAATTCATAAAATTTTTTAATTTGAAAATAACTCAATGTTCTATACAATATATAAAAGTTGGTACGCGAAGCAGTGGTTTACAAAAATGTATTCAACGTTTTATATTAAACGAAAATAACGGTTATAAACTTTTTCTAGTAAATTTTGTCTACTTTTTTAGATTACTAAGATTCCTCTAACTTTTATCACTGGATAATAAATTTAAATGAAAAAAGAAAAAAAAGAATTTTTTTAACCAAAACGGCAGCTTTTATTATAAATACTTCTTTCAAAACAGGTTAACCAGATACTCTGGCAACTAAATCAATATCACATATACAAAGTTACACTTTATGATATTATAAAATGAAAACAATAAACGTTTACGAAAAATCGCCTTCTGAGCATTTTTCTGCGAAATTGTTCTATACAATTGTGAGCAAGAACATCAAAGACAATGATTTTCTCGCGTTTTAATCGACTGCTCTTAAAGTACTGTACCGACTTGGAATTTCATTGGACTCATTTGACACTCCCACTTTTATTCATGTAACTCCACTTTTTCTTTTCTCTTGTCTATTTTACAAAATAAATAAACAACTATCGGCCGACGGATAAGAAACCGCCCAAAAATATCTCATTGGAATATTGTCGAGACTTTGATCGAGATTCTTATGATGAATGCATTTAAGTGCGATAGTTGCACGTAGAAAGATTTCGAGTTACGAAGTGAGTGATGAATGTGATATCGTGAGCTGTTACTAGACAGTCATTACTAACTAAATAGTTGTTCTGTGGCACGTTCCAAGTCCCAATTGTATGAGGAAAGCGCAACTCGTGCGTTATGTTCTTCGATACCCATGTCAGTTAAACGTCTAATTTTCTCATCTAATTCTGGCATTCTTGATGGCCCTATTAATGTAGAGTAAGTTTTCATAAAATTAAGTTTTGAAAGAATTTTTTATGTAATTTGATATATTTTTTTATAGTTAAGAAGAATAAATATTTAACTTACCACCTGCGTATACCGATGTCCAATGTTTAGCGGTTTGACGAAACATTTCTGGTTGTTCTTTGTATTGTTTGGCTACTACTGCATCTTGTGGATCATCTGGTTCAGCTGCTGATAGAAGAGCTTGTAAAGATAATAATACAGTTCGGAGAGTCATTGCTGCTGCCCTATAAGAGTATGCAAATGAAAAAAAAATTCTCATCTGAATTGATAAAAATTAATAATAAATTACCATTGGTCCTTTAATATATCTAAACAAATTGCCCCTGTTACTGAAGATATGTTAGGATGCCATATTTTTGTTATAAAACGAACCTATAATTAATATAAATATTACATATACTATTAAAATTAAAAAACTATACATTAAATTAAAAAGTAAAAATAATCAAAATAAAGTTTCTTGACATTAATGTATTCCTCTAACTGACTTTTTTTGAGTCTAATTTGCTTTTGATACTTTTTTAAATTACCTTTTTAATTTAATATTTAAAACTTTTATACTATAAATAATTTGTTATATTATAAAAATTATAAAAATTTGTTGAATACAAGCATTTATATTCCTTTAGTTCAATTTATTGTTTTTTAACAATCTTTTTTGAAGTTCAATAAGTGCATATTAATTAAATCTAAAAAAAATATACATACTTTTGGTGGATTGAATGGATACGTTTCCGGAATTTTTATTTCAAGAATAAAATTTCCACCTTCATATGGTGTATCTGGAGGTCCAGCTATTTCGCCTTTTAATTCAACACAACTGTCATTAACAAGTTCAACTTTTATTGAGCATTGTGCAACCTGAAAATATTTAAAACAAATTTGTTTACAGAATATAAGAATACAAAAACCAAAATATGCTTTATGCAATTAATTATTGTATTTTATTTATATTTGGTTAATAAATTAAAAGTGATTATATTTTTGAAAATAAATGTATTAAAAATGTAATTCATGAAAAGAAAGAGATATTATAAATATCAAAATATAAATAAATCAAAAAAGCTTTCAAAATAAGCTTTGAAATCATCTATTCTTTTTCTAAAACTTTTAGCTGATAATCAGTTGTTTTTCTTAATTGCTGTCAAAATTAATAGACAAAAATTATGAGATATATGATGGAATCTCAAAAATTGATAAATAAATTGCTACAATATGTAATAATAATAATAAGATAAAAAATCATAAAATCCCCTGCTACTTCAAATTGTCAGAAGAGTATTTCAATATAAAAGTGATAAGAAGTTAACCCTTGACACTCCTTGTCTAAATCATGTATAAAACTAGAGTGGAAATGCTTGTACTGATAAATATGTTTGCGTCACTCCCAGACACTCCTACAGTTTTGTAATTAATATCAAAGTATTCCACGTGGGGAAGAAACTATAAACATGCTTAATATTCCTGAAGAGTTCGAGCAAGGCCAAGAGAGAACTGAAGAATCAGTTCTAGAGACAGTGAACGAAGCAACTGCAGAAATGGACAGGAAAAAAAGTAAGAATATTAATTTAAATTTTGATAAAGAAAATATTTTGAATCGGAATTTTTTTATGTAACTGTAAATAATAAAAATTTTATTTTTACTTTATAAAAAAGGACTTTTTTAATTAATTTAAATTTATTATTACTTGAGTTTATTTAAATTTTTCTTATATTCTATAAATTGATAAGAAACCACATGACGATAAATTTCGTTCGTAAAAGTTATATTTCAAAAATAAGCTGTTAAAAACTGACCATGTGTTACATTGTTTACACATACAAACAGTATCGGTAAAGTAGAAATTTGGCGGTATTTAATTTTTTTTTTATTGTCAAGACTAAGGTAAAAAAATACATCGGCACAAAAATTTGTTTTAAATAATTTATGGACAAAAAATAAAGTACATATTTATTAATTTTTTTTAAAACCAAATCGCGCAAAATTTGTAGATATAGTTTGAGCAAAATTAATTTTTTTCGATAAAGCTGTTTATTATTTTAATTAATGAGGTGAATATTATTTATCTCAGATTTATTTTACTTTCTGATCTGACCTAACAAACTTTATTAGCTTTAAACACTAAGGAGTCACAAGTTATCATTTACGCAGTTAGTAATAAAAAATAGTAAAATTAAAGTAAAAAAAATCGACGAAAATTTAAGTTACTATATATTTGTCCATGTTGAAGTTTATCGAGATCAAAGTAGGATATACATCCATCTAAGGAAAATGCAACCAAGTGCATACAAATCTCGATTTAATATTGTTTAGTCTAGGCACTGTGCCCAGACGCAGCCAACAAAAAAATTGTTAAAAGTGAGATCTCAGCGTTTGAGGTTATTCATATGTTAGTTTTGAATCTAACTAGCCATAGCGTTCAAACATAAGGACACTAATAATCGACTAGAAATTGACGTCAACTTAGTAGCATCACAAGACGAGAGCGATAATTAAAAATTACAAGGGCGCTCTAGCGAAAAGCTTGTGTTAAAGGATGCAAGCCATCGTAGTTAAAAGTTGCCAGTCATCAAAGTTCAGACAATAGACAGTAAAATTTGATCCGCTGCCAGCTGACCAAACACAAAGGGAGTCGCGACTCGCGACGCTGGTCAGGGAAAGCAAAAATTTGTGAAAATACCAAATAGCCGCCGGAGGTCGACGACTTGTTCGAGCATCTAATGGGGATTATGCAATTTAACGATCCAAAAAGGCGCGTAAAACCGGGAGACTGCGATGAAGGCTCGAGCAACACCCGCAAATGAGTGGGCTGTAAACTCACCTCCTCGCTCTTTATAACCTCTTTGAATTCTCGCTTGATCCGCTGAGCCGCAATATTCGTCGCCATGACTTGTCTGAAGCAGCTTCTCGCCTTTTCCGAGGTGTGTTAGTACGTCGTAGTTGCTAGCAGAAGGTGGTAAGCTCCTTCGAGGGCTAACCGCTCGTAGCAAGGGGTGAAGCTACAAACAGGAACGGGAGAGGAACCACAAAGGTGGTCAACACACCAATGTCATCGTCTCCTTGCTTACACACTTTGCGCGCGGGTGAAAACAGCTCGGTTTTAGGTTTTTCTCGGCTTATTTTGTCCGTCTTTCCTCGTGACGCGCCGACTTCTTCCAATATTATCACATGCGCGAGAGCACTTGTCCTGGCGGTTTTCAAAACGTATACGAAACCCAGTGTGTTGCACGTTTTTTGTGCGCGGACGATGCTTCGCTCCGACCCGCGTATGTGCGAATTTGCGCGTGTTGGTGCGAAAGCAGCGCACACCGTGTGGTTGGAGAATCAGATAGAGAGCACACAGTCGCAATTCACGATTCGATTACAGGAGCGGACCCGAGCCTGCCGCTACCGCTGTCCTGACGTGGTTCTTGCTTGAGCACTGCTACCACGTGTGAGAGCGGGATGTTGCCCACCGACCCGATAGTTGCCAATTGTCTTTTTTTTGGGGACTTACACGCAGAATTTATACAAAAACGTCCTTCGCGTACCGGGTCGGAACGACGTGTGCGACGCGAAAAAAGAAGAGGAAAATAGTTGACTGTCAGGCCACGCTAAGCGACAATTCGCAGAGCTTCATAAAAAATTTTTGGATGTATGCGTGATTTGCTCTCTCTCTCTCTCTCTCTCTCTCTCTCTCTCTCTCTCTCTCCCCTCTCTCTCTCTCTCTCTCTCCTATCTACATCCTTGCTGGCGCGCTTTGCCTTTGAACTTGCGACAGGTGTATTGCGTTGCAGAAATGTGTGTGCACTTGTACGGGATGCGTAGTCGTACCTTTCTAATTAATGCAATTCATCGCGATGCAAGAATGAGCGTCAAACGCCCGATTAAATTGTGAGAAAGAGAGACACAACTTGTGTGGCGCGGTTGCATTTCTCGCCTGAACGAATTATTATCTACATGGCGCGCACTTTCAAATTGTTTATCCAATGTGTTTCCTATAGAGTTTTTAAAATTAAATATAATGAGACGAAATGAAAAACAGTAATTCAAGGCGTAAAAGGTTAACTTTCTAAATAAAATTATACATTTTTGAGATATTTACTATCGACTACTTTCTTGAACATTTAAAGGCAGCACTGATTCAGCGTAGCAGTAAAGAGAAGGATAGGTAAAACTTATCCTATCATCTAGCTTCAAGATTAATAGACGAAAAAATCTGCAAAATTACATTTTATATTTTCTGCAAACTCGGCATTTTTTATTTCACGATAAAAATTCTGTTATTTATTTATCTATTAGGTTAGAGAGGAGCTAAAATGAGTTTACGGAAAAATTAAAATTAAAATTAAAATTGCAGATTCTATTTTCTTTAACATAGAAAAAAATTATCTTATTTAACGCGTGTGCTTTACGGTACGAATCGTCTTGCCAAATTGAGATAGGACCTACAGTTTATACAGGCTTTTCCTTCAGAAGTGTATGCCGAAAAGTGTATCGTGGGATAGAAAGGAATGTCAAGCACAAAAAAATCTGATAATATTTTTTAATCTAATACATGGTGTTAAAAACTGATAATTTTCAATGTTAAGTGTAGGTCTATATTATTCTTAATAGATGAACATAAGTATGAAATTATCATTGAAAATTATCAGTTTTTAACTCTTTATGTTTCCATTCAGAGCTAAACATCAAATTGGTCGCTAATGTCTATTGCATAAAAAAATAACAATGTCGATATATTATTGTCAATACATTAACATAACAATGTATTTCTAATAATTGTTGAAAAAATACTTTTTCACAATATTCTGTTTAGACAAAATTCGTCGCCAATTAATTATGAAAAAGTCGAGGTGCGATCTAAAATTATGCTGAGTTCTTTGTTGAAAAGAATATCAACTTTAACCAGAATTAAATAATTTAACAAAAAGTCTTTGTTTTTTTTTAACAATAGTATTTTCTCTTCTGAATTAAAAATAGGACTATAAGGGTGCCAACAATAACACCGTTATTGTAAAATGATAAATTAATTTAA
Source organism: Ormyrus rosae (assembly GCA_035047165.1). Lineage (NCBI taxonomy): Eukaryota > Metazoa > Arthropoda > Insecta > Hymenoptera > Ormyridae > Ormyrus > Ormyrus rosae. The sequence continues at coordinate 20,078,794 of JAWWML010000001.1, read as the reverse complement.
TATTTTAATTTAAAAAAACATCTGATTTAAATAGTATTCTGTTTTAAGTTAATTTTAATTTTTTATCAAAAACGAAAACCAAAAAAAATAATTCCAAAAATTTCCTTGTACAACTATCATTCAACCACGCGGAAAAGTTTTTGTAGTAAAAGTTAACCAGATTATAAAATTTAAAAAAATTACCATAGTTTCTAGTAAATGGCAGAAATAAAAATTTGAAAATTTATTACATGTTTTGATCAAATTATTGTGCACTAATATATAATTTTAACTTCAGAGTTTGTCTTCGGGATGAACTTTCTTAATTACAATATCAAAGTTATTTAAATAATGAAAAGGCAGCATACCCATTCATCAATGATTTAATAACTTATTAAATATATCATGAGATATATTTAACACTGTATACAAAAACCTTTTTTAATAAAAAATGTTAAAACATTTTTGTAGAATGTTCTTATATAACTTAAGGTATTAATTTTCTTGCCTTGTTTTAAAAGTATTTAAAAGTATTTAAAAATATGTTTCTTAAATTTTTATCAGCTGTTTTACCAACGGAAAAGTTTTCGAAATCATAATTTACTATTAAACTGAATTGACTTAAAATTTTATATTCAAATTCAAGTAAAATACTTTTTTTTTAAACCAGTAATTTTCTAAGTCGAAACGGTCGACAATCCGAAGGCAGAAGAATCACAATAATACTCGAGCCCAGGTCCAAGTAGCTGTATTCCTCGTAAGATAAACCAATAAGCAAAACAAAGTAGTTAGTCAAGAGGCACGTTACGTAGCAAGCCTTCGGGAGATAGAGATAAATCAAGTTGAATGATCCGCCGAGGAGGGGAGGAAAGTAAAATTTCCGTGGTTCACGACAAACGTGTTTTGAAGGTGTGTTTTGATCGCCGTCGGAATCGACAGCTTCGTGGTGGTCGCGGTTGCGCATCATCTTCGCGAAGAGAATTACGTGATGAAAGATAGCGACTTGAGAAAAACGAGAGGAGATAGCTCGACTTATGTGTACTGAATAATTATCAGTGACGCGTTTTTACTTTAAACATTATACCTTTAGAGCTGGTTATTAAAAATGACCTTCATTTTCACATCACAACATAGAAGCAGGAATGCTTTGCATTTGTTTGTAAGATTATGTTATAAAATTACTTATCTTTAGGTATAATTATAAAGTTTTGTGCAAAAACGTATGATTGTAATAATGTAAACTAAAGTGGAGCATAGACTTTCATCGTTTCTAATATACTTGCGGTTGTCCGTTCATTTTGCAAATAGAAAATTAAATTTATTAATATAATTTAACGATCTATATAAGTATTTCAATTTTGTATTTAAATAAATAACGTACTTGAATGATTCTATTAAAAAAATTTTTCGAAATGTAAATGTGATTATACAAAAGAAAATATTAAAATTTTGTATAAAAAACAATTACTGTTATTCACAATATTAAATGTTGTCCAATTCACATTTATTTGTTTATTTAAATAAAACGGCGTTTAAAGTTTAAAAACTGGATAAGATGTGATTTATAATCTTTGATCAAAAAGAATAAAATTCATTGGAACAAAAGTTCCTTTACCCGCGAAAATGTCACGCAATTCCGGTCTACCAAGAAAAATGTGGGTACGTTTCTTTGCATTATTGCAACATCTATTGTGTATCATACATATAAAGATTTAAAAAAGGTAAACAACATTGTATATTAATACATGCAGTTTTTTAAACTGAAGTGCTTATATACATATTTCGTACAATAATGTCGCCAAGAAATGTACGTCTTTTTAAAATATTTTGAGTAAAACTTATATTATACATGAATTTTTGATATTTTGAGGTTAGAATTTAAAGTAAATGCTCGAATGAATGAATATTAAGTTATCAAAGATATCAATTTTATATTACAATGTAATCTATAATAATTATTAAGAGATAAAATTTATAAAATTAATTTATTTATATAAATCCTATTCTTGATTGGATAATATATTTGTAGATATTTATGCTAATTCTTTTTATATCAAAATCAAAAGCCCCACGCGAAGACTTACGTGAGATATTTTAAAACTTACTCGTGCTATATATCCATATCTACAAGCATGACGTATTTGAATACAAATTTCAGTGTTTACAAAAACAAGATTCTCTTATTGCTTTTGATTGAGATTGTCATCTTGAGGAAAATCCCATTTCCAGTGAAATATCATTTTCGTAATCCCGCTGGATAACCTTCTCTATCTCTCTCGTCGAATAATTATTAGTATACACGACACGAAGCAAATTTGCGCGCGAAAATCTTTGCAAACTCGTGCGCAGCATCAGTGCGCGTACGAGGGTGACTGGGTAAACGATTTGGGGGGTAAGGGTAGGAAAAGGCGGAGCGACTGATGCAATTATTCCGTCACTTCCGCTTCTAACATCTAAAAGCTGGCTGTGATTGGTTGATTCCGGCGTCTCGCAACTATGAGTTTGCCGGGCAACAGGCGCGCCGCCACCGTTCCCTCTCGACACTGTACTATATACATCCAACTGAGCGTTTTTTTGCCCTTCTCTCTCTCTCTCTCTCTCTCTCCCTGCGCGACGTCTACCGGGGCTAACCGACTATGTGTGCGTTGCTGAGCCAGTGATGCCCGTCTCGCAACCAGTGCGTGCCAAGAGTTTGTTACGCGCAAACTTGGAGAAGCCTCGCAGCCTACAGAGCAGAATGCCGAATATCAAGGTCTTCAGCGGCACTTCGCATCCCGATCTTGCCCAACGGATCGTCGACAGACTCGGCATCGACATCGGCAAGGTCGTCACCAAGAAATTTAGCAACCTCGAGACATGGTACATAAATGTTTTTTTTACCTTAGACGTGTTTTGGGGTGCACTCGTGGCTAGTAAGCCTGTTTTTGCAGCTTCGTTATTATAATTACAAACTTTCTATGCAATGGCCCCAACTCGTTCACCTGGCGACAAGGCACGGGATGGTACCCGCCGGCGCGTAACTACCGAGGAGATCGATGCCGCGCGTGCCATGTATTTATTCTCTGTCAATTTCCGCGACCACGTGCTCGAGCGCGCCAAGGTGTTGCGTGGTTTAGTTGAAGTAGAGCGGCTTCTTTCTTTTCTGCCTCGTGCGTCTGATACCGAACGGCCGCTTCTTCGTCGAATTTTCGAACGCGGCGTAGTATTTATTGTTTTACTTTCGCGAAATGCTTGTCTCAGGTTTGATTACGTGTTATGCGACTTACTGTTTGTATTGTAGCTCGCTGCCGCGAGAAATAATCATACCCAATGCCATTATGAATAAATTGAACTGAACTGATATTGATAAAAGTTGTTAGGTGTCTTTCATTTTTTTTTTATTTTTCGACTTACGGTTTTTGTTACACAGTGGATTAAATGCATTGTCGATCGAACGCTCGTTAAAATTTCGGCGATTTAATAATGTATTTATTACTTGTTTCCAAGACTGAACTTTTCAATGCAATTTTTTTTTCTTTTTTTTTTTTTTCGAGTGCCGCGCGACGTTTTGGATTAATTTGTTGTAGTAAGAGTAATAAAGTTTAATGACTTTTGATAAAGCACGAGATTTATTTAACAGCTGATTGTTATTCCGTTAAATTGAATTTCTATTCTTTATTATTTTTGATAAATCGCAAATTTTTCACAATGTTAATTTCTGAAATTAAATTTTTTTTATCGATAAAAAACTCATTATTAATAAAAAATTAATTAGTTTTAAAATTTAATGTATAATATATTTATAAAAATCTTGGGTTGACATAAATATCAAATCACTAGAATACTATATATAGGTGTGTCACAGAGTATGAATTAGTTTGATTACACTATCAGTTACATAAATATGAATGCCCTAATTATATTTAAGGTCAAAGCAGCATTATTATTTAATTTTTAATTTAATATGTACATACACTAATGACTGTCTTTTAAACAGTGTGGAAATTGGAGAGTCAGTTCGCGGAGAAGATGTATACATTGTACAAAGTGGAAGCGGTGAGGTCAATGACAACCTTATGGAATTATTGATTATGATCAATGCCTGCAAAATTGCATCAGCATCTCGTGTAACTGCCGTCATTCCCTGTTTCCCCTATGCCCGACAGGATAAAAAGGATAAGGTATGATTTTCCATTAGATTTTGATAAAAGTTTAATATCTGGACATTTAAACTTTTGTCTTTTCCTAAAAAAAAAATCAATGTGCACTATTATGACTGCATCTATATATTTATATATACATATATATATATCTTTTTCATATTTTAAAATTAATATCTTTTAGCATACACTAAGAATGAAATCGAGGGTAGCAATAAATTAATTTTTGTATTTAAAAATTTTTGATAATTAAAGACATTAATTTTTATAGTTCTTTATTTTTGTACAGATTTTTTGTAGTTCTTATGAACAAAATTTATCACATACATTTTTATTTTCTTTTAGTAAAAAATTTATATTATATAATTTAGTTATTATATTTGTTTAAATTTATTTATATTTCATTTATAAGTGTTAGTTTTTTTAAGTAATATGTAAAACCTTTTTAATATAATATTTTTAAAAGTTCTAGATATAAATTTCATCAGCAAATAAAAAGAATATGTTTTTTTATTTAAACAAATATTAAAGATGATTTTAAATAATAAAAAAAAAAAAAAACAGGAAATCTCTATGAATTCATCTGGTGCTATAAATTTGAAGATCAAGGTACATTGTCTCTTTAAATCACTTGCTTTAAAATGAATGTAGAAGCACACATATTTATTCTATTTTTATCTAAATTTGAGTATACCAATAGTATGACATTACTCTTGCTCAACTTTTGCAATATTGCTTAGAATAGCATTATGTAATTAAATCTAGTATATGTTATTGAGTAACCTTGCAACAATATTTACAGTCTATTGAACTAAACTTATTTATTTTGTTTTTTATAAATTTAAGCATTGTTTGTGCAATATAACTTTCTTTGAATGTCTCTAATGCTTCCTTCGATTCTGTTCAATGAATTGTAAGCTTTTTAATTAAAATTTCTCTTTTCAGCATCTCTCAATGTATTATAATAAAGCTTTTCTAAAGAAGAGAAAAAATATATTATTAAAATACAGCCAACTTTAACTTTTACAAGATAAATTACTTTTCAAACTATTCTAACTGCTATCAAAGCACACAGTCCTCTTGTAGTACTTTTAGACAAGCAGTAAAATTTTTCTCTTATTGATGTCTTCGCAGGGAGGTGATGGTGGGGACAAGACAGACTCATCAAAGAGTCAGTTTGTAATGAAGTCAAACGAGTGGAAATTCAGGGTAACTTGCGGTGCACCTTATTTCTGATTTTTTCTTAAGTCTTGATAGCTTGGCCCATATGGAATAAGGGAATTATGATACAAAAATTTATCACTTTTATATTGAATCAACGTTTTGTTCATTATAATCATCTTTTTATTAAAGGATGTTAAAAAATCACATTTGAGAAAATCTTAATTCAAGAAATTAAAAATTTTCAAAACATTTTGTGGTAATATTTTACTAACGAATAACATTTTTAATTTATTACGAAAATTTTTTTACTTTATTGCTCAACAGCGTTTATTCAATTAAAAAATTATTTCAAATTTTCATCAACATGTATGTAACTTCTAGGCAGTATTGCCTTATAATAACATAAAGGTTATCAGTTATTGGATAACCCACACTGTTTATTACAAGAATGATGCATGGAAAAGATCGTGTGGGGTACCTAATTATTCATAACAAAATATGCCCATCAATACTTATAAGATTCCGAAATGCAATATAAATCCATACTTATTATTAAATAAATTTAAATTTTTTAGGAATTGCATGCACTTTAATACATGCGGGTTTACATCATTCGTAAAACTTCATTTTTCTTAATAAACTTCATTAAAACGGGAAATAAATTACTAAATAAACAAATTTAAAAAATTTATTTTTACACATCAGAAAACAAAGCATAAACTATCATTCTCAATCAATTGATTTACTGAGTAAAATTCTTAAAATTAATATTAATATATTAAAATCAGTCAAAATTATTTCTCTACATTTAAAATGTATTAGGCATCTGAAAATATTATGTATTTTCAATTTTTCAAACCTATTTTTGAATTTCTAAAAAGATTTATCAAAGCTTCATGTGTTTGCACTCTCAATATTATCATGACAAGCAACTGTATATATGCATTTTCATCAGCAAAGTTCTGAATAGCTGGGTGTTTTCAGGACTTTGTACCCGACCTGTCGACAGTGAGTATAAAAAATAAAATTGGAAACGAGAAGCGAGATTTTCGAGTGAAGCGTTTGCCGTTCTGATGAATATAACTCGATGACCAATTTAGATTTGCAATTCTTATTTATCTTGAAATTTTTCTCGATTGGTCCAAACATTTATTATTATTTCTTATTGTTAATATTGTTATTATTTTTTATTAGGACTAACAAAACAAATACAAATCATTTTATCTTGTTTCCCAGTCCATTTTAGATCAACATTATAGCTTATATACCCTCACGAAATTAACGAGGAATTTTCGATAAAGGCTCATTGACTAGTTTCTGAATGAGAGGGCAAAATATTAATATAATAGCATTACTGTCCATTCACTTCCTATATAAAAGCAGTTTACAGCATATGTATTTCTGATCGTCTATTCTGCAAATTACTAATACCTGACAAACATACTTATAATATGCTTTCATTTACATGTGCGAAATTAAGGGAAAAATTATATGTTTTTAATATCCATTATAATCTATCAGTATTATCTTTAAACTAATTGTTTTCCTTGAATTAGTTTTAAATAATCATTTACTTTTTTATCAACATAATTAATATATTACTAATTTGAAAATATTATTTTTTTTTTAATTTTCTTCACTTTTTATTATAATTAAATACACACAAACATTTCTCAACTTGTATGTAATTACATATAATCTTTTCCTAAGGCAACTAATCTCGGAAAAGCTTATGATTACTTACTGATAAAATGGTGCTTAAGTAAGAATGAACTTCTGCTTGCCTCCGGTTTTATATCAGCATTTCTAGAGCTTCTTGCTCGGCATATTCTAACAAGAAAAATAACATGAATCAGCTTTTTGTGATGTTGCAGCTATCGTCTCTTACGGAAAAATAATAGTTATAAATTATTTTATCTTTTTTGTTAAAAAAGCAGAGTTCACCTGCTAGATGTAATAATTTATTAATTTATTTTAAAATGGAAATTGATAAATGGAAAAAGGGAATGAAATTTTTAAATCTTCACAAATCTAAAGATATTGCCAATTTAATTAGTTCAAAGTGAACACTGCTTTTTCAATTATTCTGAATTTTTAGTAAATATTACTGCTTTGCTCAGGTCCTGTTGAGTTTAACTGGGGTGCATTTGCAACATTTCCTCTGTCTTCTTTTGTCAACTTATTTATCTAAATGTTTTGTACACTAGGCCATTGTATTCATATTTTGTCCCCTCCAAATACAATACGTGAACAGTATTTTTTTCGTAAACCTTTAGATAGATTCAGTTTCTTGAAAATTTCGTAAAAAAAAAAAAAAAAATTAACCAGCGAGACTTTTCAAATTACAGGGTATTGTCAGTTGCAAATGGACTTCAAGGACTTGCCTAGTTTTAAGCCAAGTGAGTTCCCGCAAGTTCTAACGATGATTTGCTAATTTTGCAGAGTCGAGCGCCCATCTCAGCGAAGCTGGTAGCAAACATGCTGTCCGTCGCCGGTGCTGATCACATCATCACTATGGACTTACACGCCAGTCAGATCCAAGGCTTCTTCGACATTCCCGTAGACAATCTCTTTGCTGAGCCTGCTGTTCTCAAATGGATCAAGGAGAACATCCCCGAATGGAGGAACAGTACCATTGTTTCTCCCGATGCCGGTGGCGCTAAAAGGTCAGTGGCTAATTTCGTTTTTATTTTTAGTTTTCATTTGCAATAGTTTTTAATATAAATATTTGCAGGGGTCAATAGACTTTCAACTAAATTTATTAATATTGAAATTAAACAAGTTATCGTTATTCTTGCGTTCGTTAAAAGGATTAATTTTAAATCTTCTTATAGTCGATGTCAGTTTTGAACTGTAAGATTTGTTCTCATTTTTAAAACCAAGATATTTACATTCAATTTTGTGCAATTATTTGTAGCTGATCATTAAATTTTTACTGCACATGTCTGAATTTAATAAAATATTTCAATTGATTGTTTTAATAAATAGTTTTAGTAAATTTCTTATTTATTTGATTATTATACAATTGCGATTTCTTCTTTCAAGGTTTGATAATCAGAGTATAAGTTATTTATCAATATAATTTTTTCACAGAGTAACATCCATAGCAGATCGTTTGAACGTTGATTTTGCGCTCATCCACAAAGAGAGGAAAAAGGCCAACGAGGTTGCAAGCATGGTTCTTGTCGGTGACGTCAAGGACAGAGTCGCCATCCTCGTAGACGACATGGCAGACACCTGTGGAACAATTTGTCATGCCGCTGATAAACTTGTGGAGGCTGGCGCTATAAAGGTTTATGCCATCCTGACGCACGGTATTTTTAGTGGCCCTGCTATCAGTAGGATCAACAACGCCTGCTTCGAAGCTGTAGTCGTCACCAACACCATTCCTCAGGATGCCCACATGAAAGACTGCTCCAAAATCCAGGTAAAATGAATTTTTAATTTAAATCAATTTTTATTTAAATCAAATTTACTTTTATCATTTACTTAGTATCATTTTGAATATTCTTTAGATTAATTTGTAAATTTACTTTTTTTATTACTAAAGTTTAGTACATAATACATTTTATATTTTAATCCTTTTTATAGTGTATCGACGTTTCAATGATGTTTGCTGAAGCAGTCAGAAGAACACACAATGGAGAATCAGTGTCATATTTATTTTCGAATGTACCATATTAACTACTACTTCCTGACACATGTTAGGCGGGTCACGTAAAAAGAATGGAATCCTACATTAGTGATTTACTGCTAATAACAGATAAGGTTCGAGTAAAATGAACAGAGAAATTTGCCAGAACGACTGCGTTTATTGAAAAACGATGATTTTATAAAATACTGAAATTTGGAACATCCATGACACCTTCATGAATATTATCTTCAAATAGTCTAGCGGTAACTTCGATTTTGATTTTGTAATAGTAAGAATTGATAATAATACTGTTAATAGCGGAATCTTATATGATAAAAAACAACAATAAGAAGAAATTAACGCATTAGAATCATATCGTCGACTTTAACGCAGCAATTTGCTATGTTAGGAATATTACAAGCGTGTGTAGATTTTTCCTTATACATTACGTAGCACGCGATAAAATCTTGTTTGTTAGAGTACATATTCAACGATGGAAATCTTCGCAGCAAGAATTTAGTATTGTTAGTAAATCGACAGAGTGTCTTGTTAAACTGCCTCTTATCTTTTTTTTGGTTTGCATTTAATCAATGACAAAATTAGCTAATGATTGATAGCGCTAAATATTTTTTCCTGTGAAAGTAAAATGAAAACGCAAAGAATGGTATTTCTTATCATTGGGCAAAAATTTTTTATACGAAGCCTTTGATAATAATTACAATATTACGTCATTTTTCTTATTGACGTATACAAATTTATTTTTTACCATTCTTGAAATATTTTAATATAGATTCTTACTTGGAATGAAGTTTTTTCAAATTTACATATTTGATATACTAATAAAGTTTTTATTTTAATTACAGAATTTATTTTTAACAGAATCTTGTAGTGACAATTATTTTTCAGACCGTACATTTTAATTTTTATAGTTTAAGAAACTATCTAATTATATAATAAAACATTTCTTCAGATATACAAAACATTTGTATAAATAATTTTTTAATACTTAAAAATTTCTCTTGTATGAGATAAATTATAATAAATTGATTTTATTTAAACCTTGAAATTATTTTTGAAAAATATTTGTAGGCAAAAAATGTTAGCATTTGCTTAAAAAATCTGTTGAAAATGAAATATATTAAATAAATTTTCTTTTTTTACAAAAGTAAATGATAAAAAATGAGTCATTTCTTATTGATCGAAAAAATCCTTACAAATATATATGAAAAAATATTATATTCAGATGTTACAATGGTAAGTTTTTGATATAATTGTTTTTCTAAAACAATTTTTGTAAGCAACATGACTTTGTTTTGAAGTTGCATGATGCTCCATTGACAGAAGCGTTATCTAAATTATATTCAATTCTTCTGTATATGTCCACAGTCTATTGAATTTCAGATATTGATTTTCTTAAATTTGGTCTTGATTAATAAAATTTGGATAAAATAAAAGCGATAAACGACATGTAATTTTAGCTACTTTATTATTTGGTCTATTACAGTACAAAATGTTTTTAAGCGTATTGACATTGTAATCGCTAAATGAATAATGGCACTTTGGAATGCTCACAAAGTTACAACATAAGAATTACTTGTAAAAATCATATTGCTTGCTTTTAAGAACTGATTTATGATTACAATTTACGTACTTTTTTACTATTATAATCTAATAAATACTAATTTCAATGGTTTATACTAGCAAACCTCATCCCTACTTGCGTTCATCCTTCCTATTATAAAAACAATTTTACACACTTTATATGTTGTATATTATTAACAATTAAATAATCATAAGAAAGATACGATTTAATAAATTATTAAATCAAAATAATAACTTTGATAAAAACTTTATTTTCTTCTTTTTATATATGAAAAATGAAAGTAAATTAATTATTATATATGCTAATATCACTGAACAAACTATATTTGTTCTATATATTGTACGAAAAACTTTTAAGACATGAAATTCCATTGATTTGTCATGATTCATACCTTACCCTGTTAGATCAGTCCCAGATATTCTAAATATCAAATTAGGTAATTTATTTATTTGGTTATCCAATCTTTCGTTTTTCTGTGAATTAAAAAAACACTTACTAAATGTAGAAATTTCGTTTGCAATAAGATATTTTATGGCTTCTTTAAGCACCTAAGTTTTTTCTACTCCTGGTGGTAGAGTTATATCAAATACTATTGGTGGATTGCTTGGTAAATAATTTAAGTCACAGGTCGAAGCGTTAATGAATATAATCTTGCCATCTGAAGATATACCATAGCCTGAAAATATATTTTAATGAATAAAAGAAAATTTTAAATAAAAATTTTATGTGAGCTTGAAAAATTTATTTGAAACTTTAAAAGTTAATAAATTAATTATACAATAAACACCTTCGTGTATGTGTCCAAATACGTGGTATTTAGGTTTGACGCGATTTTGTACGGTACTTAATAATTCTACACATCCAGCTCTAACTCCACTGCAACAAAGGTCACCATGACCTACTGGTGGAGTATGAGTGACAAGAATATCAGTATCTGCTGGAATCATATCCCACTTTGATAAACATGGCTCTCCTCTAGGTACATTAAATGCCCATTTACAAAATTCTGGTTGCCTGCAATAACAGATACAGTAGTTTTATAGTTAAAGAAATAATATCTAGACATATGTGTTTAAATAATTAATGTATCAAATATTCAAGTGTTCCTATATACCACATTCTTTAAAATATTCGAAAATTTATATTGAATCTATTAATTTAAATCAATATTTGAACTTGAAATACTTACCATGGTGTGCCATAAATCTTGACACCAGAAATAATAATTTCTGAATCTTCTAAATAAGTACAATTTGTTAATCTATCTTTAACATTATCTGTTTTAATGGCATTTGTTAAAACATCTTTTGACATTCCTAAAGTTGGAATGCTATCAAATATACTGGTCCCTGTAGTTTTATGTCTATCTCCACTCAAGTGAGTGGAAAATGGATGAGTAAATGTAGAGTCAAAGCTAAGTTCATGGTTTCCAGCAATTACTAATTTATGTTTATGAGGAAGATTACCTAAAAAATATAATATAAATAGATTTCTTTATTTGCTTATAATTTTTACTTTAATATAAGAATTACTAAACTAAAAATTACCAATCCAATTATTAAAATCTACAACTTCTTGAAGACTTCCACACTTGGTAAAATCTCCAGCATGAATGAAAACATCTCCATCCGGAATGTCAAACTTTATATATTGAGTCAGTGAATGAGTATCACTCATGCAAACAACTCTGAGCTAAAAATTAAAATGTACACAGCTAAGTATGTAACTCCTCACAAAACTCGCGCAATAAGTATTATAATGAATGAAAAATAAACTTAATCATAAATAATTAAATCATTCACCGAAAATTCTTAAAAATTAATTAAGCTTAATAAGTACCTTATCATTAGGAATTTCAGTAGTCGGCATTTTGGCGTTAATTTTAATAACTTTTTGCTGCTGCGATAGTTCTTGCCAGACGGCAGTTGGATTGCCTGTTAACGGATGAACTCCAATCTTCATGATGCTAAAGATAATTTTTCTTCATTAAAATGTACCTTCTATTGTTTAATAAACAATGAACATTAATTACTATGGATAGAATATTAAAAAAAATTGTTTTTTAGTATAATCCCTCAATCCTTAACTCCTCACGCAAAGCGGCACAAAGAAGTGCAATCGCAGTCTAGAATTCTAACCTTACCCAACCTCGGCACTGTGGTCGATTTCGTTATAATGTTATAATGTAATTGAACTTTTAAACAAAATATAATGATAAAATTGACGGATATCTTCCGTACTTTTTAATAATATGGATATACAATAAAAACTTGCATTTAATGCATTTACTAAACAACTTATTAAAAATTTAAAGCTTTAAACGTTTTGTAGAGGATACCTATTATTTATAAAAAAATAATTAAATATAGGTTTTAAATAGAAAGTTTGAAAAATTTTCAATATTTCAAAATTTATTTCATTATGTTCTAAATGCATACAGATTTTCACAAAAAAATTTCTTCATACATTTGAAAAACTGCGGGCATTTCGGGGATTAGGGGATGATCATGATGAATGATGATGATGATGATGTCGGAGCCGGGCTATGTCTGTCTCTCTCGCACATATTTCTTTTTCTCTGAATACTAAATAACTACTGTCACAATATATAAGAAAAGGTATTTCCCGTGTAGGTATATCAATAACGTATTATATTCGACCTGATTTATAGCAAAAAAATTACTTTTGAAGATATAATTTGACAACTACAAAAGTAAAGAGTTAGGTTAGAATCTCGTACGTGCGAGAGAGACAACTGCCCAGCTCCGACATACCCTTAAAGTCAATAAACGTGTCGTTACATCGGTAAATAAAGAAACAGGATTACAGGAACAGTGTTATACAAAATAACGTCCATTATCTGTTCTTGTTCCTTTATACGTGTAACAGCTTTTAAACTTACTAAATCCGAGAGGCAGGGATGAGAGATCAGAGGATATCGTGCCCATAAATAAGTATCATTTTTTGAGATACTAGCTCAGTCCGATCTCCGATGCAAGTCATCGTGACTTAACAGTGTTAAATCCTTTAAACAGATTTTATATATTTTTAGTTGAAATTACTCGTAACTAACCGACAACAATGCTTCGCAAGGTAAAACAACATTGCGATAGTCTTATTTTAGTTATTGCTTTATTTATATTTTAAATACACCATTGGTTTCTCATACCAATAATCTCAATTAAACCTTCATCATGTATTTATTATGTTTGTTAGATCGTCAATAAGTCGGTGCTTCAAACCACTGCTAAAACTTTCTCAACAACATCTGTTTCCAAGAATTTTAGTTTTCGTAAGTATTTACGTACTTTAATTTTAGGTTACACTTGTTTAAAACGATTTTTTTAATTAAAAGTATACATAATTTTATATTATCAGTAAATCGATAAAACTTGTAAAAGTGAAAAAAAATAACATTTATACAATATAATGAAGATAAATTTTTTTGCAACATGAACTTCGGAATTACAAATTTATCGCATTACTATTACTATTTAATCAAGTGAACGACCTTTGAACTTTTATATTACACACGCAGTATAATTCAATTTGAGATCGAAGATCGAAAATCGGTGATAAATTGAATGCTTATTTAATATTTTTGTTATAATAATGTTACTTTAAATAATCATATTAATAGTTTTAAAAATATTATAAATAATTTCATTTATAATTTTTATTTTAGAACTTAATGACACACAAAAGGAATTTCTAGAAACTGCACAGAAATTTGCAAGAGAAGAAATCATACCTGTGGCAGCTCAATATGATCGCACGGGTGAATACCCTTGGGATTTAGTAAAGAAAGCATGGAATTTGGGACTATTGAATCACCATATTCCACAGAGTGTTGGTAATAAATGAGCTTCCATCTTTATACTATTAATTAATACACATTTTGTTAAAATTAATTTAAAATTGGTCTTTTAAGGTGGTCTTGAGCTTGGAATTTTTGATGGTTGTTTAATTAGTGAAGCTATTGCGTACGGTTGTACAGGAATCAAAACTGCTTTAGAAGGATCAGGTCTTGGGGTATAAAATATTTTATTTTTGTGTATTTTAAAATATTATTTAGTTTAAAAACTGAAACATTGCTTTATTATCAATTATCAAAATTATACTAAAGTAATATGATTATTACTCTTTAGCAAACACCTGTTATTATTGCTGGAAATAAAGAACAGCAAAAAAAATATCTTGGTAGACTACTTGAAGAACCACTTGTTGCTGTAAGTACTCTATGGTACATAATTATTGTTTATTATCAGAAAATAAAATTTATAATTGGTTTTAATTTTAGGCTTACTGTGTTACGGAACCAGGTGCTGGATCAGATGTAGCAGGTGTGAAAACGAAGGCAGAAAAAAAAGGAAAAGAGTGGGTACTTAATGGTACAAAAATGTGGATTACCAATGGTGGAGTTGCCAACTGGTACTTTGTTTTAGCTCGAACAAATCCTGATCCAAAAGCACCAGCGGGTAAAGCTTTTACAGCCTTCATTGTTGATCGTGATTCAGAAGGCTTAACACCTGGTCGTAAAGTAAGTTTATAAATTTTATTAACTGATGATGTGATTAATAGAAACTAAAATTTTCTAAATCAAAATTCTTAATGAAATTTATTTAACTTAAATAATTAAAATTTAATTCAAGTCCAGAAATGAATATAATTTAAAAAACTAGAAAATTATTTAAAAGTTTGTCTTAGTTTTAATATAAAATAAAACTCCTATTTAATGTACACATTTTCAGGAAATAAACATGGGTCAAAGATGTTCAGATACTCGCATGATCACGTTTGAAGATGTCAGAGTCCCTGAAGAAAATGTATTACTTGGAGAAGGCGCTGGATTTAAAGTCGCCATGGGAACTTTTGATAAAACTAGACCAGCGGTAAAATTATTTACTATCAAATTATATCGTTTAACAATCTAAAAGTTAAGAGCTTCAAATATTTTTAATTACTTTTCTTAATACATAAATAGGTGGCTTGTGGTGCTGTTGGTTTGGCTCAAAGAGCTTTAGATGAGGCTACCAAATATGCCTTAGAACGAAAAGCGTTTAATAAACCTATTGCTGAACATCAAGCAGTAGCATTCATGCTTGCCGATATGGCAATTGGTATCGAAACTGCAAGACTTGCCTGGATGAAGTCTGCGTGGGCTCTTGATAACAAAGATCCACAGGGATCTATGCTTGCAAGTATTGCAAAGTGTTATTCTGCTGATGTTGCTAACAAATGTGCCACAGATGCTGTCCAGGTATAAATATGAAATCTCAAATAATCGCTTTTTTAAGTATTTATTTTCCACGCAAAACTAATAATATCAATATAAATATTAAAATGTTATTAAATAGATTTTCGGAGGTGCTGGTTTTAACTCTGAGTATCCAGTGGAGAAATTGATGAGAGATGCTAAGATTTACCAAATTTATGAAGGCACTGCTCAAATTCAAAGACTGATTATTTCAAGACACCTTTTTGCTAATGCAAAGGCAGGAGCAAACTAAAATTTTTAAATGTTTAATATTAAAAGGATCAGACAATTTAAGCAATCCGACCATTATCAATGCAAGAATTTAAGAATACATATAGAAAAATATTATGCTAATTTTACAAATTTTTTACTATTTTAGAATTTAATAAAATGTTAATGAAATGTTAATTTTTTTTAAGACTTTTATACTGTTGATATATACTTTTGATATACACTGTACAGATACACGGCAATAAATTATGCATTTTTTAATATAATGAAATATTTCTATTATAATTTACCTAGGATAATTTATAGTAGGATAGTTGTTATATTGACTAATAAAAATGGTAATATAAAATGAGAAAAACTACAAAATATATATTTATATATTGAATAAGACGAAGTAAAATGTAAACATTTTTGGTACTCAAAGTTTCCACTCATTAAGGTAGACATAAATAACACGACTACATTTAGTTTAAATTTAGTTTAAAAACAAAATGTATCGGCGATCTGGATGATGGGTTGCTTTGTTATCTTCAGGTCCGATCGCTCTCGGAGGGCGAGTTCTTTTTCTCAGCTATGCCATTAATATATCGCTAATCATGAGAACAATTATAATAATTATATAATAATTATTACAGGCAGCATATTGACATAAGATTTAATACTTTGGATTGATTTTAAATGTACTTGGAGTAACAGTGAAATTTATTTAAGCTACCTTAAAATTCTAAGCTGCAAGTAGTAAATTATTGTAGGCATTATGGTTTTCAAATTTCTCATTATAAATCATCATTTCGTGATATTTATAATTATTTCAAATTATTAAATAGATAAAGTTCTGCCAATTACTCCATATCCCATAATGAAATGACAAAAACAAACCTACTAAAGCACCTGTGCGATTCTCCCATCATCGAATTAAGGCATTAATAAGCAGGCAGGCCGCGCTTTCGAATTCCGAACCGGCTGTCGTCCATCCACGCGACTCGCAGCACAAAGAGGCGCACGAACATACCTGCGTGCATCGCTCGCACTTTCATTACCGAGCGTTCGCACAGAGCGGCTGTACAACACGACGCCCGACGAATTATGCAATTTTGCGCTTGCCGAGAAAACACGCACGGCCCGGAGAGCGCGTTGTGACACCTGACACGAACTGACCTACTTTTTCGGCCTGTCACCATTACCGAGGCAGACACTTTGCCATTCGGCACTTTATACGTGTATAACAGCGAAAAGAGCTCGGGTGGCAAATTTTTTAGTGCACCTTTTTGCGCCGAGTTCAGTGAAGAGGATCCCAATTTTTGCGGGGTGGTCGTCGTTTACTTTGAACTTGGATTCAGTTACTTGGTACTGATGGAATCTAGGAAGATCACACAATTAATATTCAAATGAAAAAGTCATTTCGATACATTGGTAAAGCGAAAGTTTAGGACACCGCTAATTATTTGTGAACTTCGAGATTTCTTTATAAGCATTCAAAATGTAATATTTAATTATTAGTAATAAGTAACAGAAGAATTAAGTAGTTACAGGATTAGATATGACCTAGTCACTAAAGCTTATAAATTTATTTCTACTTCTATAACGATAATTTCAAAAAACCTATGAGTAATTTAATTTTGAATTAAATTATCGAAAAAATCATCATCAGCTGCTTATTTTCGTCGAATTGTCGCGTCAACTTGTCTTGAGAAGAATGCGGTAAATAATAGACAGTTGCAACGATGAGCGCTCGGTCAAAAATACAAATATCGAGGAGGCTCATAAATTATGTAACGAGCAGAGCGAGTCGATCATAGTGTAGATATTTTGCGCAAACGTCAAATAGGTCGCGCGCGCATTCGCCGGGCTCTCCGACTAGTTTTCATCTTGACTTTACGAATTCTTTTAAAAGAATTTGTGTCGGCCCAATTCCTTTAAAATTTAATTTTCAAAAATGTACAATGTACAATGTATTTAAATTTCATTTGTTATTACGATTAACGTTGACACAACTCGCAATGTAATGAATCATTTTTTTATTTTATAAAATATAATTAAAACGTATAAGATATATGATTTTATAAACTTTTACTCTATCTGCAAGATCAGTAATAAATAGAATTATAAATAGAATGGTATTCAATAATTACATACGGCTGATAAATTATTTCATAAACTGTCGAAAAAAAGCTATTACTTTCACAAGAGTGAAGCGAAAATAATTCGCATTCCATAGAACAGATCCCGATGAAATCACGATGTACTACTTGAGTCAAGTGCACTTCGCTTCGATCTACATGCATCTTCAGTTCCACTGATAAACTTCAAATTTCAGTGACAGCTCAGTCGCTTATTCAACAAGTAGTTGGACCGACGTCAAAGCCATCCAGTAAACTGAGACAAACTGTGCGTGAAATTCTCCATAAATACTAATCGGTAACCGGCGTTTAAATCGCAGTATTATTACATCAACGAGTTTCGAAACAGCCAACGAGGAGCCCAGTCGAAAACTTGAGTTAACCTAAAATTTTTCTCGGTGGACCGTCGCCGAAATGGGTTGCGCTCAAAATTCAATATTCTGTAAATTCTGCAAATTCGTCTAAAATTTCTCAGAGACGAATCAAATGAGGTTTGAAAAATTTGAAATTATTTGAAGTTTTGTGTTTTAAACGAAATGTCGGGGCTTGCAGATTTCAAGATACACTCCTGAAGTGCACACAAAAAAATCATACGGGCCGGTCTTGCAGACTGAGCGCGCGATTCCTATCTACTGCTGATGCACGAGTATGTGTGCAATGTGACTAATTTTGAGAATACACTTGACGGTCAAATACCGACGGTGAAACGTCAAACTTTAATTCCTGAATGTTCGATTTCTGTATAAAATGCATGCATTATTCGTGTGCTAGTCGACGAAGCTCCAGTGCTGCTTTTATTTTTTATTTAAAATTTTAAATTGTATAAGTTGGCAAATATATTTCTTCTTCAGATGATCATTTACGTATTATTAAGGAATCGAATAAATTTTAAAGTAGTCAATTTAGTAATTTAGTTTGAAAAAAAATCATGAAATTTCAATTTGTGAGATGCAAAGAATACACACGCAGTTATCATCGTTTAATTATCACGCGTAATGAAAAAAATTCAAGCTTGCAGAACGCTTTTCGTTGACACTCCAGTTATTACTTTCGCTTTTATCTTCTAGCCAAGCTCGAGAGTACTTAGCAGCAGTAGTAGCAGCCGGTAAAATCAGACGGAGGGAGGAAGAGAAAGAAAAAGAGAGCGACAGACTAAAGAAGAGCCACGGGCGTAAACTTGACCGTCGGCGACGGTCAGGGACGCGAGTCAGCGACCGTCAAGGCAACTATGCACGCGTGTGAGTATATGCATGTCCCGGCAGCGGCTGCGGCGGTGCAAATATCATGACGAAGACAAAGGGGGAAGACTTAGAAGCTCGGCCCGGAGAATCAGAGTTGACGTTTTCGACATAGTCCCGAAGATAAATAACCAAACCATCAACTGTACAAAACATTCAACAATTGCAAGGACAACACTCGTTTGACTCGGAGAGTGTAAATACAAAGTGGCGCGTACGTATGTGTGCCTGCGGCGACGGGGACGTGCACGCGAGAGAGATAGAGAGAGATAGAGAGAGGCCAGATTCGCGCAAAGTAGAACCAGTGTGTAAGTGAAGTGGCCTACAGACCTACATTTGTCTAACGTTCGATTTTTCTCGCTCCGCTCTCCGTCTCTCTCCCCGGTGTGCCGGCTAAGGACAGCGAAGGTGGAAAAACAGCGCGACCTGCAGCTGAGATAACAAATAAATAGACGGACGAAAACGCTCTGCGAAATATTGCCGTATAAAGAAGGGGGCCTTGGCAGTTGGCAGCGGCAGCAACGGTGTCGCTGCTCCCAGGAGCGACGACGACGACGACGATGATAATGATAATGATGATGACAATGATTTCGAATGCATCTGAGACGAGAATGCTGATGAACCGGATGTTCGCTTGAGACAGAGAATTGAGGTGACAGTTTCATGTGCCTCGCCAAGAGCAGCAGCCCACCAAAAAGAGATAAGTAATAAAAGGAGCGAGACAGAGGGAGGGAAGGAGAGAGAACGAGCGACAACAATCTCTCTTTCTGCTCTCTCGCGACGTATGTGTCTTAGCAAGCAGACATACTATTTTTCTTGATTGTATGTATAAAGCCTGCTGGTGCATATTTGATTATTTTTTTACATGCACCACACAAAGAACATGCTCAGGGTGTAGCAGTCTACTCAATGCCTTTGCAGAACACTGTGATAGTGTATTTTGGAAGACACATTTTTGGAGGATTTTAGGCAAGTTGCTTTTTAATCAAACATTGTTGTTATCAATGGACAAGTGTGCAGTTTTATAATTGACCTGCAGAGAGCAGATTTTATGAACAAGTTTTTATACAATGTACGAAGGCAAAATGGCAAGTTCATTGGGCATCAGTGCTACTCTCAATGGAGGAGCTTGCTCCGAAAGCCTGGATTCAGAGAGTTCCAGCAATGCAGCCAGCACCACAACCCCCCTGGCTGGCGAAGTCAGCACCAACAACTTAGAGCTGGCAAGTCCTCAGCAGCAGCAGAATTTAGACATGGTATCAGAAGTCACAACAGCAGGAGACGTCATAATCTCAGGTAACCTCAAAAAAGCAGCTTGCCGTATCTCTTTCTGGCTAGTTTTCGGTGCGTGCGTACGGCAGGCATACACACACGTGGCCCCCCGCACACATACTGCAAATACATGAGCACCAAGCAGCGGTCTTTCTTCTCTCTTACTTATACTGGCTCTTTGTTGCGTTACTGCTGCTGCTACTACTGCTGCTGCTGCTGCTGCTGCTGCTGAGTGCGTTTGTCTGCGTTTCGCTTTTTAAAGCAGTGCTCTTTTATATTTCCTCCATCCTGTGTCTCGCGGCCCCCTCTCGGCTTCTCTAGCCTACATTTCCCGTCTCTCTCGAAATCACTCTTACTCTCGTTGAGAGCCGTGCAGCCGGGATACTCCTTTCCCTTTCTCTCGCGGGCGCGCCTCTGCACGCGCCTTTTTCCTCTCGCTCTCTCCCCCGCTTGACTCGCTCTCCCTCTCACTCGTGCTCATTCACTTTCGCCCCGAGCGCTCGCCGATTATCGCCGTCTCGCTCGCTCGCGAGGTACACACATCCGAGCGCGGTTCTCTGTGTGCGGTTAGAGAGGTGTATAAGTATTCGCTGATTCCACGTAGCAATGTTTCCTGTAATAAATGAGCGCGCAGCGCCGGATCCACCCACAATCCTTTTTTCGTCCTTTTTTCCATACTCTTTCTTTCTAGACTAGTCCTGAAATTTCAACCTCCTTCTTTCTTCCAGCCTTTCTTTCGGAGACTGCTGGCATCCTTTTTGTTGCGCACGCGTGACGCGTTTCTCAAAATCTCGAATGTATTCTTGTAAGACTAGGGGTCTGACGAGGAAACTTTTACGTCTATAGACATTTTGTTTTAGTAGATAAATTTTATTTTCACAAGTTTATTTTGGATATCACATTGGAATCACGACGTTGCGATTCGAGCGTTTTTCAAAGTAATCTAATAAAAGTCGCTATGAATTTATTGGCATATATGTTATTATATTTATCTGGATCTTTTGTTTATCATGCATTGGAGCACGCTTTTCATTACACATTAGGAAATGCATTCCGACAGAAAGTAACAGTAAAAAGTGTGTAAGAAAGAAAGATTTTACAACAGAGATAAACGCTTTACTTTTGAGCGCCGCATAAATAGCCGAGAGATAATTAATTAACTACAATAAAATTATGATTTATTTGTTTTTCTAATACAACTTTACACGTTTTCAATTTATTTTATGCTTAGTACTTAAAAATAAATCATTGAAATGTAACAATGAAAAATTCCTTTAAACTTTGATTTATTTCTTTTGATGTTTACTAACTTTCTTATTGTTTTATCTTCGTCGATATCCGTAAAATTTTGTTAAAATAATCTGCTCCAGTTATTTTTTGGTGCATAAATGACTAGCTGTTGTTTTTTTGAATCTTTTGAATAGTTTTTTAGCTTCGGTAACCTAATTCGATGCTTTTGCAAAGAAAATCTTTATCATTTTTTTAATTTTCGTTTTCTCAAATAAAAATTCCACTGTAAAGCTAATAATAAATAACTTCACCGTTTCAGTTAAAAAATGTATTTAAATAGATAAAAAAAAAACAGAAAACAATCTGTTCGATACACATTCCTGAACGTTTACCCGTAACAGCAGATCAAAATAACGAAAGTGTTACAATGTACATTAGATTTTTTCCTCCTCTGTACCGAGCCTAAAATTCAAAGCTCCTTTGGAACGTGAATGATTAATAATGCTATTTACCTCAGGCGAATGCCGAGTTTATATATAGAGATCTATTTTGTGTATTACAAAACGCATTGCGTCACTGCATGATAATGTATTTTTACAGCCGGACGTAAATAAGGAGGCTCGAATGCGCGCGCAAACATCGTTTGTAAATGTGATTAGCGTCAGCACGTACGTGTAAAAAACGTAAGTTTGAAATGCGAGATTCGATTGTGAGGTAGTCTCGCGTGTCACTTGTTCAGGGAGAGGTGGCTGCGAATAATGCGATTTAAGAGAAATGTCAAAGAAACTCTTCATTTTTCCGATAATAAATTATAGTTATAGTTTGTCTGACCTTTTAGAAGCTATACAATTATTTTATGAAAATTCTTTTCCGTTCCATGTCCTGATGACGATCTAATTACTTTCAAGATTCGGAGGGTAAATATTGAAAAGAAACTTTATTCAAACTGATATTCCAGGAAGAATTAGAGTATATTTAGTTGAAAAAATGCAATTCTTTATTTAAAATATAGATTTAGAATCATTATTATTACCTCTCGCATTGAAAAGAATGATTACAGCAGCGCGTTGCCAATTAAAATATTTCCATTAACACTTCAAAAAATAACTCGAAATTTATTTTCAACGCAGGTGCCATCGCATACATAAAATAATATATCCGCGAAATCGACCTACAGCACAAACAGTCCGAAAACCTTCCATCGCCGAACCCATCCTTACTCGAACAAAATTTTATCAATATCCAATGTTGGTCCCCTTTGAAAGCGGAATTATGCGCCGAAGGAATTCCGTCCTGGTCCAGAGAGCGAACTTGGCCCGCATAGATCGGATTCTCGCGAGGCTCTGCGGCCCGTCGTCGACCATCTCCGGCATGCTCGCACACGCAGACGCAGGCGGTTCGCTGATAAGGCAGGCAGAGCCGAATGCCGAGGAGATACGCCGCTCGTAGAATCGAATATCTTCATTGGCTGCGGGAGTGATTATTACCCCGCGGGGCAGGTCGACCTGAGCGTTTCGCTGAAAATCGATGGGTTTCGTTGATTGGTCACTTTGGCAGCTCTTTGGGATGCGAAAAATTGGGTCTGACGAAAGATTTTTCAGAAATGATGGAATTTTTTTTTTTTTTTTTTAAGTAATGTTTAGCAATTGCTGCAACGAATTCAATAACATATTCAGTTATTTGAGAAAAATTTATTATAATTTAGTCTCTCGAACATTCCGTTAAATATTCAACAGATTGGATTCTTTTAATGAACTGTTACACAATTAATAAACAATATCTGAGGAAAAATTCGATGATAATAAATTCAGTTTGACTTACCGCATATTTATCTTGCATATCGTTAACACAGAATTACTTACATTCTTTTTTAATATCCTTGACATGATTACACTGTTCTAAAAGTGATACTGCCAGTAATTCTTTTCTGCACGTAAGATATCTAAAATTCAATCGATCCAACTAGCATAATGACTTAATTTAATTTTAGTCGCGCTTCAGTCCTCGCCTCGCAAATATCGATATTTCTTTCGAGAAAACTTTAATATTCAAGCCTTTTTATTCCAAAATAAAACAATACTATTTATTAATTTTTTTTTGTTATAGCAATAATGAATTTAGTATTCTTTAGGCTAACATATAAACGAGAAAACATTTTCCAAATCGGCAAGCACGACGTACACGGTATTTCAATCGGTAAGAACGTATACATTGATCCGAGACCTTTGAGTTCGTTCGACCGCACTTGATGTGTCACTCGCATTCTCCCATGTTGGCTGGGGCGACGATCAGCGACAAAAAGCGCCTCTGCAAAAGCCACTTCTGCGGTTTCTGCAGTTCCGGGCCGTGCCGAGAAATAATTGCGCGCACTCCGCCTGCAACCACGTCGACCGCGTTTCAACTCGATGCATGGAGAGAGCGCGTTAAAAGTATTTCCGTGTAACCGTTTCTAAATTTATTTTCCAGACAAAGCGCGCGCGCTTATCGCGCCAACGAGAAATGAATTTCGTTATTCTGAAAAGCCAACTTTGAGAACTCGCTCGCGGGGAGAGGTTTAAAATCAGAGTGTAGGGCTGCAAGCGCCGAAATTAATTAGGAGACTCAATTTTGTCAATCGAATGGAATTTTCTCTAAGAGACTGTAAAGCGACGTCGGTCCGCTGCAGCTGCCAGTTATTTAATAAGCAGACCAGCATTTGTATACTCTCGAAATTTAGCGGCGATCCAATCAAGCGTATTACGAACGCGGCCACTTGCCAGTGTTTATCATTGATCGTATAAAGCCCGGGCTGTAAATCCATTTTTGGCGCTTGAATGGGTCCAGTCGAGCGCGAAAGCAGCGCTACGTTTTGTCAATTCGCAGAGAGACCGAAACTGGGCCAGAGACGTGGGCGGTCGGAGCGGCGCGAAACACTCGAAAGCGGCGTCTCCTCGTCGCCTTTTTTTCCTCTCTCTCTCTCTCTCTCTTTCTCCTTCTCTCCTTCACTCTCGTTCTCCGCCTTTTTTCGCTTTTACGCTTGCGCTTATATGCTGCCGCTTACTCTCTCTCTTTTACATTATTTATTGTACGATTGTTGTGTGTAAACACGTTTTTCGTTGATTTTTCGACCCTGTATTGTATGTAAATTCTCGTGTAAGCCGTTTTTACTAGTGTACTTTGTTAAGTTCTTTTTATGCTGTTACTTTCGTCGACTTACATCAGCGAAAAATGGGTTTATGCGCGTTCAACTTTTCACAGTTTCCAAAGTGTCGTGTGCCTAATATTTTAAGGCAGTCTGAATGTCAAATTGCAGACTATCAAATAAAAAAATTTTCTGCAAAACTGTTTCTTAAATTTAACTATTTAAATATATTCATTATCATGCGTATTTTATTGTAGGATACGTAATCAAAAAATTGAAACTTTGTGCTTCAAACTTCAGACTACCTTTAGCAAATCGTTAGAATCGCACTATTTCAGAAAATTTGGAAACTATGAAGAGCAAATTATGATATTTATACATTTTACGAGCCGTAAGTAGAAACATGTGAAGCTGCGACTGCTGCAAAATATGAATATAAAAATTTAGGTGCCAGCCAGTATAAAGTGTCTCCTCAGCCCCTTTTTCTAGTTTATGTGCCCAAATTGTCGATGCAACGACATGCAATGCAACGAAATTGTACCCTGCGGACTGCTCTATTCCCTCTACGGCGATATTGAACGATAAAGGGAAAGTACTCTCCATTCTCGTCAGCGTTTGAATTGGAACGCTATAATTGTACTTTCTGCGTTTTCAGTTCCATATTTTTTTTTTATCTACGACTCGAAAAATTAGTTCGTTCTCGTTTCTATTTTTAGTACTGAAAATTAGGTACATCTGTTGTACTATACTATGGTAATAATAAGAAATTTAATTATTAATCAAAGGGTATACATACGAGTTAAAAAACGTACGACGTAACGGTAAGTGTACAATATACTGTATTGCTTTACATAAATTTTTAAGTTGAAAAATGATAAGCGCACATTGAAAAAATTTACCGCGCACATGATTTTTTTTTTTTTTTTTTAATACGTAATTACTTCCCCCCTATAGTTCTTCATGTTATATTTATATAAAAAAAGATTGTATTCCACTAAAAATCAAGGGTACAATCGAGCCTGCCGATCTAAAATGACTAACATTACGTTAAAGTTCAGCATCAGTTTCTCCGAGCAAATTATCGTCGAAGCGTATCGAACTCAAAGAGGCGTGTAGTCAAAAAACCAGCGGCAGTTGAAAGTAAAACAAGTTGACCGTAGCGCGCCGCACCCGAACGCCGCGAAACGCGAAACCAATCGCCTCGGATGCTCTTCGAACGCTGCAGGAATCTGGCGATAGTTTTATTTTTTCAGTCCTGTCTCTTTTCTTCCCCTTTCTAGGGAGTAAAAATCTGCGTTTTCTAGCTGTATTTACAGAAATAGATTTACAGAAATATTAAACGGAACCTGAAAATGTTCAATAAACTATTATTAAGTATGAATTTATAGGATATACATAAAAGTATGTCAAAAAAAATAAATAAAAAAGAAAACTGAATCTCAAAAGTTAATTATGTAAACTGTAGAAAAGATAACGAAAACTATCCAAAGAATTAAAAAAGAAAGAAAAAAGAACAAATTCCAGGCACAATAATAGATCGAGCCAGGTGCGATCGTGCCGCATTTATCAGCAACTCCGAAAAACTTTTACCGTCGTTATTTTCGCCAAAGAGCCGACACCGGGAAAACATGAAAAAATCGACGCGTCCCCGTCGCGACTGTCAAATAGCCGCGCGCCTTCGTCCAGCCGGAGGGTCGTGACATCTGCCGTACGGATGCGCAAGCAGTAGGCGCGCGCGCACACGTCTTTTTGCCGCCGCATCCCTGAACGGAGACGTCGCCCCTGTTTTTCAGCTGATTTGTGCACCTGCGCGGAGTGTCAACCTGTCGGCTCCTTTTTTACCCGGCGCCCGGTTTCTCTCTCTCTCTCTCTCTCGGTTAGCGGCTGCTTACTTCCTTATAGGAGAGCTGCCGCGCGGTAATCGACGTTGGCTTATTTTCTGCTCTAGTTTGTTTTTATTTTTCCTTTTTTTTTTTGATGAGCCCCATTCACTTCCTGAAGCTGATTGTTTACTGAGCGAAATTCAATGCCACGCTGTGATTTCAAGTCGATGGCTATGTTGACTTTTTTTTTTAACTCTCGTCCATAAAAATGTATTAAATAAAATATTGTGTTACAACGGCTGAGCTTAGCCGAATTCTTGAAATCAAGCTAATCTAGTTTTGTGTTAATAATAATGAAATATCGTTTGAGTAGTAAAATTATCAATAATAAAAATACAGAAAATTATTTTCACAAAACTGATGCAACAAAATTTTGTCCTCCTCGCTTTCTTTTACCCCAATTAAAAGCAGACTGTCGACTCAAGCACTCAATATTAGGAACTTTCTAATACGCTCCTCGTACGAGAATCGGCCGCCCAAAGCATGAATTCACAATAGCAATGCGGCATCGGGTCACGGTGAAGCTGCGGTGTTCCGCCGCGCGTCAGTTGTGCGCCTAATCTCATTGCGGATTCGCCCGCAATTGAAGGCTTATTAAGCTCGCGGGCGCTTGTAAGCAGCTTACTTTGCCGCTAATGAAATCATCTCTCGGTTTCGGAATGCGCCAATCGGCCCGCCTCCCTGCCTGGCGAAATCTGACTGAGTTAATCTGATAATCGGTCGGGCAGGCCTGCCATCTGGCTCTGTGGGCCACTAAGTGTATTAGCACGCTCGAATATCCGGTTACCTTTGCTCTTTCACTGCTCCTGCGTGAGAGCTGGCTGCTTTCGAATAAGGTTTGTTTGCAGATTATTCCGAGAACGTTTCATGTACTTTGTGTAATATTTTACTTAATCCTGTTGCAAAGGCCTATTCGCCGATGACGCTGTTCGAAACTCGAGATGATTATCTCGAAAAAGCACTGGGATTCTCGCAGTTTTATCACGTTTTTAAAATTATCGAACCAAAGCTCAAAAGTGCAATCAATTTACTGGTCATAAAGTAAAATTCCAACAATTTACCCCCTCGAATCCCTCGCAAATCATCCATCACTCGCCTAATGACGATCGATTGCGAAACAACGCGCAAGCGACAATATCCTCGTTATAAATCTCGGGAGGGAAAAAAGTCGGCGCCCCGTCAAAGTTTTCCCCGCCGGTAATCTGCTCGACAGCAGGGGCGGCTCTCGTATAAAACGGCGCACGTGGAGGACGCGTGGCACGGGGACTTAGCGCGCGCCTCTTCCTCGGAGGGCAAAGGAGTCCCCCGCGGAGCGGAAACGTCAACAGGACGGTAACCCGAGGGGCGCGCTTCCAAACAAGCCCGGTTTTGCGCCGTGGTACGCACTTGTTGCGCCTTTGTAGGCCGGAGGCGCTCGTAAATATTGGGATTTCGACGCGCGAACCCTCGGCGTTTCACTGGGACTTTCCTTTTTTCGATCGGGGCCCGTGGGGGGGGAGGGGGGCTGTAAATTTTGAAAAAAAAAAAACCCGGGGATTCTTTGCCGAGTGCTCCTGATTTATGGAGAGTTGAGTGCTGTTGAGTTGGCTTACAAAGGAGACTAATTTACTTAATCGACGTGTCTGGAAAATCTTGTGTAGCAATATATTGAGTCTTCGCATGGGTCTCGAGCTCCATTCCATCTGGAAGTTTCCCCTTTTAAATTCCGTGACAGCTTTACTCGAATTTATTCCGATCTGCTTTCGATGTACATAGTTGGATTCAATTTCTAATTCTCATTCGAATGTTTAGTTTGTTGTATGCTAAATTAAAGTAATACCTGCAACGCAGAAAAATTTGGCTATAGAAGAAAGTGAAATTCCTGTAATGTTCAGTATCGAATTATAAAAATCATAATAATTACGTAATTTTATCTTGAAAATCATTAGGTAGCTGTAATAATCAATATATTCTAAAACGGTCAGTTTTGCATCCTCGAAGGTGCAAAGAATGACCGTATTCTCCTCTCGACAGGTATAAACGTTGTTTAATGGTTGGGTCTTTGTTAAGATTACGAGAAACAGAATGATGGAGCCTGCCATAAACGGTCTGCGACTGTCGCTCTCTCACTCTCTCTCTCTTTTTCTAGAGAGAGAGGTTTTATTTGAATTTACGAGAACCCCGTTGCGCGCTCATACAGGATTCTCGCAAAGTGTCTTCAGGCTTTCCCTTTCCTTCCTGTGAGATGATTTCGGAAGCGCAAGTTTATCTAGCTTTGCTTCTCTCGTAAACCTGGGCACAATGCGGTAGTGGAGTAAGAGTTCCAATTGGTGGTAACTCTGCTAGATTAACTAAGAGTACAGGAAGTTAAGGTTTGTGAATGTAACTGTTAATTTAACTTTGATTTATCTCCCGCGCGTTACCATTTTTTTTATAAAAATTACGAAGTTATTTGTGTGAAATTCTTAGGGAAGAAGATTAACAAGTAAACAATGGCCAGGTAGAAGGATATTTATCACGCTGTAATCTGCGCAAGAGCTTTTTGCCATACAGTTTTGACCCAGTAAACTTTTATTCTATACTCTCCAGCTTTTTAAACATTGTACAGAGACGTGCCGTAGCAAGGAAAAATATGCACTCAGAGGTACAAGTAAATTTTTGTGCCAATTATAAATTTTTATCTGGTTCTTCGACTAGTTTATTATGCTGTAGCTTTATAAAGTTTCCAAGATTAAAGTTATACATCAGCTGAATTACGTAATGCTGCAATCTTTTTGTTTAAGATAATTTAGACAGCAGAAAATGTTTCTTCGACAAGTCTCTTAAAAAATTTTGTTAACTGTATTTCTTTTTTTTCGTATTTGCCTTATTTTTGTATAAAAGTCCCTGCTGGTTATTGTGGAATAATCAAAAAAAGGTAATTTTTCCTTTAACCTGGCAAGGTTTTGTCGATTAAAAAAAATGTCCGCATAATCACTGGTGTTGGCGATACAGTATAACTCGTGCAACGGTTAAAACGGTAGCGCGCGAGTGAAACGTCCCGTAAAACAAGCGCGGGGGTTAAGCATGCGCGAATTATTTGCTCGGCGTAAAACAAGCGTTACTTTGAGAGTAGAACGGGCTAGTTTAGATGCCTCTAAGTAAAAGCCGAGAAAAATGGGCTGCGTTTAATCTGGCCATCAATCAGCGGGCCGTGCAGGAACGTTGCTTCGAAGGTGTGTTTATCTGATGATCCTTTTCAAAGCTCGGACCTATTAGAGGCTTTGCGGTAGAGGCGTCGTTTAACTCAGAATGAGTTTTGGAAGAATAATACGTTGCGTCGACTTTCTGAAGTCAATTAAACTGGCTATTTTGACTGTTTCTATATGCAAAGTGATGGCTTTGATTCTAAATGTATTTTAAAAGTCAAATAAATACTAACATCTTGCCGTAGCAACAAGTGGACTGAGAATTGGGTGAACTAATAAAAAGTACCCAGTGCAGTTTATCTTGCATTGGGATAAATAACTCCATTATATGAAATTACAATTTTTATAAATTACAATCTGTTAATCAAAGACTCATATATGAAATTTTTATGTAACAAAATAATGTTAAAAAGTCTTATACGACTTGCTCAAACATTGATAATAATAATAATTTGTACTGCGGTTCACGACTGCGCAATCTCACTCCGTGGAAAGAAAAAATTTGTTGCATCCAAGAAAAACGACCGTTCGCCGAAATCATTCGCAGAGTGAAACCGTCGAAAGTTACAGCCCACAGCGGCTTCCAGAAGGAGGTCGCGTCAACGCTCATATCTCCTCTCCGAGTTTATCCCTTTGCCGAAACGCAAGCATCGTAGCATCATTTCTGACCGGTCAAACAAAGGCTAATAACATTCGAAATCAGCTCGCCTCGTTATGCAACCCCTCTCCCCCGGCCCCCCTGGCAATATATATATCCGGCCTGCAAGGGAAAAGTCCGTCCGCGCCTAGCCGCCATAAAAGCCGGACGCCGCCGTCCCTCGGCACACGCCGTCGTAAACGACCCTCGTAAATATCGATTTTAACCGGGTCCCGAGCCGCCGCCGCCGCCGCCGCCGCCGCCGTCTCCCGGAGTGAGAGTTGGGACAACAGTGTCAATGGTTGCACAATGAGGATGAGGGATTGCAGCGCGCGCCGCGAGCCTCCGACGGCGTTTTCCAACGCTGGACCACCTTCCGAAGAGCTCGTTTTTATGACGCTCGGACAATGGGGATATTATGCCTGCCTGAAACGTAGCGACAATTGGCGCCGAGCCTCGAGTACGAGTTTTCTGCTGCTTCGAAGACTTTTCGGACGAATTGTCGAGCTGCCTGGTAGCCGGAATCAATATGTAGCTGAACATTCCAAATTGCTACAATTTATGGATGGAAAAGCTTTCTACGTTCATTGCGAAAGCGATCTTTTATGAATATACTACTGCAGGCGTCATTTAATTTATTGAAATTTATAAATGTTTTGAAAGAAAATGGCACCGACATCTGCATGTATTTTCATTTTTATAATTGACTTGAACAGGAATGTACTTATATTACTGATTCTTTATGCCGCAACAATTTTTCACGTTCAACCTATTCACTGAAGCAAATAGTAATTTTACAAAATCGCTAGTTGTTCAATGCAACCGAAGCTCGATTTTACATTTGAACTGGATTTTAATTGATTAATAGAGGACAATGAATCGAGCTTGAATAAGATCAGAGCAAGCAGACATGTCTACTTTGTTTCTTAACTTTGTAACAGGCTTTTCATTTTTTGCTTCAATAATGTTCGTCTCATGACGTGATTTTAAATTATGCCTAAAAAGCACAGAATCGAAATTCTTCAGGTCCCTGGTAATTAAAATATTAAATTGGAAATTTCAATACACATATAATGGCTTCTAAATAAGGCTAGATACGAATCTCAAATAAAGATATGATGGAGATATTAATCTTCCATCAGTGTACGACCACTAAATCTGTTTGCAATTTACACATACGATTTACACAATGCAATTCACACGTACAGAGATAGATTGCGATTAAACGCAAAGTCATTACTCGAAACGCTCCACTTTTTCCCGACGAATATTTCGCTTGGAAAAATAATATAGTCTCTACTAACAAGCACATTATACCGAGAGACCATTATTTCGAATTTTTTTTCGTCCTCCCAACATCTCTTTGTCGCTATTTTTGTTTTTCTGCCATTTTCATGCAGAGTACAACGCTTTTCTGTTATAAAAAATTTTTTATTCTTAACTGCTTTTAAAGTTAATGGGATCCGATTCACTGCTAATCAACTCTGGCTATTTGAAAGAAGATTTTGTAATCGTTACAGTTTAGATTTAGTGTATCTATTTTTTCGACACGTCTTAAAAAGATCTATATCATTGCCAAATTATGCAAAAACTAATTTTTATCTCATTTATAGCTGAATAATCAATATATTTCTAGTTATTAAAGCATTACTAAATTATTTGTATAATTGACGAAATATTTAGTTTGCGAATAAATGATTTTACGTACAAAGTAAATTAATTTAACGTTTTATTTACTTTTCAATTTAAAATTCAATGAGTTATTTCTGTATAAATTTTCGTTCCTGAAATAAAATCGTTCGTCCAAAAATTGCTTTAACTTTTAATCAAACTTTTAGTCAAACGCATCGACGACGAGGCCATTAGCGACTAACAATATACAGAGTTTGATATAGTTACGTGGTTTATATAGTTTTACATAGTTTTAATATATATATGGTAAACACAGTTTGCGTTTGGAAAATTGCAAATTTACATGTATTATAATTATATAGCTTAAAGTAGTAAAAATTTTTTACAATGGATCAATAAGGTTTATTTCACATAAGAAGCTTAATACATTAATTATTTCAGAAGAGTTGTTTAGAAGCGTTTTAATGTCTTTATTTAGCTTGAATTTTCTTCTTTGATTGGAGTATGAAGCACATTCACTGAGTATATGAATCACTGTTAAAGGGTTATTATAGTTTTTACAACGAGGCTTTGGTAACTTTTCCAGGATATGCGCGTGGGTGAGGTTTGTGTGGCCCGTTCTTAGTCTTGTGATAACTACTTGGTCTCTTCGGGTGAAGGATTCAATGAGCACAATCTCGAACGTATTATTTCTGATTGTTTTTAAGAATGTGGGATTACTTGTTGTCGATGAATTATTCCAGTGGCCTTTTATTGATCTTACTAGATTTTGTTGAGTTCGTTTTGGGGGAATTGGATGTTCATTTTCAATATATTCAGTTTTTAATGCTAGTGAAACTTGCATATTTAGTAGTTTGAATTTTTCATGATGCGTGTCAATGAAATCGAGTTTGATAGATTTTTCTTTTACATTAATTAGTTTATTTTGTATATTTTTAATTAGTAAGTCTTTGGAGGAGATTTCATTTATGGCTTGAACGAAATATGATGATGGGATGTATATTATGGTTTTGTTGTATCTAGAGTTTTGGATTTCTTCTATTGCAAGGAGAATAGCATAACTATATGCTGAATAGATCGAATGAGATTTGTGCAGCGGGATATTTAGAGTTTTATCCGGAAGAATTATGGAGATGCCAGCATTTGCATCTGTTGCTTGACTTTGCGTATATATTTTGATATATTGATCCTGGATGATATTTTTAGAATCAGTAGATTTTTTTAGTTTGAGTACGTTTACAGATTGGACCGTAGCATTTTTTAGTAAAATATTCGGTATTTGATCATCTATTTCTTTGTGAAAAGGTTTTTGGTATGTTTGATTTGATGCTATGTAAAGAGGGCCGTTCAATAAATATTTTTGTTGAAATGGGGTTTTCAGGAGTAGCTGACAGTTTGCAGGCGTGTTTACAAATGAGAACTTTTCTTCTGTACGATAAAGGTATCATGTTAGCTTCAGCCAATGTACTATTGGTTGAGCAGGTATGGAAAACGCCCATTGCTATTTTAATTCCCATGTTATGTATAGGATTTAGAATACTTGCCTGTTTGGATGAGTCGTATATTATGCTAATACTACACTGAGAGAAAAAAACGAGTAAGAATTACCATTTTTTTATAGTAACTCAAGATATCGGGTGTACGATTTTAAAA
>JAWWML010000001.1:20020726-20044734 GCA_035047165.1 Ormyrus rosae | reverse complement strand
ATCTTTATTTTTCTTCCAATATCTGGCATTACTAGCGAAAATAGTAATTCTTGCTAGTTTTTTTCTCTCAGTGTATAGTCGATTTTTGCTAGTACGGTGACTTTATAGATTTTTAGTAGAACATTTTTATCTGCTCCCCAAGATTTTGCTGTCAAAGTTTTAATCAGCCTGATTTTTGAAACGCACTGGCTTTTAATTCTTGTAGATATCGGATCCAGTTCAGTCTTTTGTCGAATGTTATTGTTTTTTTAATTTTAAGGTTATGAGCGTTTGCAGTTTTAATTTTCTTGAGAAGAAGATCATTTGACTTTTCGCATGGGAGAATTTGAAACCCATTCATAATGACCATTCCGATATTCTAGTAAATATTGATATTTGTTTTTCGCCGGTAGAAAGATTAACATGCAGAGAGTAATTTTCTAGTAAATTTTACGAATCATTTAATAGCTTTATTATTTTTTTGCATATCGGAGAGCGCTCTATTTGTAAAGTTTTCAGTAGTGTCGCAATTCCCAATCTCTCATACCTTCTTATTTACTGAAAATAAATTAGAATTTCCTACAAAGTACGGTGGAATTTCCGTCGTTTCCGCGCGTGCAGAACTCGAAAATCCGAAAGCTAAACTGCAATTTCGACTCCGTTGGCAGGCAGGAGCGTCAACTTGCCCGCGGCATTTAGATTGAAAAACCGTCGAAGCGCACGCGTGCGTCGGACAGCGGCATTCACTCGAAAATATATGGAATAATCGGAGAGCGCTCTCGGAGCTGCACGCGCGCCTAGTCACCGCGGGGGAGTTACATCGTGCACGTGACATTAGCGGCGGCGGCTATTGAATCGTTTGACCCACTTGTGGACAAATTCACTTGCGCTCGAGTGATTCGCGGCGACGACGCGCGTAGCGCCACGGTGCATCGCGACCGGCGGCGAAGCCGCATAATTTGCCGCGCGAGCATCGATTCGCCGGGGTGCGAAAGCGTGGGGCTCGAGACAGGGTACAGCGTTGTTGCGTGCGCGTGCAGGCCGCCCCACCCCTTTTACCTGGGCTCGCGTTGCTAGCTGGTCAGAGCTGCTGCTGCTCCGTAGGTGAGGGACGTCTGGAGTTTCAAGGATTCGCGGCTGATCAACTGGGACGTTAAGGGATGTTCGATCGGAGAATTTTCGCAAACGTTCTTCGGGAGTGGATTGGGATTTTTAAAAAGGAATCTTTTTATTTAAGATGAATTTTTTATGAGTCGTTTGATTTCAAATGATTACATTGATTGATTTATTAAAATTCTAAAAAGAAACAGAATTATTTTTATTTTATTCTGAGAATCTCGTGCATTTAATGTTTAATGATTAGTTAGATGCATTGAGAGAAAACTTTAGTAAAAATTACCATACTGCTTAGTAAGGCCATCACAGATTGTCGAAACCAAAAAAAATTTACCAACAGTGTAGTAAAATTTCTTACAATGTACCATAATAATTTTTTGGGTTTTGACAGTCTGCGGTGGCTTTACTAGACAATATGGCAATTTTTACAAGATTATTTGTAATTTTTACTATATTTCTTCTCTCAGTGTAACAATTAATGAACCAGTTAAAAGGCTGCTTCATTTTCCATTAGAGATGCGGATAAGTTTAACCTTTAAACGTAAGAAAGTTACGCACTCCCGTCCCATCCTCAAAACTTTGAATATTAATTTAATAATTAACAAGATCAAAGTAAACCGTCTAGATTACCAGCAATCAGGCTTTCGAATAAAAGCTAAAATAAAACAAGCGTAAAAAAAAAAAAAACGAGCCGGTAACACGTTCGGCTGCTAAACTCGTTCGATTTTCATACTTCCATAACGAGCACTCGTGCGTTTCGTCGAAGCAGGTCTGCCTGCCCGTCTGTCTCTCTTGGCGTTCCGTGCATTATAAATACACTAAATGAATACATAGCCGGGGCTTCGATAGCGCCGAAAGTGGGTCACGAGCCGTTCGCTCGCACATAAGCCGCGATGTGCGACTCGCGCGTAAAAAATTCACGACAGCCCGAGCGCCGAGAACTGCCGTTTCTAAGCTTCCTATTAGCTCGAATTTCAGGTGCGAACTGCTTTATGGAAATGCCGGCCGGACTTCTCATCGTGAAGTAGTAATTTAGCCGCGCGGATTTATATTTATGCTAAGGATTGATAATTTTTTGTATGATTGGTAAAAAATTATCAGTCGTGTGATAACACAACCCTTCGAGAATAAGTAGCCAATAATGAATAAGATGTTTTAGGCCAACACATTATTTTATTTGTGTGGTTGCTACATTACCGTAACTCTGATAAGAATAACAAATGACAATGATGGCTTTTTTTTATCAGAGTACAGTGATGTCATTCATGTAGTAACTTAATCACAGATTCTTCACAAACGGAGAGGAACAGTGCTTTCTTTTTTTTTTTTTATTTATTTTTAAATATGGAACACGATTAAATTCCTTCGTATACGCGGCCAGTAACCAATTCAAATATCTCTTGTGTCGAAATTGCATTTAGTTATAATTAGCGCGTGATTGGACAAATTTTTCGCATGGCAAAAATCTTTATTTTGAAGATTAATTAAACCAGTTTCATATTAAACTTTTATGAATTATCGAACAATTGCAAAGTTTTACACTTTGACAAAGGGGTCGGCATATTACAGCCAGCATTGTGCAAAACTTTCTGTCATAAAAGCTGCTGGACGCAGTTTCTGCCATAATTTTTAATCGAAAAAGTTTATACTATACTCTTTTAAAAGAAGCTCTTCGTAAAATGAAGAATTAATACATGATGATTTTAAAGATAATTATTAAAACAAGCAGCCGACACAACCAATCCAATATACGACTCACGAATTGCAGTCAATTAAAATGACCAAATCGCCTTCTTCTAACTCGCAGCTTGTACCCGTCGTGCAAGCAAGGTTAATAAAAGATTTTCTCAACCTTTCGCAACGGCATCCATCATCGGCGGGCCGAAACTTTTGTTCTCAGCTCGGCGTAGTCGAATCGATCAAGCCTCTGAAAATCGTCCGGCTCTCGACATGGGCCCAGGAAAATTTTCGACGTGCGCGCGCGAGTCGTTAGCGAACGAGCGGCCTGGGATTTCGTGCCGGCGCAGTTATGATGAATTCGATTGGGTAATCGCCGAGCCACCGTAGGACTCTCGAGAGAGCAAGAGAGAGAGAGAGAGGGAAGGAGAGACGTGTGACGCCACGGTACCACGGTCTGTGGTTTTTAATACGCGTCCTACTTTCCGGAGCGAGTGCCTTCTCTCTCTCTCTCTCCCGCTCATTTTCTCTCTGTCGCACCGTAATGCCGAGTTACCGCCGCGGCTTTTCGAAATTTTTATGGCTTCTTTTTAACGCTCGGCTGTATAAGCGGGCGAGAGTAGAATTTGTTTTTGTGATGCCTTTTTTCGATTTGTTTCGATTTGTTGCGAGGCGACTGTTCGAAATTAGCTAGATGATTTTGACTAAAGCTTGAAATTAAATGGATAATTTTTACCGAAATTTAGATGTTATTATACTCCGTTCGCAAGACCATCAATTACAGAACTTGATTCTCTCGTCTTACGATGAGGAAATACACGTATCCGTTTAATTAAATTTTCTTGTTTTCCGTTACAACCGTATAAGATAACCGAATTTGTGTCAAGGCAATCGTTGTTTTAGAAGATTATTTTCAACAGCTAAAGCATTCGGAACCATTTTATCTAACTCAACTTCGTATTACTTTATAAATGCGACTTTTGATTAGTTTTATTACGGTCTAATGGTAAATATGGTGGAATCGAGTATAATCATTTTCATCGAACTTCATTAAATTTAGCCAAAAATTACGCACTCATTTGCACGTGGGAAGCTGTTTCTTAAAAATAAGATTTTAAAATTGTGCTCATTTCAGAGGAAAGAATATAAAACTCTAAATGTAGGGGGGCCGGCCTGAAACAGGCCGGCGTTGAAACCAAAAGTTTTAAACGCTTTCACTTTTACTTCATTCAGCGAGGATGTAATTTCGAAGTCGTAACAATTGAAGGGACACGAGAAAAAGAGAGAGAGAGAGAGAGAAAACTGAAATTTTGATACTGTAATAATGGGGCGACAATTTCATTCGAGTCTTTCTGGTGTTTTTGAGCTATTTTCTTGTAAAGTGAGTTATTCTTGTAAGATATTATCGATCGCGTGACGTTTCGACATGGCAATTTTAGAATTATGCGGATAATGAGTGGCTTTAAAGAACAATTCGCTATTATTTAATGGATACGCTAAACAAAAATAAACTTACTGGAATATTAAATTTAGTTCAACGTAAAAATTTAAAATAATGGACAATACAATATAACGTAATCACAGGGAACTGCGATTCGTAAGTCTAAAAACATCCAGCACATCAAAAGAGACTAAGGTGCAGAAAGAAAGTATCAACCCTCTTTAATAAAAAAAAAAAAAAAAAAAAAACAAAAAAAAAGTACAATTCAATCCTTCATTGGATTAGCACACCGATTAAAGGCTACTAAGCGGCAGCGTCTCAAAACTCAAAAAGGGAAGCCCCGAGTAATTGAAAAAGCATGTTCAATAATAACAGCGGGCAGCATAAGCGGCAGCTCCGCGATAAATCAATCAGGCATCCGTCCTCGCGGCTTTTTTCTCCGTCGACTCGTCTCTCTCTCTCTCTCTCTCTCTCTGTTTCGCGCGATTGCCTCACCGGCTTCCATAATGTATGTTAGGTCCCCCACCACCGTGGCGGCGGCGGCGGCGGCGGCGCTCGTTTTCACTTTCTTGTGCACGCGCGAGAGCAGAGCGCGGAGCGCAACTGAAATGGAAAGTGCTCGTCGTGTCCCAGTGGCCCACTGACCCGATTCCCCACTGACAATGACACGGTTTCCCTCCTCTGGGTAGTCGCCTCCTTCACCTCTCCTACTACTCGTTACTCCTCCTCTCCCCCGCTTCTCTCTCTCTCTCTCACTCTCTCTGCGCAACTAGTCTATGTTCGCGTGCAGTGGGCAAGAGTTATGGCCTCGCTGCGCTCTTACGCTTTGTTTTTCCTTGACTTCCCTCCTCCGGTGCCGAGGATGCCGGTCTTTGGGAGTTTAATGGAATTTTTCAAACGTGCCGCTGAAACTGCCGGATTATATAGCTGCTGTCGTTAACTTCGCGAGAATGACAGGCTGAATCCAGATCGTTTTGTGATCTAAAATTACTTTTTCCTCTCCTCGTTTCCGATTGGAAGCATTCCTCGACGAAAATCTTCAAATTCAAATGAAAAGTTGGATCGGTTCCGTTTGATGGAATATTGAAATTCAATATTCATTATTATAACTGTCCAAGTGAATTTAGCGAGCTTAAAAATAGTATAAAATGTATTTTAAACGTCAAAAATTCCGGAATCAATTGGATAATGAAACTGTATTTTCATTTCAACTGCCGTAATGCGAATTAAATATTTTATTTGGTTGCATATCGTTTACTATTTAATTGTAGCGTTCAATGTCACCTAATCATCAGTATAATCCAACAGCATAATCAACATTTCGATTATAAAATATCGAAGAAACCCCGCGAACATAAATTGCACAGTAAAAGGAGACACCATATATGAATCGGTATAATTTAAAAATCGTAAATTGAAAATTGAAAGAATAAAGAAATGCAACTTTGCGATCTACACTTTAGCCTTTCAGCGTACTTTACTCGAACAATCAATTAGTTAATTTTTGCCTCGGCGCCGAAGGACAACATTGATCGCAGAAGGGGAATGGAAAGAGAGGAGCTTCGTATATGTGAGGTCAATCTCTTGCAACTTGGGGATACTTATCGCGCCTGCTGCGAAACACGATAATGCATTGCCGATTTCAGCCTCTTCCTCTTCATCGGCTTTATTTCTGAAAGTCCTCGTGTTCGATAAATCAGTCGGGCTTTTTCAAATTAGAGGCCACTCTTGTCGGCGGGGAAAAGCGCTTAATGGAAATTTTATCAAGATTTAATGTAGACTTGCGCACTGGAAAACCGCGCTGTGATTATATTCATCTTACATTTTCAATGATACGCGATTACTGTAGAAATATAATGAGTCGAAATTGTAATCGTTTAAAATGTTACGGAGTGCTTACGGTAAAATAATTACGTGGGATTTCATCGCGTTTTAGTGAAGAATATTAATGATGTTAAACGTACATTCCAATGTTCAGATTTTCGTAATAATTGAAGAGCTGTTAATACGATTATATTATATTATAACCATATTGTAACCTGATATTGCAAACGAAACTCAATTAAACAATTTACGCTTTAATAATTTACATCGGTTAAAATATTTTTAATTTATTTAAATACCCAACCAAATCATCGCTCAATTCGCCGATGTAAAAAAGAGCACAATTTTTATTCATTAAATTCGTGCGATTAAACCGCAATTCAATCGACATTCGATACACTCGGCGAAGGTAAAATATCAAAAGAATACCAGAGTGTATCTGTTCTTAACGGGGTTAATTGCGGTGAGATCACTTAGCGTTCAGTTTTATTTTAAGAAATTATGAGAGAGTATAACTTTAATCTTCCTTAATCTCGCGATTGATTGATTGGCTTAAGCTGGCGCTCGCTCGATTTCCACGCCGACGAAAATGGCAAAACCGGTATAATCTTTGCAATTAAGTAGTACGAACCTTATCCGGACTAGCCTGGCGTTCAGTATGGCGCGAGCCGTTTTTTTTTTTTTCGAGAGGCGTCCGAATTTTTCTCTCCGCGCGAAATTCGCTTTGACGTAATGCCTTCGCCGTTGCTGGTGCATTGCAAATGTTATTCGAATGACAAGCTATTTATGACCCTTTTATTCGTCCCTTTATTTTCAGGGATTGAGGCATTCTTTTTTCTTTCTTCTTTAATATTGTAGTATCTGTACGTAAGTAGCGCTTGGTGGCGATACTTTATTCCGAGATGGTAAATAATTTAATGAATTATTAAAACTTCTTGTATTAGCTCGAGCTTCAAAAGCTTGTATTGTTAAAAGAAATTGAGTAAATAAAATAGAAAAATTCGATTTTATTAAAAAGGTTGACCTTTCAGGAAAACCATAAATATTAGCTTTAAACGACGTCTGAGGAGAAATCTTACGTAAGAGAATAATTGACGGCGCGTCGGAAAAAAGCGTGACTTTCGCAAGTTTACGTCGGTGGAATGAGATAAAAATAATGCGACCCAAGATGCATCTCCTGCATTTCCGACCGAATGTATCAGCTAATCGAGGCCTTCGACTACTTCTGCCCGTTTCTTTTTCCGATGCCGATGACCGAAGGTCGATTGTATTAACAGCGTCCCAGCGGAAGCCAGCCAGGAAAAAGGAAGAGGAGAGAGAGAGAAAGAGGCGATATCGCTTCTCCAGTCATCTCGCGGCGATGCACAATTGTGTCAATTAAGTCGAGAGATGTTGAGTCTGCGAATGGCGAGACTCGGCAAATGCGGTCGAACTTATTTTTCTTTTTTTTTTTCTCTCTTTTTTTTTCATTCGCTCCACTTGAATCGAATTTTTCTCGGACAGGCTCGCTCAGGCCTGGCTACTTAATTAATTGATAAGGCGGACTTGCTGTCTGTTTCTTGTTTTTATGCTAAAAAAAAAGATTTATTAAAAATTGCAGTTTTTTTTTATTTTAGAAATTTATAAAATTTGTAATAAAATTGCTTGTGCTGCAGGTCTGACCTTTCATTTTTCAAGTAAATTGAGTATATATAAATGTATTTTTCAATTTTGTGTAAAATCTCAAAGTGACGGTTAACCCAAAGTTTGGGACTGGTTGACGGTGTTCCTTTAGTAACAAGTGGTTGCAATGTTTCGCTCCCTTGTCGGCCTTGCTCGTGCTCATAAAGTATTCACCGAGAATTTCAAAAAGTAAAGTTTTGTAACAAGAAAAGTTTTCGCGGCCAGCCTAATATAATATCAAGACAGGAATTTTGATTCCGCCTTTATATAAAATGCCTAAAGTGAAAGATTTTAAGATAGACCACGCCAATCTTCGTTCGACCGAAAGCGCAAATTGCAATCCAAAGTGTTCTCGTTTTAAAATGCATTAAAAGTTTCGCTCGAAATCTTTCCGAAATACGATCCGCAGGTCGTAGATTAATAAACAGTAAACTCGTTGAAAAGTCTGAAAGTAAGCTAACATTGTCCCGTAGCCGAAGCGGAATGACAGCCGCGATAAAGTCGTTAGAAAGGCGCTACTTACTTATACAAAGCGGTCGAGAGAGAAAAAAAAGGGGGACACAGGACAGGCGAAAAGTCCCCCGAATCAGCTTCGGTTGCGGTAGGTCCGAGAGCTAACGAGACGGTCCGTATCGCTTTCTCTATCTACGTATTCGCGCGTCTCTCTCTCTCTCTCTCTCTCTCTGGCGTATTCGGGATGGGGGAGGGGGGGGGGCTACCAGCGCCGCCGCCGGCTTTCGCAACGTTTTCCCAACCGTGCACCAACACACGCGCCAAAGTGGGCTCTCGCCGAGCGCGAAAGCTCGACGCTCACGTATTATTTCATCCGACGTATATAGCTATATAGCTGCCCCGGGACCGAACGCCTACTTTCCCTAGTTTTGCGTAAGATTACGGATGTGTGTGCGCAAGTGCCTGTAGCTTTGGGCCTCTTGGCCGACGGTTGGCTAATCTCTCGGGCAGCTCGCGCGATTTTTGGCCCTTTTTCGATCTTTTTTTTTTTTTTTAGCAGTCGGCTGAGCTCGGCGGAAGGCAACTTCTTCGTTGTATTCGCACTGTACGATTATTAATTAACATGGCCAATTTTACAAATGTTTAAATGCTTTAAAGTTTAATGTGCACGGATTCCTGGAAGAATATATTTGCATTCTTACTGATTTTAACGAGCCAAAGTCGTGTTTTCGTTTGTTTGAACTTTATTCCACTTTCGGAACTCCAAATTCTAAGACCGAATCACCAATGAGTTCGAGGTTTATCTGCAGCCACTGAATTATTTATGGGCGTCTGTTTCCTCAGCTCTCTATGTGAATTATGTAAGCTGGGTGTGGAAAATATTTAAAGACAATTAAAGCCTCATTCGCGGTATGTAATTCTATAGCAAAGTAGTTCTAAACATAATTAGATTGTAAAAATCGCCCGGATTTCAACTTCATTATATGCGAATAGAGAACCATTAGGCAGTTGTGAAATCAAGAAAGATTGGTACAATTTAATTTTGCAACGATCTGCAATATATTAAATTTAATGTAGCCGAATATGATTTTAGTTTATCGGAAACGCAATGCTTGTTTTATGTATTTACATTCGACTGTGGCTACAACGATAATAAGTGTAAAAATGTAGCTTTTTTTAATTTCAAAAACTCGGTAGTAAAGTTTTTAAAAACGTTAATTATAATCTGCACGCTGTCCTTAACCTCATTATTTGCATATCGTTTCACTTTTAAAATAAACTGAACTGCATTTTTTTATCAAAATGTCAGAAACATTTAAATTAATGGTTTAATATAATATACACACACAAATTATTAATGATTTCTCAATTAAAAACTTCGAAAAATTCAGATATGTTATTTACAATTCACACAAATTATTCAAAGAATGTTGAATTTCTCAACTACGTATAAAGACTTTTTAAAATATGGTTTTAACGCGAACTCAGTCAAGCCCTACTTTTCGTCGAGCCTAGTAAGTCAGTCGAGAAAATTAGGCAAACGAGAGGCGGCTTAAATCATCGAAGATCGATTACGTGCAGTTCCTGTCTTCCTCGGCGATATGACCTCATCTCTCCTCCCGCGCAAAGCAAATGGCCCAATCACGAGTGGCGAAACGCGCTGAAAAACTTTCTCCCTTAAATGTCCGCGCGCTGCACAGCCGCGGATAAATGAGGAAAGAAGGTAGCCGGCCTTTATTACGGAGCCGCTTTACCGGGAAGACCTCTTTAGAAATCGCACGGATGGCTTTTCGGCTTTACGACATTCTAACGAGTCTGGAGTTTTTCGTTGAGAGCATCTCATTATTTAGAGCATTTGCTTTGGACTGCTTTGTTGCCAATGAATTTAAGGTATAATATTACATTAACAGGATCGAGTTTTGAGATATTTCGAATTGGTGTTTTAAAAATTTTCAGAAAATAAAAAGGAATATTCTAAAATTAGGTTTTGAGTTCAAGGACAATTTTAAAAGTGTTGGTCGAACTTAAATTTTAAAAATAGAATATACATTTTTTAAATTATCTTCGTTGGAAATAAAATTTGAAACTGAAGAGAAAATTTCTGTTTCAAAAATTTACTTAAAAAAAAATTAAATTTTAATTACTTTTACTTTTTTCCGATCTTCTTTCGCAGTACTTTAATATTTACGCTTCCTGCAAACTTAAAAACTTGAAAATTTCAAGAAAAGCAAGTAATAAAACTACACTTTAATCTC
The DNA here is from genome assembly GCA_035047165.1 of Ormyrus rosae. Classification (NCBI taxonomy): domain Eukaryota; kingdom Metazoa; phylum Arthropoda; class Insecta; order Hymenoptera; family Ormyridae; genus Ormyrus; species Ormyrus rosae. The sequence goes on along the minus strand of JAWWML010000001.1, from coordinate 20,034,327 downwards.
AGATTCTTTAAAATTAATAAAACATTTTGTTTTTAAGTATGATTCACAAAAAAATAATATTGAACAGCATGAAAATATTCCGTAATTTTTCATTTATATTTTTGAAAATAATCATTCCTCTGATCTTGGCTACCTTGACCTCACTGTAGTGCTACATAAAAGTTGACTAAGGGTATCATTAACTTCATTGTGTGGAAATTGTAACTGAAAGTTATAAGAGTGAAACTTTTTTCATAACCCTGCATACAATTTAAGTTTCTAATAGATCTATTGTTCTATCTTTGGTAAAAAAAATGTTCCTTTAAAATTTCGAACAAAGGGCGATACGATACACTTCGTTGATCAGAAATTTACATTATAGTTCCGAGCGTAAAAAAAAAAGTTATTTTCCAATATATTACTTGATGACGGACAAGAGTTCAAACTCGAAATAGATCAAGCAGTGAACCTCGTTCCAAAAGCGCGGCAATTTCAAACGCTCTCCCGGGATTCCCGCTCATCAGAAGCAGGTGCTAATCATAATTAAACCCGGTGACGTTAGCAGCTGCGCGTTCATTAAAACTTGACTGTCTCCGAACGATATCTCGATCCACTCGAGCATCTAAAGCAATCATAAGAACGATGTTGACAGCAGAGACGAGGCTTCTCAAAAACAAATTCACGAGGGATGATGTCTTCCTTCCCCGCAGATTAAATCCCTGCTCTATACGTGCCGCAGAGACGTGCGTCGTTCGGAGGAGTGCATTTTTCAAAGCGCGAAGGGTGTCCATCTCCTTTACCTTGTCGAATTCCTTGGAGACCACCGACATTATCAGCCTTATATCAACTGCTTTTCTCGTTTTTCTCGCAAAAGCGATTCCGCGTAAATGCACGGCTTCACCCGCCGGCCAAAGATGCACTCCGATGCAGCAGCGAGAGCGGCGGCCTCGACGCCGGACACCTCCGGTGACTCGTGTGCGTGTGCGTGCGCGGCCGCTGAAAATACACGCTGCCGCCCTATCCATTCGATTTCTGCGAAGGTCAGCCGGTGTGGAGCGCGAGAGAGCGGCTCTAAGCGGGTCTCGACCACTTGGTTAGTGTGTCATGGCGTTGAATAAACTTAATCTCAATCGCCGCGCGGGGCAGAGATGTTTCTTCCGATCGGTTTCGCTCTTTATTTTTTTTATTTTTTTTTTTTTTTTTTGTGACGAAACCGATGACGCGGGCCGGTCGCTTCTATTTTCGGGATTTTCTCGCCGCGCTTTTTTTCCAACGAAGTGTTACGGAACGCGGGAGTTCACCGAAAAATTCACGTCTGCCTGCGAGTCCGTGGCCCAATTAGCCGCGGAGCCCAGATAAACGGAAAAGCGTGCTCTTCGCGCTTATCATGTTTACAAAGCGACGACGTATCGGAGCGAGAGAGCTGCCCTCAAAAGAATTCATCATCCTCGTCATCTGACCGAACGTTCGATAGCGGCAGTAATCGAGCACTCCTGCCTTCTCTCTCTCTCCTCGAGTTGTGCATTAAAAAAGAATCGACACGACTGACGTCAAAATTATCTATAAATAAAGCTCTGCGGCCGCGTGCACGAAATTAGGTTACTCCGTAGTTTCTTCGGTTTTATCTTCCAGTAACGACAACGTGCCGCATCGGCCGAAAGCGAACGTTCTCGGGGTGTTCTCGAAGCGTATCGCAGCAGTTTATTTTTTTTCTACCTCGTTGGTCCGATTGTTGGGGCCCGAGGTTTATGCATTTTTCTGAAAGATCTTGTTTCTAGCCAGTAATCTTGGCAAACGAACGCTTCATCATAGCGATAAGATTTTACACTCGATTTCACAAGTACAAAATTCAAGTCTGATTGTTACACTTTAGAATTCAAGAATGCACACTCGATTCGTGTCGGTATCAGTCGCCTGAAATCCAAAACTGTCCCCCTAAAGGCGCAAGTAAAAGAAAATTTGAGTTGAATCGCTGTTCTTTCGAGAGAAATCGCATCTAAAATTAGCACCATCAAATTCAAATCGCAGAAACTAATTCCGGGGCGTCCATATTTTGCGTCACTTCGATTTCATATTCTCTCGTGGCGCAAGTCTGCGCTTTTGCTCTCTCTTTCTCTCTCTCTCTCGCTCGTTTGGGGTATGCTTTTTCCAAAGTCGCTAAGTATTTTGCAAGCCCGCTTCTTCTTAGCTCGGAAGGCAACCCGAAAGAACATTCCCGACGACGGGAGCCGTCATTGCCGGTTCTTGAATGCGCAATACCACCGAAACGGATCGAAGTATCGAGCTCAAGGTTTCCGGACCGATTCCTTAACGATTTTTTTTTAATAGTTTCGGCTTGTCGCGCCACTTTGTTACGCTGCCCAGGCCGAGTTTGAGGTGTATGCGTCAAGATAATGTCTTTGCTCGAAACTTGCTTTAATGTAGGCTACGTGAGTTCTTTTTTTTTTGGTAGTAAAATGTTTTTACTATGTAAAATATGTAAGAGACGCTTTTTTACTGATAATTTTCTTAATCTAAACAAGTTCTTTCTATTGGAAAGATTTTCAGACTGTCGTTAAATAAAAGACATATACGCTTGAGAGTTTATTTCAACTTTCAACAGTTTAAGTTCCATTGGATTAAAATCCCCATCAAAGCCAAAATTTTGTAATTTCGTTATCTAAGCATCGTATAGACCTATAAATTATCATATACAGAGTCAATTCATCACAAATAACGTATTTCGTTATATTTTTTTTATTAATCTCAAGAAACAAAATTTTAATACTTTTAGACTACATTGATAAGGCGATTTTATTCAAAACATCAATTTCTCCTTTATTAAATACAGATTGTTACAGCGTCAAAATAGGATAGTCGTTTAATTTTCCCTCCCGAGAATCGAGTTAGTTTAATCGCGTCAACGCCTCGCAGAGACGTTAAATAAAATTCCCTCCCGCGACGAGCGCTTCGAAAAAAGCGCGAAACCTCGAGGTCTGGTAAGCGAAAAAGCCTGCAGCGTAATCCCTCGCTTTACCGCTGACCTATATTTTTCCTCGAAAAATCTCGCGCGAAACAGATGAAAACAGAACGCTCGCGCAAACCAATCGTCGTCCCATATTGCTGGAAACTCATCTTATCCAGTTCAAGGCGGCTCGTTTATGCGTTTTCGATCGGCGATAACGGCCGAAAAGAGTACCGCTCAGGGCTCCGGATAAGAAATGTGTGTCTAGTTTAGTGGGCAAGTAGGTCGCGCGAGGGAAACCGGCGCTGGCGGCTGCGACAACTGCTCGCCGGGTTACGCAATGCTATTCCAGTGTTATACAATTATTGACTCACCGGATTAACAAGTAGGCTGGGTGAAAACGAAAGCTGAGCGAGATCCCCTCCCCCTTTGAGCAGCGCCTCTCCTCCTCCCACCTATCGTTCCGAGGTCCCCTCCAAAGCCTCCAAGTACCTCTCATTGGTTTCCCCTTAGCCGTGAGCTCACTATCTCTTTCGTTAAATCGTCTGGCTCGCATCTCACTTTTTTAAGCCCAGATGACTCTGAATTCCTTTTATTTTTTACGTCGATGGCATCTTCTTTCCTAGTCCCTTTTTTTAGTTCTTTTTCGCATAATCGTCATCAGATTACTAAATGAAAAAAAAAAGCATTACAACAATACATTTGTAATAAAAAACAAAACCTTTAACTTAGGACTGTCGTGTCCCCGAATTTTTGGGAATATATGTGCTTTACAAAAGTCACTCGTCTCATCGTCGTCTCAGCGGCGTGAATTTATTAGTTATTCAGCGAAAAGTTTGTACCATTAACATGGGTTCTTATGGAGAAAGCATTTGCGGCACAACATTTCTCTTTACTGTAAGGTGAAAAGAACTAAATTGCTAAAATTGAAGTATATGATTCTTTAGATTTTGTGATAATTTAAGGTGGCTTCGGCGAGTTTTTATAAATAATTGAAAATATCTGATACTTCACAAAAATATTCTTTGAGCATTAAACTTTTCATTTATGTTAAGAGCAGACAAACACACAAGCAATAAGAATGGCAATTTTTTTTCATGTTTTAACGAAACTAGGATTTTTTAAGACTATCTACAGTAGTTCGGAGGTAATCACTAAAATTGAAATTTTAAAAATTTCCAAAAACAAAGAAGGTGCCTACTGGGGTTCCCGACTTGGTACGGCATCACGTACCGAAGCCACCTTAAATAAAGGTTACCGGTGCTTTTGATTAAAATATTATGGTTCAAAACCGCAGCTGAGTTATTTGTATATCTAATGTACTATCATTATACATTATCGAAGTAAATTAAAATTTTGAAAACTCTGATAAAGTTGACCACCACTGCTGTCGGTGAGCTACCTTAATAGTATAAAAAGCGATCGGCAGCGAAAAATCACGAAAACAAACAAAATCCCACGTGAACTGCGTCTCAATCCCATGGAAATCGGCAGTGGACGAAAAAAATAATAGACTGAATATACTCAAGTGCTGCCTCGAAAAAGGCTCGTGCCTCTCCGCGACGCACACATTTCCACCCACGAGCCGAGAGCCGCGGCAGAAGCAGAAGCGCGGCGGCTGAAGAAAATAAATCACGAGGCAGCAGCTAGTCTGAAATTATTTTCGGCCTTGCAACTCGCTCATATTCGCGCGCGCGGATTCCTTACTCTTTTTCCGAGCCGGTCGTGTCTGGTGGCGGCCAAGGCGGACGCCTCGCTCGCCTTGTCCCAGTCTCGCGAGCGGCGCGCCGTTAAAAAGAAAGTTTTTTTTTTTTTTTTTTTTCAAAACGACGCGCCAACATTTTTCCTAAACGATGAGCCCTTTTTTTTTCCTCCGACAGTCTTGACCCAATATTCGTGATTTGTTTGGGATTTTTGGATCTTCTTTTCGGGGGGAGGGGGAGAAAGAGGGCACGAAAATCGGGGCTGTTTTATGGGGCTTGCGAAGCGAGATTTATTCAACTTAATTACGTTGCATAAAGAGGCACGATGTAAAAAAAGCTGCTTTGAAAAGCTGCTTTTAAATGATGAGATAATGCGTAGTTTATGGAAAGCTTGAATAATCTTTTAATTAACTTTAATTATAATAGAGCTGCAGATACTTAATCCATGGCATTTATTTTTAAATCGAGTTTTCAAATATCTTATTTCATCGCTAACGATTTGTTTATTACAGAAGCGAAAAGTATTAATTGAACGATTTTTAGCATTGATTGCGTAAAATTGAGACCGTATTTACTCTTTATATTCATCGGTTACCAGCTCGATCCTCGAAACAGCAGTCTCACTCTCAATGCGTATATCCGAACAAGCAGCTCAGTCAAAATCCAGAACGTCAATCCAACATTTCCCCAAATCTACATAGATATTCTCTGCTGAATGACTGTGCATTACCCTTTCAAATGGTGCATTCGAATCGGCCAACCTGCCTCGCTTATCGAGTCGGCGCATCAAACGGACCCGACCTACCGCAAGTGGGAGTCGCCCAAGGATACGCGTGCTGCGCGCTGCTTCATTTTTTCTCTTTTTTTTTCGCCGCCGCGCGAAGTTCAAGACTGCCCCGGGGAGATTATATGGGGAATCTCAGGGATTGAGGGCAGAGAGCTGCACGCCGCCGACACCTTGACCTCGTATATCCGTGCCTATCCTTGGACGGGAATTTCAATTTTCTCGACCGGCGACGCCGACGCAGCTGTTTTGCATTGTTGTCGGACTTTTTTTTTCGCGGTTTCCAATTTTTCAGGCTTTTTTTTCCCAAGGATTTTTGCCGATGGTTTTTTTTCGTCGCGGACGATGGGGGAGGTGTTGGCGGGACCTTTGGCGTCTGTCGCTTTGTGGAATTGAAGGTACGGGAGGCCCTGACCGACTTTCGGTCCGCGTCCTTCGGCGAAGATGAATTTTCGCACTTCGCATTTTGCTTTTCTCGTTTGCGCAATTTCGAAGAAGGATTATAAATTCTTTTTTGAATTATTCAATTTCAATGACCATAATTGCCGAGAAAAATATAAGGTTTCATTTCTTTACAGTTTTAGTACAGTTTAACTGTGAAACGAGCTATTTAAATGGAAATAATATGGAAATCGTTATTAAGTTTGCTTCAAAATCATAAAGGTTAAATTAATTATTTGAAAAATGCGATTACGTTTATAAACATCAATTGTATTATGTGAATAATATACTGAAAATTAAAACGAATATGTAGAAATTAAATTTTGATGAAATATTAAATTCTGATGCATTTCAGTCAATACATTTGTATAATGAAATTCTTTCTTCGTGTGTTTTCGCGACAATCTAAATGACAGTGACATTGAAATTAAATGAATATAATTCGTCAATTACTCATGTTTTGTGTGAAACTCACTTATATTGTGAAAATGAATCCATTGAAAGGTATAATACAATCAGGAGCAAAGTATGTATTGTCAAACAAAGAAAATGCGAGTATAGTTATGCAATATAGATTATAAATATAAACTTTCAATGGCTTTATTGTTTCAAGTTTATTAGCTAATTTTTACATGGAGAAAAATGTTTAAGAAACATTACTATACTCGTCAGGAACTTGAGGGTAGACTGTGAATTAGGGTAAAAAAAATGACTATACTTTATATTAAAATTTACTATACGTTTAGTAATTTTTGCTAAACTTTTAATAAAAATTTCTAAAAATATAACAAAAATTAATATAAAGTATAGTAATTTTTCGTAAAGCGTTTCTCTCTGTGTACCAATTCAATCAAGAAGATGAATTGTTCTTTTTATACAGAATGTTATTTTATCTTTTAAGATGTTCTTCCAATAGTTTTTGTTCAATTTAGGCATCAATTTTAACTAAAAATATAATATAAAAATGTAACGTAAAAACACATTAATCTTCAAAAGTAGTTAATTTTCTACTAGAGTTATCATCTTGATGATTTTGATATCAAAATATTTATTAGAATTCGAGTCTTCGTACATCTATTACTCTGTAAAAAACGTATACTTTGGAATGTTTAACCTATCGTAGTTAAAGCAAAATTTAAGCTTGACTTTCTCTGTAAAAATGAATAAGTGAAATTAGTCCATATACACATATTCTACGTTAATTTCACTTATTCATTTTTAGAGTTCATCGATCTTATAATTCAAATCAATTCAAAAATTAATCCGTGAATCAGGAAACTTGGAGTAAACTCGTATCGTTCGAATCTCATGCATCATACAGAAGCTCACGTACAGAGATCGATAAACTTTTTTTCCGGTACGACCCATGTAAAAAATCGATACTACCTTGGTGCGCGAATGCGATGGAATTTGTAATCGAAAACTAGCCAATAATGGACGGAAGTGGCAGGGAAATAAATGGGCGCGCTTGGTAAGCGTCGAGTCTCCCGGTCTGACGTTCCGCCGGAAATCGTGTCGATAACCTACGAAGGGAGTTTCACTTTTGTCACCATAATGAGCACACAATTTTGACGAAAATGAATTTGAGGCAAACTAAAGATAGAGGGGATTTCATGTGCAATATCTAAGTCATTTTTAGTAAATAGAACGAGACACTCTTTTTAAAAATAATCTTTTTATTTATCAAGCGAGTGTTAAAAATAGTCGCGATCGAAATAGCGTTAGCACCGAAAATCAAACGATCTTACTGATGTAATATGAATTGGCGCGCGGAGTTATTTTTGAGTAATTTTTGCATTTTAGCATTTAATTGACACTTGCTTAAAGTTGCCCTGCATATGTCGAATTATATAACTCAACTTGTCACCATCAATAAGTGAAAATAGGTCAATTGTAAGTGAGGGTTACACACTAAATTTAACTTGAGAGATATCATTTTCAAACATTGTTTAAATATTATTGCACGTCATAGACATTCGTCGCATTAAATTCATTAACCATTAAAATAATTATAAAGCTAATGAAATTTTTAAAAATCACAACTGTATGCCCATCCTCGACACTACGTTGTATGAGGCATTAATATTTATAATTAATATAAATGCAACTTTAATAGCTCGGATAAAAGCGATTTGTCACGTGGTTAATGACGTTACGAAAATAGGGCGGTGTCCAATTTAACGACTGGAAAAAGTTTAATCCACCCCTCGTGCTCTATTTTCACGGCCCCTCTCTCGAAAAACCAACGCCCTTGAAGAGTCCTTAATCTTTTATAGAAATCGAACCCACCACGAAAAGCTCTTTATTTTTTCTCGTACCATAAGTATTTCGAATGAATTTTGCAGCGCGATTCATTTTCTTACGTTGCGAAATTAAATTTAGAAATTCGGTGCTCTTGCATCAAGACGCTTTGAAAAGAAACTTCTAATGAGATTAATTTCGTCTCCCTTTTAAAAGAGGCGCGAACGAAAGCTTACTTCTCCCGCGCCTCGGAAGCCCTCGAACGAACCAAAAATTATTTTGCTTCGTTCGAGGAAAATAAAAAATCGGCCCGGAGAAAATGAAAAAAAAAGCTCGCCAAACGGTCTAGCAACAGTTGTGTCCCCGGCGTCTGCTGCCGGCGCCTCGTGCGGCGCATCATCGTCCCCCCCTCCCCCACCGACTCGTGCACGTGCGAAGGGTGGCGGCTTGGCTCGGATCAATAACGCTCTGACACACTTACCGAGTAAACCTGGCCTAGTTCGGCTCCGTTGCTCAGCTTCATTTTCCCCTACCCACTATATACCGTTGCGTGCGATTATTTTTCCCTCCAAAGACTTCCTTCGCGCACTTCCCGGCCACCTTAACCTTCTTTCTCGTCGCCGACGCTTCGGAACGTGACTGCCGCAAGCCCCTTCGTATTAGATTGATACAACTTTTATTGGGTAATGGAGTTTTCGATGGCTTTTTTTTTGCTTTTAGAAATTCAGCAAATATGGAGGAACTGTCGATTCATTCATAGGTATCGTTCAGGAAGATACTTATTGTCAGTTTAATTTAAGAATCGCGCTTCGCTGAACAATATTTCTCGTGGCTCGGCTGCTCTAGTAGAAAATAAAGTTGAAAATACAAATTTCCGAAGAGTAATGAAAAAGGCGAACTTTCATTTTATTTCTATAATCCTCGACGTAATCGTCAATAGCGATTAAATACTATAATGATCTTTTTGTCGGTGCTCAGTGTAGGTACGTTCCGTTCGACAATAACAAGATCTAATTTCTAAAAACTCCGAGCGTGCACAATTATTCTGCGTTTATTCTTAGTAAGTAGGTCAGAAAAAACGAACATTAGAATAATGAAGTTCCACTGTTATGATGTAAATCAATTCAGCAATAACGTAACAGCATCGTCGACAATACTTTTTCCGTACATAATTTTATCCGCACCGCTCGGAGAATACGATTACAAGCGTTTTATTTATTTATGCCAGGTTGCGATTTCGATTCAACTGCTTTGCCGATGAATTTTCATTTTATCTTTTCAAAACATTTTTTGCCTTTTACTTTGTACGAGATGCAAATACAAACTCGCCGACCGTGTTGGAAGTTTTCACCATTATTTGGCGAGTGTTTGACCAATTTTTTAAAAGTTTTTGGCCAGCCACTCTGCTAAAAACGATACCGTTTTCACCAAAAAGTTGGCCAAATAATGAAATTGAAATTAATAAGAAAATTATGTTAATAATAAAATTAAACAATAAAAATGATAAATAAATTATAAATAAAAATAGATAATAAGAAAACGATAATAATAATAATAAATAATAAAATAAAAATTATAATAATAAAATAAAATAATAATAAAAATAATCTTTGATTAAAGGTTGATATATCTACAGATATAGTATATATATAAATACATAATATAATATAATATAATTATATATATAAATATACATATACTTACTTCAATTACTGGAACTGGAAACGGGTATATATATATATATATATATATACACACACACACATTTACATTCTACATTTACTTATTAATCCTACAAAATTTTAATTACATTCTCATTAGCATATAAATTTTAATTTCAATTCTTATTAAAAATATTTCACCAATGAAATTGAGCAAATATTGGCGAACAGGCCAAAAATAATGGTAAAATTTCCCACAGTGGAGCATTGCAATTAGTAAAAAAAAAATGTAAATGTTTAATTAACTTATTCATTAACTGATGCTTTTTGCGAGCAATGCTATCATGGTTCCCAGACACAAAAAAAAACCCAGACACAAAAAAATCGATACTCGAAAAAGATAAACGAGAAGAAGCGTAAACCGTATAACGAAAATCGAAAACCCGAACGATCATCCTCACGAAAGCTTCGCGGCGATTGGCAATCTTTGAACGCGGTGTTATTGAAACTTTAAGTGAAACTAACTCCGACACTTGACTTTCCCTTTTTTCTTCCTCCTTATTATTTCAGTCTTTAGCGCTCTCGGAGGTCTCGCTTCTCGAAACTCGCAGTTTCCTTTTTTTTTCTTTCTTTTTGTTTTCGACAGTACGCGTATAAGCGATAATTATGCGGATTGAGTAAGAGGACTGCTTCCCTTCCTCTCCCTTAATTTTCTTTTTATCGTTTCTTCTCGTTCCTCTCGTTTTTTTTTTGTTTTGGATAAATACACGTTTATCGAGTTAACTCGTGCGCTCGAAGGTTCCTTTGTCTTCCTTCGAAACGAGACTTTTTTGTATAGCTTTACATTTGCAGGGCGTCGGCCTTGATATTTCTTGCGGCCATATATATATTGCTTTTATAACCAGTAATATAATTTAACGTCTAAAGTTAGCTTCGTCTTATTCCTCAAAGGCGCCTTTAAACAGTTTCTGATAAATTTTTTTTTCTACTATTAAATTCTCTCAGTCTGAAGTAATGAGGATTTATATTTACTCGCTCCAAGGCAGCCTCGAAAATTGATATGCAAAAAGGAGCTTCTAAATAGTTTTTGCTTTCGACAAATTAACTCTTACTTTTGGCGGTACGATATTCAAGTTTCGATACGAACTTCATTATCAAGTTAAATGGGTCACCGAGTTACTTTCCTGGTTTTACTTCAAGAAGTCTAAAAATAGAAGATTAATTGTGATTCGAGACAAAGACTCAGCATACGACTGCATTGATTTTCATTGTTTCGACCCTCAATACGAATACAAAACGCACATTTCGCTCGACTTTGCTGCATCCGCTATCCCAGTATCTCGCTTAAGGAGGTTCTAGTCTTCCATGCGGGAAGCGTCATTTTGTTTACGTTGTCCCTTAGTTCCTTGTCAAATTCCTGGTAAGCGCTTCACAGCCGGCACATTTTGATTCCTTGATTGTTTTTCTAGAAAACTATCACTTTTTTAACTTAATCTCTGCTTTTTTCATCGCGAATTCTTAACCTCCTTAGTCAAAATATTTCGTAGCCCATATAAGAACCTGTGTATTTCACGTAAAGTTTATTGCTATTTTTCTCAATAGAAACCCTGGTGAAAAATATTGAAAAAAATCATACGTCTTATGATATTTTGAAGTGATATTTATCGATTCTACGCTAATCTCTGCATCTTCACAAAAGGCTAGAACCTCCTTAATCCCATTCGATTTCCCGAAACTCCGTCCAGGCTTCGAGAAGAAAAGGCCGCTCGTAAATCGGCGAGCTGTGGCGCGCTCTGGCAAAAGGACGCTCGCGCGTTATTTATATCCGGGCGTGCTGGTGCAAGTGCACGCGCACATCTCCCGCGCCGGTCGGTTGCAGTAGTGTAGGTACGAGCCCGAGCAGACAGCCGCCGTTCTCTCTTTTCTAGAAGCGCGTGCGGCGGCGCTGCAAGTGTGTCAAGGGCAGCGCCGGCAGGGCTTGCCGCCGCCGCCGCCGCCGCCGGCCCGTCACGGACCGAATCGTTTCTCTATCGGCCGCTGTTGCTTCGAGAAAAGCCGATCGAAGCTTCGGAGGCGAATGCGGCTGGGGGGGGGGGGGAGAGGGAGGTTAAAATTTTTTTATGATTTGTTTTTCCAGCGTTTAGCAGGGAAAGGGCGGCTTATTTTAAGCTCGATGTACAGAGACTCGTTAATGTGTTTATCGCGGGGTTTTAGAGCTAAAAATATGATTTCATGAAAAACATGCCATTTTTATCCGTTAGTTCCGACGTCAATATGAATCATTCATGTTGTCCTCTATTAAAATAGGTTTATAAAGTGTGATTTATGTTGGAATAAGAATGTGATTTATAGAGTTGAATAAGAAAATTAATTTTTTTATCGTCGTTTTAACTAAACATCAAATTAAATATTCGGTACCTTAACTCTTTCGAGCGTTAGATTTCTCTTCTTAAAAAAACGTTTAGTTCCTTTTTCGTTAAGAAAACGGTCTTCGATAGCAAGTAGCTTAAATTAATGTATTCCGACTTAAAATTATTAATATAAAACCTTTTACAAATAAGAGTTAATTTATTCGGCAAAATCTTACCGTACACGTGACATTATTAATGTTAGAAAAATCTTTTTTCCCCCATCTCTTTCCACATCCATCCATCACGAGCCTTCAATTGTCCGTCTCACCGAGACCGCGATCACATCGGAATTATCGTAAGCCCTCCTCCTCCGTCTCCAAGTGAGCTCGCTAATCATATTTTACGTAACAGCCTACTCGCTCTCCTAAAAAGACACACACACACACACACAGCTCCGACGGAGGACCGCTCGTAAATCCCGCGCAAAGAGGTCGAATTAGAGCGCGATTTCGCGGCGCTCTCCTCCTCTCTTTTGCGCTAACGGATAGTGCCGCCTAAACAAAGAGAGAGAGAGAGAGAGAGTGATTTATGTCCGCGCTAAGCAGCCGCGGCGGCGCTTTTTGCATTTCTTCGGGCCGCGCGCTCTCCCGCTGCGTGTGTGCACGGCGGCGACTGTCGTGGCTCAGCTTCGAAATTTCGTTATTTGTGAGGAAACCTATGGGAAATTTCTCGGTGCCGCTGTATATTTGCGAGCGCTCCCGAGGGAGCCCGAGTGCGCCCCGCGCTCGCGGTTCTGCGCGTTGCAGGGTGCTGCAGCATGTATATGTAGTTTCCGAAACGAGCCGATTTATTATCTGGGAAGCGCCGCCGTTATGCAAAAGTCTCGCGGGATGGGAGTTTCTTATTAGAGGCGTTTTCCCGTTCTGCTTTTTTGCTGCCGCGTTAACGCGCTCTTTAACATTTCGAATTTGAGGTAACAACAGTTTAGTTTTTTAGAATTCAACTGGCCGCAGTTGTCATCGCGCTGGAAAGCCATCTTAGATCCCTCCATAAGCATATTTGCACGTCTATCCGTCTTGTCTCATCGAAGCGGACGAATGTGCAAGCGCAGCTCGATTAATTCCCGCGAGTCGCGCGCGCACACACACACACACACACACGCGCGCGGCATCCGCGGCCGAACAACGCGGCGATCCTCTCGAAATTTTCGAGCGCTCGGCGGAGAGATGTACATATGATTGCGCCAGACGACGGCGCGCGCTCGTCAAACTTTGACAGGAGAGCTTGCTCAAACGCGCGAGGCCCGCGTGTCAGCGGAAAGAGAAAGAGCCGCGTTATTACGAATTTGCGGAGTGGCGGCAGCCGCCGACTATTGACTTTAGCGATCGCGTGCAGCAGCGCGTTAGGTGCACGAGGGAGATTTTGGCGTTTCGCGGGGGGGGGGGGGGGGGGGAAACTGCCCCGGTTGCGGTATTGTTTATTTATATAAATAAAAAC
>JAWWML010000001.1:19995000-20017187 GCA_035047165.1 Ormyrus rosae | reverse complement strand
TTGGCGTATTTCAACTGCGTAAATTCAGTTAAACCAAAAGCATGTCTGTTAAATCAGCAGCATATTTTTCTCAGTGTGACGCAAAGGTTTTCGTGGACGTTTGAATCGACGTAAATAGGCGCCGGTAATTTTAACAAATTGCATTTCTCTCATTAAAATCCTTTACGGCTGAGGCTCCTTATGCGCGCCGGCAACTGATCTTTCAGCCGAGCAAATAAAGATTTTAAACGTCGGCGAGGAAGTAAAATGCCGGATTTATTGAAAAACTCGGATTTTCGCAATATTAAACTGTCTTTTAATCGTGTCATTTAGGCTTTTATAGCCGAAGAATGGAGTAAAAAATAATTAACTTGCGATAAAAACATTGATCTGACGTAAGATGTGAAGATATATACGTTGAGCAAGTCAGTAGGCAGCTTCGACTTTCTTTTCATAAAATCAAATTTGGACTCGGTTTCGGCTTAAAATTTTTATCGACAATATTTTTCCTAGGTGTGACGTGATCGAGCAGATCGTAACTTTCACGAGAATGATTGTCGACACGCTTTTGACCGCGTGAAAATCATTTCCATTTCCCATACCGGGACTTGTCGCTACCTCGTTTTCGGGCATTCCGAAAACTTATTGTAACTCCATTTCTAAGCGAGCGCATTAGGATTTGACGAAAGAAATTTCTCATTCTGGAGAATAACGTTTCGATAGTAGTCGCGAGTCATCGAACGGTCACGAGACAAAAATTTTATTTTCGGAAGCTCAATTCGAAAGTGCACCGCGCGAAGCGTTACGAAATTCATCCTGTCCGCAGTTGAAAATAAATTGCGTCACGTTCATTATCCGGAAATCCGAGCAATTTTGCGTACACAAAATCCCTTTCCCTCGGGGGGGGGGGGGGATTTTTTTTTTAACAGCCGGAAATCTTGTCTTGAAATCCCACCGTAAACTTACTTACCCGCGTTTCAATGCGCAAATAATGAAATACACATTTGCCGCGACATTTGCATCATGCACACGCAACTCGGACCTTTACGACCTACTTTTTTCCTAAAATGAGACAATGAAGGCGCTTGGAAAATAAGCCGAGTCCCTCGATGCATTGCGACACTCGTCGCAAAGGGCAGCGCGTTACGTGAAAGTGATTTTCGAAAGCTCCAGAGGTATCGAACAACGAGAGCAAAGCAATAATAGCGAATTAATATAATTTTTAAATTTATAAGGAATGGTCTCCTGTTAGGTATCTTTATTAAAAAGAAAGAGGCTTTCTAAAAAAATTTTAAAAATAATTTTTTCTATCACGAATTTGATAGATTTTCAGAATTGAGTTATCATATTTCTCTCTATTATAAGATAGAGGCCAAAGCGTTCTTTTTTGAATATTCATTTAATCATTTAAAAGAGTTAAAATAGCGGTGGAGCTCGTTTTTATACCTTAAAAAGTAATCGCGAACTGAATATAAAAGTAAATTCCCTTTTTATTTGATTTACCTCTGCAGTTTCTAGCGCTCACTCGTTCCCACTTTTACTATACATAAATTGCAAAACCCCTGCAATTTCGAACTTAAAAAGTCGATCGAAAATTAATATTCTCTGTTATTCAAATGGATTATGAATAATTTAGTCCACCGCCCACGTTAAACAATATCAAAACAAATCGTTCGAATAGCGATCCGAGTTCAAAAGTTGAATTCCAACGGCCCTTTCTCCATCTTTGCAGAAAAGCCGCAAGCAGCCACCGATCGGCAAGCGGTCAGTATTGCGCATAGACTCGCGCGCGCTCGTACCTTATGCATTTATGCAAGTCTCTCTCTCTCTCTCTCGGCGTACGAGCGCAACGAGCGCACACGAACGCACCTCTATAAGGCGAGGAGATAATAAAGTTCATGTGTCACTCGAGAGCTGAGCAGCGCAGCAGCGCGCCAGTCTAGGCGAACTCGATTGAAACGGTAGCTGCGAAATTCAAATGGGCATTCCGTCGATTCGCGGGCAGGTTGTGCGCGACGGCGCTTCGTTGGTATAAAGGACAAAGCGAGTCTCGTCGAACACTGCCGAGATCGCTTTTTTTTTAAACCGAACTTTACTTTACCAAGTTATTCTAAGGACGACTCCGAGATTGGATCGCATTTGTCGTGTGTGGGATTGGGATTGGGTCATTTGCGCTGATTGGAGCGGAAATTTTAGCTTTGATATTCAGGAATAATTAACAGTCGGAACGCGGTTTAATTAAATCGCGTATACGTTGAATATTTATTTAAACTCTTGTATAAAAATTCATATCCCTGGAAAATATTATGTCTTTTTACGGTTCTACGATACTATTTAACTATTCAACTCGCGTGCGTAATCGTGTTTTAATTTTTTTCTTTCAAAAATAATTTAATTTTCGCAGGTTAACGAAAAATTACTCGAGCAATAAAATAAATTTCGTTCAACGATTTCCCTGCGTTCCGCAGTGCAAAGTTATCTAAAACCGACTCTCATTCGAGAAACTAAAGACTTCGATTAAAAGCTTTGTTACAAAAGCTCCTTTCACTAATTAATATCAACCCATAAATCAAAAGCTTCTCTTTGACAAAGTTTCGCAAACCAATTCATTACCCCGCCTTCGTTCTCCGGAGTCACCTAGAATTCCATAGAAATAATTCTATGAAATCCTAAAATTCGAAACGCCGCTCGCAAGGAAGCTCGGCAAACCGAAAACCGGCCGCGCGCGGCTAACAAATAATCCACGTCCCACCCAATTAAGGATACCGCAGGCCTCGACTAACTCCGCCAGCCCACATATCAAACGAAACGTCAGCCGTAGCAAGTTGTAGGTGCACGTCGCGGCGCGCAATAAATTCTCCGGGATTTACGCTAAAAATCCGCGCGGCTTTATAATCCGCGTAAGCGCACGCGAGTTATTCGCCGCGACCCAATTTCCCCGGCGGCGGCGCGTCGATCGCGGCTGCCGCGGAGTTACCTTAGCGGGCGGCTGAAGATGGTCCAGCTGTTTTCGGAGAGCGTGTCGCAACACCTCTCTCTCTCTCTCGCGTTCTCGACTGTGCCAGTGTGCCGAGTGTCCGATGAAAGGCGTTTCGCGTTAGTCACGCTAATCTAGTTTTATTGAGGGTGTGCAATTACCGTACGCAAACGTAATGTACGCGCGCGCGAGATATAACGCGCTGGGAACCGAGCCCCCGATGACTATATGTATATCGAACGCTTAATTCTTTCTTAATCAATCGAGAATGCTTATGTAGCCTCGTTGTTTCAGTGCTTTTTTTCTTTTGTTTTTTTTTTTTTTTTTTAAGAAAGTCCGCCGCCTGCCAAGACAGAGACAATGAGTCGCGTTTAATAACGGGGGGGGGGGGACTCTCGAAGTCACTTCGGATGAATTCGATGAGAACGAGTGCACTTTGCTCAACGAGCGAAATCGAATAATCCGGCGCGCACAACGTATCGGCGTCCATTAGGTTTGAAAAAGCCGCGGAAAGGAGCGACCGGAGAGGCACTTCGCTCCGCCGTAATAGGCTCTATATAGAGTTAGCGCGGCGCCGCGCCACGAAAAGCCGCTCCGATCGCGCTAAATGCATTTAGAGCTTGGACGAGCAAATCTCATTTGATCTCTGCGGACATTTTTGTTTTTTTTTCGTCGCTCGGCGGAGGAATTTCTTTGCGGCGTCAGGCTGCGGGCTCCCGCTTTTCTTTTTTGCTCTCTTAGGTGTCCCTTTGCGCCGTTAGCATCAGGCACATCGCTTGGTTCTTTATTGAAGTCGGGGACACGGTCCTATGGATTTGGCGTATGGAAGGTTCGCTTCCATTTGCCGCCAAAGTGACGGATGATTGATCGCGAGATTTCAAATGCGAACGGTTGCAATTTCGAAAATATTGAATTTTTAATTGCTTGGATAATCCGAATAAAACACCTTGCATTGAAGATTGAAGAAATACGATACGTGCATGAATCTGCAGTTTATTTTTCTATTCGCTTACTTTTAACGCACCTTAATAAACGTTGACTATCCGTTTTAAGAAAGTACTCGACTCCCTTGTTTCAAAGAGATCAAAAGATAAAGTATACGAAGTAATCAAATTTAATAGCACAGAAAGTTTGTATCAATAGAGCCTTGCGTATGTGGAGATTAATCGAGCTTTTATTACAGCCGTACAACCAATAGTGTGTTACGTGGGTAATCATTTCGCTTTTTTTTTTACTTTTTCATTTTTCCTTTAGATAAAAGGATAATTTTTTTGTACGTTCTAATTGTCCTGCTCTTTGAAAGTGGATTGCAAGTTACCTAGCAGCATGATGTCCTACTTCCATGTCGTTCAATTCCAAGGAAGAAATTGTATCGTGTAGACATTATATGCTCGGAACGCAATAACTACATTTTTCGTTACACCGAATCTTTATGTATCCACATATTAATATTAATAAAACAAGGCGGACGTTCGACGCAGCTTTGATTTAGCAACGACCTGAAAACCCTCTTAACCCTGTCAGGCGTCGTCGGCGTTTTTTCGAACCGAACCCCCCCTTGCAAGTCGGCGCGTCCATTTGCTTGATTAGAAGCCCAGTTTTACATCTCATTAGGATATTGGGAAAGCGCGCATCGGTGTTTCTAGTTTCTAGAGCGCGGCTAACACCTCCGTCGTATGGACGTGACGCGCGTTGAAGGCGCGAAAGGCAAGTACGTAATTGTCGGAATTTTGTCGGGCCGTGTGGGAAAAAGAGCGCGGCGAGAGTCTCCGAGCTCCCTTCCTTAGATAGGTGGATAGATATTGGTTTTGTTGCATAATATATACAAAACAAAGGTACAGGTAAGGTATGATTAAAATGTCGCTCGAACGTACATTGTTAACATAATAAGATGCATAAAAAGTACTTAAGTCTAATATCAGAATAAGTATCACAGCATCGTCAAAAGGTGCAATAGTAAAAAGCTATACATTTGATACTGACATGCGGTCAGTTAAATTGTAACATGCTGAACGATGATCCGCATAAATACGTTAGATAATACATCGAAGTCAAAAGAATATATATTCGGAGTATAATCGTCAAAGCACTAAATGACTAATATTTTAGTCGAGGGCGTTGCCACAGTGAAGATTTGAATTTACCTAAGTTAGGCATATGTCACGAAAATCTTCTGGTAGTGAATTCCAGAATCTTGCGCCCTTCCTTCGCTTTAATAGAGTGTGCTTGTCTCTCGCCGAATCGCCGTCTTTAAAAAGCTTCTCGAACTTTTGAGCGAAAAGAATAGTGGCTCGAACTCCATGGTAAAATTAAATTTGGCGCGAAGAAAAGTTTTGCAAAATAATTTCACCGCCTAATCTCTAATTCACTCGATGCAAATCAAGGAATTTGTTCGATCAACCTTACTTAAGCCTCGTGACGAGATAAAAAAAAAACGATAAATAAAAAGCAGCCTCATTTCGGCGGTCTCGCGAAAAAGCCACATGTCGCCGTGTAAACACGTCGTCTTCAGCCGCATAAGAAAGCGTCGGCTCGGCAGAAAATTGGGCCAGCGTCGGAGCGCGGGTGGCTTTTGTGTCCCTCTCTTTTTTTTTGTCCCCCTCCGTCTTCCCTTCCGTCCAGGAGGCCTATCTGTGCCCCTTTTTCTCGCGAGTCGGGACGCACAAAGCTGAGCGCTCAAGTGGCAGCCGAGCGTAACCGCTTGTCTCGGCCGGGAATCGAGGTTTCCTCCTCCTCCTCCTCCTCCTCTCGTGTGCAGCGAATGTGCAAGTACAAAGGGACGGTCGGTGCACCGCTCTCGTGTATAATTGCGCGTAATACCGGCGCAATTCTTTTGCGCGCCTTCTCTCTCTTTTTTTTTTATCGTTGGCTTTTTTTCTCCCGGGTTTCGGGCCGCGCAGGTATTTTGGCGAACGAACGGCAGCGACTGATTGAAGATTTCTCGGGGGATAAGAGGAATTGTTTCAAACGCCTTTTTCTTAGCTTTCAAGTGTTACTGCGCGGAGAAACTTGTGGCGTTAATGATTGGTTTAGAGAAAATTTCTACTGGTCGAAAGACAAACTCGATTTATTAAGAATTTTTTTTATTTCAATGTGAAGCATTATTAATTAATGAGCTGCTTTTAATTTGTACATAACAAGTTCAAGTATTTAAATGAAATTTAAGTTAATGCTTGCTGGAAAATGGAGGATTAAATCCTGTAATATCATCCGGGTAGGCGTTACTTAACTAGGTGAATTTCTGGTTCAAATATTTGCTGAAGCTTTCGCAGGATTAACGAGCGCGATTTTAACAGAATCCGCAATGCTGTAATGACGGTGTAACTCGAAACTAAACCTCGTAACAAACTTTGACTTAATTAAAGGCTGTTTAAAGGCTCGCGCAAAAAGAGTCAAAGCTCATCTCCCGATCAAAGGGCAGCTGGTTGAGCTCGAATTTTCCGCTTAATCGAGGAGCGAAATCCAAAATGAAAAGCCTCGGAGCGACCTGTAAAGAGCGCCTGGGTGCCTCGAAAAGCGTTCGCCGATCGTTATCGCGCGACCTCTCGCGTTACGAAATCGGCGCGTATCTACGCAGAGCGCTCGCTGATGTCCAGGATTGTTGGACAAAATGCTCGATGACACCGTGTAGCCAATTTCAGAATAAAATAACGTAGGAAGTATATATATATTTAATTATGCACCTACGCCCTGAAATTGACTACACGTTGTCATTCGAGAATTTTGTTTAACAACCCTGCTGATGTCCGAACTCTACGGCTAAAGCTCGCCCCTTTTTTTCGTTGGTGTAGGTAATAATTATGAGAATACTTTTTTGTAAAAATTCAGATTTCGTTTTTTATTTTGTTTTTTAAAATTACTATTTTTTCGGTACTCGGGGGACATACTCGTGTTTTAATAATTTTTACCGCAATTTTAGGATTTTTAATGTGTTTTGTATATTTTACGATAATTTAGTTATTGTAAAATTTACTGAAATCATCGTAAAAAATATACGAAATATATTGCAAAAACTAGTAAAATTGCGATAAAAATTATTAAAACATTGGTCTGTCCTCCGAGTACCATTAAATAGTAATTTTTACGAAAAATTTTTCTGACTGCAGGAATTTCGCAGGTGGAAATGAAAGCAGCTTTTTTGTCCTACATAAACAATATTTTTGATTTAAAGAAAGTGGAACGGGACTGCGGAACGTAGTACAAAAGCTCGTAATTAATTATACATATCTACTATTATAAAGCGGTCAAATTTTGTAAAAATCATGTTCGCAACAGCGTAAATCCAATGCTTAGTAGCCACTAAACTGCGTTCTGCTTACAGTAATGTACCCGCAACTTTTCCACAAAAACTGAACGCGCGCTAGATCGAAACTCGAAACCCTAAATAACCTATCTCCTTTTATTCGATCCGCTTCCTTATCCGCGCCGAGATTACTTGTTGTGCGTCATCGTGCAAGCGGCACCCCCGTATACGAAGCCGCAAATCAGCGATTTAGTCGCGATTCAGACAAGTCCGAACTTTCACGGGGCGCGCGCAACGAGACCAGCTTGTGCACAATAATGATCGCGAGCGCGCAAGGATTTTATTTCGTCTGCGGCTTTGTTTCGTTCTCGCGCGAGAAATGCGTTACTCACCGGGTTCTTGCACATGTAACGGCAGCTCCCTTTCTCTCTCTCTCTCTCTCTCGCTCTCTCGGCATCTTGATAGATTTTATCCCTCCGCTCCAATATCTGTGTGTGTCTTGGCTCTTTGACCCGGCGGATTTTTCGAGGCGATACGATAAATCTGCTTTATTGAAAGTTCAGCCGGCGCTCGTAAATCATTGCCCGCGAAATTAACCGCTCTTGTCTTTACGACTGAGTGTGTGCATGGAAAATCGGCTGATGCCAGCGCTAAAACGCCTTTTTTCCCCGGTAATTGCCGCGTTTGAATTATCGCGATCGGCTGTATTTATATACGCGCCGAATTCAGCGGCTTTGTTATCCTTTTTTTCGAATTTAGAAGATGGATTCGCTATTTGATTGCTCAAGAATATGATATACCGGCGCTGCATCGACTTACTTCAGATACGCTGATTATGTACAGGCAGTCAGGGAGTTCCTCGTGAAATGCAGCATAATTTCATTTATCGGTTTTTTATTCTTGCAGAGCAGGACGATTAGCGAGAAAATTGATTGCCGCGATCAAGTGATAAAATCTATTTTTAACCATTCAATTTCGAAGAGTATGCAATTTTTCGCGCATGAAAACATTATCGAACAATCGTAAATCTTTAAAAAAATCTGTGGATGTCACCCGCAATAAGATTTAAAATTCAGCGATCGTGCTTCCTCGATATATAACCGATCGGCTGGCGGCTGGAATCGCTCGGCCATAAACCTAAATAAGGTTTAACTACCTTATATCCTCGAAATGAACTCGTAATTCCGAACAATGCCCCTTGAGCCTCGCGTTAAATTCGGTGCCGCGCCGCGACACGCCTAATCATACGTCATTATCGTTGCCATAAATCGCGCGAATGATAGGCGTAAATCACTGATAAGCATCGGTGTGCCCGAGCGCCGCGGCAGCAGCGGCACCGATACACATCGGTAGGCGAGAGACCGATCCGCGTTTAATGCGAGTATTGTTTATTAAACTCGAGGCTCTCGCGGGCCCGCGAATGTGTGCGTTTGCTTTGCCTCTCGGCTAATGTCGTCGCCGAGCGAACAACTGTAGCCGAGGATATATCGCCGCTTGTTTCTGCAGCGCGCGGCTGAGGCCAGAGTTCTCCGGGGGTTGCGCTCTCTCGCTTTCGTGATCCTTCTCTCCAGACGTTCGCGTGCCGATTTTTATAATGCACGGCGCAATTGAGCTGTAAATCATTGCCGGGGTGTTGCAGCTCTCTTCTTTCGCTGACGTATCTGTCTTTCTTTCGAATTTTTTTTCTTTTTTCTTTTTTTCTAGAAAGTTTGGTAAAAGATCCTTCTGAACCTTTTAATATAATCTGTTCGTTAAAGATCGGTGGCTGACAAAGTAAGAAGACAGTTTTTACTAATGATGCTAATAAAATTGAATATCTTTATTAAAATATTTGAAAAGCTTTGGCTGTTTATAAAGGTTATAATTACTTTAATTTTGAAAGAAATCAAAAAAGTACTACATTAATAAAAGGAGGCATCGCCAAAGAGAGTTTAAAATCAATATCCAACAGTTCCCAAGTGGTTACACATATTTCGCTCTGCAACTATATCATATAGGTTTCGATGCGTCATAATCTTCGCGAAAAACGTGACTAAAATGCGGCGCGACAAACAAGCCTCCGCAAGGGGCAAGGCGATGCCGTGAAAATTTTCATATTTAAATTAAGAATCTGCATTGTTATACCGAGGCAGCTTCATGGAATATAATTACGCGTTCGACATCACAGGCCTGCCCGTCTTTGCTTCTGGCATCGCTCGCCGAACGATTGCAAATTCGTCGACTTGAAAACTTGTTGCGCAATTAATTTATCGTTTAACTACGCGACGATGCCGTAATTTTCGGCGAATTTCACCTTCCAATTTACGCTCAACGGGGACAAAATTAAGCAGTTTCTTCATCAAACTAGTACCGACCTATGGTCAGCCGAAATTTATAAAAAGTCGATCGTTTCCCACGCTAATATCTCGCAATAACGAATCAAGAGAGCAGCGAATTCGGCGCATTTTTTCCCAAAATTAAGGCCCCCCTATCACCATTTCGACGAGGCCATTTTGTCTAGCATTCGTTTGGCCGGGAGACTCGACTCCGAAGCCTCGTTGCGTCAGCAAATTAAATAATCAAAAAAGTTTCCCAATCGTAGCGGGCGCACTTTCAGCAAGTACCTTAAATAATGTGCATATTACGTGTGATACATATATCGGCGCGGTTCCAGTCGAGCGCTTCGAATCTCATCGCTCCCTTCAATTTCTCGCTTTCACCTTTTGTGGCAGCGGACCTCCGGCCGCGTGAAAAAGGGGGAGCTGCCGGAGTTGTTGCGGCGCTACGAAAAAAAAACTCCTTCATTTCGATCGGCGCGGCCTTTGTTTTATTTTCTTTTCTTCCCCCCCCCCAAAAAGCCGCCTCGCCGACGCCCCGCTCCCTTTTGCAGCTCGCTTTTCGCGAACGACACGACGAGCCGGCCTTTATTCGACTTGTCCGCTGTTTTTTCCCGCTAGGCGGATGTGCTTTTAAAGTCAGTGCTGGCCAAGCGAATATGTACTTCCCGATCCACGTTTATCGTTTAATTCCCTTAGAGTAAACGAGAAGAGAAATTTTCGATAAATCTAAGCGCCTCATTCATTGCGTAATCGGAAAGACGAGCTTTCACGCTCGTCTATAAAATAGGTTAATCGTCAAAACAACGGCCCTTTTCAGCCATTCAGTTCGGACAAACGGGTTTATCTTCCGAGCTCGCGAGCAGCCAACTCGGCGTAATATCAGCGGCGCGCAGCGCGGCTTTATACCCCCTCCCACTGCAGTCCGTCCACTCGAGAGCTAGTCGCGCCTGGCATACGTGTGAAAAGAAAGAGAGCGCGGGGGAGGGGAATCAGCGACTGCCCAGCTTTTAAGGCTACCTGTTATTCAGCGGCGACAAGACCTATTTATATCGGCCTAGATTCCGCGTTTATATACACCGAGCGCGCATTAGCCCGCGCTCGCGCTCGCGGAAAAAAAGAAATCTCCGCGCGCGCTTGGTATCGGCTATTGAGCTTGAGGATGACGGTTGGCTTTCGGGGAGGTTAAGCGCCGGAGAACGAGGAAGCGAGGAGGTTCGTTCTTGCACTTCGCTGGCTGTGCGTGGCAGTATGTTTTTGTTTCTTTTTCGCGGGATAAATTTGGTAAAGATGCGGACATTCAATTTTGTTAGTCGGTGGTCGAATTTTTTAGTATAAATGTTTATTTAGTTGGGTTATCGAAGCGCACGTTTTAGAGGCCCGTTTCACTTGCACCGTCTCGCCGATAGAGCATTTTTTGAACCGCGCATGCATAAGCGGAGCGACCAAAACAGGTTTTTCCTATCGATGAAAAATTCTCGCGCGCATAACTCATCGGTTCATTCGGAAACTGCAATTAATCGAAAAAACCGGCACAGCGCATCGCCGAGGCAGCTCTGCAAAAGCAACCATTTCCCAACAGTCTCCGCAGCTGGACCGACCGAATCGCTCGAGCAGAAGCCCGAAACGAGAGAGCAAAAAGCTGCTGAAAAAGTGTATATATACTCCGTCAGAGCGTCGCGCGCGTCTGTGTACGTAAGCGCGTCATGTACGCGCATAAGCAAAGAAATAATCGCCGGCGCCTCATCCCCGCGACATTCTCACGATCCAATTTGCGGCTCTAATTTATGGAGGCGATTATACATTTTTGCGAAACCGCGCGCTCTGCTCTCCCCTTCTGCGCCGACGACGAGGCACGATCGAACGTTATAGCGTTCGACTCGCCCGCGAACGGGGAAGCTATTTTTGCCTCCGAGTTTTCGGGAATTTTATATAGATTCGCGGGACATTTTCAGGACTAATAGTCGGGACGAACGGCCGACTTGCTGGAGTAAGACTGAGGATTATTCGGACTCTGTTGGAGGAGCTTTTTTAAAGATTGAGGAGTGCGTGGGAATGAGAAATTTTTTTCGGTGAACATACATATGAATCGAGTTATACTCACTTTATTAAATTATCTAAGTAATTATTATCACACGGTTATTATGCAGCCGTGTTTACGTAAATGCGTAAAATGTCGCATAAAATGGATGAGATACTATTATGGTAATAATCGAAGTAAAGCACCGTGTGAATTAAATGAAAGTAAGTCCGGTACATATTAGTTGGTGTGTAATTGAAGAGTGAATTGGCGGCAGGCAATTTCACAGGTTTTTTAAAGATTTTATTTGTTATTACACTTCGAAGAAATGGCTGAAATAAATATATTATATATCTTGGTAATTGAGTTTATGAAAATAAATTTTGTATTTTACTTCTCATCGCGAATACTTTGTAATAATAGTTAATCTTGAAATGAATAGTAGATATATAATATATAATTATTAAATGAACTAATCTAATTTCCATTTAGGAAATTAGCTATAAATTTAATTAGCTCTTAATAAATTATGCCGAACAAATTAATGACGCAAATAATAGCGCCAACTGTATTTTAAATATATATTATGAAAGTGTATATCATATATATTATAGATTATAGACATCATATATTAGAGGCAATTCGGTGTAGGAAATATATATACGCTCTCCTATTCTTTAGTTAATTTGATTCTTCAAAATGTCATTCAATGCTAAAGTGCTTTACAAAATCAAATCAATCCCTTCTCCGTGACGCTGCAACGGAAGTTGTTGCGCATGAAGTTCGAGTTGATGCGCTTTCGATCGTATTATCCCTGACACACATACGACAGGCGTTTTTTGTCAAAACTTTTTGCAATTTAAACGCTAACTGCGTCGGTAAATAAAAGACTAAATAATCCTTTATATTGATTCCACAACATTTATTTTTGTAAATCTGTTAAAAATTTAAAAAGAGGCTGAATTCACGTATTTAATACGAATTTTTGAATGGTTAAAAAAGTTGATCTTTAGAGTTTGCATTCTCAGCGGGAAGTTGTGGGGTGCAATGGAAATATTTATAGCTTCCATTATGACTCTGGTTCTGCAGCTGCTTTATAATACATTACATTTATTCCTGCCCGACAAAAAGTATAAAAAATATAAAAATTTCAAAGAACAATGAAAAACTAAGCGATTTTATTTTATAAAACATTTCTCTACAGTCGATCGTTTTTATTTTTATATTAATATCTTAAGCATTCTGATGTGCATCGTTTTCTGTTGTTCATCCTTCGTTATCACCTGGAAAAAGCCCAAAAAGTTCGCGCGAGCTCGAATCGTTAAAAAGATTGGAACGCACAGCGGCGCTTCTACAAATCCTCTCCTCGGTCGGCGGGCGTCGCTTACTTTCTATCGCCGATGCGTTTTAATTGCGGCGCGCGCATTCAAGGTCGCGGCAAAACAGTTTCGCCGGATGCTTGAATTCGTCATAGGCCGAGCCTCCGGTCTTTTTTTTCGCCCGTCTCTCGCCTCCAATCGCCGCTTGCGATATACCCTGGCGGATCGATTGCCGGAGGGTCAAAGGCGCCCCATTGTCTTGGCCGAGATGGACCGGTCAGCTGAAAATTAAATCCCTCCCGGAACAATGGGAAATCGCAGCGGGACAATTTTATTGTTGCCGCTCGTTGTGGACTGGAGCCTCTTTTGCGACACGACGCCGCTTTTCATTTGGGATCGAGTCGCATTGGCAGGGAAATTTTTAACTCGCGCGATACGAAAGTATCGTTGGAGAATTAAATGTTAGTCTCCAAGTTGCCTTTGGAGATTTATCATTTTCGCGGCTAGTAATATTTTTAGAAATGAAATACTCGATAGTTTGAAAATAATCTGGCGTTTATAAACTCGTTTTAACGGAAGCATAATAAACTGACTTTGTCCACGGAGTTCTATATTAACAGCGTGCTTAATTTCTTCGTAGCCGCCTTTTTGCGTCCAAAAGAAGATCTCCGGTCCAGCTGCAGATACTTTGTCTACCGAGGGAAAAAATAACATCCGGACTCGAAGCTCCTCTAGACCGTGAAGTCTGCTTATTCGCGTAACATTGCTTTCGCCATAATTCTCGGCGCGGCTCTCGCAAGCCCCGAAAACTCGAGGCCGCGTTTTCTTCCGAAAATCGCGAATCAGGCCCCTCCTCCCGCCTTTATCGCCGAAACTGCAGCGCGCGGAGAGGAGGCACGAAGAAAGAAAGGCCAAAATTAGTTGCAGATGTCGGATTCTCAATTATAGCACAAAGAGAGGAAGTCCGCCGCGCGCCGAAAACGCGGCTTTAAAGAGTCCGTAAACTCCGTGTCCGGATTTAGAGTCAAGCCCTTTTTCGACCCCCCGAGCAACTAGGTCACGTGCTTTACGCGGCTTTGCCATTTTTTTATACGAGCTTCCGAGAAGGAGCACTAATAGTACGAGAGTCTGCGAATCTTTCTTCCGGCTGTTTTTTCTTTTTTTTCGCCACGGACGTCCCAAGCTTTTATTATTTCGACGCTCTCGGATCGCAAGAAATATGGTTCGGAATTTCTGCGAACATTGTCTGATGCTTTAAATAGCTGACAAACGGCAGATGAATATATTATATATACGTGCGAGTTTAAGAAAAACCACTTTTTTAAAACAGATCAACAAAAATCACATCGCGACGACAAAGCAAAAGATAATTTCCCTTCGCCTTTTCATAA
The DNA here is from genome assembly GCA_035047165.1 of Ormyrus rosae. Classification (NCBI taxonomy): domain Eukaryota; kingdom Metazoa; phylum Arthropoda; class Insecta; order Hymenoptera; family Ormyridae; genus Ormyrus; species Ormyrus rosae. Next base: position 20,002,943 of record JAWWML010000001.1, on the reverse strand, counting down.
TCGACACCGTCAATGTTTCTCGCCACCGAGCCCGCTTGCAAATTTTTCCAGCGCAAATCCTGCCACAGCGCGTTAATAAATTCCGCGTTTCCCTCGCTTTCCACACAAGAGCCGGTCGATTATAATTTTCCCACGGCGCGTTCTCGCAATCGGCACCTCGACTCGTCGAATCAGAGCCGATCTTTTTTTTCCTCCCGGCGCGCGAGGCGAAAAAGCCGAGAGAGCCGAGATCGCGAGAAACTCGCGGACGGTCGAGAGCGACGCGTGTCGCGGCGCGCGGAGAAACGGATGACTGCCCGGGCGGATTTAATCCGCTCTATAAACTCGCTGCCCGGCGGAGCATAAGTGAAAGAGCCGCACGCCTGACGGACACCCCGATCGACGACGGAGCTTTTTTACTCGCCCCCCACCCCCTTTGTGGAATCTTTCCTCGTTGCTTATAAATATCGGGGCGCCGTTTTTTTTTCGGTCCTCGTTACGAGCTCTGGCTTTGTCTGCTGATCAATCGGCGGTTGCTTGAGGGGTTTATGAATGACTCGAATAAAGACGTCGGCGATTTTTGATGGATTTTGGTCGGAATTTTTCTCTTTCCTAAACGTGGTAGGAAGATTTTTATCTTCGGTGCATAATTATTTATTTATTTATAAAAATTTTCAAGGCCACATCTATAATTGTATACATTGCAAAACGTGTATTTTCTACTTTTCACATCGAAGCGCAACGTTTTTTTTTCACCTTTGTGATCCTACTAATAATTTAAAAATTATTACAAGTTCGAGTTCTGTTAAGATTCGAATACAATAAAGGGTTTCCGCAACAATCTACGACAATTACGCTAAAAACATCGCAAAGCTTCCTCCAGGAGTAAGCAAGAGCAGCCTGTAATTACCAAGATAGCTCTGAAATAGCGTCATCACGAGTGTCCGGTAACGGTATCGGCGCGGTGTCCGATCGATTCCAGGCCCGGTTGACGGCGAGAGAGAGAGAGAGAGCGCGCGCGCGGCTGCAAAAAAAAAGAAAAAAAAAGGAAAAATCCTCACAATCGCAACGCGCGATTTAACACCTTTGAAACGCTCGGCTGCGACATAATGAGCGCGCGCCGGGCAATTAGGCCGCGCGCAATAAGGAATCGGGCTCGAGGAACGAACGAAGAAGAAGAAGAAAAAAAAAGCGCCGTTTCGCACTTGCGATACACATTGTGACCGGCGAAGGCCGATTTCCCAGCAAAGGCCTTTCCTCACCGCTTACTCAAATCTCCAATAATATTAGATAATCGACCCCATTCCTGCAGCTTGGTCACATTTAACGCGCCGTTCCTAACTATCGGCGAGTGTCGCCGCGCTGCGTAATCGGACTTTTTTCGGCAGCCGGCGGAAAAGTCTGCCCGACTCCCTCACCCGATTGGGTCTGGGTTATTTCTGTAATGAGGAGAGAAGCTGAACATTATTCTAATATCGTTGAAGAGGCAGAGGTTTAGAGCCTCTATTTGGGTGGTAATTTTTCGCGAGACAATTTTCTTTGTGCAAATATAATTTATGTGTCTTCGGGAGGCACGGACACGAGAATGGTTATTGAAATTCACCGTGCGGCAAGTCGCAGAGCGATTGATTAATTTACCAAGTGCGTAAAGAGTTTCACAATTCTAATTCGAGATACCGGAAGTCCTTCATTAAGCTTTAATTAAGGAAATTGTGTAATATCATTTTACAATTGCGAAATTTTAATTGTACGCGCGCTCCTGAAATTTAGGACGATGAATAAAAATTTTGCAACGTCGCGAAAACTGCGTGTGATTTTTTTAATAAGCCCCTGCTTAATCAAACCGATCTCGCGGGTGCGATGCAATGCGCAAAAAGCTATTAGTCAAATTCATTTTCCAAAGTTTAGTTACATTTAATTAAAAAAAAAAAAACTAGGCCGAGTCAACTGGACGCCCACAACCGTGGCATTAATTAACGAAAAAAGCGAGGGTCCAGTAAACCAAAACTTCCATTCGAACCAAAGCATCATTTCCCGTAATAATCCGCACGTGACACGGCGGTACAGCCCATCTCTCTCTCTCTCTCTCTCTCTCTCTGCCTGTCTCTTAATTTTTTTTATCCGCGTTCGTTAGCTTCGGTTTCTCGCGCGGCGGTGCAGCGAGGCATGCCGACTCCGTCGTGCGTGGAATCGGCACAAGGCTGCGCCGCGCGCAGCGCAGAGCGTCGAGCTCTCCGCTGCCTGTGCCCGCGTATTGTACACCTCGCCGCGGTGGTTCGAGCGAAGGGCCACCTTTTATCTCGGCGCAATTTTCGGCGAGCGATTTTCCCCTCCCCCACCGACGGCGGCCAGGCAGGTCCTTTGTTTTTCGAGCGCCGGGCTCCGCCCGCGCGGGAGCTTTCACTTTTTTCGGCGCCGCGGGACAATGCGTTTTGTTTTCGTTTTATCACCGGAAAGAGCATCTTTCGAGGGGCCTTTGCGGCGCCGAGTTCGGGAGCGCGTTCGTTTTTTTTTTTTTTGTTTTTTTTTAATTGAATTTACTCGCGCGCCGCTCGAAATAAAAGAGCCAGTTTTCGCTTCTTTTGGAAAATGGGATTGTTTGCTTTTGACAATCGAGTTTGTCGCGAGTCGATTTTGATAAAATCTCGTTTCCAGCATTTATTTTTGGGATTTGAGATGGAAATTGATGCTTTAGTTGAAAAGTATTTTAATTAATTTATCTTATCGACTGACGTTTTCATTAATAAAACATTTCTGATATAAAACATTCTCATAAATAATTCGGTACCTTTTAATATATTAATTTTAATGCAATCTGTAAAATATAAATGAAATTAAAGCAAGAGTTATAATAATTTTTTTATACATATTATTTTTCCTTTTTTCGCGTAAATCGATACGGTAATACTTATAAAAATAGTGAGGTGACAAGGACGGAGAAAATGGTTCTGCGCGATTTGCACTTTTTTTATTGTTCTAATTACCGTTGGATGTTGGCGTTTTTTTACTCTCTGCCGACGATCGAGAATTCAAGCGTATCGCATAATTTTGCTCGCAATTTGCTTTCGATCATTTATGTCAGCGTCCGCATAAAATCATAATCTTTTAAAGTGTCTTATACATTTGATTGTTTACATTCTTTTAACGCCAACACTAAATAAATTATTAAATAATTTAAATTTCAGTTTTACGTTTTATTTTTGCGTAATCATTACGCTTCAAATCCACAAATTTATTCCACAAATTTTCCGACTTTCATCATACAAAAGTCATTTGTTTAATAGTCATTTTATTAAGGCAAGGTGTGAAAGAGAATATGAAACAGTTATGTCGGCGGCTGACGTTTAATTGCACTTTATTGACCTTGTTTGAACGTAATCAGGTTGAATGAAACATGTTAAACTGGCCGCGCTGCTGCTCCTTGACAACGCTTTGAATTTGTTCCAGAATTCCTTTTTCTAGAGCTTAAAAAGGATGACAAAATCTGACGGTTTTACGGTTGAATTTACTATTGATTGTTCAGAGAGCCAACTCGTATTTAACTTTCATCGGCCAAACAACAAATTTGCACAATTTAAAAGCTAAAAAAAAACTAAAAAAATAAAATAAAAAAAGGACAAAGCTCGCGCGATGCAAAACAAAGCCGACTCGATCGTTCCTCCATTCGTAGCGCAACATTTAAAAGCGAAAGAGCCTCCTCTTATAAGCGTTTATCGGCCGGCTCGAATCTCCCTTGACTCGAAACGGTTTCTCGTCTGCGGGATGTATACCTGCATCGAATAGAGCTCACTACCTCAAGCGCATTCCACCGGCATAACGTCACTTTTTTTCCGCCGCTCTTCTTCCCTCGGCTGGAGTTTTGTTGTCTGGGATTTCGAGGCGGATGTGCCGCAGATTGCTGGGACTGCGCTGTTACTCGGCACGGAACTGTTTATCAATGAAATCGCTCTTCTTTCTTGAATTACAGATTTTTCCCGGGCGAATCGATCTGTTTGATTTACTAAATTCTGGTGTTTGGCTTCGCGTGTTTTTTGATGCCAAGAATCGTTGGGCAACGCGACGAGTTGATGATAAAATTGTTGGAGGATTATCCTGAAACATAGAGAGTATCTTTTACCTGAAAGGCGTCTCTTTCAAAATCACTTATGACACCGGGACGATTTTTTACTGCATTGTCTGTAATCATCCAGGTGAAGAATACACTAGGCAAGCAGGACACAATGCAGCGCGATTATTATTATTATTAAGATGAGGCATATCGATCGTTTTGTTCCGAAATGATGGCTAAATTGTATTTGCGCAGAAATGTTGCAAAATATAATGCTTTATTGTTCTCTCGAAAGTCCTACTTTTGCTGATCGAATTTTTCACATCCCACAAGCCACAACTCTTGCCAACACGCTTCTTACATATTATTGTCAAAATTTGAAATAACGCGTGTCACTGCAGAATAGTTTTTTTTTTATATATATATTTTCTAGAAATAACGAATATTAATTCTTTCAGTTGCAACAGTACAATTAGCAGGTTTATAAAATACTTAATTGTTCTTTGAAAACAATGTACAATACGGAATTATACGCACGTCGAGACGCACATCGTGCGGTATCCAACATTTATTACTGAAATCAGCGAACGCATCGGCGTGCATCACTCCTCCAAGGCCGAAATCGCGGATCGTTAAAAAAGAAAAGAGTAGATTATGCAGCTGTTGACAGAAGGTAAAGATCAAAGCCACAAAGGAATCGCCTCGGCTCGCGCTAAAACGCAGCACGGAGGAGCCAAGAAAAATTCGCATTGTCTTTTTCCACGCATTATCCGTACACCCTTTCGATTCTAATCTCCGCGTCCGGCGTGCGTTATCCGGCAAGGCCGCGATGTTATAACCTACATGAAAACTGACTTTCTTCGTCGACTCTCGCGAAGCGAAACCAGGCCGAAACCCGCGGCCGCACGTGACGGAGCCCGAAGGAATGCCTGGCGCGGGGAGCAGCGCTCCGGGAATTGCATAAACCGCCTTCGATCTTCTCGAGATCGATATCCTTCTTATCTGCTCCTGGCGTTCGTTCGCGTAATTGTGTCGCCGAGTCGGGTAATTTATGAACTTGTAATTCCTCTCTTACCCAATACCGAATATCGGACTCGGCGCGAGCTCTGTTCGATTCCCCCCCCCCATTTTTTTAACCAACGCGAATCGCAATTTATCGCTTGTAAATTTCCAGCCTCTCGCGGCTTACAGTTCTTCGCGCAATAAATACCGACCGGCTTCTCATGTGTACCTGCTTCCCTTTTGTTGTAATCGTTCGCGTACAGGCACGCCTGCGTCTATTTTTACGCGCGGCCATCTTCTCGTTTACTCGCTACACGGCAGAGAGCGTCGCTCGGCGCAAATGTTTGTATCTCGAGAAATCCAAGAAGAAGGTCGACGGTCCATTTGGAGGGAGGGTAAAGGAGCCGCGCCAATCCATCTCAGGGCTCTTGTTCGAGGCTCCCGGAGGGGCGAACTCGGATAAACTCTGGTGGAAGCCGACTGGTTTAATTGCTTTTAGCTTTCCAGAACTTGGGCAACTGCTCGCGCGAAGTCACATTTGACAGCAAAGTTGGAATTGCAATTTAACAATAATTCTGACTCAGAAGGCGACGTTTAATTTCGTAACATTAAGTTGCGACGTAAACACTATTATCATTCGGTTCGCGTCAATCTGTAACAAACTTAAAAACTTTTGATTGACGGTAACGTAAATTATCGACTCGGAGAATAAAAGTAGCACGCAGGTATTAGAAAACCTAACTATCGTTACAATGCGAAACGGTGACGTAATAATCAAGCACACAGACACGTAGCTTTTCGCCGAATAAAGAGACAATCCTTAATCGCGCGCGACGATCGCGTCGAGTCCAATAACCCAGTAAATCAATCCCCGAATTCGCGCAGCCGGCACTATCGAAATCGAAAAAAAAGAAAAACTTCGTATATCCCGCATCGACTCCGAAACTCGGCCGCTGATTACATTGTCGCGTGGCGAGGCGCCTACGTATAAGCCAGGGTACTAATCAAGCGCGATATTTTCGAATAATCAGCGGCGGTGCAGGCTCAATTCTCTCTCTCTTCTTTTTTCTTTCTTTCTCCTCGTTCGCCGCGCAAAGCTGCTTTAAACTGCGCACTCGTGTACAGCGCATATATATATATATATACGCACGCGGAGACCGTATGTTTACTAGACTGGAATTCCGCTCGTTCGAGAGTCGGGCTCTCTCTCGCGCGCGCGCGGGGCCGAAGACAGTTGAGAAAAAGTTACGCGCTCGCCTGGCCGGCGAGTGAGAAAAAGCGCCAGCAGATAAACTCTGTAGATAAGAGAAACGTTTTAACAGTTCGCTCGGCGATACGCCCTTTTTTTTTTTTTTTTTTTCATTCGCTACTGCTTCTGAGTTGAGCGCCTTTCGGTGGCTCTTTATATAGTATCGAGTTGCCATTTCGACGTTTTGAAAATTATTTGGAAATCGCACCGAGTGATGTAGTATGCTTTTTCGCTGGCCGCCACTTGAATATACCAGGAGAGGGTCAATCGAAAAATCCATCACCCGAATATTCCTCGACAATTGAATTTGCATCGGAAGTGCTCGAAACGGTCCCGATAACAGCCTGGAACGAATCTCCAATAGCGATTCGGAGAAAAACTGAATAATTGGTAGAGCTGTCGGCCGCGCCGAATACATCCGCGTACGTGAAGGTTAGCGCGTAGCGGCGCACAAGAGGTGCTCCCTCAAAAGTGTGTCGTCCGCGCAATAAGCGCCGGCGGGCACTTCCGAATCAATCTTTTTCGAGAGTGGGCCTCTGTCGCCGCGGCAGCTTGCGCAATTTCGGTCGAGTCGCGTTGCGAGCCACGGTGCCCGGCTATATCTTTTTGGAAATTCTTTTGGCTGTATTTTATATGTAGCGATATAGATTTAGCGGTCGGATGCAGTGGGCAAAAACTGACTTTTAAAAGATTTTCGCGACTGACATTAATTGTTCGATATCAGCGGCGCGCTCGCGTTTTCTCATTCTCCGCGGCGTACAACTAATTTTTGTAGCCGAGGTGTCGGAACGTAAGACGCGGTCGATCGGCGATAATCGCGGGCTTTTTTCCTCGCCTCCCCTTGTCAGATAGCGATATATCCCGAGGCGCGTTTACCAGCCGGCGATTTATTTGAGAAAGAGCTCCGCGGCTTTTTATCTGATCCGCCGGTTAACACTCCGCGCGAGGGAATGAAAGAAACGGCACCGGGAGAGAAAATGATATCTCCGCAAGGAACGTAACCATTACGCGAACAGATCTCTAATCCGCCGCGCGCAACAATGCGAGAGCGCTGGGTGGCGGCGGCGGCGGCGCGTTTGCACGCGATCGCGGCCAAATCGAAAGCCGAGTGTGCGTCGAATGGAAATTCCGCGGTGCGTCACGTGGCGGGAGGCCCTTTCCAGGCCCGTAAGCGCGAGTCGAGTGTGACCCGATTATTACACGCTGCTCGCCTTCCTGATCGCGTCTAATGTTCTCGAGTGGCTGTTGATGCTCTTTCGGACGGCGGTAATCATTTGTCGCGCTTCGTTACCCTCCCGTAATCGAGTTATCGTTCAAATAATAACCGCAATACGTCGTTATTTCGGTCGAACTTCCGTAAAAATTTACATTTCTTTGAATCAGTCATTTCAGACTTATTCAAATTTTGTTATACGAGTATCCAAGTTGAATATCAATATCAGTGCTTTGAATTTCCTCGCGAGTAAAATATCCAATTCTGATTCTGCTTTTTACGCGCATTTCAATGCGATATTCAGCTGCTTCAGAATTACCGGATGGCTTATTTGTATTGAAAGGTTTAAGGACGATGGAGGTGCCAAGTAAGAAAATAATTCTTAAAGCAGCTGTATTATTTAAAAAAAAACTTAAATATTTATTGAACGTAATTCTAATATATATATATAT
>JAWWML010000001.1:19983310-19994900 GCA_035047165.1 Ormyrus rosae | reverse complement strand
CCCCCCCCCCCCCCCCCCCCCCCCCCCCCCCCCCCCCCCCCCCCCCCCCCCCCCCCCCCCCCCCCCCCCCCCGCGCAAGAGAGCGAGACCGCGAAAACGGACGCGAGGACGCGAGGGGGTTCCGCGAGGGATTTTTCAACGCTCCCTCTCTCTCTCGGTTGCGCGCGCGCGCGCGCACACACTTCGACCTACTTATCGAAGGTCTCGAGATTGCTTTTCTCGTGTGGCGCGAGCGAGCCGAGCTCTCCGCGCCAAGCGCGTGTAACTCGGCCTCTCGGCGAGCGCGCTTTTTTTTCTCTCTGTTTGCATTTTCCTAGGGGAGGGGGAGGGGAGATCGGTGGTTTCTTCTGGCTTTTTCTTTTTTTTTTCACGCGAACCGCTCGTCCGTCGCGTTCAATTTTTGGGCCGAGCTCCTGGAATTTCGACGCGGGCAGGCCAGCCCGCGGCCGCACCGAAATATCGTGCGGGCAGCTTGCAAGGGCGCGGGGGCCGATCCTGCACACGCGAATTCAAGTTTACGAGGCGCCGGGGGAGAGTCGAGGATTTATACGTCGTTACGCGAGCGCTGCAGCCTTGCTGGACTGGGTAGGAACGGGCGATAAAGAGCGGTTTTCAAGTCCGCGGCTCATGGCGTGCGCGTGCGATGCTGCTCGATAATGAGAAACTTTCGAGTGCTTAAAATTGCTGGTCGAGGAGCCGTTCGTTTGTCCGTTTCGTCACCCGCTGTGGCTTTTAGAAAATTCGTTTCGAACTATTTGATGGGACGAAATTTTTTAAATTTAAACCGTCGCTCGTACTTATCTACTGAAATGAAATGTTTGAAGTATATTATCATACGGCAAGATAAGACTAATAACTTCAAACAATTTTCGTTTCGAACATAATTGTGTACTTAAGTTTTCGAATTTCACGTCAGTTTTATAGATGAGTTTACATAATGTACAAAGTAATGGCGTAAATAATTTATAAATATATTTAAAAACTCGTATGTATACCATTGATAAAACTATACAATCACTCACAACCCTATTTCGGAGAAAAATCATTTTATAACTGAAGCTGCGTTGGAAGCTTTCAAATTCCTGATAGAATAAAATTCAATCGGAAGTAAAACCGGCGATAAGAGGAATTTTTCTCACATATACCCTGGAGATTATTACTTGTCGGTGGTCTCTGGAGTCTTGGCCTCTGTAAATCTCTTACTTATTCTCTTCATTTCAATGCACACTCTGTTTTCGCGCAAATGAAATAAATGCCAATTGATTTTAAATTTATATTCAATTTATAGAGAGTTCTTTAAATCTCTAGACGTTCCACTTCAAACGTAAGGGAAAATAAGACGCCCAAAGTAAGATTTCGTTAATCCCTGAAAGAGGAGAAAGGGGCAGGCTAAGCACAAGTCCCGCCTCGGAGTTGCCCGTTGTGGACTGGCCCAAGATGACTTGGGACTAAAGCTCCCGCCTAAGTGTGAAATACCTCAATCGCTCCTAAGGGTAAATTTTTGTCTCTCGACACTCAATTCCCTTTTAACTTCTGTTGCTCAAGAAGCCTAGAGCTATTCAAATCCGACTTGAGTAACGTAAATTTTAACTTTGCGTTTACTTCAATAATTGCTTAAATTTGTAAATTGACTCTGTTGAAGGAAGTGTGAATTTAAATTCACGTACTCGTGGAACATCGTGCCGTTACTTAATTACCCAATTCACACAACAAAGCCGGACAGTTGCACTGTTATTTTCGGTTGAAAATTCCATGCATTATATCCCTTAAATAATCAGTTTGTAAAGCATTCGAAACACGTATCCTCTCCAAACTTGACGATCGGTCAACCGAAAAGCCATCGGCGAAGCAGACGATCCTCGATAAAAGCCAAGTTTAAGAAGCCGCCGAGAGCATCGCATCCGAACAAAGAAGCCAGCGAAAAGTCGAAAAGAGCCGGCGGCCGCAGAAATATCGATCCCCCCGCCGCCGCTGTCCGAAAAGTTGCGTATACACCAGGCAGCTCGTGAGCAGCCTCGCGTTACACGAGCCGGCGAGAAAAAGCCCCGAAGAATCGGCTCTCTCGCCCGCGCGGCAACCTCGATCCTCACCTACATTCCCCCTGGAAAAAAGCACGTCGCGTGTCGCCCTCCCGTCATCCCCGTCGTCGTCGTCGTCGGCAGTCCGCGGCCTGCCCGCCGAAGCCACCTTCGCTGCATAAGCGCATTAACACACGCACGTGCACAGAGACAGAGGCGTCGTCGCGCGCTCGGGACAATACTTCTACGGCCGACATAGACCTGGTTCCGTAAGTAGGTCAGCCCCACTCCGGCCTCCTCCCTCCCCGCGCCGTCGACTGCCCCCCCTCTCTCCGCTCGGCGCCGCCACCCCCGCTCCCCGCCGCAGAGTAGGATGGGGGCGAGCGAGCACCTGGTGGCATGCGCCGTCGCCGCCGCCGCCGCCGCCGCCGCCGCCGCCGCTGCTGAATCACTTTCACTTATGCCGCGCGCGCCGCCGCCGCCGCCGCGCCGTGGTGCCGTGCTCCGTGAGTCGCGCCGCGAGTTATCCTGCCCTCCGTGCTGCCCTTAAGGCCCTGCCCAGGGCCCCGACAGTACATTACCGTCCGAGAGAGAAAAGGGCGTGCGACACAGACGCCAGCGGAGCGGCGCGCGCCGACCACACGGACGCAGAGTCGGAGAGAGAGACAGACAGAGTGAGAGAGAGAGTGAGTGCGGAGGAGGAGGGAGATAAGGACGGAAGGAAGGAAGGGTGGGGACCGAGGAGAGAGAGAGAGAGAGAGAGAGAGAGAGCCTGCGCGGCGGCCCTTCAGGAAACATTGAGGAGAGCAGAGACTAGTGGCACGCTGAACGTCGTGCCGACAAGTCGGCGTATCTGCGTCGCGCGCGCGTTCTCGGTATTGGACACCAGCCGTGCACTCGATCAACACTCCCCGTTCTCGCGCGCAGTGTGCGGCCTCCGTCTCTCGGCAGTGTTCTCCTCGCCCGGCCCGTTCGTCATCTCTCTCTCTCTCTCTACGTTAGTGCGCGAGTGCTGCGGAGGAAAAGAAAAATACAAAGCGACCGAAAAGAAAGGAAAGAAAAAAAAAAAAAAAATTCGCCGGCCGACAGAGCGGCACTCTTTCAACGGCGAGCAGTGAGTTCAATGATGCTTCGGACGCACTCGTGCCCGTGTTTGTGACGCCTCCTCCTCCTCAGTGAAAGAACGAGCGCTCGTCAAAGCCAATAAACAAACTCCCCCTCGGTGTGGCTCGCCGTTCCCTCGCCGAGCGACCGACGACGAGCTTTTCGCAGAGTTCCCTCTTCGGTCCCGGCTGCATGTGGCTCCGCGCAGAGCTCAGCAGCGCAGCCCCACTGTCGGCATCCTCCCAGGTATAGGTCGCCGTTCCCGGCGGCTGATATGTTATTGGAGATGGAACAGCATCCGGGCCTCATATCCCTGAACATGTCGCCGTTCCACCTGAGCCCCCAGAGCAGTCCGCAGGGCGCCAGCGGGGCGCCCCAGCAGTCCCAAGCCCAGCAACAGCAGCAGCAGCAGCAGCAGCAGCAGCAGCAGCAGCAAGCCCAGTCCCACCAGTTCAGCCCCTCGGCGTACAGTAGCTGCGTCCAAAGCCCCAACAACATGTGCCACCCGCAGCAGTCGCAGCCGAGCATGTCGCAGCCCGGTCAGCCGCCCGGGCAGTCCGGCGGCTTCGATGCTGCCTTCTTCGAGACGGGCAGCATCGACGAGCGCTGCCCGATGTGCGGCGACAAAATGTCCGGCTACCAGTACGGGCTGCTCACCTGCGAGAGCTGCAAGGGCTTTTTCAAGCGCAACAGCTCGCCCTGCAACAGCAAGAAGGTCTACACGTGTCTGTTCTCCGCGACAGGTGGCGGAGGCGGCGCTCAGGGCAACAACAACAACAACAACAACAACAACAACAACAACGGCCAGCAGCCGAGCAACGCGGGCGGCTCCTCGAGCATGGACTCCCCGTACGGGGCGGCCTCGAGCAACGGCAACCAGGCCCCGGCCAGCAGCAACGGCGGCAACCCCAACAACCCCAGCAGCAACGGCGGCAACCCGGTCCCGGGGCCCGTCTGCCACCCCAGCGGCCACCTCGCCGGCCAGGTCGGCGTCGGCGTCGTCACCGGCTCGATACCCGGGCCCTCCGACTTCCCCGACACCAAGGACGTCATCGAGGAGCTCTGCCCGGTCTGCGGCGACAAGGTCTCCGGCTACCACTACGGCCTCCTCACGTGCGAGTCCTGCAAGGGCTTCTTCAAGCGGACTGTGCAAAACAAGAAGGTTTACACGTGCGTGGCCGAGCGCTCCTGCCACATCGACAAGACCCAGAGGAAGCGCTGTCCCTTCTGCCGGTTCCAGAAGTGCCTCGAGGTCGGCATGAAGCTCGAAGGTGAGTGAGAACCCTATTTTACAAAGCCGCGCAAGCTCTCCTTTTCTCTCTCGCTCGCGATTTAAGGAAAGACCGGTCTCGGCGCGATCGCTCGCGTAATCGCGCCCGAGGCTTAACCTCCTTGCAGCCGAATTTTACTCCGCCGACGCCGCTCCCGGCTGAAACTTTCCAAAAGACTGCCGAAATTTCGCGCGGTGTTTGTTCTTTGATAAATTTTTATACCGAGCCTTTGTTGACGAGTCGATCGAGTCTCCCCTCCGCGGCCGATCTCGCGAGAGTTTTTCTTTGCGCAAACTGGCTGTACTCGTCGATCGAGAAAACGGTTCGGATCGAAAATTCTTTTGACGGCTCGCGGGTGATTGACAGTTTGTGAAACTATCGATCGCAGCCTTTAAAAAAAAAAGTCGGACGTTTAAAATTAGGAAATCGATCCATCTCCTTAGCGAGTACTTGAACTTTCTCGCAGGCGTGTGTTCAAAATTTCTGCATAATATTCTCGCTATTTTTCGTCAAATGAAGCGTCAGGTGAAAAGAGAAAAATTTCAAGTCCCCAAATACGTCTCGTGTCGGGTGTGTAAAATTCGATTATTATAACTAGTTTTTGTGCAATAATTTTCCGAGACCGCGCTTAATTGTCCCAATTATTTGCCATCACGAGTCATTAACATCCTTAAACGACTACTGTAAAAACTAAAGTTTTTCAAAATCGACCCTCTAAAAATTATCCGGACATAAAATTACAGTTAAAATACCGTTTACGACGCGGTGAAACAAGAGCACAGACACTCTCGAAATCACTCAAAACAAATACAACAACATCGACTAATCATCGATCAAAGAATCAATTTTTCACTAATCAATCCGCGCCAAAACAAACCCCCCCTCCAGGCGGGACGGCGGAAAATCAGTAGCGCCTCGGGCGCTCATCCCTAGAATCTCGAGAAATCCCGACGTCACAGCCTTGACCATCGCGGGCCGAAAACGTGTTCGACGTTATGTCACCGCCGCCGCCGCGAAGCTAAACCCGGAGTGCGTAATCGCGGCCGCCGATCGGGAATGCAAAACTCGCCCCCGCTCTCGTCCCGTTTTTTTTTTTTTTTTTTTGCCTCTCTTTCTTCTGCGTTATCTGCTTCCGGCGAGGAGAGATTTCTCGGCAGGGAGAAAAGTCGTCGCGATGCTCCTAATCGGCGGTGTTCAGTTCTAAATTTATTTTTAGACCAGCTCAAGTGTGCATTAACCCTTCCGAGTCCGTTGCATTAATTGGCATTAGGATCGAAATCCCGCCCCATCCGATCAAACGATCCGCGGTGTATAATTTATCGTTGAAAATCGACAAAAAAAAGTACATCGACCCGCGAAAGTTCCCCCTCGATTCCCAATTTACTGCTCTCGGTGTCTCTGGCCTCTAAAAAATCCCCAAAGTTCGCGGCCAGGAGAAAGATAGCACCGCGGGTGCCATAACAATGCGCCCTCGCATCAGAAATTCAAAAGTCAATTCCACCGTTCTCTCTCTCTCTCTCTCTCTATCTCCGTTTTATCTCGAAGAGAAGCGAGAGAGCTAACGAAATACGTGCACGAAGACGGAGAGGAGCGCGCGCACATTTTTCGTGTCAAGGACGCGCCGTCTCAAGGTCGTGAAAAGTAAAGCGCGCGAGAGACCACCCAAGGACGGCCTGGCTTTTATGAGAAAATCATGATCCATCGACTCGCGCTCTCCCCACCCTTTCTCCCGCTGTCGAGCACTTATTTTTCTGTTTTTTTTTTCCTTTTTTTTTTGTTTGTTATCGAGGCGAGAGACGTCGTTTTTGCTCGCTCGGCCGGAGGTGGTCTCGCGCTCTTTCGGCGGGAGAGGGACTGTCTCTCCGAAGCGAGAGTTCAATTACGAAGGTGAGAGAGAGCATCGTGTCCGTCGACGAAAAGGTTTTTAATGGCACTCGCCGTGACGTAACAACGGCGCGCGCGTACAATTCGACGCGCGTCGCGATGTCGTGTATATACAGATATCTTTCGGTCGAACGTTCGGCCGCGCCGCGAAAACGCCGAGGACGCACTTTCCAGGCTGCTGCTCCGAGTCCGCGGACGGCGTCGGTTACGCAAGGGAAAATCGTTCCTTTCGCGAAAAGCGCGATGGCTAATCAATCGGCAGGCGAACGGGGAGGGGGCGCCCCTCGCGCCGCCGCGTTTCCGGTCTCGCGGCGCGCGACGGAGGGGCCACGTGGCGACGCGGAGGTCAAGAGCGAAAAACGCCGGAGATGCTGCCCTGCCGAGCTGCCGTCGGGGCGAGAGATTAGCCCGGCGAATTGAGCGCGCCAGCCTTGATTAACCTTTTGTGCCGCGGCGGTGTTTTGCCTCGTGACGTAATGTTCTCCTCCCCCCCTCCCGTTAACGCGGCGTACGGAGTAAAAGAAAAAAAAAGAAAAAAAGAGCAGAGCTCGCCCGTTGGACGAAAGCACGCCGGGGGGAGAGAAAAGTTTCGCAACGCGGCTGAATCGCGATCGAACGCCGACGTCATCGGCACATAAATTTCGCGCGCCGCCGCCGCCGCCTCTCTCGCGGCGCGCCGCGCCCGAAACCGAAAACCGTCGCGATGCGAAAGTGCTTCTCTCTCCGTCAGCGGCGGAGAGAGAGAGAGACAGAGAGATAGCCAATGTAATCTGCGTGCTGCGCGCGGCCGCGATTAACGTAACTCCGATGTGGAGCGCGCGGATTATGTAAGCTGCGGCTATTGATTTTGTTACGGCGGCTTTTGTGCTTTATTGATTGTTTTCGCTGCCGAATTTTCATTGGATTTCGAGATGCTTTCCGATATTTAGGATCAGTATTATTCGCGGGAGGAAATCTTTTCGGCCGACCTCTTTCTCCGAGCGGTACATTATTTTTCGACAACATGTTTTTTGCACGATAATTCAAAGAGGCAAAGACACGTTTTTTACACTTATTAATGAATTCCGATTGCTTATTATCACGAGATAAAACACGATTTTCTGCATTGAATTTGGATCAATTACTTATCGAGCTTCAAAGATAATTGATTAAATTGCTGCAATTAACCGAATTTCACTCAAAGCCGCACATTGAGTCACGAATCTCATTTATCATTATGTTTACTCGGAAACCGCTGAACGTTACAATTCATCTATGAAGTCATACTGCTAAAGTATTTACCACTCCGAGCGTCTTTTTTTTTTTTTTTTCAGCGAACGAATCCCTTCGTTACCAATTGAGCAATAATCCTCCGCCGAAAATTGCTGGAAAAAACTGACCATCCCGAAATTGAGGCGGCAAAAAAGGTCGCTTAAAAGGCGTGAGAAACGCGCGCCGTGAAATTCACGAAAAAAGAGAAGCCGCCGGGCGAAAGTTTGAATGAAGCGGCGAAACAGCTTTTTTTTGCTGCTGCTGCTGCTTCGGCTTCGGTCGAAGTCGGCGGTTTTCGGCTGACGATGGAACGCCGGGAATTCAAACTTTAATTCTTTCACGCTGCCCTGCGCGAACACTCGTATTGTGGTATCGGTTTTGTTTGAAAAATCTTTTATCGGCCATCGTGTGCTGATTTACAGGGTTGAGATCTCTTTTAATTGTCATCGAGTAAAATATTTGACAAAAAAAAAAAAAAAAAAAAAAAAAAAAACGCGACTTGGAAAGAATATTGCAGCACTTCGCGTCAATATTTTTAAACGTAATAATTGAGAGTAATCGATGACTCACGACCTACTGAATTTTTAAAGAAAATTTCTACTTATTTTTTCGACGCGCCTATCGAAACTGTATGCAAAAATTGTGTATAAGAACGGTAGACGAGCAGTTTTACTTTTCCTTTTTGACTCGCCACCGGTAATTAGAAATGAAATTTAATTCAAGATTTAAACCGGTTACGGAAGCCTTACCGAGAATCGAATTCTATTTCAACTAGTGCACCCAATCGATATCGCATTTCCTGCAGCATATTTAACGCAACGGAAAGTTTCGAATCGAAGTACACAAAAAAAAAAAAATAAATAATAAAAACAATAAGAATCGCTCCAAATAAATACCCCGCGCACATCGATCTTCTCGCTCGCGCCTCTCGAATCGAACGAAAAGCCAGCGATAAATAAATTCGGAGCGATCTCGAAAGCCAGATAGCGGCCGATAGGCCAGCCTCGTCGCGCGAAGAAGCCGCGGAAAGAAAACCAGGCGCTTCAGAAATAGAAAACTCGCGGGCGAAAACTCTGGCGCGTAAAGCGTTCAAAGGCCCCGCAATCGCCAGCCAAGTTTACGCAAAAACCTCTTTACTCGGCGACTTTTAAAAGGCAATGCGAGCGAAATCAAGGTAGCGCGTTAAGTGCGCTACTCCTCTCTCTCTCTCTCTCTCTCTCTCTCGGGCTGAATTTTTCGAGCAAGATACTTACCGTTCCGTCGGCCGTGGAACGTGAATCTCGGCAGGTTGCGTGACCTAAAAATGAAAACTCGCCGTCTATATTTGTAGCTACTGAATAATAATCTCGCCTTCGTTTAAAGGCCGCGGGGAGATAAGAGCTATTATTTGAACTGCAAGCGTCGCCGCCTAAATCCGCGAAAAGAGCGCTCTCGGAACGGGATCTAATAATAAAATCCGAAAAAATCCCGACTCGCGGGACCGTTTCCCCGGCTGATTCGGCGGCGCGCGCCTCCTTCCCCCGGCGAGAGCCGAAAGCGTGTCAAATTTACGCAGCTTACAAGAATTTAGTCCGAGCGAAGGGTTTTCGCGTAAAAGGCCCGAGAACAAAAAGGGAAAGAGCAAAGAAAGATAAAGAAAAAACGAGCGAGGCGGTGATACATAAGTGCCTCGGCGCGCTCGCCGCTGCAATCCGAGTAAGTGGGTCTAGGCCCCCAAGGCCCGGCGATTAAGCGAATCTCGAAAGGGGCCGTTTCGTAAGCGCCCTCCTCTGCGCCGAGCTTTCGTAACGCGGCGAGGCCCGATGTCACTTTTTTTTTTTTTTCCATCTGGGCTACTTTTCGCCCGATTGGGAAACTCTGCCTGCCCGTTTTCTTTCGACGCGCGCAGCGAAAAAGCTCGCGAGCTTTCGACGGGGGGGAATTACCGGTTGGCGTAAGCAACCGCCGGGGTACTCTCTTGTCGTCGCCTCCTAGGCATTTTCGCCGTCTGGAAAATTGTTCTTCGCTTTCTTCTTTTCTTTTTTTTCTGGACGAGCTTTCGAAAACGCGGTCTCGAGAGCGCTTTGGTAAATAGTTTTATACGCTTGTTTGTAAGTCGGCTGCTTTTAGTATACCGCGTAATAATAGTTTTAAACTTTACAACTTCCGCAATTTTCTTTGTTTAAACTGAAGAAAAACTGCGTTTATCGTTGTCTCTTATTTACCAACCGTTTGCGCGGTAAATTGCATTAAGGAGGAAACAATTTTCAATTCCAATTTTTACATCGTTCATTTGAGTTTTTCCGACAGTTCTGGTACATCGGCATTTTCCTTTTGAGCTATTGCATGTTTTTCCGTTCGAAAGCACGCGTTTAACGCACTGTTTTTCCTCTGTAGAAGACACGTCGACTGTATATACAGATCGTGCACGAAGAATAACATTCTTCCTCGCGAAAGAAAACAACGCCGCGTTTTCGAAAATTCTGCGGCATCCAATTTTTATAAATAAAGAAAACTGCACGATAAAACGCGCGGCAATCTCTCCGTACAGTCGCGGAAAAGTCGCGGATAGTCTCGCAGTTCGTTTACCGCTTCTCCGCGACGCCCATTTTCTCAGCCACAGATGTTGGACGATCAATTGCAGTCAATTAAAAACGGCCGTACATCTCTCCGAGCTGTTTCTTATATCCTAAATTTACCGCTCGAATCGATTCGAGAGTCGTCGAAAAAATAAAGGGGAGCCGCGCGAGCCTGCATTTCCACAGGCGATCGTTGAAGCTAATACGTCAAGCGATAAGCTTATTGCGAGCTATTTTCGCTTAACTATCGAGCGCGGCCCGATAATGACAAATCGTTCGTTTCGCGGCGCGCATCGATGCTTCTCTTTCGCCCCGTTCTTTTTCTTCGCTGTCGGATTAACAATTTAGATTTGCGTAACTGGCCGGCCAACGAGGCTCGGATTAAATGCACCGAAGAGCGAGGAGATCGAAACGTCCAAATTTTCGGCTCGTTCCAGAGGCTTTTTTTTTTTCCTCCCCATAAATTATTTATGCGGACTAAATGTCGTCGTGAAATTCAAGTGTAGAGGCAATAATTAACGCTTTGACGCGAATGCAATTTGTACGGCAATTTAGCTTTTTACGCAATCGTCCTATTTGTTTACAACACGAGGATGTTTAGGTATATTAATAGGAGGCAGTGTGCGCCGTTTATAAATAAATTTACAGGTGAAATTCTCTGCTGTACAATAATAGCCTTGACCGATTTAGTGAGCGTGGCAGTACTTAAAACTTTAATCTACTTCCCTTCGACCGCGAGGCGTTTATTTAAATTACTTCCCTGGCACGAATAAAGCAATTTGACGGGCGCAGTTTTCCAATTAAAAAGCCCAGCGAAAAAAAGGGCCTCTATTTACTTTGTACTCGATACTAAAGCAAAAGAAATAAAAAAAAAAAAAAATACAGAAAAATCCTTCAGCCCACAGATTTTGTTAATCAATCCCGAAAAAAAAGAACGCAATCTCGAAGAAAAAAAAGAAACTCCGGCAAAAACGGACGAATTCGGCTTTATAGCCCGAGATTTCCGAGCGCTCGCCTGCTGGCAGTCTCTCTCTCTCTCTCTCTCTCTCTCTCTCTCTCGGCGTGTCTGTTTAGAAACTCACGAATTTCATAATTATTGTATTATGTTGCAAGAGCCCCGCAGAGCTCTCTCGCGCCTCCGTATATACCTGCCCGGGCTGGCGCGTTCCCCTCCTCCCGGCGCTCATTCACTCCCTATACCTGCCCCGGCTGCCTCTCTTTCTCTCCAGTCCTCTCGCACACACACATACACACACACGCATACACACTCGCCGAGTCGAGTCGAGGTGGGAGAAAGGTTAGGCCGAGCCGGGCAATTGTGCAATCCACGAGAGTCGCTATATATATATATATATATACGAGCGGCGCGGAGCGAGAGGATACCCGAGAGGAATTGTCCTCCTCCTCGGTGGCCCCGATTTTGCCTGCTCGCCTCTCCGCGCGCGGGGGGGGGGGGGGGGGGGGGGGGGGGGGGGGGGGGGGGGGGGGGGGGGGGGGGGGGGGG
>JAWWML010000001.1:19965107-19983300 GCA_035047165.1 Ormyrus rosae | reverse complement strand
CATTTCATCTATAGAATAATTTAAGGAATGACCCCCCCCCCTTTTTTTTTTTTTTTTTTTTTTTTTCTTCTCAGTCCCGCGCTTTACTCGCGCACGCTTGCGGATCGGCCACGTGTATGTATATAGGGTTATTTTGGAATTTTAAGAAAAAGCTAGAGAGGAAAGCGAGAGCCGCCTAGGAAATTAGGTCGCCGGCAGTTTTCTGCATTGTTTCGGGGGAGCGACATCGCGGCGGAGAGAGGCTATTTTGGTAATCAGGGGCGCGATGAGGAAAGCCGAATTTATAGATTTTATAGAGCGGCCTCTCGAGCAACGGGCTTACAAAGGCTCGAAATTCCCCTCCCTTCTCGCTCGTAATTACATCACCGACTCTTTTCCAGCGGTCCCTCCGCTTTATTTACCCGCGCTTTCTCGACCTCGAACAGAACTCTTGTAGCAATGTAAATTTCACGTTTCATATTTTCCGCGACGAGGCTCATCCCGCGCCTCTTTTTCCGTCTCGCAGCCTCGTCCGCCGACTTTCTTCGCTTGGTTATTTTTTTTTTTTTTTTTTTTTTTTTTTTTTCATTACGTCCGTATTCTGTAAAATCTACAAATATGAAGCGTCGCCGAAAATTTCCTCGTTTACATAATTACGACAATCGGCATCGACGCTCGGCTACAGAAACTCGGTTACATTACAATCCCAATAGAGCCGCTAGAAAGTGCCTCGAAAAAAAAAATGCTCGCGCCCACGGAACCTGCGCGGCCAAAAAACTCGACTCGCGCACGGAGAAGAGGTGTGCGCATTAATAAAAAGCAGAAAAAAAGAAAAAAAAAAAAAAAAAAAAGAACGATCCTCGCCGCGGCGAAGGTACGTAATAGGCGCGCGCGCTCGGCCCGGAGAGTTTCTCGGAACTCCGGGGTTTCGTAACGGATTCTGTCGACGGGCGCGTTTTCACTTTTGGGCGCCCGCGGAACCGCAGGCGCTACACCATCGGGCACCGAAGGCGAGAGTGCGCAGCAAAGCGACGCGCGATCCAATCGAATTTTTAATCCGGCTCCCGAGTCCGGGGAGGTTGGAAGGGGTAGCCAGATTCGGTAGACAATTACTCTGAAGACGCTTCGGTCGCCGGGGGATCGTTTTTTATAATAAAGTTGAGTAACTATAACAGCGAGACGTTTGGACAATTTTTTTTTTTTTTTTAATTACCTGCTTGTTTAGTTTAATTTGGTTTATTATCAGTCGCTTATCTGCTCTGTAATAGCAGTAGAATAATTGCGCTTTAAAAGATAGCAGAGTTGATAACGGAGCGCGTTTTTAAAATATACACTTTTCACTACACGCTTTTCGACCCTTCGAGACAAGCAGCTCGGCCCAATTAAACGCGACGGAAGATCGATAGAAAGACGCGCACGGACGAATCGGAAAAATGATCGATCGGGACAAATTGAATCGTGACAACGAGCGATATCCTCCGCGGACGCGGCGGCATTACATTCGACCTACGGCCGCGTTAAACAGAAATTCCCGCAGTCGGAGAGCGTCGCGTTAATGGAAAAATTGCTCGAAGAACGCCGGGGATTGGAAAATTGAAAGCGGGACGGGGGGGCATATAACGCGTAAAGGTTTTTTTTTTCCTTTTTTTTTCTTTTTTCGTTTGCGCTCCGAATTGCGCCGACGACAAGTGTCGGCCGGCGTGGGAAGTTTTTACGGCGCAGATGTCAAATTTAGATAGCGCGCGAAATTCCGCCCGAAAGGATAAAGAGCATTTCGGTGATACAAAAATTGGCCCCGCGCTCGTTTCGAAATGCCTCGAGTGAGCGCCGTCCAAATCAGGAGGGCACTTTTCGCTGCTCGGTTTAATCCAAACGCGAAATAACGCCGCCTTCTTCAAAAGCCGCCACGCGCGCTCGGTTTTATCACCGAACTGTTTGCTTGCACATACATATGTATATATATATATTTATCGTTATAATTTGCTCGCGTTATCTTTCGCTCGTGCGAGCTTGTGCAGCGTGTACGCTTTCTCACACTTCGCGGGCCTGCCGAAAGCCCGACTCTTCCTCCTCTAGCTAAAAAGTCGAAAACTCCTCTTCGGGGGAAAACGCCAAACGAGGACGAATCTACACGGCAGAGGAAGCCCAAATTCGCCGAGTGTGCGAAAGCGCCAAGCGCGGCTCTTATACCTGCCGGCCGCGTGGGAAGGGAGCATCGAGCCCGCTCTTTTTTCTTCTCCTCCTCCTCTTCCGTCCCTCGCTCCGCTTCAGCGGGAGCGATATTGCTTTCCGGCGCGCGGTTCTTTATATGCGTTTCATTCAACCCTCGTGGACTGCCGTGGTCGCCTCTTTCCTTCGTTCTCGGGGAATTTCGCGCGCGCCGCCTACGGAGAAAAGCGCATGCGCGAGCGCGCGCTCATTATGCAACCGCGAGGGCACGGGAACGGCGACCACACCGGAAAAGTTTCATTTTCGCGGAATTTATGCCGACTCGCGCTCGCCGCCTCTTTTCACTCTCGCGGCGTCTTGGCCGTCCTTCTCGTCGGTCGCGTCGACCCGGTTTCCCTCTGAATGCCAGCGGCCGAAAGCCCGGGGAATAGAACGCGGCCTCATTATAGAGCAAAGGGCGGAAATCGTGTCGCGACTCTATTGACGTCCGTGGCGGAGCTTGCAGCTTTCGTAAGCAAGCTTTATTCCAGCTGGGTTGCCTGCGTGTACAAAGAGCAAACGATTAGCTGCCGATTGATTAGTTCTGTTTGATCGGGCAAGTGGGTACAGAGACACCTTGTCGAGGTGTAGAATTCGTTACCCCGGCAAAAGGAGCAATTGTGCTTATTTAGCGACAATTATTTAACGGCCCGAGGAAAAGTTTGAAAAGCGAGCGGAGCGCGGATCTGAGAAGCGGCGGGGGGAACGCGGCGCGATTATCTCCGAACTAGCCGTAAAACGCCTACTATTAATTATACAAGCGGAATTATCTCGGGAGATGCGGTGGGAGCTTCCTGCTTCCGCGCGGCCGCCTCTTATCCGTCGTTATCTCCAATTAATTACGGCGACCGCCGCTCTTCGTCGCTGTTTTTATTTGTCTCCGCGGCGATGATTTATCGCGTGTACAGAAAAAAAAAAATTGGAGCAAAAAGAGAGTCGCGCGCCTCTTTTAGCGCGAGGTTGTTTAAACAAAAGCGAGAGCCAATTAATGAAATTAGTCCCGATAAACGAGCGATGAGGCAAGACGCCATTTGCGCCGTCTTCAATTGGCCGCGGCCGGTTTTTTACGGGTACTTTTACGGCTTAACGTTTATCCGTTAGTCCGAAGAGTCGGGTGGCGGAGTTGATGCCTCGGCTTTTGCAGAACCGAAAATCGCGGACGATGATGTCAGCGGCTTATTAAAAACTTAATGATTCAGAGTCGAGCGCGGCGGCGAGACACTCGACGTCCGAGTGCGAGACGGCTGGATTAAAGCGTCATTTATCGCGTTTCGCGAGCTATCCCTCTTCCCTTCTCACGCTGCGTCGCTGTACTCTTTGTCCAGCTATACGGCGGATCCTCATTTTCGTCCCCGAACGTTTCCTTCTCGATGAGACGAGCGCCTAAATCACGCCGAAGTGCTCGGCAGGGCAAAGGCGGCGCGGCATCGGCTTGCTCCCGACACCTCTCCGTGCTGTGGCCTCGGCTCGAGAGCAAGCGCAACAGGTCCTGCGCTCTCGCGGGCGCAGCGGCCAGAGTCAAGTTTACTTGCGCTCCTTGTGCCAGCGTAATACGGCTTTCCTCCGCCGTCGGGGCCGAATCCTTTTTTTTTTTCCTTTTTCCGAGTTTCGCCGCTTTCCTCCCTCTCCCGTAAATCAAGCGCGAAATCAATCGGCTCTTTATGCGAATTTGATTTTATAAATAGAAGGAGAGAAGCTGCTGCCGCTGGCGTGTCCCTATCGGCCGATCTACCCGTGAACCGAGTTTGTACAGGCGGTTTATCCTCTCGGTAATGGCTTTATCCCGCGAGGCCTTTTACGAGCGAATTCGCGAAAAAAGAAAAAAAAATGACATCCTGTACACAATGCACCAAGCTCTCCGTACTTCGCCCGCCGTAAAACCTGCGTACGTCGACTCGGCTCCACGTCGCGCTGGAATCTTCCTCTGCGCTTTTATATCGGACTGCGAATTCCGTCCGGCATCTCGACACTCTCGAATATCCCGTCTGCGGCGACAACTCGGAAAAAGAGCCTCGACTCCGCATTTACTATGCATTCTTTCGCTGCCCCTCCTGTTGTCGTAATATTCCTCGTTCTTCGTCGCGATATATATGTATACGTGCATGTAGACTCCGAGAGCGAGTCTATCTATACGCGGAGATCGACTATTACGCCGGTCTACGTGCGAAAAACCTTCTAATGTGTGTCGGGAATTTTCACCCAGATGCTCGAGCGCGATCGCTGAAACGATTCGAGATTGCTTTCGATATTATACTAATTTGCCCGTCGTTATTATATCGCTTTCGCCGGCTGGATAAAGGCACCGTTTACTACTCGGCGTAATTCGACGCCGCAGACAATGGTCCCGCCGGTCCTTTTCTCGGAGCAATTTGCCTTCGGTCGAGAAAAGCTTCTTGGCTTCTGAACTGGACGTTTAAGAGCGAAAAATATAAATGAAGCAACTTCGAGGCCGAGAGGAAAAATTTGACCGAGCTGTCGATGGAAACTTGGTCGATTAAAACGTAAGCGTTCGCTTAACCCCAATTTTTTTTTTTTTTTTTTTTTTTTTTTTTTTTGTGCGCGGCGGCAACTAGTCGTCGAGAAAATGTCGACTGCATACCTGGTGGAGCTGCTTATGAAAGTAATTAGCACATCTGGCTACTTAATCAAACGCAAATTGCTCCGCTGCCTAACTTGCACAATTGCGCCGCGATTATTATTCTTACATTATTAATTAAGGATCGGCCGCGTTTACGCCTCGATTATAATCGTATTCGGCTTCCACAAACGATCGTTTCCCCGCCCCGATACGGCTTCCATCTGATTTACGGTCCATTTTCGGCCTATTTATCGGCGCTCCGGCGACGTTTACGCCCGCGAATACCGGCGAGTATGTCGAGCGACACGCCGCAACGTTTCCCCGACTCTCCGGCCAGGCAGGTGTTTGTGTATATCGAAAAGCCTCTCCCGCCGCTGAAAAACTCATTGAAATCGAGTCGGGAAAGCGTTGCTCAACTCCCGTCCGAAATAAAAGCGATCAGGCCGCGCGCGTTGGCAGGGCCCAATTTCGCTCTCTCTCTCTCTCTCGCAACCGGGCAATTTCTGCCGGATGAAAATCGAATCGAACGCCCGGAGCTCGCGCGCGCGCGCGCCGCGAGCTGCACGTGTCGCCACGTAGGAGAGCGGCGCCCGCCGCTAAGGAGAAAGGGACGGCCCGGCTGTGTTTGCGCGCACGGCTGTGTGGGACAAATATAGAAACGCAGGCGAGCGCGACGCTGGAATGGAGCGCGCGCGCGGATAAAAAGGGACACCGGCCGATTTCGCGATCGAGCCTCGATCGCATGAATTTTCAGAGGGCTCTCGACGCCTCTCTCTTGGCGTCTCTCGCAGAGGAAGCCTCGCGTTTTCCCGCCTTCGGCAGCTCCCGTCGCGGAAAGTAAAACCGGAGATGATGGCTCTCGGTGCTATCGGGCGGTTGGCGGTGCCGCCGGGGGGGAGTGACGGGGTGGGGGGAGAGAGCTCGGCTGGACAGACTCGCTGCGCGCGCTCGCGCAGTCAACCTCCTTTCACTTTCGACGAGCGCAAAGCCGGCAGCCTCGCTCTCCGTCCTCCTTTGCGGGGCCCGCCTTTAGGTGCGCGAGCATAATACCGTCCTTTGCGCGCACGCGCCTCCAGCGAGCGGCGAGGCAAGCCGAAGCCGCTTATTTTGCGCCGCGGCCCCGCTTATCAAGCGAGTCTGCGTACTGCGAGATGTATTCCTAAAGATGTATTAGAAACTGAGGGTGTCGGACAAGAGGGAAGATACAGGAGGCTGGAAAGCCGTTCGCAGGCAAAAGTCAAAGGCGCTGTCAATTGCGAGCGCGTACAAGCACACTTACCGACGATAATCGGCGCGCGAGTCGACGCGGAAAAGAGGCCGAGCCTAAAAAAGTCGCACTCCGCGTTGCGTTGCGGGCAGGAGCCAAGCCCGTCGCCCGCTGCTGCCGCGCGGCTGCCTTTCTTTGCCGTTTCGATTCACCTACGTGCTCGTATACGTGCGACGCGAGCCGCACGTTATAAGCTCGCGTTGCATCGATTAATGGCCTCTTTTTTATTAATTCAGCCGAGAGACGGAGCGGCTAAACGCGCAAAAAGGAGACGCGAGGCTCCGAGGCGGATTCGAATGCGGGATTCGAAAGAGATTGCGGGTAAACGCGAGGCGCGTCGAGTCGGTCGCGGGTTTTCCCGCGTTCGTCGACTCGAGCAGCTGATTCTGACAGACGGTGAAAAAACAAGGTAATCTTCTGGGCTGAATATCGGAACGAACGCCAGCTGCCTGTCCCTTTAAAAAATCGTCAACTAATCGCGCTGCGCGATGTTAAAAGTAAAACTTTTTCAAAAAATCGTAAATCTCGAACTTAAAAACTATTAAAAATTACTCTGCAAAAGCACCCGACTCCCCCGTAGGATCGAAACACCTGAACCGGCGTGCGCCGGACTAACAAAAAAACCCAGAAAACAGCAAGAGCCAACTGCGCAGCGTGTGAAGAAAAAAAAAAGCATCGCCAATCGGGAATCCCGAACGGAAGGAGCGGGGGGAGGGAGGGGCGGCCTTTGTGTCCCAGTTCGCTCGCGATTAGCCGCGACTTCCGCCTTCCAGGCGATCGCGACCTTAAAGGAGCGCGCGCCGGACGCCAAGGCTGAGCTCGAGCGGCAACGAACGCCCTCCGGCCTGCGCTCGCGCGACTCCTTTTTTCGCCCTCGCTCGGCTCACGAAAACTAATCCAGTATCTCTTCTATTCCAGCGGTCCGAGCGGACAGGATGCGCGGCGGCAGGAACAAGTTCGGCCCGATGTACAAGCGGGATCGGGCGCGGAAGCTGCAGATGATGAGGCAACGACAGCTGGCCCTCCAGACGATACGGGGCACCCTCGGCGACCCGGCCAACTACCCCGCCACGGTCACGCCCTTCCTGCACATCAAGCAGGAGATACAGATACCGCAGGTCTCCTCGCTCACCTCCTCGCCTGACTCGTCGCCGTCGCCCGCCGCGGTCGCAGCGGCGCTCGTCACGACGCAGGCTGGCACTGTCTCCGGGGTCAGTATTCAACCTAGCTATGTATATGGACGTGCTTTTGGGCAGAAATGTTTAGCCAGCGAAAAGCGTCGATTTCATTCTTTTGGCTTCTTTAACCGTTAAGAGCTGGAATACTGGCTCGGTGTCTACGCAGATACATTTTCTACGCGAGGGACGTCGATTGGTCGAAAAGTAAACAAAATTAGAAAACTTGAGGCATATCTGCATCTAATCGTTTTTTTCGAAAGGTACTATTTTTGAAGGAAAATAACGGACGAGAGTTCCATAACTGAGTTTCCTGATAAAATTTTCAAGCTTTAAATTTTAATGCTGCGTAAAAGTAAAAACTTGTGCATTTTCGAAATTTGGAAATGTCGGTGTCGATAAATTTCTCTAATCGTTGCTTAAGCAAAGTTGCAGTAGAATATAAAGATTCCTTTTTTAGAGTTTTTTAAGAAGAATTACAGATGTTACAGTGTTCATATAAATTCATTCCACCGATCACTTTATCAAGCAAAGTTTATTTATTTTTCATAACGAAAGAACAAAAAGTAGAAACTATTATCCGAGCATGCGTTTTAATGATGCATTGCATCAGCGATAATTCGATGCCTAAAGACTCGTATATTCATGCAATTGGAATAAGCTGCTTCGAGTGGATTATAATAAAATTTCTTCACCGCCTAAAATCTCTCCCGATCGGTTGAAATCGAAATCTTTCGACATCCGCATTTTAAAATTTCCACTGAAAAAAAAAAAAAAAAAAAAAAAACACCAAGACAAGGTAAAACTTGCAATCTCTTTAACTCGACTGTATTTTCAGAGCGGACAGCACCAGATGATTGCGTCTACCCAGGCGTCGTTGTCCTCGGCGACGAGCAACAGCGGCCACCTGCACGGCGGCCCGGGCGCCTCCAACCCGCTCGACAGTTCGAAGCTGTGGCCCGCGAACTCGACGACGCCGTCGCCGAAGGGCTTCGCGGGCTTCGAGCACCACACGAGCCACGGAGGCGGGGGCGGCGGCGGTCACATGCAGCACCAGGCGAGCCTGTCGAGCCACCACCAGGCGGCGACCGGCAGCCAGGGCCCGGCGGGCAACAGCCAGGGCCAGCCCGGGGCACCGGCCGGCAATCTCGCCATCAAGACTAGTCCCATGATACGAGAGTTCGTCCAGACGGTCGACGACCGGGAATGGCAGACCTCGCTCTATAATTTACTGCAGAACCAGACCTACAACCAGTGCGAGGTGGACCTCTTCGAGCTCATGTGCAAGGTGCTCGATCAGAACCT
Organism: Ormyrus rosae; assembly: GCA_035047165.1. NCBI lineage: Eukaryota > Metazoa > Arthropoda > Insecta > Hymenoptera > Ormyridae > Ormyrus > Ormyrus rosae. The sequence goes on along the minus strand of JAWWML010000001.1, from coordinate 19,974,788 downwards.
ATTCTCGCAGGTCGACTGGGCGAGGAACTCCGTCTTCTTTAAGGATCTCAAGGTGCGCGCCTTTTTTTTTCTAACGTTTTATTGCCCTACCCGGGAGGGGAGTCGTGCATAGGTATATTGCTTAGGAAGGGAAAAATATTTTCGGCAAAAAAAAAATGGACTTTTTGGGCTCGACACAATGGCGTTATGGTGCCCTAAAAAATTTCGACTAATTTAAAACTCGGCCTTTTTCGACGGTGAGAGCAGTTTTCTGTACCTGGAAAAGTAACGAGCATTTTTTAATATTTAAAAAAAAAATAGAAAACGAGAAAAACTACTTTTTTTTGCTATTTCGCCTTTTTCAAGTTTTTTGTTTTTGCGTTATAATGCAGCCATAAATGTATATTTTTTTAACCTTTTTTTCAATGGGGCTCAAAGAATTTTTTAGATCCATAACTCTATAATAAATATAAACTTGCGGTACCTAACATTTTTATTGTTATCACAGAATGCTAACGAAAAATTCTCATGAAAGCTTCAATAGATAAAGGCCTGAAAGGAAATTTGATATAAAAAGCCTTTTATTATTTTCCTCACGAGTTTATTAAATCTGAAAAAAAAACCATCTACTGTATATAAATTTCCAAGCATCACTTTAATAATCTCTTAGTAAAAATACCTTCATTACGTGATTTTAAACGCACTAAAAACCTTTAATAAATCAATTAATTACTCTGAAGATTGATCGAGCAAATATCTCTTCTAAAAAAAAAAAAGGAATAAATTAGATTTAGACTGTGCCTTTGAGAATTTCCTGAAATCCAGCCAGGCCGAGATTTGTCTGTGATCGCTTTGTCACGTTCGGCAAAATAGAGGCTCGATTGTGCCGCGAACAAACCGGCGTCGGTCTTCCGTCCGCTTGCGCACAACTGACCTACTGTCGAGGGGGGGTAAACATTTATTCGCGACTTGGCGACGTCAGCCATTATATTCCGTCCATAAAGATACGTCCGCGGACATTTTGGTGTTACGCTAGGATTATCTTTGCACGCGCGCGCGCGCTCAATCGTCCTGGTTTATTTCCTCGCGCTCGGGCTAATTGGGTCAGGGCGAGCCGATTGTTTACGCGCTCTATGTTAATGCCGGCGCGAAGAATTTTCATTGCAAAATTGCGGCTTAGCGGCGAGATAAGCAGCCGGCCGGCAGATCTTGACGACTCTCTCTCTCTCTCTCTCTCGTTTCTTTTTCCACCGTCGTTCAAAACTCAAAGAACTCTGCGCGAACGCCTGATCGAATGATCGACATTTTTTTTCGAAACTCAGCCGAGTCCGTGCATTCACCGGGAATTTTTTACGCCGTCGAAAGCGAGAATATTCACCGCGAAAGAGAAGAGCCTCCGCGTACGTAGCCACCAATGTAATACACACGTAGCAGCGCGTACGAGTTTCACGCTCATATATTTATGCCGCAATTAAAAGCCGTGAAGAAACTGTGAAAAGTTATTAGTCCGCTCGCGCGCAGTCTGCGAAATTCCTGCTATAGACTGGCATCTTGAGTAAAGAAATACAGCGGGCTTTTTAGCTGGATTATAAATTTTGGAAATTCCAAGGCAGCGCTTGGAGAGAGAAAGAGACAGAGAGAGAGAGAGAGAGAGAGAGAGAGAAAAATATCGCGGCTCTTGGGCTCGTAGCGAGTAGTTAGTCAGAGGCAATAAGTAAAGCCGGCGTCGGTTGCCGCTGGGCTGTGTCAGTAACTCTGTGTTGGAGAGAGCGCTCGATGTGTACGTGAGCGGCGGGGATGTGAGGTAACCGCGGCGGCGGCAGCGGCATTGCACAATCGCTGAATGATTTCAAGCATCGCCTCATATCTAGGTCATAACAAGATACGTTTCTAGGTTACGGCAGTTACCCCAAAGCGGCTCCACATAATAATCGTTTCTTCAGTCTCTCTCTCTCTCTCTCTCTCTCTCTTTTAATTAACGATACGATTACATTTTTGCAACGCAACTCGCTTTTAACTGGCCTTTCTTCCTTTTTATTCAAAGGCGACTTTTCTCAACCGCCGTCCGACGCGATGAGGTTTTACGAAAGGAATTTTTCTGCCCGACCTACATTTATGTTAGATAAGTGTGAAATTTTCGAGAGTCGGGGAACGAAGCTGGCGATTAACGCTCTCTCTCTCTCTCTCGTGAGAGGCTTTTTTAGGGCTTTTCCGAGCGGCGGTTTCGCGCTTGCGTCGATTTGGTAATAAATAAATTCTCTCGCCGCGCGGTTACCTAAAAACTCACTCGATGCGTATTATGCTCTCGCATCGTGTAAATTATGTTGCTGCTGGTGTAGAAAGTTTAATGGAATTAATGCTCGTGCGTCAGTTAATGATTCGAGCCGAGGTTTTGCAAGAGAGCCGACTTTTCTGGTTACTGATTAAATTACAAGCGCTAAAACTAGTTGATTTTTTTCGAATAATCGGTTTTCAAAATTGTTTGCAATAAAGCGAGTAGCATAATAACACCTTAGCGTAGATTTACAACTAATAAAAAATGTCAATTTGTTTCTAGGTCGACGACCAAATGAAGCTACTTCAACACTCGTGGTCGGACATGCTGGTGCTAGATCATCTCCACCAAAGGTTACACAATAACCTGCCCGACGAGACGTCGCTACCCAATGGCCAAAAGTTTGATCTCCTCTGCCTCGGCCTACTCGGGGTACCATCCCTGTCGGATCTGTTCAATAATTTATCCTCGAAACTGCAAGAACTCAAGTTTGACCTGTCCGACTACATTTGCATGAAATTCCTAATGCTGCTGAATCACGGTTCGTTCACTCTTAATTAAAAATTGTCTCTAAAAATCTGTACAGAGAATTATCAATGTTTATTCCATTTTCAGACGTTCGCGGATTGGTGAACAAGAAGCACGTTCAAGAAGGACACGAGCAGGTTCAGCAGGCACTCCTAGACTACGCACTAACCTGTTACCCGTCAATACCTGTGAGTGTAAAACGCATTACGGCAAGAAAAAGAAAAATTCTCGAGGAAGGGATTGCTAAAGGTCCGTTTTTATTCGCAGGACAAGTTCAATAAGCTGTTAGCAGTATTACCAGAGATTCACATGGTGGCGAGCAGGGGAGAGGATCATCTGTACCAGAAGCACTGCAACGGCGGCGCTCCGACGCAGACCCTCCTCATGGAGATGCTGCACGCCAAGAGGAAATGAAGCTCCAGTCGAGAAGAACCGCTGCTACCGGACGACAACTAGATGAGGATAGCGCCGATGCTGCTGGATAAGCCTCGCGCCTCGAACTTCCTCGATTACTCGCCGCACCTTCCTTCGGGAGCTCCTCCTGCGAGCTCCCCGAACGAAAAGGCTCCGCGACGACCCGATGCGTTTTACATGTCGCTCTGAAAGCGACACCGACATCACACAAAGTCAGACGCAAAACTCACTCAAATGTTCTAATTATTTCAAAGAAAATCAACTATAGACGTACATACTTTACAAATATGGATAGTATGTGTATCATAAAGTGTATCTACATATATAAAGTATAACGACATATATTTTCTATATTTGATGTTGAAATTTTAAAGATGTATCCGTGGAGATAAGATTTTCGGAAATTCGGCTCGTGTTGTTTAGCTGGATTAGTTTGATGAAAGAAATTCAAAGAACATGCGTTATCAAGTCGTTTTGCGACACACGGCTGAATGTAATCTTTCAAAACGCAGGGAAATAGTAAGCGAGATGCCTTGAAAACAGTACAAAGGGTGGTTAAAACAAAAAATATTGGTTAAAGGGCAGGCAACTGTTGTCTAAATAAGTAAAGCTATTTTTCTAATACTTAGAGAAGCGAAAATTTTATTTTTAAGCGTATACCACTGAAGCCTTGCTCTCACTTAAACGAAATATCCTACTGCGTGTTCGAAGAATGAAGAAAGAAAAAATTTCGAGTCACTCGTACCGGATAAAGCAGGCCAGCTAGGGGCTAGTTCTAACAGGTGAATTTTGGCTAGGTCTAAGGTGAATTTTTAGATTTTTAACCAGATTTTTCAATAAACCGCATTCACCAGATCTTTAACGTAATCAAGTCTAAAATTTATATAAGTCTATTAAATAAGTCAGCGTCCCGGCGGACCCTGAGCGGTCGTGGGCGATGACAAATAATTTGAAAACAATAAGAGCATATTCAAAAAAAGTTTTCATAACTAACCCCTAGCTTCCCTAAATACACACATACACATCACGGAAAATCTACACTTACACGTGAACTCGATACTCGCCGCGGCCAATCGTGCTTCTGCAAGGGATTCAATGGGCATATTTGAGAGTGACAGATTTAAACAAAGGAATTCAATGTGATATATGTATACACGTTACATATTAAAAGATAAAAAAAATATTAACGATGTGTATATATGTGTGTAAAACTTGCCGTTAGTGGCCATCTGGGCATCGTTAGAAAACTTCCTACCAGAGAAGACGACGAGAGAACGGAATCTAAGAAATCTGCATTTTTTGTCACGCTTGCACTCAGCAGGGCTATATTATTATTAAACTTGTAAATACTAGTTAACACATTCCAATTTACGTTGTATAGTATAATTCATGTTAAATATGTAATTAGAAAATATTTTTGTGTATAGTTTAATTGAGAAAAATAAAAATATATTTCTGTTGCTTACACATCGAAGTGAAAGAAATCAATTAGTTACTTAACTTGTGTCTTTAACTAATTTCTTATGCTCTTTACTAATTATTCGTGTATGTTTTTTTCTTTATTTTTCTCGTTTTTATTATTCTTTTCGTTTTTCTTCAAACATAGGTGGCGGAAGAGAAAAACATTGCGCGGAATAACCCACAGATTGCGATATTTTATTACTGTATATTGTACCATAAAATAAAGATTCTGTTTAAGAAATAAAAAACGAATCATTGGAGCAAGGTTTATGTGGTCCTATATATATTACCTAGAGTTAAAAATAATGATTAATAATTATTAAAAATCTATATATATTATAAATATATAAATAAGAACGATATTGTCTTATAGTTGTTAAACATAAATGAGAAATATTTACTGTACGTTAAGAAATAGCTACTATTATTACATCGATCGCAATTATTTTTCACTTATAGATTATATTATTGTTTAGGCGTTAGTCAGAAATTCTTCAGTGCTGTGAAGGTCGTCGTTTCGCGATGTACCTGTGGTATCTAAGCCATCGGTTTTTATTACACACAAACGCTAGATTTTGAGGATCAAACGTGACAAGAGGACATAAAACAAAAATTACTAGAAAACAAAAAAATACAAAAGGGAAACCCTCACTCGTAATACTAATTATATTTATGTACAGATTTTAATCTTCGGCGCGCGTACTAATCTGTTTCCACTTACGAAGCGAAAGTACCTGAATTGTAATTTAAATACAAAAACAAAAGAAAGAAAACACTATTTTACTACTATCACTTTACCAGCACATTTTACGAATAATGTACCTACGGTAATCTGAGTGGACGTGTATTGAAGAAGCTGAGAGAACGAAAGTGTAACAAGTATAGAGAATGAATATAGATCAAACTAGATTTTTAACAGACATTGATGTAGTTTGCGAGTGAGGGTTTCTTAGCGAATCTTTTACCGACGTTTTCGCGAAACTGATAAAAATTCAATGAAATAAACACTGTAAATTTGATGTTTTTAAAGAGTTCCAAAATTCTCATATCGCTCAATTCATAATTATGTTGCGCTACACACCAATCAGTTTTTAAGATTTTTTTTAATCATTCGCATTCGCTTCGACATATGTAATCCCTCCGAAACGAGTCGCCCATATATACCCCTTTATTACCATTCGATTGTATAACGACACGAATGACTACCTCTTCATAAATGTATTAAGTTTATTTTTTTGTATTTTTACTATTTTAGTAACCGCATACCTCAGAACAAGGAAACCCAGCCGGAGCAGTTTTGAAAAAAAAAACGCGAGTACTGGGACAACTTTGTTCTTGCGAAAGCGCTGATATATCCCACCATTTTTATTACACATCATCACCATAATGTGTCACTGCAATGTTACCTTCACCGTGATTAGTTTTGTTAATAATTATAAATGCTTTGTATCTTCAGCAAACGTATTTTGTCTCCTATCATTCTCTAACCCTGTAAACCCGTCTCATGTCATTTTATAATTCGCGCGCCTCGAGCGTAAAATTAAGTATGCGAGCCTTATTTATTTTGTAGCACCCTTTGTTTGTTGCTGTTCATTGAGCATTATTATTGTATCGCATGAGCGAAAGCGCCGATTTGACAATTTCGGAACAACCTTTGTACACACCAACTGTGAAATGCCATCGTTTATAAAAAGAAAAATCATGAAATAGTACGAGACGAGGTCTTTTTATCATTTAAGTGTTTAGCCCTAAACAAAGTAAGAAAAAAAAATTCATTGTCTTTGTATATGTCCATCCTATTTAATCGTCCGATGAATTCCGTTAATGAATATGTTTATTAACAATAATTGTAACTAGCGAGTAATATGATTACGATGTTATGTACATTGTGTTAAATATTAATGTACAGTTACCAATTACAATTGGCAAATGCTCTAATTTAAAAAAAATATCAATGTCATATTCTTTTTTCAACCAGAAATTGTCGTTTAAAAAAGGAATAAAACTTCCGAACAGTAAGAAATAAAGAAGTAAAGAAATATTTTGAGTAAATAATGAAAAAAACGACACTATGAAACTTAAGCGTTGTTGACACTGCCATTTAGAAGCTGGCAATTGTAAATTATGTAGAAAGAGAAACTTAATGAATGTAAATATATCTTTATTATTAACATAAATAACTATCGTTCCTTCTCAGATTTGACGTCGCTGTGTGTATTTACCACGCGATGTAATATCGCGCCTTAATCACAAATATTCCAACTAACTCTAAATGTCTCGGATGTTTCTAACATCGGCTAAAATTCTTTTCACATAATAGTACCAAAAACAAAAATAAGATTGATCTGTGGAATCCAAAATGTGCAACAAGGAAAAATAATATTTTTGACAAAAACAAAATCAAAATATGCCAATTGCAATAATTCAGTCCATGCTTAAAGCAAGCCTATAGCACATTTTTCAGATTAATAAATATTAAATGCATACTTGACGGCAAGCATATTTAAAAGTTCTAAATAAAAATGTTTACTTGTATAAAATATAATTGTTCCAATGGTGTTGTATTGCACTGTTCAAATTCTATTTCGATGTGTATTACAGTTACCACAGGAAAAAAAAAGAAAAGTCGCTGTTTATATTTTAGAAATCGATAATTGTTTATTACATAACGTTTATTACAAAAAGTTTGTACGCTTCGAGTCGTACGTCGACGTTGCTTATAACTACTTAGTGTCGATAACATAGTCGCTGATATGACCATGAATCTGTCGATTAAACACTTCTCAGCAGTACAATGAGTGCACAACGAGTCCATAATCATAATTTAAGTCGTGGTTTCAGTGAGAGAAAGAAATAATATTTAACTACAAAAATTCAACAATCTATGTCAAAAACTACGTCGAATTATATTATTTTGTTACGATTATGTACAATAAAAGGATTTTTGGTGTTCGATCTGCGCGTGAATAGATCAGCTTTCTTATTAAGAGCAAAGACCACGTGAAAGTCATTCGTGAGAATTTTTTCTTTTAAAGAGTCGTGTAAAAAGAAACATGTAAGAACATGTGGAAAAATATGTTTTTAATGACATAAGTGAAAACGAAACCCAATCAGTCTACAAGTTTTATACAGTTTTGTTAAATCATCCAATACGTCCAACTCAAAAAGCAGAATATATCAACAAAAACCTGTTTTTGAAAATAAAATATGTTTTAATATGAATAAATGTCTACATAACAAGAGAAATTACTGTTTTTTCTTGTTAAAAACTAATTTTCTCTGGTTTGTCAATGATTATTTTTTCTAAGCAGAAATGAACCTTTAGTGAATACATTCCTCATGAACTTTTGCATGCATTGAAGAGATTAAAAATATTTAAAAGTCTCTGCTTCAATTTTTGGGTTTCTACATGTTCCTATATTTTTCTTTACACTTCACGCAGCACGGGTCTGTTTAATTTTGCACATTATTTCTTTCTTTCTCCTATATTTTCTACTCCGTTATTTTCATTCTTACTTAAACTTAATGGGGATCAGTCTTAAGATATTGTTTGTATGCATTTTCATCCATAAGATTGTTTATTTCTTCAGGATCGCTCAACTCCATTTTAAAAAGCCAACCCTCGTTGTAACACGACTTGTTTATTAAGCCAGGTTTGGTTTCGACAGCGTCGTTCTTTTCGATAACTTTACCGCTGCATGGACTCATGATCTCTGAAGCAGCTTTGACTGATTCTAAGGCGCCGCATTCCTCTATAATTGGATAAATAATTATAAATTTTGGGTACCAAGAAAGCTTTCAAGATACATAAACAGTAATTTTTTCTTACGGATATATACGAAAGATAAAATCTCGTTTTCTGAACATTTTCTCAATTGTCTTTTCTTTTTGTTATGTTATGCTTATTCTCTCAAAATTTTATTCAAATACTTAAACAATTACTTTTAATTTACTAAGTAAAAATTATAAATAAGTAAATAAGTTTATTTCTGAGCCATGTAGGCTGAAATAAATAAATACAATATAATATATACTAACCAGGAGAGTCTTACTTGTTTGGGTCACGGATTTTTTTCGAACTTTGGGATATGTTTTCTAATGTTAAACTATGAAAGAAGCCGCGTGCGTTCGGCCTAAAGCTCGATTTTTTAAAAGTTATGAGTTCCTTTAGCGAAAAGCTAAGAAAAATCGATTTTTGTTCAATCACATATAACTTTTCAACTGTTAATTTTAGAGTATTTTAACTCCCGGCATTTGAAAGGTGGAATCAAATCAAATCCTATCGATTAAAAAAAAAGACATCCACAAAACTTCGTTTATTCAGAAGTTATGGCCCGGCAAAAAATGATCATTTTAAAATAGCGTAAAAAAATCCAGAAAAATTCGTTGACTTAATTTTAATTTCTTTTATTACAAATTTTTATTTTCCTATAGCATTTGAACAAATAAAGATTTTTGGATATCTATTTTTTTTATCGATAGGATTTGATCGATAAAACCACCTTTCAAATGACGGGAGTTAAAATACTCTACAATTAACAATAAAAGAGGTCATAACTTTATGAAGAAAATCCGTGACCCAAACAAGTGAGACTCTCCTGGTAAGTAAACATTATTTTATTTTTTTAAATACCTTTTCTTGGAAAAAATATTTTTATTTCTAGAAGTTGGCGAATTCGAAAGTTGGCGATATTTCAAGTATAAACATAGAGATATTTAAAAAATATTGGTTTAACGAATGTTAAAAGTAAAGTACAATAAACCAATAAATATGTGTCGATTTAAATACTGCAGTTTGAACTTATAATTTTCTCACGATGAAAGATGATAGCAATAACAAAATCAATTACAAAAAACGATAACAAGTACAAAAGACCAATAATAAAAAACGATTGAATCAGATTTAATGAAACAATAGGCAGTTTTGTACACGAGACTGAATTTATGCACGGAGAAAAATTTTCTAGTAAAAATTACAATAGTACATTGTAATTTGATCACAGACTGTAAAAAATCCTAAAAAA
>JAWWML010000001.1:19928430-19965007 GCA_035047165.1 Ormyrus rosae | reverse complement strand
TTTTTTAGGATTTTTACAGTCTGTGATCAAATTACAATGTACTATTGTAATTTTTACTAGAAAATTTTTCTCCGTGTGTCATTTGAAAGCACATTTCTCTTAAAAAAATTTTTTTTTTTTGGCTATTATGCATTAGTAATAAATAACGGATATCTTATCCGTTTTCAAGTTTCCGAATCCTGCATGAGTTTCTTTAAATTTAAATTTCCGTTCGATATTTACCTTCTTTTTTAAAAACTGAACCTATGTCCGGCAACTGTGCGTAAACAACGTCTCCTAGTGCTTCTTGAGCATAATCGGAAATTCCTACTGTCCCAATTTTTCCCTCCACTATTACCCACTCGTGCTTATCCGTGTACTTCCTTTCTGAAAAAATATATTTTTATTATTTAACATTCTTAAATATATTTTATGGTAATAAGGATAGCGTAATCCATTAGTTCAAAACAAAAAACAAAAGCATGATAGAAATTCTTTAGATTGGAAAATGTTAAATACGTTTTCACTAATTAATGCTTTTATAAATTATTATTTTAAAGTTACAAAAGAGATTAGTGGGTTTTGCAATTTCGCATGATTCATTACGTAACAATCGCAGAGCATACTGAACGTTTTTATCCACGTGTTCGTTTCGAGCCGCGAGACTTATGAAAAAAATCTGGAATAAACTTAGGGATAGAAGCTAAACATGTTACAACATCTATTTCAATGATAACGGTTGCTTGAGAAATATTAAATCAGTAAATAGATAATATTTAAGATGTATAGAAATATAATATATATATATTAATATATTAAAATTACTTTTTTTACGTATTATAATATTTAACAGTATGCATATATTGTTTTAAAAAGTAACATTGATTTTTATTTAAAATTTAATATGTAATATGCATGTAACCTTTAGTTCCCAATACCTCAATAGTTTAAATAAGAATGCTTTTTCGTTTACAAATAAAGAAGATCTTTAAAATAAAAAAGAATAATTTAAATTGCGTTTTTATAAAAAAAAAAAAGAAAAAAAAAAAAAAAAAAAAAATGGAACTCAAACTATAATTTTAAGTGCAAGACGCTTTAATTTTGTCACTAGAGGCGCTGAGAAACCAACGCTGCTCTTACTGCGTGGGTGTAAGAAATAGTTCCCAATTTGCAGCGTTGCTCCTCTTTCAAACCTGTTTGATCTTACGCAAAATAATGAAACAATGTAAAAGCGCGATTGTACTACTTGAATAATGGACAGAAAAATATTTTGTTTTCATTCAATAGTTTGTAATCAGTGTGATCGTGATGCAACGCAAGTACAGAATTATTAGCAGACGACGGATTTGGATGACGCGCAGCCTTGCGGGGGGTAGCTCTAAACTCTCGAATTCAGTTATTTAGTTTTAACATGTAGATTTTATTTTTCTGTAATAACATATATTTTGCTAAGATAAACATGTTCTAAAATTCTAAATAAATAACAAAACGCGCTACTTTAACGCTGAAACCAAAATTTTTAATTTATGGGCTTAAAACGTAAAATTAAAAAAACAATTATCGCGACGCATTGGGATAATAAAACTGCCTCGAATATAAAACATTTTTCAAGTGTCTTTCAAATTCTGGTGGAAACTGCATTTATAATTTTATTTCAAATCTTAAGCCCTGTACCTGATGCAGTTGCGGTATCGCAACCGTACCAAATGCCATCCACTATATCAGATATAACACATATACATACCAACATCGCAGCGATGTGTGGTGGCAATATGTCGAACGAGGCTCCTGGAATTGAGCGATTTCGGCTTGGCGTGTAACCCCTCGCCCAGCGACATGTGTCTGCCGGTGCACCTGATGACTTGAGACATGAACCGCGCCATGGCGTTCTCAATCTATCCTGGCCAACTCGAGAAAAAGGCCCCTTAGGAAAGCGTGTACGCTTATAACCTCAACGGCGTCACGGACGTGCGCTGCTGAGCTGAGAGAGAGAGAGAGCGAGAGAGAAACGAGCGTCCACTTGACTCAACTCACAACTGCGAAATGAATAAGCGCGCCTCCGTCCGAATCGAAGTATTCACTTCGCTAAAGGAATGGAACTGCTGCTCGTTAGCTTTTCACTTTTGGGAGGAGAGCTACTGATGATAATTCGCTTGGCTTTCTTGCTCGAGCTTCTGCTCGGTAATGATTGAGGGCTTCCCCGGGATGATTTATCGTCGAACATCTGAGGCAACCACGCGATGCCGGCTTCCTCGTGTTAAAGTAATCTACTAACGTAGATTTTTTCATTAATGGAAAAGAACGCGTGGCATTATATTCCTGAATGAAGAATTTCCATTGCTTTGAATGATTTTGTAATTTTCAAAAATTTTCATGTTTTGCATTATTAACATGATTTGATTTTAAATTATAATTATTTCTTCTAAACTATAAATAAGAAAGAAAATAACGGGATTATTAGATATCAAAATTTTTTTATTACAATTCAATTGTCAAGTGTTTAAAATATATTTTTATCTATTACAATTAAATATTTCAATTTTATTCAATAATTAAATTTAGGATAGTTTTTTAATTAATCACATATAGTCAATCACTTAATTTTAATCAATAAAGTAAAAAATCTTATTGTTTATCTTGTATTTTCCAAATCTAAAATTTTAATCATAGATTAATAAAGCTTTTAAAGTCAATGCCTAAAAATATGTAATCAAGCGAATCTTTTTTTTAAATCACGTGAGGTTAATAGGTCACGACGCAACGATTACACTGTAATGGTTAAATACGATAACCCGTGAAATTGTGTTATCAGTTGGCGTTACAATATTTCCAAGTTCGATTTTAATACCAATAGTCTCTGTAGAGCAATGGATCAACTTCGCCCATAAATATTTCATTAAGTATAGCTGTGCGAAAATAAATCTGCAATCCGCAACAATCATCAAGTAATCATCTTATGTATAAGTGAACTGATCATTTCATTTTTTTTTTTTTTTTTCTGTTGAAGATTACGATGAAAGTATTAACTACGTCAAAATATTATTCTCCGTCAATGAGACATTATTTTCACAAATTAATTATCGCAATTTATACTATTTAATTCATTTACAGTATGTTTATCATGGAGATCCACTAGCTCTTGTTATATATATTGTTATAATCCGATCGTTGAAGATCTACCGCAGGGATTGTGAATTGGAGTTGGTATTGGCTTTTCAATAGCCCACTCATACCAGACATTCTTTGCACTGCAACGCCGCCAGAAGTGACTAACAATTTCATCGTCGGCTTTACAAAATACTGGTTCCTACATAAAAATTCCAATTTTAGACTTATTTGCAGAATTTTCTAAAATCTATATTTGGTTTTAACAGTATCTGGAATATCGACATTATAATTTTTCAAAATTTGACGTCAAATTTTAAAATTTTATTACAATGTTTTGAAATGGAAATATAATTTTTATGTGGAATTTATATAAATGGAAAGCGTAAACCATTATTTAAAAAAATTAAAAACTAGAATGTCGATTTGGGTTATTGAATATTGAACTTTGCAAACAATATATGGCTTTGATATTTTTCCATATCATTATAATTTAGAATTTAGACTCAAGAAAAGATTCTTACTTTCATGGGAAAGAAAATCGGAAACCAACTAAACATTCTGGGACTGTGAGTTCTTGGTTCAATGCTGATCTTTATATTTTTGTATAATGTGGCGTCAAAGTAACCAGAAAATCCATGAAGTATACAATCTTGTTTTACTTTAAATGTATTTTTTTCATACCTTGAATTATCAATACTATCATCTAGTAAAAAATGTAGCATATGTAGTATAATTATTTGATTGTTTTTAGACTTGTTTTTAAAAATAAAAAAATGTACCAAACCTTTATTTGGATGATGAAATGTAAATAAAGGCTGAGGTAAATCAATGTCATACTTGTTTTGAAAATGAACAACATAAGGCATTTCAAAGTGGGTTAAAGGAAATTTATCTTTTTCTCTGCATCCTCTAACTTCATTGTACAATTTAGATGATTGAACTGGAGCAATATAAGAGCTGTATGAGCATGGTATACTAATTCCATCATCTAAACAAATAAAAAAAAAAAAAGAAAAATTTTGTTATTATTACAAAGCTGACTATTAATAAAAATATTAAAAGCATTAGTATTGAAACCTTTTAAAAATTTCTGAACTCCATCCAAACACTCAGGTGAAAGTTCATTATCACCAAAAGAGCCTAACAGTTCAGAAACTAAAATATCACTTTTTTCAGGAGCATTCCATTCACGCATATCTGAAGACACAATCGTGACTACATCTCCCCACATTTCTTGTTGTAAAGCTTGTAAACTAAAAAAAGAAAATGTTAATTAAGAAAATGCACTTAATAGAAAATATAAAAAACATACGTTAAAACTGCATTAGGATTCTTCTCAACTGCATATATTTTGATACTTTGCTTGGCATTTGTTGCAGCATTTAAAGCGGCGCGCACTAATGGTCCACGACCAGCACCAACTACCATTATAACACTGCAATTCAGATATTAATTTAGAAATTAAAATATTAGTAACTATATAGAAAAAGTACTTACATTAAATTTTTAGTTTTGTCAGATCTTTCTTTTTCTTGTCTGGTTGCTATATCTAAAATTGCTTGTTGTATAGCCGATTGATACTGTGCATATTTAATTGGATCTTTTTCAAAGATTTCGTAAGTGCCAGATTCTAAGTTATCCATTAATGGTTGCAAGGGGCTTTGAAGATAATCCTCAAAACCGCGTGCAAAACGTTCTATTGGTCCATTGGGCTGCCAACCCTGAAAGAGTTGTCTTACTTTTACTATGCCATTTATGTATAAGTTACGTCTCTTTTTTTTTAATTATCACTTTTTTACCTTCCATAAATGATCTAAATAATGGTAATAATGAACTATATTTTGATGTCGGTTAGCCCCAGTTATAATAAATTGAACATCAAGGGCACAAAACTTTTTCACCATCATTTGATGAGCTCTAGTTAATACTGGAAATCCTTTCTTGTTTGTAATAAATACTGTTGTAGGTATAGTTATACATTTTACTGGTTCACCTAACCATCTGTCGATCTGAAAATTAGAAAATATTAGTTTTTTTATAGTAACAATTTATTTTAATAATCATGTAACCTTACTTCCTCTTCATCGGGTAAATCATTACTGACAATTAAGGCAACTATTAGTTTTCTATCAAAATCACAGACTGTTCTAAATTGATTCCACCACTGCCAAGGACTTTCTACGCTCATTTCATCAATATTTTTATCTTCTCTATAAGAGTAAGCTTGCTTTATTGGATTTTCCATTGGTACTTGTACCCATACCTGAGCCTAATAATAGTAGACATCTTTTAGTACAAATTCCATTAATAAAATTATCTATAAAGCATTAATTCAATTATTTACGTGAAAATGAGGAGTTGCAGCAATTTTATCATAAATTATTCTAGCAAGATTCATATTTTGCTGAAGATTTCCTTTTAATTTAAAAGTAATAGCAACTAATCCTAAATGAGTAGCTAACGATATTTCTTGATGCAAAGCTTCTTCACTATTTTTGGCTACAGCAAATATTTTTGAATCAACATAAATATGTGGTGATAATTTACCTACTACTAAAGTAGTCCAATCTGAAGAAAAATAAACAGTTAATATTTTATTCTTATTAAATATTAAGTATTATTGCATAATTTTGTTTTTAACATTAAATTTTTTTACCTGAACTACAAAGTATCATATCTGATCTGGTCCATGGTCCTGGTCGATTCTTTGCCCTACCAGAAATAAACTCTCTTTTAAAGCGAGGATGTACTAATGGTATTTGTACAAATTGATACCTATTAAAAAAATGAAATTCCAAATGAAATTTTAAATATTCAAATATTATAAATTAAGACTGTTAAAAATAATGTAGTACTTAGAATAATTTGCTACATATAAGCAATCTTTTATATCAGGAACAGAGCAGAATTCCAAACCACAGGAAGCAGCTTTTAGAGTAGACATACTAAAGCAGGATGAAGTTCTAAAAAATATATTTTAATTTGTAATTTTAATATTAAAATAGTACATATTTGTAGTAATATATTTATAATTCTTATTTTTAGTAATATTTATTTTTAGTAATATACTTTGCTGTATGTCTGTTTAAAAATTTGTATTATCATTTGTTTTATTTAATTGTATTATCTTTCACTTGTCACTTACAATTACCTACAATTTAAATAAAAAAATACTTTATTTTTGGAGATATTCTTTTTCTTCAATATATTATTAAAATAAGCCTAATTGAACTTTGCAAGTAAAATGTAAATATAACAACTGTCACTGAGATAACATTGTAACAAATTCAAAGAACCGTATGACAATACCGGTAAATTTTAAGGTTAACTACGCGGGTAGACGAAGAATTCTTCAATACTTCATTCTTTCAAAATATGAAAATTCAATTACTTAAACATTAATATTTTGAATGTTCATTTACCTAAATTGACATAAACTAAATAAAAAAAATTAACTGTTAGTCACTTCGTGTTGACATCAAAATCAAGGGGATGCATGTGTCGCACGTGCAAATTTAGAGTTCGTCGCCTGGCGCCTGCACTACCCTACTATCAGTCACCACATGCATATCGCGCAAACACATATATATATATATATATGTTGTACGTCATACCATACAAGAAAAAATACTTTAGAATAGTAATAAAGTATATTTTCTTATTAGCATTTTGTTGCAAAATACAAATTTAAGTAGTAGAGTGAATAATTTCAATTATTACCAAAATAATAGTATATGAAATATTTTATAGCGCGACTAATAATTAATATAATAGGTATAGTTGCCAGGAATTAAATAAAATAACGTCTAGTACTTAACATTGTATTCATTTCGCTTATAATTGAAAAAATATTTTATACTAATGATTTATATTGTCAATATAATCAATAGAATATTAAAAAAAATATTTAACATTGTTTGTATATATTTTTTTTGTATTATTTAATTTTATATGTTTGTACATCAAATTTCTTAGATTTACCAGAAGTTTGATAATAAAGGTTATCGGGAAATCAACTATATACTTGTAAAAGTTTATTTATATTGAAAATAACTCTGCAAACAAGTAACAACTTTAATAACAAAATTACGAAAATATGTTATTGAATATTATATTAAGAAAGGGAAAATAATCACATCAAGTAGGATATTAAAAAAATTGTAGATCAAAAATATGCAGAATACATATATTAAGAAATAGAACAAGTTTATATAACTTGATCTTAATTATTGTAAGAACCGCGACTGCGAGTGCGACACTTGTCATAGCATAAGCGTCGACAAACGCGGACGGAGTGTAAGTAATTGAGGCAGGGTTTTGAGATGATGCCTCTCTGCCCCAATCGATTGAACACATGTCCATAATTCAGTGGTTATAGAATTAAATAAAGTTCTCTATTTAAAGGTATATGGCCTACAGAGCAAGGTGCTAAAATTAGAAATAATTTTTTACGAATTATTATGAACATTTAACAGTCCTAAAAATTAAGCAAAATGGGGTCTGCTAATTTTTTAACTTCGCCTAAAGCCGGAACCGGATTTCTGAACGCCTAATTCCGACCAATAGAATGGCTTGTCTCATTCTCGAGAGAACGGCAACGTCGATGTCTCTCATTCGCTCGTTGTGTGTAGGAGGTGTTCTGTGCACGTACACTCACGCAGGGACGCACAGTGTGCTTCCCTCTCTCTCGCTCTCTTTCTCCACAGCGCTTCGACTTCTTGCATTCGCCTCATCGTCTCCGACTCCATTTCGTTCTTTCCTCCGGGTGAGGTGGACCACGCTTTGCGATTCCTACTTCGTAACTGGATTTTTACTCTTTTTAACTGTCTATACTAGCGACCTACGCTTCGGTAAGTTGAAATATCTATTTTCTCGACTAAATCTAAAAGTATTGATTAGGGGAAATAGTGGCTTTTTCGTGGAAAACTTTTATCAGGCTCCCGAAGCTTCGGCGTACGTGTTTGGTACGTATGCCTATACCGGAACGCATACAGCGCGGCGTCGCTTTTTTTTCACACGCTACATTAGTCGCTCTCTCCAACTTTCGCAATTTTTCTGTCTTCATTGCTAAGGAACGCGTTGATGTTGCGCGGTGATACACGCCCTTTTAGTATACAAAGTACCTTCCTCAAAATTTTGCGTCCTATCCAAGAATATTTTTTTTAAATAAAACGGCAGAAATATTATTAGGTTTATAGAATGAAAAATATTGATTATTTATACGAAAACAAATTTTTTATTTGTCGAGGTACTTATTCTGCATTGAATTATGTTTCAGCAATATCATGTCTTTCAATCGAGGAATAAAGAGAGACAACTTTGGCAACCGCAATGTTAACAATCGTAACATGGGAGGAGGTGGCGGTGGAGGAAGATTTGGAAACATGGGTGGAGGAGGAGGCATGGGAGGAGGAGGTGGTGGTGGTGGCGGCGGGGGTGGTGGAGGTGGCATGAACCCTTGGGAAGGTGGTATGATGCCAGGAAGAGGCATTTTGCCGACTCCTAACAACAATCTTTCTCTTGCTTCTCCAACAACTCAATTGGCTATAGCCAGTAATCTTCTTTCAAACCTTTTACGCAGTCAACAAGACAGCCCACCCCAGGTAATTAAAAAAAGATAATTTAATGTTTGAAAAAGGATTAAAAATTCCAGAATAGTAATAAGAGTGATAATGAATTTTTGTTTTACTTATGTATCAGTGTAAGGATTAAAATATTTATTAATTTTACTTTTATAATAAAAGTCATTTCTTGTTTTGGAATTTTAATTCCTTGTTACTATTCATTGACATAGACATTAATTTAAAAAGTTTCATTTGTAAGAAGGTACCCTCATTGCTCAGTCTGGGTAACAACTACAGCGGACCTGGACCTAATTATAATAATCAACAAAACTTCAATCAAGGACGGTTTCCAGATAGGTCTGGTCGTGGTAATATGAAAAATCAACGACCTCAACCCTACAATAAGGTATGTTTAAAAAATAATGGATGTAAAAACTTTATAAATTATAGTGTATATTTTGATTACATATTTAAAATCATTTATTTTGAAATAATTCAAATATTATAAAATTTTAAAGTTCTTTTTTCTTCAATTTTTGAAAAAATTTTAATGACTAATTTTAAAAGTTTATGAAAAAAGACTGGTACATAATATTTGAACTACTTTGTGAAATATAAATACATAACTGTTTAACTAATTTTAACATACTCAGTTTGGCAATAACAATTGATATTCAGAATATAGAAATATTTATAAAAATATTTCACTTAAAAGAAATGTTTTAAAATTTAATAAATTATTTAATTTCTGCCATACTGAATGTTTTAAGAAATTTTTTAATTTTGTAAAGGATCATCAATATTTACTTTAGTATAAAGTTAGAGGGTTTTTTTAGGTGTACACAATTAATCTTTAAGCAGCATATAAATTTTAGCAAAATCGTTATTCATCAAAAAATTTTGGTAAAATCTGAAAAAACGTTCAGGATATTTGTAACAATATTGTTTTCAAGAAAATTATCACGTATGTCTCAGTTTTGGAATATAAAGCTTTCATTTATCATATTCATAATTATCCGTAAACTGCATAAACAACAAGCAAATGCTTGTACCAGTTTGTGTGAAGTTGTCAGCTCAACGTGTTTACGGATTCTGATTCAATTATATTTTCATATATTTATATGCAGTCTTCATTTTCTGTACCAACGAACAATATAAATAGACTTGGGAAGGTCATTTATTGAACATTACTGTTTTATAATTCTGTTTATAAATCTTTAAAAAAAGGAAAAAAATTACAATACGAATCTCTTGTACACCTCTGACAATATTTTTCAAGGTGAAATACATCTATATCTCACAGGAAAAGTATCTAATATTTTAATTTCTGTTAAAAACTAAAACATCAAGTCTTGGTAATATCAATATTATGACATTTATTTCTTTTCTGAATATGGATTTGGAGATTATCCAGAATAAAATGATTTATGTTTATCCTACCCGTAAATAAAGTAAAGAGGGGCTTGATCGCCTTTTCTATAATCCCTCATAAACATCCTTTAAGTTTATATGAATATCAAGCTTGATTCTAAAGAAACAATCTCCACGACACTTTTCATGAAACTGTTTGGTCGTTTTGACCTACACTACTAGATGGGCAATCGAGCCCGAGACGGAATTGCTGGGCGACGTGGCCCGCAACAAAATCGTCCCCAGTCAGGCCAACGCCAGAATGGAAACCAAAATCAACGGAACGATAAATCTTCTAAACCAAATACCGCCTCTAAGCAAAATCAGAACGTCAAAAAGGAACAGCAGGATAAGACCTCTGATAAGACCAATGAAAAAGCAGAAACCTCTGTCGCTTTAAGGTAAGCTTTTCGGAGATTGAAACATTGTTTCTTCCGACTTCTACGTATGTTCTCATTTCTTCTCTTAAGTACCCTCGAGAGACAGAAAAAAAGAGAGCAGCAAGATTCTAATTTTCTTCTTTATCGAAATGGATGCCGGACTCCTGTTCTACGAACACTTTGGTTTTTCTTATTTACTTGAATACTTACAGTTACTTATATACTCTTTTAGCCGCTATTTTATCACGGTAAACGCCGTGACGGTAAGTACCAATTGAATGAACAAATAACGCAACCGATTCTCTCATCCAACATCAGATGCAGATATCTGCCGAATAATAATTCACAATTTCCGCTTCAAATATCATTATGTTATCATCAAAATTCGTATTTCAGAAATCACTTTTGTATCGCTGTATGTAGCGATTTGAAAAGAATATTTTTCAAATGATCTACTTCTTCTATACGACAATCCTCACGTATGTGGGCACAATGATTCAAATCTTAAAATACTTTGTGTAAACGAATTTCTAAATTTTTGGGCACATAAACGGTTGACAAATTACTTTGATATTTTTTACTTTTTCTGTTCAATTATTTACAAGTCAGTTTATTAAGGCTTGGGTGCAGAAGCTGAAATTCCTAGTAATTTCTAAAATGTTTAATACATTTCTGATTCATCAAGAATATCTATTCTTACAAATCTTCAAAAAACTATTCATATTTAAAAAAATGATTGTTATTTGTTCAATTAATTCATCTATTCTGAATACAAATCCCGCTCTTGTAAATCATCAAGTAACTGAAATATTTAGCCAAATAAGAAAAACTCATTTGTTAGTAGTTCAGGTACCGGATAAACCTGCAGGAACCTGCTAGATAAGTTTAGGCGTAATGTTACTTAAGCGCATTCGATATTTTATTTTTTGTGACGGTAATGATTTTACGCCAATGAGAATATTTTGAGCGATCCTCCCCCAATCCCACCCGTAAAACTAATCGAGCGAAGTCTCGTTTCAAGTGATCCTTGAATTAAAGAGGAAAAACGACATTCGTCGAAACCTTCCCATGGATCTTCGATTTCAGAGCAGCGCTACGACACTCGCACAGCACTCGCATTTATATTAGATTTTTATTATGTTTTCTTAAGTACGAAGAGCCACCACTCGATTTTTTCTTCGTCGCATAGCTTGTACTTTATCGAAGATTTTGTAAATTTTTGCAGTTCAACTTTAAAGAGGTTACGCGTTTTTTCATGAAAACTTTTCTGAGCCTCCGGCTGCTGCATTGTTCTTGTGAAAAAACGTGCAGAATTGTGAGAGATATTTTACAAGTTAAAGTATATTACTGGAATCCCGAACGAAATTGTGTTTAAAAAGATAGTTCTTGTGTTGTAAATTTTAAATTCAGTTTATCTAAATTTGAAATTTCAGTT
This sequence comes from Ormyrus rosae, assembly GCA_035047165.1. NCBI lineage: Eukaryota > Metazoa > Arthropoda > Insecta > Hymenoptera > Ormyridae > Ormyrus > Ormyrus rosae. The sequence goes on along the minus strand of JAWWML010000001.1, from coordinate 19,953,131 downwards.
TTTAACAAAAGAGTAATGTAATGCTTTGCTGTTATTACAAGAACTATCTTGATCTTTGTTTAGTAAACTTTAAGTTATACCATAAATGTTTTTGTTTTATAATAGCGAAGAAAATGAAGAATCTGAAGAATCTAAAAAGCGAGAATGGAAAGATGAGAAAAAAGAACTTTCCAATGATAAGAATGATGAAACTGGAAAAACAGAAGACGGCGATAAAGATAATAAGGACGATGGGGACAAGAGTCCTGGCAAAAAATCTGCTGCTCGCCATGCGGAAAGTCGCTATGCAGAAGTACCCATCAGCAGTATGTTCTGCCACGTTTGTAACAAGCACATGTGGGATGGATATGTAAGTGTCGAATTTATTCGAACAATCCAAATAAACAATCTATTATTTATTCTTGGTTTATAATGTAATATTTTCATTATTACAGTCCTTTGAAAATCATCTAAGGGGACGTGCTCATCAATTGATGATGGATAAACTTGATGAGTCTTATAAACTAAAAGTAGAATTGATGAGACATGAACTTAGAGTAGCAGAGGAACAGCGTGAGCTTAGCCTTACCAATTCCAAGCGTCGTGGAAAGAAAGTAAGTCTTTTTTATAGTTAAAGATTATACTTACTATTAAACAAGTGCATTTCTAATAACATTTTTCTTTGTTTAGCTTTCGGTTGATCTGAATGTTAGGGAGTACTGCACTATGTGCGATTTGAACTTCTATGGTACGCTTTCCAGTCATCGTAAAAGCGAGAAACATCAACAACTTAAAACATTTTTACATCCACGTTGTTTCCCGTGTGCCAAAGAATTTCCATCAAGAATTGAATATGATGAACATTGTCTTACACCAAGTCACATGAAAAACGCTGTTCAAAACGAGGAACAAAGAAAAAATAAAAAGAAAGGTACTTTGACGTTCAAATTTTTTTCTATAATTATAAGTTTATATTTTCAATTGTAAAATAAGTGTAAAAATATACAAATATAATGCCCTTTTAATATAAGTGAAAAATTATTTCTAAAATTAATTTTCAGATAAACTTGGAAAAGGAGAATCAGAAATTCGAACTGCTGAAGATGAGGAAAAAGATGTTGGTACTGATGGAAAAAATGATAAGTTGGACGAAAATACAGACAACTCCGATTATATTACTGAACTCCCAGAAGAACCAGTTGAAACTAAATTAAAAGTACCTTCTTATAAGCACTGTAGAACACATCAACTCTCTGTTGGCAAGTCATTAATCAAGGAAGTCACTGGTTATCATTGTGAAAAATGCCGGCGATTTATGTTAACGGAAGAAGATTTAACTGCGCATCTGCGTAGCATCACTCATTACCGCAGTTTTATTCAAGAAATTAAAGCTATGCAAGCCGCTGCTGAAGCAGCTTCTAAAGCGGAGCAAGAAAATAAGGAGGTATGTTAATATGAGTAAAGATGATGTTTCAGTGTTTACAAGTAATTATAATTGGATTCAAAGAATTTTAATTGAATTTTTTTTTTTAGGCGAATAATCAAGACAGTACACAAGAAAGTGAAGAACCTGACTCGAAGCGGGCTAAAATTGAGGAAACTACAGATGAAAAAGACGAAGATGTTCCTGTAAATGAAACAGAGAAAATGGAAGATGATGATAAGTACGATCCCGCGGAAGCGAATGGCGATACTGATGAAGAAAATGTTGAAGGGGAAAATCAAGATGGGCCAATTGATAACGAATCGAATGAAATTTCAATCATTGAAGGCGATGATAGTATGTTGGATGAAACTAATGAGAATGAAAATGAAAATGAAAATGAGAATGAGAATGAAAATGAAAGTCAAGAAAAAACTGAACCTGCTCAAAAGACTACACCTGCGACTACTCCGCAAAGAAATACTCAAGCAAGTAACCGCGGTAGTTACAGTCAGCGTTCACGCGGAAATCGTGCCCGAAGATCTCGCCGATAAGACATTTTAAAAAATGAAATTAATGAACTGGATGTGTCCGTCAATTCTGAACATGAATTAATTTTAAAATATCATATAAATGATATTTGTTCGTAATAATATAAAAAAATAGTAACTCTTTAATTTAGTATTTGAGGAAACAACGTACGATGCGAGAGAAGAATGAAAAAATGAATGAGAACTATGATTTTTATTATTAACACTTTATAAAGTAATTTTATATTGCACTGTTTCGTAGTTCTTAAATTAATCAGACTTTGATGTTTAATGTACGAACTTGACACCAAATTAATTATCTAGCTATTTTTCGCTAAATAACTGATGCTTTACATTATATCTATTAATTGCAATATACTGTGTAGTTTTAGAATTTTCATTCCAATAAAATAGACATATTTCTGTATACTACTAGACTATCAGAACGTAAAAAAACTTTTAACGTGTCATAAAAATGTTATTTTAAATTTGTGTATAAAATAAAATAAAACCATTTGCAATAGACAAATAAATAAGAAGTAAAAAATTTATTGACTGAGTTTTGTATCTAATTTATAATTGATAACAAATTCATCTATTAATCCATTATTAAATGAGTAGCAAGGAATTCATCAACTGAATCTGTATCCCACTTATGAATATCGAGAACATCTGCTAATTTATTATCAACATCATAAAGTTTGATGATGGGATCTAATCCTCTCACATATCTTATTTGTAAATTCTTGTACTTAGTTGGTCGATCACTTTTTATAAATGCTGCAACAACAAAATAATAAATCAAAATTTTACACTGTTATTAATTCTACCTAATGAATATAATAGATTTTTCATAATTAATAATTGCCAATACATTATTTTTGGAATAAAAAAAGTTACAAGAAATGTTGGCATGATTAAATTGCAATAATTAAATAAATTATATTGTTTATTAAATTGATTATTACATTGATTTGTTGGCCTATTATATTAATTATTTGTTATAAACTGTAAATGTAATATTTTTATGCAGTTTTTTATTAATCATTTTAACTGTGTTATATTTGATTTATGTTACTTTACAATACTATTTTTCAGACGAATTATATTACTTGCAAAGAAGCAGCATTAAAGAAGACTTTAATTTAATTTTGCTTTCAACTCAATCAAAGGCAATTGAAATCACTGAGTCAATAAAGACATGCTCTTATTTTGTCTGTAACTAACTGTAATAATAAAGAAGTCAATAGAATTATATTACCAGTCATAAAGTCATTAAATATCAAATTAAAATTTTATTTATCAATGTTCAACGAAATATTATAAATAAAAATATAAAATTAATTTCTTACCTTGGATTTGTGGGTATGCTCCAAACTTACAAGTGCAGACTTCGAGTACAGCTTTTGGATATCGCTTAGAACTAGCACCATCATCATCTTGATCTTTTAAGCAACACTCTTTGCATTGTTCACTATAAAAATATTTTTATTATTATTATTCATTAGCACAGTTTTGAATTTCATTCAAATAATTTTTTAATTTCACTTACAAAATATCTGTCAGATCAAATTTTTTGAATTTTTCACACGATGAACAGAGTAAATTCGCTTTGTTGTATCCAAGGAGCTTGCAGTCTTCTGCAGAAAAATCTGACAATACTGTGTTGCTCTAACAGAATTAAAATAAAAATTTTCAAATTTAAAAGCCTATTGAACTATTTTAATTAAAAAAACTAATAAGTAAATAAAATAAAATAATTTTTTCATTTAAAATTGATCCTTTTTTTATATTATATACAATTGCAAATAATATCAACTTGATTTTTAAAATACTTACCAATACAAGCACTAGAAATAATTGAAAATATACAAAAATATTTGCCATTTTGTAAATTTTGAAATTGACACGTTGTGCTTGCTTATACGTCAAAGTTAATTTTCAGTCTGCCATATCACAACCTCACAAAGCTGGTCAAAAGACTACTAGCTACCAGAATCCAGCTTACTCGCTTTATATACGTATAAAATCTCTGTACTGTATAATACTACATAACCGTCTGTATGTAGCTGTGTATATAAATGTAATATTCATCAAATCCACACCAATATCACCATCAGTGAATTTTCACATCATGCAGTAGCAGTAATATACTGATATTTACCTTTTGGAACACTGTAAATTACTCTATTTTAAATACTTTAAATTTTATTTTAAATGCTGAAATTAATATTAATTTTTTTTCTGGGTTACTATTGATTATTCGTCAGTGGCTGTAGGCCATAAGAATTATTAATTTAAAAATGATTGTTTATAACTTTATGATAAATTGTGCGAAGAAAAGTTAGTATAGCAATCGGTAAAAACTGTTTTCAAGTTTATGAAATTTGTTATTTAATTCCGAAAATTGAATATCTAGATTGTTTATTAAATTCTACATCGCACTATCAATTTTTAAATAATTCAAATTTTTTAATTTGTTTTACACGTTTTTTATGTACTAAGTACTGGGTCCACTGTAAAATATTGGTAACTTTGAGCCTTTCTACAATCCCATCCCACTTTGGCACAGTGGTACATGTACAGTAGTTGTCATTGGTGCCACCCGATTTTACCGACCAATATTTGGCATTTAGTACGTACGATACGTGGGCGACATTTTTATTATAGGCTCAAATTTATAGTCGATACTCAATACTCAGTTCTCAGGCTTTCAATGTTAATTCTATATCTATTAAAGTCTCGTCTATAAATTAGACTATTAGACTATTTAGACAGATGCTGTACGGCAGGTACGATCGGCGGTCGGCAAGGTCGAGTAGCGCAGTAGCAATAGCATCTAGCATGTACCGACTGAACTACCAGAGTTGGAATGTCAGTATCACGGTCGTACGTACGTCAGTATTTCACTTATTATTGTAGAAAGGCCCAAGACTGCAACTGCGACAGTGAACTAGGCATGGCGTATGGTATGGCGTTGCGCCTTTAGAAATGCGTCTTTCAATTCAATAAAATTGTTATTTGGTTAGCAGTGTTGATCGTAACTCATGAACGAAATTTCCAAACATTATGTTTAGAAATATATATCAGAGCAAAAATAATAATTTATTGTTAAATAAATGACGGCAATAAAGTGGTTAGAACGGGCGATATTAAAGATTCAAAATAAATATTTTAGTTAGAAAATATTGGAGGCGAAGATAAAATGGCTCAAGAAATCTTAAATAGTTTATTGAACTTTAAAACATCACCTAAAGAGATACTTGAATGGTTAACGACTGATAATTTTAACGTGAGTTTTTAAAGTGAAATTTCGAATTTTTGTTATTTTAGGTTAGATTAAAAATGCTTTGTTTTGTTTATGGTATTATTTCGTAATAATTTTTTTTTTCTTATTTAACGTTGCTTTATTTGTGCTGCCTTTATGGTATGAAATAAATGATTATACTAGAATACTTAAGGAAATTCGTTTGTTTGTAGGATATTCAGTGGACAGAACTAAACAAACATTGCCCAAGAGAAGAATTTATAGATTTCTTTTTGAATTATTTAAGGGACCAATTCACAAGGTAAGTCATTAAATAATTAAATAAGATTATTGCAAGAAATTTTGTCAATAAGTGTCATTGTTTTTAATTTTTTCATTATTGTTTATTTATTAAAATATTATTTAATTATTTTGAAATTTAAATGTAAAATTTATGTTAAATTTTTATTTTAATAATTTTAATTATTTCTGTTACTTTATTTTGATTCTATAGTGCTCTTCAGACAAATTCTTCTAAACAAACGCCAATAAAGAAGACCTTAACTCAATCAAAGGCAATTGAAATTATTGAGCCTATAAAAACACATTCTGATAAAACACAAAGTAATCAAAACATTACTACACACTTTCAAAAAAATACTATTGATCAAAAGAATCAAATAGAAAGTATTGTAGTATCTTCACAAAATTTAAGTCCAGCATTGGCACAAAAGAAATTAGATTCCAATATTGGTTTAAATATAGGAGTAACTACACCTTTAAGTTTGAAGGGAACAGATGGCAAATCTGTTCAGAATAGTGTTAATGTAAATTCTATTTCACCATCTGTAAATCTTCAAACTAGTACTCCTGACAATAAGAAAAAAAATCAGAAAAAAAGAATTGAATTAACTAGTTGTAGTCCTTCTGAAGGTCATGCTATTAATCCTGCATTTCAGGGAAGTGTTGAACATGAACAAAGTAGCAATTCATTCAATAGTAGAAATATTAGTTTTGATCATGATTCTTTTCCAAGTCTTGGAAAAAACAATTCTAGTGTTTTAAATGCTTCTAGCTCTTCTAATGTTAACAAAAGTGAACTTTCAGATATACATCCTTCAAATCTTTCTCAAAACTTTAATATTTCAGTAAACAACAAAATTATACAAAGTCCTGTTTCCCCTTTGTATAGTAATTCAATATCTTTATCAAGCTCAATAAATTCAAAAGATAGGTATTGTACAAGACAAAACTTTACTAGTACCCCCGAACGGACTCCAAATAGTAAGAATGTGCCTAAAAATAATAAAGTTACACCAAGACAAAGCTTTAGTTTAGCTGATTTTTTAGTGATAGAACCTAAAAGTTCAAAAAAAAGTAGTAACAAAAAGAATAATAATAAAATATTGTTAAGGAACAATGAACAGAAAGATAATGATCAACAAAGTAAATCATCTGAAACACTTCCCAGTAATTCAAAGCAAAATAAAAAAAAAAGAAAAGTTAATCCAACAAGACTTAATACTACAAATGATAATATAAATACAAATGGTAATATATTACAATTTAAAATTTGTGTGCCCTTAAGATTATTTTTTATTAATAATATGATTTTTTAGGAAATAAAGAAAATGCAGCTTTTGGAACTGTATCAAGACCATTTACACAAAATCCACAATTTGTAAATGTATCACCAATAGATAAATCTGATGATAATGCATCTTTTCAAGTTGAAAGAGGACTTGTAAAAATGGAAAGACAAAAGAAACCTGAAACTATCACAAATGAAAACATAAGTGCAGATACAAAAGAAGAAAATAAACAACCAAAATATAAAATATTGACAAGGACTCCAAGTAAAATTATTCAGTCCAGTTTAATAATTATTCCAACTAAAGAATCTGTGCAAAATATGGAAATTTTGGATGCATTAGCTGTATTATATTGTGGACTTTTAGATTATAATTTGATTGCCAATCCAATGTCAGAATTGTATTTTATAATTCAATTAATTACTATTCAATATACAAATACTAAAAAGTTGCCCGAAATAATGAAAATAGGTGAGGATTCAGAAAGTGATAATGCAGAATTAAAAAATGGCTTAAGAAACAAAAATTCAACCTCACTGAGAAAATCTTTAAATTTTGATGATGTCTCAGTGAAAAATGGTGTTATTACAAACAGAAATGACATTAATATTACTGAAAAAAAAGAAGATAATAAATCTTCTGATGAACTTGATTGTATGATTTTAGAAGAAGATACAAAAGAACACTTAAATCAGATTAATGAAAAATTAAAGAAAGTTTCACTCAATAAAAGCAATAATAATAATGAAGATATTTCCGATGTACAAAAAGAAGAGAATACTGGGAAAATAAGTGTCAATAATGATTTCGAACAGGTACATCTTGGCACACCTCATAATTGTGTATATTTCTCTACCCAAGTACTAAATCACCAGAAGGCATTTTTAAAGTGTTTGGATAGAGTAACTTTGAAATTACTTTATGAAAATAATCAAATTGCTATATTTCAACCTGAGCTTTGCAAATATCTGGATAGTGTTTATAATTTTAAAGTTGCTGAGTCAAACAAAATTAAATCTTTATTAAATTATGGGTACGTTAATAATAAAACATAATTTTTCAGTTTGTTATTATTATAAAAAATGGTTTAAAATATTATATTTAAATATTTTACAAAAATTATTTTAGGACAGGGGATTTGAATGTATCTTTTCAAGTTGACACTGATAATAGTGAAGCATTTTCTTCTAGAGTAGCATTTAGTTCTTTTCGAAAGCAGCGCGACATGTTTTATGAAATTTTAAAAATTTGGGAAGATAATCACTTAGTTCCACATTGGACTTTTCAAATAGCATTGGCTGGAAAAATAAAAACATTGCTCGCAATTCATACAGACATAACTAATTTTACTCACTTTGCACGACTTTTCGTATCGCAAATGCTTATTTCATGTATTCCTTCAGAACAACAGGTATTCTAGAATTTTCATTTTAGTAATTAAAAATAAATTATAAATTAGTGATATTTTAAATAAACAAGAATTTTATTTTTATTTGTAGGAAGATTTATTTGATGATGAAACTATTAGTTTTTTAAAGAATTTAAAAGGCACCAATGCAGAAAAACTAGCACAATTGCAAAAAAAGTTAGTTACACCATTATCACAAAAAGGTCCAGTACCTTTGCCTTCATTTTCAGGTGCTCAGGAATTTTATAAAGATTTTATTTTATGTGCATCAAATTCCATGTTTTACACATATCTTCAAGACTCTCTTATATGTCAAATTATGGAGTTGAATAATTCAAAATTCACTGGCAGTGACATTGAGGATTCGGGTAAATAATATCAAGATCTTAATAAATGAATTAATCAAATAATATTTTAATAATACCAAAATCATTACTTTCAGAAACAGACGTTGACGGACAAACTAAACATAGCTTTGCATTATGTTTATATAGTTTAAGACTTCTTGCAAAATTCCTAGGTTTCATTACTTCCTTACCATATCGATCAGAAACTAGTTCATTAGAAAACGTTGTCATATCTCAAGTTACCGTGCGCAGTATGGTAAGTTACAAAATATAATTTTTTTTTTGTCATAAAGCAATATCTAAAGCAATTCCCAATTTCTTAAAACGACAATTTTTCAGTGTTTACCCAGATTTGATTTACAATATTGGATTGAAGTAGCAGTAATGCAAGGAAAATTGTCCTTAACAGTACCATGGGTGGTAGAATATTTAGCAATGATGGACCATGCATCTCTTAGAATTCCTTACTACAAGCGAGTTTTGGAGATGTTGTATTGTATTTATAGAGCTTCCAACTATTGCTCTATTACAAAATCAGATCAGTTAATGTCTTACAAATCTGCCATTTTAATTAAATTTATAATTGGTTGGTTGTTCGAATTACCAATATTTCCTAAAGAAATGTATTATTCTTGGCTATCAAAATATAGTGATACTACAATAAAAGCAATTTCTGAAACAAAACAACTAATCTCTAAATCTGAGAGCCGCTTAATAGATGTAGATACATCTGTAGTAACCGCAAAACATAGTTTGTTTCTAGATAAATTAAATATGGTTGATGATCGAATCTTATATAGTTGTTGTCCATTTTTAAGAGAATTGAATATTTTGTTAACGTCTGGAAATTCAAGTATAAATAGTGGTACTGCATGTAGACATGTTACTCCAGTTACTAGTCAGCTACAAAAACCGATAAAGAAAACACATACAAAAAATTTAGAGGTAGGTACTTTTATTACTATTACAAATGATTTAACAATAATACATTTTTTAAAATTATGTATATACGTAATTTTTGTAACAGATTCAATTAGAAGAGGCATTTTTTCATGGGCAACCAATGTCTACAAGAAAAACTGTAGAATATGTATCAGAAAGAGTGGCATCCACTTGTGTTAAATATATTTATAATAATTTAGTACCTGTCGAAAGGAGTGGAATTGTTGAAGCCTTAAAAAACTTAATTCAAACAAATTGTCCAAAAAATTTACGAAATAGCCCGGATGAAATCAAGGTTAGCATTATTAATGTAAATTTATTAATTATTTAATTTCAGAAGTAAATAAAATTCTTTTAATAATATTTTCAGAAAATGTTTTTAAAAGATATGCACTTGCTGTCAGTTAAAGCAGTAAAAAATATAAAAGAGAAAAGTGAACAAGTCATACCAAAAATTTGTAAATCGCGTGTAACCCAATCCATAGATGCCTTATTAGCTGAAGATTGTTTAGAATCTGTTAAAAATATGTGTGTAAAAATTACGATAAGAATGGCTCTGGAAAGAATAGAACAATGGACTCAATCTCACATTGTTGGTGGTACTACTTTTATGAAAGAAATGGAAATAGAATTAAGTAAAATTTTTAATTCCAACGACCGTGAGATTGTCGTAGACAAAAATAAGAAACACAATCCAAGTGTTGTAAGTCCCACTGAAATCACAGATAACATGAGGGTATATATTTTAATAGTTTTATTTAACAAAATGAAGTGAAAAATTACTATTATTTTTATAAAAACTAATGTATTTATGATTTTAGAAAATAATTTGGGATTTATTAGAAACAAACGGGCAAAGTTTAACAGAAGAGAATTTATCAACATTTTTGAGCCAAGTATATGACAGTCTAATAGAACGATCTGATTTGACTTCGTTATCAGAAAATACAATTTCTTGGTTAAGTGTAGACTTATGTTTATTCCTGAGTAAGTTTTAATTAATCATAAATCTTTTCAGCCCATTTTGATTGAAAAATAATTAATTTATTTTTATTTTTAGTCACTTACAGAATTGACTTATTTAGTCTGGAAATACAAGAAAAAGTTTTTAAAATTTGGAAAATAGAAAATTTAAATTTTTCTGATTCAGAATCACCGTTGAGTACTTTGCTTACTCCAAGAAATATATTATTAATGAACCAACGTGGTGATTCCAGAGTTTGGTTAAATTGTGGAAAATTTCTAAAGCGACTAATACAAAATAATATTTTATCTATTGACACACTATCTACTCAAGCAGTTGCTTTGTTTAGAAATGACTATCCTATTGTAAGAATTTTTTATCATTTGATTGTTCAACTTTTTAGTATCTCAAATAATATTTATTTAATGTTTTAGCCATTAATGAAGAATCTATCATCCTGCTTGAAAGAAGCTATAGATGGATATAGATCAACGGACGAAGAGACTGAAAATATCAGATATTTATTAGAGTGGGTGGCTTGTGCTTGTAATGACATGGATCAAGACAGTTTTTGTTTTGAATGAATCAGTAACTAATTTTTGAAAATTATGACTTAAATTGAACGATTGTGTTTTTTGTAAGATTGTTAAACCATATATGTTAAATATTACTCGAATTGTACAAACTAATATTTTTAATCAATTTTCTGTATAAAACGTTTAATTGGAACTGTTTGACTGAAAATGCTTAATCATGCAGTATATTTGACTTTTTAAAAAGAAGTGTAAAATACACTTTATACAATAAATGTGTATTTATAGTTTGTTACAATTTTCAAATAGTAAATAAATGTAATTTGTTTATTTTATAAACCAATCTGTTTTTTCTCTTGAAATAAAAAATGTAATTATCAGTAAAATCATTTTATAATCCACAAAATTATAAGTATTAGAATAAAAATTAATAATAAGTATAATATTAAATTAATTAATATGATTCGTTTAAATGATCAAAAATTTGATTTTCGAAAAGTAGAATGTACAAAATATCAAATAAGCATTATTTTGTATATAAATTTATTCCTTAGACAAAAATAATAATAAATATAAGTTAGAGTTTACACTTCTATATAATTAATTGTAGGTAACAAATCAAAATTTTGAATTACTAAATCAAAATTTTACTTAAGACGTATCTTCAAAAATTTTTAATAATTACTTTTTAATATTAATTATTTTATTTGTAAACCATAAAATTGTAACAGTGTTCATAAGATAACTTGAAGTGCTTTTAAGATTACCTAAAAATGTGTTTATTAAAAAAAAACTAATCCTAATAGTAAAAAAAAGCAAATTAAAAGATTCTTCCTTTTTCTTTTTTTTATATTCTCCATCTGTAAAATTTGTATGTACTGTATGAAAATAGAAGTAGATTAGTAAATTTAAAATTATAGGTTTAACTTGTAAAACTTTTTGGATTGAGAGATTTTTACCTAATCGGTCGCTACGAAAAAGCCCTCGGAACCAGCGAGAAATTAAATCTCTAACATTAAATAACAATAACAAATTTTAGAAATTATTATGGTAATGTTTTAAGATGACTGTTCTGTACAAAAAAATCCTTCTTTCTAAAGATTTTTTAATAGATCATTAAATAATCTTAATATCACATTAAATACCATAATAATAAATAATTACACAGCAATAATTACGCTTAGTGAGTAACTCTGTTACAAATGTTTAAACTAAAAATGAATAAATCGCTCTATCAAGGGCACATTTTTGTCATTTTTCACTAAAATAAAATAAAAATTAATTCATATAAAATTAACCATCTAAGAGTAAAAAAATTAATAATTAGGATCTCGTTAATTAGCATTAACACTTTGTCAAAGTGAGTTTACTCATTTCTGTGGGAGTTACTACTTTGGCCGGAATTTTCTATGCGTCGCTTTTTACTGAGATTAGGCGATATTGGGTCAGTGAGTGCTCGCTTTTTAACTGTTGGCAGAGGCGCGTATTTTCGAATTGGTTGCGCTTTAAAGATCGTCTGCTTTCGTATTTTCATCATTTCCTTTTCTTCCAAGCGTTTCTGTTCTTCTAATTCCTAGAATAATAAAGCCAAAAAGAAATGAGTAGCACATATTTTTCGAACAAGTTTTTAAGTATATATATATACCTTTTGTCTCAGAGCTTCAATTTCCTTTTCTTTTAATTTTTTTATTTCTTCGCGATACTGCTTTGCTGCTGCTCTTGCGGCTGTACGTAGTTTTGGAGATTTTGCACATTTCGAAGTCTTCAATGTTGAACCGGAACCCTCGCCTCCGTTGTGAGTTTGGGATTTCTTAAATTTTCAAAAATTTATAAAGTAGTACCATAAATTTGTTAAGCGAAAATTGAAACCGTTAAAGTCAAAATTATGATTATAAAAATTGGTCTCGTATATTCAAAATGATTACCGAAGTTTTGCTTGATGATAAATTACTCTTATTGACTCTTGCCTTTTTCGGTGGGACTATAGAGACGACGACCTTCTTAAGAGGACTTACTTTAAAGCCTTTTGGACTTTTACATTTTTTTGGAGTTTTCTGAAAAAGTTTTAAAAATATTTATCACCTTTCTCTTGTATTTTAGATTGCATCAGAATCGAAAAAAAAATGAAAATTATTATAATTACTGCAGTATTTTTAGTAGCATCAGAAGATTTCACGGAGCTTGAAGACTTTTTTAAATAGCTTCCAGCGCCGATAACCTTTTTACCAACACCGATTTTGTGAACTTTTGGATTTTTCTTTGGAGTTACCTGCAAATGAGAGATTTTTTGTTAGATTAGCCATCATCAAAATATTGACATCAACTTTAATTCAACTCTCTTTACCGATTTTCGTTTTCTGTTTTTATTTATTTCCTTTTGGAATTGATGCTGAGCTTGAAAACTTGAGGAGCACTCCTCTTCGGGTATTTCTTTCTTTCTACTGTATTTATTCTGTTTATTAGATGATCCAGCAGATGCTTTTAATAGTTGCTTCTATAAATGCATTCAATGTGTTAAATGCTTAATTAATATAATAGAATTATTACAATAGAATGCTAAATCGTTGCTTACTTCATCAACGACATCTTCGTAATTGTCGCAAATTTCCATTTTCTCTAAGGTTCTAAGAAAATTATTAATTATTAAAATTAATGTTGAATTTTCAAAAATAGTATACATAGTGATTATTGTACGTACGCTGTAATGCTGGTTGTGTTAAGTCGAGTACTATCTAGATTTTGAACTGGAATAAAAATAATTGTTTTCAAGGCTTTATTATAAAGAAAATTTGAAATCGAAATAATCAAGGCAAGATTATGTGTTAATTCAATTAATGTGTAACATTATGTCAATACAGATTGAATTTTTAAAAATTATTGGATTTTTCTTATTGCTAAGCACATTTGCAATCTGAAAATTTTCAAAATCCACGATGGTGATTATTTGTCATTGAGTCAGGCAAGTAGTTACAATCTTTTATTTACATCTTCCCTCGCTTTCGCGATAGAAAATAAATGAGAAAAACATTTTGTGTATTGCCTAACATTTAAAAATAGTCACAAGTCACGAGTAATAACAGCACAAATCTAGACCGATCCAGCTTTTACCAGCTACAACAGCTACAACCTGGCCGATAATCGCCAGTACAAACCAGAGCTTAATTATGCATAAATTATAAATACTCGGCCGATATCTTATCAGTCTGAACTGAATCCCGCGCGGAAAACTCACCGAATCCGGGCACGGCAGCAAGCTTGACCTTGGGGAGCGGAGCGGCAACGGCGATGGGCGACTCGTCGATCTCGGGAAAGCAGTGAAGGACCGACTTTACTCGCTGGTTGGCCAGGCTGCCGAACAGCGGCGTCGAGGCCGAGCGCAGCTGGACGCCTTGCTGCTCCTGCTGCTCCTGCTGCTGCTGCTGCTGCCTCCAGGGTCCGCGCCGCTGACCGCACAGCGGCGTCAGCGCTATCCTCGGGTCTATCTCCAGGGTTTCGGTGCGAGCGACGCACGCCATGATCTCGCTGGATTTTTCGATTGCTTCGATTGATTTCGGGCCGTGAGGGATAAGAGCGACCGGTGTCGATTACTTGCCCGGCTAGACTGGGGGGATTTGTTTGGGAAGGAACGGGGCTCGCTCGCAACTGTTTGGGTTCGTTTCGGGTCTTTGCAGGGAATAACTTCTTGCAGTCTATGTTTTTGCTTCGTTCTCGGTTTGGGTTCGTATATAATAGAAATTCAACGCTTTTCTGCACTTTTCAAGATTTATTAGAAAAAAAAAATCAAAGTAGCTGTCAACAATGCACTTATCGACGGGCTCTCAGCTGCGGGTAGTTGTATTTGGCCGCCGCTTTGAAAAGAGCAACCAGAGAAGCCGTGACTTCCTCACCGTTCGGAATGATCTCCGAGGCTGGAGGAACAAATCCGTAGGCTCGGCCGCTATTCGTGTGTCCGCGCAATTCGTAGACGTAGACGAACGGGATTTTGTAGGTCGATTTCACCCAATCAACGGAACCGCCGCTTGCAGCTGCAAGGCAGGGTTCGTTTTTAATCAAGCATAAGTATAAAATAACGTTTAACTCACGTCCTAAAGTTTCGCCGATATTTCCGAACTTGTAATATTTGCCGTGTTTCCCCGCAAGACCGTAGACAGCTTGGCGTCCAACTTCGTACTGAAAAGTTTACTCAGTTTTAGTGGAAAAAATATATTTATTCGGCGAGTCGCTTAGATCGTCCCGCACCTTTTAAATATAAATTGAAATTTAAAATAATTTGTTTTCTTAAAGTAATTTTTAAAATTACCAACCTGCTCGTCATAATTGTCAAGATGAGCGGACGTGTGACCGTAGGGGAACAAGAGCCGCTCGATGCAGCTGTGAAAACTTATGTAGGCAAAAAGTTTATCGGCAACCGAAGATATATACTTTGCCAAACCACTCACTTCGGGCTCCGAGAAAGCTGACTTTCCCGAGTATATTTCATCGCAAGGATCGTGACTGCTTCCCGGACCTAAAATTAAAATAAACTCGAGTCCGAGCTAATAAGACTGTTGCGAGTGAACCGGTTTACCTCCCCAAGAGAAGCCCCAATTCCTATTAGGATCCGCTCCGTAGCAGGTCCTCTCGATGCAGTTGTTCGGGTTCCAAGCGTCCCAGCACTGCTTGACGACAGCCGGAGTCCGAGTCTTACGCCACAGCCGGTATTTCGCGTCTCGAGGCTTGAATTATAAATTTCAGCGAGAGCTCTAGATCCGTCAAGGCATCCGCCGACAAATGAAAAAGTAAGCAAAGGGTAAACTAACGTTTAGGTGAGTGTACGCGTAGCCGTCCGGGTTGACGCAAGGAAAGACGTGCCACTCGTAGGACTGGGCGAGTTGACGCGTCTGTCGGTCGCGACTCGTCAGCAGCTCGTTAACGAGGTACGTGGCCGTGCTGTGGGAGATCCACTCGCGGGCGTGGATGCCCGCCTCGACGAAGACCACCGGCCTCCTCTCGCCGAATTTCAGCTGGACGCCTCGGATGACTCGACCCTCGTAAGATCGGCCCGCCTCGATCGGCTTCACGTTCCGCGGATAGAGCTCGATCAGAGAGTCCAGCCAGCTGTAGATCTCGTCGAGGGTGTGGAACTGCGTCCAGCCGAAGCTGCCGGCGGCGTACTGCTATTAGGCGGGAGGTGCAAGTGCTTTTCTTGATGAAAGGCCCAGTTTTCAATTTAAAAAGTCGAGTTTTCTTACCACGCGCTCGCTTCTAGTTCGTTTTACGGGTTCGCTTGCATTGTTTAACAAATCTTGAACGTCTGATATTGTTACGTCGTAAGCTAACTTGTTGCTCTTCATTATAGCAGTAAACTTTTCTAGTTGGTCACCGGGGACCATTATATCAACCGTTTTATTCACACTTGAAGGGTCTTTCCAGAATGAGGTCTTTCATAAAACAAACATTACTTAATAAAACGGGTGGAATTTAAATTTATTTAGTACAATTTTTTATTTTACAATGTAATACTTACACCCTCCAAATCTCTTCCGATGCTGTACAATACTTTCAGCTGTTCATTTGTCTTCGGTAAAATGCGAAAGACTGACGTAACATTTTCCGAAAAAATATTTGGAACAATAGCAGAGACAGTCAGTATTGTCGAAAATATATGTGCCGACCACATATTTGCTAACGTAAATCAAGCTCCTGTTAACATCTTGCTTTATTACACAATTTACTTACCAATTAAAAACGAAATAAGAATTAACTAAACACACCTCTGATGCAAACTTACTGCGAAAAACTATAAATTTTTATAAATAATTCTTAATTCATTTTAAAAACCTTCGATCGAACCGAAACATATGCGACTAGTTTCGAGACTGAAGAATCTTCAAGTATTATAATTGTTCAATTACGTATACCGTTCACTTTAAAATTCAATAAGTAGTGAATGTACTTATTCAATAATTTATTGGTTAAATATTTATTGGTTAAAAAACAAGCGTTTCGATTTTCCATTGATACGTACATTCTTACGCGCAATTAATTTTTCTGCACGTTATTCCGCATTCTCATGCATGAATTATAAGCAGAATTGTTGTTTCAATGCCGTTTCTACTACAGGCACATTTCATTAGTTGATTACGTGTCGGTAGTATCAGGAATTTTAATTCAAGAAATAGAAACACTGAAAACAACGTTTACGTCAGTAAAAACAGTGAATGATCTGGTAGACGGTATGTGAATCCAATGCTAAGTTAATTTATAATTTACACAGTTTATGTTGATTGCCGTTTGAACGATCGATTTTTATGAGGTGTTGAAGAAGCGTGAATTAATAAAATTTACATGAATTTAAATTTATTCATATTAGATCGCTTAAGAAAGATCTGTCCTTATAAATAGACTGATAATCAAACATTTTAAGAAAGGAAATTTTAAAGTAATCATAAAATATTCAGGAAAATTTGTAGATTGTAATTTTTTTTTTTAAACCTGAAAGTACCTTAATTTACCAATTGTAATAATTCAGTTATTTCTGTAAAATAATGAAATTATTAGATTATCTCATAAAAAACGAGTAAAAACCAAATACTCAATTTATATTTTTATCGGGAAGGAAAAATTATCAACATATTATTTTAGAATTTAATGGGTAATGTAAGCTATCTTTTTGACATAGACTCTTAGAGGTTCTCCAACAAGTTAATAAATATTAAAGAAACCACCCGCGGAATTTTAGAGTAGCTAAATTTTTTTCTTTAGTTAATATTTATTAACTTGTTGGAAGATCTCCAAGTTGGAAGGTCCCCTATGTCAAAAAGATGTTTAGATGTATTTTCATATATTTGGATCAATGTAGCAACCAGTAGAACCTTTTAACTCATATAAAAAATTTAATAAACTCATTGGTCAATAAATAAATAATTTATTTAAATTTTAAATAATCATATGTTACAAGGTGAAAAATCAGTCCAACGACGTACACGAATCACGCAAAATATACGCATTATTTATTTTATTTGTATCCATACTTCTTTCCCTCGGCGAAGAGAGCCACAAGGGAGTCCATAACTTCAAGACAGTTAGGAATTATCTGATTCGCAGGAAGGACAAATCCGTGCTTTCCTTTGTCGCGCAGTTCGTAGACGAAGACCATCGGAAGTTTCAGGGCGGACTTGACCCAGTCCACTGAACCGCCAGAAGCCAATCCTGTTAAAAATATTATCATAACTTATGTCTTAATGCAGTGGTATTGCAGCTAAGATTTAGGTTTCAACAAGTGTCTCTAATATTTATTTTTCAAAATTAATCAAACTTGCAAGTTATTAATCTGGTTATCTTAAGTAATTATTGATGACTGACGTAGTTTCGTTAGATAAGCTATTGAAATATATAGTTTCACATTGATTACGATTATTCGGAAGTACGCGGAATGATGTTGAGTTTTGAGTAACCAAAATCAAAAGTAATTAAATATTTCTTTAGTACGTTTAAAATTGTTATGCTTAAGAAAAATATTATTCGTGAAAACTTACCAATAACTTCGCCAATGTTTCCAACTTTATAAGTTGTTCCGTACCTCTTTGAAAGAGCTTGAATTGCTTTTCTTCCAATAGTGTACTAAGAACCAAAATTAAATATGCCTTATTTATTTTTTTGACTTATCAGACTAAATATAGAATAAATCAATACAGTTTTTGATTAAAAAAAGATTTTAAAGCTATGAAGAAGGTTTAACTACCTGCTGATCGTAATTATCCAAATGTGCTTTGGTGTGACCGTAGGGGAACATCAGGACTTCCGAGTAGCTGTGGAACGCAATGTAAGCGGTCAACTTGCCGGAAATTGACTTGATGTACTGAGACATAGTTTTCGTTTCTACTTCGGAAAATGCTTGTCTTCCGGCGTAAGCTTCGGAGCATGGATTTCTGCTTGTACCGACGGCTGAAACATTGCTATGCTATAGACTATAGATAAATAATTATAGAGTTTATCGGTTTATATGCTTACTCCTCCACTGGACGTCCCAGTTTCGGTTCAAGTCTGTCCCATAGCAAGCAAATGGATTGACGTCGGTGTTTGGTGAGCGGCTTTTACGCCAGAGTCGGAAATTCACATTCGTCGGCTAAAGCAATCATCGCGAATTTAGAGTTTATATAGCTTTCGCTGGTACAAAGCAAATCGGACAGCCGTTGTACTTACGTATTGATGCGTGTAGGCGTATCCGTCGGGGTTGAAGACGGGGAAGACGTACCAGTCGTGAGACTCGGCCAGCTGCCTGACGGCAGAATCGGTGCTGACGAGCAGCTGGTTCAGGAAGTACGTGACAGTGGCGGGGGATATCCACTCCCGGGCGTGGATTCCGCCCTCGATGAAGACACCCGGATTACCCTCACCGAAGGACACCTTCACCCCCTTGATCTGGCGGCCCTCGTACGTCCGACCGCCCACGACGACCTTGACCTTGTCGGGGTATCGCGTCGCCAACGAGTCCAGCCACTTGTAGATCTCCTCCAGATTGTGGTAGGTGGTCCAGCCGAAAGTGCCGGAGCGAGGCTGCTCGCGTTGCGGCGGGATAAAAGGAAAAGTGAGAAAATGCTCCGGTAATCCAGGGAGACTATATCTATTGCGAACGTGCCGAGTAAGGTTCTTTTGGGGGGATTGTTGAGAGTGTCAAGAAGTGCTTTTTAAGACGGTGCTTCACGATTTACATGTCTGGATACTGGTACGGTTTTAGACGATGGATTTTTTTTCTTTTTTTCATTATCTACGTCACTTTTTAGAGTAGTACATAAATACTTACGCGAATTCCCCGTTCCTTCTCAAACAAAGCTTCAACTTCTTCAATGAACGTTACAAATTTGATGTTATTCGCATCCATGCGTTTCGTGAATTCCTCGATCTTTTCAGACGGTACCAATAGATCTGCTGATTTGTTAACTGCGCTCGGATGTTGCCAGTAATCATACTGCATTACCAAAGTAAACAATGATTAAAGCGTCCTTTTGTGCACACTTAATTATAATATATTATTAATAAACAACTTACTCCCTCGTTCTCGAGATCATTGAGGACCTTCAGCTGTTCTTTAGATTCAGGCGTGACTCTGAAAACTTTGTGAGAGTTGGAAGCCCCGACTCCCGTTAAGGCCGCTACGGACAGACAGATCGCAAGATACCGCAACATTTTTCTGTGAATAAATTAAAATTCTAAATTAATAAAGACGGTAAAGAGGCATCATTTGTATCTTGTGTTATTTTATCAAATTGGAATTGGGGTTTAGAAGCGTGAAACTGAAGATTATTCATTCGAATTATCGAATGAATTCGTTAAAAATTTCTTTAGTCTAAATTTCTTTAGAACTAAATGAAATAAATAATTTCCCTCCCTCTTAATTTAAGCCATTTAATGTTTGAATTTCGACCTTAACTCAGTCTTGTCCCCTCAATCCAGTCTTCGTAGTCAAAAAGTAAAAACTAGACTAGCAGCGAATACTAAAAATGCAAAAGATGACCGGAGGAATTGATTGGCATACTCACCAATTGCAAATCCTGGAGTCAGCGGTTCGACAGTCGGTCGCTCGTATTTCTAGCATCCAAAGCGATACCCGCATCGCCTTGTTTTTCGCGGTACTGTTATCATTTGATTAAAATATTTCGCGATCATTTGTTCAAGTGCGCGACGCAAACTTTACGAGTTATTAAAATATTTTTCTCATTTGTTAATCGTCAAATAAATTTTGGAGAAATGCAGATTCATTCATTGCGTATTTCCTACGTCGTCGCAGGAAATCAATCGTTTTTATCGGAGAAATTTCTGCTTCTTGACTAATAAGCTTCGTTTCTAGTTTATGAGGTGAGAGTGAAGTACATATTGCCTGTACCCACAAAACGTTTTCTGCTTCGACGATAGATAATAATTGGGAAAAGTTTTGTTTGAAAGGAAAAATAAGTACAAGCGAAATGTTCTGAAACCGTTATGTAATTAGGAATAAAACTATGAATATTAATGGTAAAATTATACAGATTTATCATCCGTCTAATTACCGATCGATAAATTCTAAAACTACTGTTCTGAACTGTAAATATTAATTCTAATTCAGAAATATGATCACTTTCATAATAGTTACTGCGTCGAATAATGAGCTTTTAAGTAATAGTACTTTGCGTTGTTTTGTAGAAGGGTATAAAATCGAATTTTACGCCCGCAAAACATCCGTGTATCGAAAAATATTTTTGTTGGCAAATATTTTCATTTTTAATATAACAACAGAATCATTAAAACCAAATATTTTTTTTTTATCGCGAATATTTTTTTCACGCAAAGTTAATGAGGATTCGAAGAACGTTAAATTAATGAACATGTAAGACGCTCAATGTTTAGATATTCAATCAAGCGCTCTTTCCTGAAATGCTGCACTTAATGAAAAACGTCAAACTAATAAATCAGGAGAGCATTCCATTAACTTCTTGATCAGCCTTACGTGGTAAATGACTGTTTCGATTCTATGAATGGACAGCCAAGATTCGGCACGAACGTAGATAACAAAATACAAGAAATAACTTCGGATCATATTGCTGAGCAGTATTTTTCTGAAAAGTCAATTAGTATGCTATTACTTGTAGGAAAAGAAATTTCTCATTTTTATAAATATTTGTATTTAAAATTTATTTGAAAGTTTTAGGAACTTAAATTTTATATTTATATAAAATATCTTATTTTTAGTTACACATTTTCATGGCACGAAGTATCAGAAGAATGTCTCACAAATATATAAAAACAATAAAAAATGAAAATCCAAGCAGCTTTTAATACTAAAAAATAGTGTAAGTATAAACTTATATATAACTGTTTCACAATTGATAGAATAAAATCGATTAGTATTTTAGAGATCACAGAAAAACGAATTTTTTCCAACTTCTCGGAGAAACAGATGCAATTAAAAATTACGAGGAGCAGAGACATAGTGCAGTAGTACATTATGCAACAAGGGGCAAAAGTAGAAGATTTTTCCCTCGGGTGAGTTTACTGCGCGGGAACTCACCCGCGGGAAAAATCTTCTACTTTTGCCCCGTGTTGCATATAGTATTTTATTCCACTTTCCACCGGAAAGGCCACATTTTGGTCCTGAAAAGCGGGGTCGAAACAACTTCGCATTCTGATAGATATTTTTTTTTTTTAATTTTTTTAAATTTAAAAATTTTTCATTTTTCCCGCAAAACTGGTTTGCTCGTATACAAATACTAAGTAATTTCTAAAAATTAGAGATCGACTCCGAAAGCTCCTCGTGCAGTGCTCGAAAAGTAGACGACCTCTAGAAAAAGCGTGCCAGGAAAAAGTGAGCAAGCCCTAAAATGCCGAAGACGAACGCAGCGGAGGAGCAGGCGTCGACGTGCCTGAAGAGCTCGGACTTCCGTGACGTTGGAGCTGGTGGAGACGAGGCCGCTGATCGAGTCCTTGAACAGCAGGTCCTTCGCCCCGTTGAACGAGCTGAGCACTAGTATGGAGCGGCGCTCGTCTGTGCCGCGAAAGCCCATCAGCCAGTTCTCGATCTCCCTCAGGACCATAGAAAAAGGGGATAATTTTAATAACCCTTTTCACGCCTTATCCTCAACCTCCCCAATTGACTTTTTACGCCTTTCTTATTTTATCACGTACTCTTATGTTACTTTTCTTATTAGTTTACTAGAATGAAGAAAATGGTGAAATATTTGAATTCTGATTTCTGTTTTTGTTAGTAAAATTCAACCGAAACTTTATACTTTATACTAACTAAAAATATCGTTACCCTTCATGCTATCTTTATTCCTCAATTGGGCAACGACCTGAAGGCCGCTGGCTGGATAAAAGTGATTGGCAAGAATGAGCTCCTCATCTGCTGTGAAGATTCCAAAGTCAGCTCTGCCCTCGACAAGATCGATAGCACAATTGCTGCTGTCTACTACTGGATGGCATTTTACTGGACTGTCTTGACGGTCCGAGGAAATGCACTGCTTTTCACTCACATCCTGCACTCACATTCGCACTGAAAAATTAATTATTCAATAAACTTACTGATTTCATTGATTCTTTAAAATATTTTTTATTATGTAAATTTATTTAAAATCTGAAAAATTACTTTAAAAAACGAAACTTTAGTAAGTCAAGGCGGTAGAAAGCTACACTGGTAGAAGATATCTGAAATTACAATCGTCGTACTGAAAATAACCCATACACGGTCATAGCTCTTTTTACTTATGCAAATCATAGAGTAACATCGCCTTAATAGTTTCCGTAGAAATAATCTGGATTTAATAATGTATCCTTTATTTATGTAGCGACGTAAGCATAACTAATTAATTCCGTTAGTGAGAAACTCTGGAAAAAAAACACGTCAATTGTTGAGTTAGCGACAAAGCTCTGAACAATGGAGAAATTGGTTAATGAAGTATTTGATAATTATTATTTTCGACTCAATAAGTTCTTTATGCAAAGAACGGGGACTTGGCCGTACGATTCAAAACGAAACAACATCATTCATCGCGTTATAATTACTACAATTGTTTCATTAACAGACATAACACAGGTTTTCATTATCCTTAAATATATATTAAAGTACATTTGATCTAAGTTATAACGTTTAAATACATGAAATGTAAAAATCTCCACCTTTTCTACGAATTTGATTTTTAAAACGTTCTGTTGTGCGAGAAACAATATTTAAAATAATAAAAAATCTTTTTTCATTTCTTTACCAATTTCAAAATGACTACATCAGACACGTATTAAAATTTAGTACTCAGCTTGCAGGTGCAATTAAATATTGTAATGTCGATATTACAAAGTTTATGGAAACCTTTCTAATTGGATTTTATATGGTAGAGGTTTTATTAAAATATTGGATAACAATATCCATGGAAAGTAGAGTACGTTGTTTATTTTTAAACTAAATATTTGTATTTTGTTAACTTTATTATCTTATTTTTAAGATTCGATCCATTTATGAACGGGTAGCTGAAAATTGGATATCAGTAACAGACCCAGAAGAAATAAGGATTATGAAATATTATGCAAATCAAGGAAGAGTAATGACTATTGTATATTCAGGTGATATACTATTTAGGGAAATCCTTGTCTAGTTATATATTATGGAGTCTAGTTTTAAAAATATATACAAACGTATAAAATATACATTTTTCTTGAGTATTGTTGCTAAACAAAGTATTGGAATCATGAAATCGAAAAGATACAAGTATGTATTAAAACCATGTTAGATATAAATTTTTTAAATTAAAGTAACAAAAGTACTGAAATCCTAAAACATGAAAGAGGCAATTAACATGGTCAGTTTTTTATAGAATAACCGTACTATATCCTTTAAGGTTTTAATAACCTGTGACAGTTCAAATTTTTAGGTACAGATTTAGCTACCTTTTCCGTATTACTTTTGATCATAATTATTCGAGAAAGGGGTATGGATATTCTTATTTATCTTCAAAAAATCAGCAAAATTATCTGCAATCGTAAACATTATATGTTACACATTACACGATCAATGCACAAGAAATTGGAAGGTGTTCCTGCACGCGATGTCGAGGTATTCAGGAACACTTTCAAGACAACGAAACATTATTTACAGGGCGACCCATCCGAGACACCATCAATACTATTGTTTTAATTTCTTAATGAACATTTAGAAAATATTTTTTCCCAACTCGGGCATGAAATGGCCCTCATTTCACGCTAGAAAGTAGCGTAGAAAATCGAGCATTCCA
>JAWWML010000001.1:19869792-19928330 GCA_035047165.1 Ormyrus rosae | reverse complement strand
AGGGATGAAGAAAAATTAGAACTTCATAAATTAATGGAACGAGTACCAATACCGATTAAAGAGAATATGGAGGAACCCAGTGCAAAAGTTAACGTGTTATTACAAGCTTACATTTCTCAGGTAACAATTAATTTTTTTGCATCTGAATAATGAAATTTTAGTTCGCATAATTTCATTTTTGTTAACTTTGCTATTGAAGAATGTATCATTAAGGTGACTCGCTTCATACTGTTGATATTACAAAGTTAATGATAATATTTAGCGCATTTTTTAAAAATTAGTAATTTTCAATTTTTATTTAATTTATAGCTTTTGTATTAAAATATTAATATTTTTTGCAGTTAAAACTGGAAGGATTCGCTCTTATGTCAGACATGGTTTACATTACGCAATCTGCTTCTCGTCTTATGCGAGCAATTTATGAAATTGTCCTATTTCGTGGTTGGGCCCAGCTGGCCGACAAATGTTTGTCGCTGTGTAAAATGATAGATCGGCGTATGTGGCAATCGATGTCACCATTACGTCAGTTCCGCAAAATGCCTGAAGAAATTGTTAAAAAGATTGAAAAGAAAAATTTTCCATGGGAAAGGTTATATGATCTTGGACCAAATGAAATTGGAGAATTAATTCGAGTTCCTAAACTTGGTAAAACTATACATAAATACATTCACCAGTTTCCAAAACTCGAACTTTCAACGCACATTCAACCCATAACTAGGTCAACTCTTAGAGTTGAACTTACAATAACACCAGATTTTATGTGGGATGAGAAAGTACACGGTGCCTCAGAAGCATTTTGGATTTTAGTAGAAGATGTTGATTCTGAAGTAATTTTGCATCATGAATTTTTCCTTTTAAAGGTAATATTATCATGATTTTATTTCAAATTCACTTGTTTTCTTATTTTATTAAATTAAATTAAATCAGATTCTGAGTTTGGTTTAATTTATGACAATATGATTAAATAAAAACTGTGTGAAAAGCAGTATGTAAATACAAGTTTTTTAAACGTTTTTTTCAGGCTAAATACGCTACTGATGAGCATCTTATTAAATTTTTTGTACCTGTTTTCGAACCCTTACCACCGCATTACTTCTTACGAGTTGTATCAGACAGGTGGATAGGGGCAGAAACGCAATTACCTGTCAGTTTTAGACATCTGATATTACCAGAAAAGAATTTACCGCCAACAGAATTGCTAGACTTACAGCCATTACCCATCACAGCTCTTCGAAACTCGTATTTTGAAAGCTTGTACACTGACAAGTTTCCGCAATTTAATCCCATTCAAACTCAGGTATGCCATTAACATATGATTATGAAATTAATAGTAAAGTTTTTATTTTATAATTTCAAAAAATATTTTATTTTTAAAACTAGGTATTCAATGCTGTTTACAACTCAGATGACAATGTATTTGTTGGTGCTCCCAGTGGTTCTGGTAAAACCACCATTGCTGAATTCGCAGTTCTTCGGCTTATATCTCAAAATGCTGAAGGTCGTTGCGTATACATGGTGAGCAAAGAAGCCCTTGCAGAAATCATTTATATGGATTGGATGTTTAAATTTGGCAAAAGTCTCGGCAAGAAAGTTGTACTGCTCACTGGCGAAACTGGAACAGATTTAAAACTACTTGCTAAAGGTCAGATAATTATTACAACTGCGGACAAATGGGACGTATTATCCCGTCGATGGAAACAGCGTAAAAATGTTCAAAACATTCAGCTGTTCATTGTGGATGAATTGCAACTTCTTGGAGGAGAAGAAGGACCTGTTTTGGAAGTAGCTTGCTCCAGAGCAAGGTAAAACATGAAATGAAATAATAATTATCTTTGAGTAAATAAATGCATAAAATTTACTTAAATATTTATTTGATAAAAATGATTTTTTTTTTCAGGTATATATCTTCACAACTAGATAAGCCGACTAGAATAGTGGCTTTATCAAGCTCTTTAGCTGATGCTAAAGATATAGGTCAATGGTTGGGTGCTCCTGCGGCTGGTACATTTAATTTCCACCCATCAGTGCGACCGGTACCTCTGGAAGTACACGTGCAGGGAATAAATATGACTCACAATGCATCGCGACTAGCTGC
Organism: Ormyrus rosae; assembly: GCA_035047165.1. Taxonomy (NCBI): domain Eukaryota; kingdom Metazoa; phylum Arthropoda; class Insecta; order Hymenoptera; family Ormyridae; genus Ormyrus; species Ormyrus rosae. The sequence goes on along the minus strand of JAWWML010000001.1, from coordinate 19,926,235 downwards.
GATGGCTAAGCCAACGTATAATGCAATTCTTCGACATGCTTTAAGAAAACCAATAATCATTTTCGTACCGACTCGTAAGCAAGCAAGATTAACTGCGTTTGAAATTTTGACCTTTACAGCTGCTGAAGGAAAACCGACGCAATTTTTTCACGCTGAAGAATTGGATATTAAACCTTTCGTGGACCGAATGATTGACAAAACATTGAAAGAAACGTTAACTCAAGGAGTGGCTTATATGCATGAAGGCTTATCAGCGAATGATAGAAGACTTGTTGAGCAACTGTTTGATAGTGGAGCTATACAAATTGCTGTAGTAACCAGGGATCTGTGTTGGAGCCTTTCAATCTATTCGTATCTTGTCATAATCAATGATACACAATGTTATAATGGAAAAACTCATGCTTACGAAGACTACCCTATTACTGACGTTTTGCAAATGGTTTCTCGTGCAAATCGTCCTCAAGAAGATGATGATGCAAAATGCGTTTTATTATGTCAAAGTTCGAAGAAAGATTTTTTCAAAAAATTCTTAAATGAACCTTTGCCAGTTGAAAGTCATTTAGATCAAAAGCTTCATGATCATTTCAATGCCGAAATTGTTACAAAAACCATAGAAAATAAACAGGATGCTGTAGATTATTTAACTTGGACATTTTTGTACAGAAGACTCACGCAGAATCCAAATTATTATGGATTACAAGGTGTAACTCACCGACATTTATCAGATCACTTATCAGAACTTGTTGAAAGTACTTTGAGTGACTTAGAACAGGCTAAATGTGTCACAGTAGAAGATGAGATGGATGTAACACCTTTGAATCTGGGAATGATAGCTGCCTACTATTACATCAATTATGCTACGGTAGAAATGTTCGATGGTTCGTTGAATGCTAAGACGAAGATTAGAGGTTTGTTAGAAATTATTTCGGCCGCAGCCGAATATGAATCGATTCCTGTACGACAGCGTGAAGAAAATTTGCTTAGAAGTTTGGCAGCTAGATTACCACATGCTCCACAAGCTCAGAGAATGGCTGATCCACACGTAAAAGCCCAACTTCTTTTACAAGCTCATCTTTCAAGAATTCAGCTAGGACCTGAATTACAGAAGGACACGGAGCTAGTTCTTAACAAAAGTATTAGGTTAATACAAGCCTGCGTGGATGTACTAAGTTCATCAGGTTTGTGCTAAAATTCTATTAATATTGTTTAATATGCAAGTACAAGAATTTATTATAATTAGTAGGATTTCTGCTAAAAGATAATTATTTTTTGTACATTTTAATTATTTAATATTATTTTTAATAAATTATTTCTAACTATAAATTTTAGGTTGGTTGGCACCTGCGGTTGCAGCTATGGAATTAGCGCAGATGGTTACTCAAGCTATGTGGTCGAAGGATTCATATCTAAAGCAATTGCCTCACTTCTCAGCTGAAGTTATTAAACGTTGCACCGACAAAGGGGTTGAGACTGTATTTGATATAATGGAGTTGGAAGATGACGTGCGTAATCGACTTCTTCAATTAACAGAACAACAAATGGTAGATGTTGCGAAGTTCTGCAATAGATATCCCAATATTGAAATGGCTTACGACGTTCAAGATAAAGACAAAATAAGGCATGGTGATACGGTAAACGTAGTTGTTCAACTTGAACGCGAAGATGAAGTAACTGGACCAGTTGTAGCACCTTTGTTTCCACAAAAAAGAGAAGAAGGTTGGTGGGTTGTCATTGGTGATCCGAAAGCAAATCAGTTGTTATCAATCAAGAGATTAACACTTCAACAAAAGGCAACAGTAAAATTAGACTTTTTGGCACCTGCTCCAGGACAACACAGCTATACCTTATATTTTATGAGTGACGCGTATTTAGGTTGTGACCAAGAGTATAAATTCACAATCAACGTCGGAGAGTATGAATCCGATGCTAGCTCCGGCTCTGAATCGGATTAAAGAAATGTAAAAATGAAAGCATCTTCATAATTGAATACTTTGTATATATTTTAGGTTGTAAATATAGGTTTAATTCTTTACTTTTATGTATTCTTATAAGTAATTTAATAAATTTCTTAAAATATTATGTATTCATTGTCGTTTAAATAATTTTGTAATGTACTATTTTATTAAATTTATATGATTATAAAGGTAAAAAATCTAATGAAATAAAATTATAAATTTTGTATAAAAAAATCAACTAAAAGAGTTTTAACGCTAATTCTACTAATCATTTGACAATTATGTGCCATAATTCCATCTCGGTTATGTAACAGAATAAATAATTTTTTTAATTTACAAAAAAGTTCTTTTGTCTAAAAATCTGCTACGTTTTTAATAAAATAAACTATAAAATAAAAGTAAATTAAATTATTAATATTAGACCAATTATTATGCAAATAATAATGTTAAATAGATTATATAGATGTTCATTATTTATAAATAATGTGTTGAAGTTTAACGGATTTTAAAGATTAAATGATTTACAATATATCTCTTAATTTTTTTATAACGCTTGTCAAACCAGAAGTATATACTAAATTGTGGTATATTTGTGTTAATCATGTCTATAATTTACACACCATTTCTCGCAGTTATTGAGCAGTGGATTATTTTCATCTTAGTTCTTCTACATTTTATATTTTTAAGGTTCATTTAATTTTGAGTATAAAACTAAAGTACGTCAACATTTTAAAAATAATTATGTTTTAAAAGTAATAAAAGAAATTAATAAAACATTAATAATTTTTGAAACCAGAGTCTTAAAAACTAACGCAAATTTAATTCAAGGTTTCATTTGCAAAAAATGTTGACTTGTGACATCATAATGGGTGCAACAGAGTGTTTAGAATTCAGGTGTGTGCTAAATAGACCAAGAATAAATCTCTAATTGAATGAAAGCACGCTTGAATTTTATTTTTTAATCAACATATATTTTACCGTACTAAATAATTTCTTTTCGGCAATATATATTTCTTTGTAATATTAGTAATATAGAAGTATGGTACATCATTCTTCTTTGAATTTGTTTCTAGGTTTAATTAAAATTATATAAAAATTTTGTAAAGCTTATCAAATGCAGTGACTAATGAAATGTAATAATCAACTCGATTTGCTACAGATTAATTAAAATGCCGTAAGCGATATTATATGTAAAATATACGGATTATCCAAATGATTTAATATATTTCACCTGTTTCAACTTTAAAAAGTATAAAAGTAATTGTCAATTTTACTATTTGTCATTTTTAAAATGGCTACAGTCAGTATTGTTACCATCAGCCTTTTGGTCTTTATAGAAGGTAATGTTTATAAATTTGAAAATTAAACGTTAATAATATTTGTATGACAGATATATATCATTGTTATTATTTAATTTATAAATAATACAAATATACAATTTTTGTGAATAAATTTCATTTGCTCCCTAAGGGCGACTTGCTAGTCCATTCAATGCTAAGCCAAGCATAGTCAATGGGCAACGAGCATCTCTAGGAGAATTCCCATATCAGGTAACACACATTTTGATGCATAATATATAACGTTTTTATCATCTTAATTTGTAATAAAGTTATTGTGATTTTAGTACTTAAAATTCCGCCAATATTTTTCATACATGTTTTTTCGCAGATTTCTCTTCAAGAAAATGGGCAACACAATTGCGGCGGATCTATTTTAAATGAAAATTATGTTCTAACTGCGGCCCACTGCGTTGACAAGTAACAATCATACGTATTTCGACATATTTAGATAAATAAAAATAAACTGCTGAAAAATTTTTTCTGATGTGAATTAAAATTATACAATCTTTTTTCGATTCAGCATCTTTCGAAATGGTTACTTTTATCCTTTAATAGTACATTATGCAACAAGGGGCAAAAGTAGAAGATTTTTCCTGCGGGTGAATTTGCTGCCCGAACGAGAATATTTTTGCGAGGATGCGTTTACAGTAATCACCCGAGGGAAAAATATTCTCGTAAGGGCAGTATAATCACCCAAGGAAAAAATCTACTTTTGCCTCGTGTTGCATATAGTATTTTATTCCACTCTCGACCGGAAAGGCCACTTTTTGGTTCTGAAAAGCGGAGTTGAAACAACTTTGCATTCTGTTAGATTTTTTTTTTGAAATTTTTTGAAATTTTAAAATTTTGACTTTTTTCCCGCTAATTTTACTTTTTTCCCGCAAAACTAGTTTGCGAGAAAAATATGCCACTTTTGCCCCGCTTATCAGGGGTAAAAAGAGGGTTTATCGGTCGGGTGTGGAATAAAAAATATATTATTTTCAATTTTTCAGCATTTAACGTTTTTTTTTTTTAAACGGGCTTTAACTAAAAAATAGCTCTCATTTGAAACTATTTCTTATAATATTAGTGTATTTTGCGTATAATTTAAAGCATTCATTTAATAAATATGTATATCTTTATCTTTTTGGTTAAAATAAAATAAAAAAAAAAAAAACAAAAAATTTTTTGAACATTATTTTGTTGAAAATTTAAATAAATAATTAATGTATTTGTATTTTAAATAATTTAGCAGGCCAGCTTCGAATCTTAAAGTTGTGGCTGGAACTATCGACTTAAAGAATGTGGGTGGCGGTGGATCCTCGCATACAGTTACGTACGTAAAAGTACATGAACAGTACTCACCCGGAGATAGTTGGAAAAATGATATTGCTTTATTAAAAGTAAGATAACGTTATAAAAAAGTTAAAATACAACAGAAAAAATAATATGTAGTTTAATCTTCAAAATTATTTTAGGTGAATCCTCCATTTAAATTTAGCTCTACATTAGGGCCTCTTCAACTTCCGGGACCAGCTGAAACATTTGCTGATAAACAAGCTGCAGTAGTATCTGGATTTGGGGCAATTGGCGTAAGACTTTTTTTATTTATACATAATATCAATTACGTAATTATAACTTAATTCGCGCGCTTTTCTTATAGGTAAACGGCCGACTATCGCCACAGCTATTAAAAACAAATGTTAATATTGAAAATCATAGTACTTGTCAAAGGAAATTCTTTGCAAATAGAATATACAATACAAACTTGTGCACTGTCAATATTAATACAGCAACAGGTTTTTGCAACGTGAGTTTTTGATGCTAAAACGTATTTTGGCCTAATATACATTTTGAATAATAATTGTTATGTATGTATTATTTATTTTGGATTTATAGGGCGACTCTGGAGGACCATTAACTGTTAATGGAAAAGTTGCTGGCGTCGTTTCATTTGCTCTTAATAATGGTTGTGCTAATTTAGCCAATGAATCTCAAGTTTATACACGCGTTTCAGAATATATTAAGTGGATATCTGACAACAGTAACGTAAATAATGATAACAACGATAATGTTGATAACAATAACAATAATGACTGGCAAAATGATAATAACAATAATAACAATAATAACAATGATAACAATAATAACAATGGGCCAAAAAATCCAACTCAAGAATTTCAAGAATGGTTAAATCAACAAAACCATAACGACAAGGATTGGCTGCCGAATTTGCAACAAAAATATCAAGAATGGTTACAAAGTGTTGGTTAATCACTATTTAATTAATTTTTTGCTTTTTATTCACCAGTTTTGTATGTAAAAGAACGAAAAATTTAAATGAATATAATATATATATTATTTTTATAATTTAAAACGCACTGTCGCTTGCTTAAGAAGCAATTGCAAAAAAGCTTACGAAATCTTTACAACTCAACTCTCTGAGTCTGCAAGCTTTTAATTATATACTTAAACTGTTTTGAAAATATTATTATACCAATTATTACAAATTTATAGTGTCCAAGTAAATAATAATAATAATAATAATAATAAACTGGAAAAATAAAACTGAATACTTGCATCTTATAAAAATGGTTTGCCATATCTTTCATTTTCTCGAATGACAAAGAATGTGTACACGAATAATCCGTAAAAATAAACGTAAATAAAAATGCAGCATCCCCTAACAAGCAAAGCTTTTAAAGACGCAAGTTCGTTAGGAGAGCAGCCGGAGGGTTGACGTCGTTTATTAAAGACACCAAAGGAATAGCAATGAGTCTGGCCACAGGCGAGCACTATCTACTTGCTTCCGCGCGCCGATACGCACACAGGCTCACCTTACTTTTTCGTGTGCATACAGGTATTACACGCGTTGCTCCCTCGCCTCATAAAACCTCGCAATTACGATATAAATCATCGTTGATTGCTTCGCAATATGGCGCGCGAGCTTTCTCGCTTTTTAGCATATTGCTATAGTATTTTCTGCTCCCTGTTCTTCCTCTCGCGTCTTGCCTGGAATTCAGGCCGCCCTGCCTTTTGAGATCTATTGTTTCACCGACATGTATATTGCGTTTATGCTGATTTTTTTACCAATTTGAGTTTCCTCTTGTAACTTTTATGGAATATAATACGTTGCTTAACAAAATTTACTATTTTCTGCGGGAAAAGTGTCTTTTTTGAACCTAGATCTTTTACGTCAAAATATATGTTATTCCACTTAATTACAATGTAGAAATAAGTGCCCTGATAGGAAATAGTTAAGGTTTTTTAGTAATTATTAGCTAATTTTCTTAAAAATAAACTGTAATCTCAACGTTAACTAATGTGAAAAGTACATAGAGAACAGAGAGCGCTCGGTTGTTCGATTAGCTGAAACATTATGTGCTAAGTCAAGGGTAGTGTTTAACCATATCGGTTAATTTAATATTTTATTGGTTAACAACTTGCTAAAAATTCTATCAGGGCGATCGTCATTTTTGGTAAAACAATTAACAGAACAAATTATAATGCCTTCTTTTCTTTATTTTGTTGATGAATATGAAATTATTATTCAATCTTCAATGAATTAATATTAAATTATGAGATGTAGAACACTAACGAGTGAAATAAATATAATGATAATAGAGCTAATAAAAGAGTTCTACATTTTGTTGTTAATTATTTATTGATTCAGGTGAATCATTTGACTAGTCATTTTAAATTTATTACACAAGCCAGAAAATTTTAATTTTAAATTTAAAAAGTTATTAAAGGTTTTCGAAAAAACAATGCAAAATTTCGAAGAGCACGAAAAGCTGAGATAAATTAAGGTATTTTCAACGAAATGCGGGAATAAATTTTTAAGAAAATCTAAAGTGCCGCATTTCCCGTAGGAGTTTCCCCGATTCATTGTCTCCCAGGCCATTAATTTGGCGAACTTTTCCTGCTCGGCGCGATCGATCGGCGAAAGCCCTTGCGATTCCGGGGTCTTAGCTGGAGACGAGTGCGACAAGAGCGCCTTGGCAGGGTCTTTTCGCGTCATCAATTGCTCGTGCCGTCTACCCGCACACCCCTCGTGGCCGCAGGTGCACCCCCTCCGCTTCCACTTCCTCGCACTTCGCTTCGTAGATCCGCAATATATACCTTCCGCTTGTAAGGAGAATATGATACGCGACTATCAACGAGTGTTTTGAGCCCCAAGCTCGTAAAACTCAAGCGCTGACGTATCTCACCGTATGCAGCGCCTAAGCCGCGCCGACTTTCTGATAGCACTTTAGACGTGAAAATTTAGAGGATGTGTCTATCCGTCCTGGCGGCGGGGATTTATGGCTGTCTTTAAGCGGAGCAGAGTTGCCTTTATAACGAGAGAAACATTGAAGAGGGCGTGCTGGATTCTCGCGCAGATGCAATGTACACTGATTGTAAAATATAACCGAATACTCTCAAATAATTTTACTTATATATAATTTGCAGCTAGTCTGATTCAAACAAATTAAAAGTAACAATAATTGTTACTACGTTAAACATTTTCAGCCGTTCATTTTGAAAGAATTGCGAAATTCCTATGTACCTGTAATTAACATTTTTTTATTTTAAAACTTTCCGTTCTCTAATTATGTAATTTTTCAAGCATCGATAAGCCATCAAGCTATTCTTCTTTTTCCGGTAAAAATCTATTTTATCATACTATTTTATTCAAATTTGAAGATAAATATGTGCAAAATCTCAAGCAACACGAGTACATTATAGATAAACCAACCAAAAATTAACAATAGCCCAATAACCTTCATTTACACATGTTTAAACAGAAATATGACAAGACAGTACAATAGAAGAGTACACGTTTACAAATTTAGTATACGTACATATTTAAGAGATATATTTAGTCAGTTTATGAAAGCTATTATATAGCAGTTATGAACCTTAAAAATCGTGTACTATAACTTTTTTATAGTTTACAATTTGTTCCTTTTTCAGCTAAAATTGTTGGAAAAATTGTTCATTTCATTTTCACGTACGTAACTCAATTTTTTAAAATGCGACTTGCATTTTTAGGTATTTGCTTTTTAATCTCAATCGATAAATCTTTTGAAGAAGAATCAAAAATAAAGTGTGATGATGTACAAAAATTAGTTGTGGGTATTTTCCTTTTTTGGAGTAAACCCAATAATGCAGACTCGTCGGAAGTTGGTTTGTATCTAACGACGAACAAAGAAAGGGATCTCACAGAAATTGGACCAGGTAAATGGGAAGGTCTCAAAAAAGGAGGTTTCGATCCTGCAAAACGAACTTTTGTGATTATTCATGGCTATAAATCTAGTGGCAAGAAGAAGTGGGTGTTGGAATTAAAGGATAAACTCCTTGATTTAGTAAGTAACATTTTCTGTGCATTCATTTTAAGCAAGATAACGCAATGTGATATTTAGAACCAATGTTTATAATAAAAATTTATTTCAGTTTCTAATGATCTAATTTGAGATTGTTTTTTACAGAAAGATGTAAATATTATTGTAGTTGATTGGAGTAAGGGAGCTAATCATTGGAATTATGTCGTCTGTGCTCGCAAGACTCAATTTACTAGTGAAGTGTTATTTAAGTATGTCTAAAATAACTATTTACTACGTTTGATGCAAATTTAAATAAATTGAAATTTTATTTATATTAAATTTATATAATATTGTCAACACAGATATCTCCAGGAAATGAAAAATGAGGTAACGAAATTAAAGAAAACCTTAAAGGCAATTTTCTGGAATCGTCTATATTTCATAGGACACAGTCTTGGTGCGCATATCAGTGGTCAAACTGCACATTTGCTGAAGCAGGATAATTTTTGGCAAATTGAAAGAATCACAGGCTTAGATCCAGCTAAGCCTTGCTTTGTGGATATTGATGCTACTTTGAAAATTACTAAAGACGATGCAGACTTTGTCGATATTATTCATACTCAAGTTGGTAGAGGTGGAAACTACGATGCACTCGGTTTAAAAGAGTCTGTAGGTTTGTACAGTTTTTTGAGATTTTCGATACTTGAATCAAGCAAAAATCATATTTCTTTAAAATAAATTGGTAAGTAATAAGAACGTGAAATCGTTTTTTTTTTTAGGTCACATTGATTTTTACATTGCTGGCGGTATTACTCAACCAGGATGTCAAAGGCTTTGTAACTTTTTACAATTTTTTTACATTTTATTATATGTTTATTGATACAACAATGAAATCTTATATTTTTTCTACTAGTCAGTACGAGGTTCAACGAAATGATTTGTAGTCACAAACTGTCTTACGCATATTACACTGAATCAGTAGAAAACTCAAAGAATGGAGGATGCAAGTTTACAAGTTATCCTTGGGACGGATCTTACGTTCAAGCGCAGCAAGATCTGGGAAAGAAAATTGCAGGAGAAATTTGCCAAGATTGTCCACTAATGGGTATTGATGCAACAAAAAATGGTAAGTACGATAAAATGTTAGTAATCGTGTCTGAAGAATCTCCATATTGCCGTAAGTAACATTTTTAAAATACTTGTATAAATTTAAAATTATAAAGTATTTATTTATTAATGATAATGTATATTGTTTAGAAATTAAACAAGAAAAGATAAAAAATGTTATAAAAGTAATCAGGGTGAGTAAATAAAAAGATTTATACTTTCTATTTGTACGACATAATTGTACATTTTTTAAATTGTACATTTTTTAAATTATTATTTGCTTGATCGTTTTATTATAATATTATTTTCATATAAATTTCAGAAACTGAAAGGATATTTCATCTAATTTCAATCGGACACCTAACACTATAAATTTAATAGACATTTAAAAATGCTTACGTTCGTAAGTGTTTATTATTAAATCTTAAAACTTTAAATTCTAAAGGAGACATAAAATAAGTAATTTATGATTTTATATTGTATTGTATTTATTGTATAGACGTAATTATAAACTATAAATTATGATTTTATTTAAAAAACTTTAAGTAAAAAAAATTATCTATTTCTTTGAAAATGGATTGTTGAACTCAAATAGTCTTGTTATTAGGTTATTATTTGTATTGCTAAACAAAATATTCTTCTGCTTTAGTCTCTGTAAAAAAATACATCATTTTTACGTTAACAATAAATAAATAAATCAGCATTTTATATTTAAAAATTGAAAATAAATAAATCAATTTAAGAAAAAAAGCAATTATTGTGGATCACATTTTCTGCACATTTATCTAATTTTAGAAATAGTGGTAATGACAGATTTTTCGAATTTAAATATAAGCTAAAATCGTACTCTATTTTTGAAGTTTGAAATAATAAATAAAAAATATATCATGTTGCAAAATTTACAAACCTCGATATTTTTAGCTACGTAAAAAGTATCCTCGACGTTTAATTCTAAAATAAGAGATTATTATTTTAAACGTATGAAATAACATTTTTATTTATACTTTTTACTTACCGTAGTAGGGCGACGTTACACCTGCAAAAACAAAAAATGTTCCTAAATTTTTATGTTTTGAAGCATTCAGACCCATTTCTGAACAGTCTGTGCAAACTAAATTTTTTTTTTTATTTTCTAGTATTCGCAAAGCATCTTCATAAGTTCTATTCCACTGGTATGCCAAAAATTTCTTTTCATTGCTCTCTGAATTCATTACCGAATCAATAAAATAGTCACATACTATTAAGTGGCTGCATACCATAGAGTTTATTTCCACAGTATAATAAACTAAAAATTTTAGTTTTATTATCATCACTTTACCTCCGTTATGTTAATAAAATTAGTAATATATTTAACCTACTTCCTTTTTCACACGCTGCTTGCATTACACCTCCATTAACATAAAAATCTGCATGCCCTAAAATTATATAATTTAGTACTTTAGTATTTATTATCACCAGAGAGTAATATATAAATTAATGATTTCATTTTGAGTTATCCTTCTACATATCTAGTATGTCTAAAGAAACTCACATCTTATAGAGGTAGTCACAGTTACCTGTACATAGGTCCAATATATATATTAACTTATAATCTAACTTAACATCTAAATTACATTGTATCTTGGCTTATTAACAATCTTACAAAAAGTAAAACCGTGATTTTTAATTGCATTTGTACTTTACTATTGCATCTGTTCTTAAAATATATTTAAACTTATCAATTTCTTTATTTTTTTTTTTATTATAATGTTTTGAAATATCTTGCAGTTTTAGATTTTTGTCTGTATAGAATTTAAATATCATATAATTATATAATATTTAAGTTCTATATTTTCTTACTATTTAACTTTACTTACCGACAGGTTTTTGCAAACCAAAACCGTCTGTGCTGCCACCATTTCCGGTTTGAGTATGAATAGCATCAACAAAGTCTCCATCATCCTTACTAAGAACTAAATTTTCATGTACATCAGTAAAACATGGCTGAGCTGGATCTAATCCAGTTATTCTTTCTACTTTGAAAAAATGATCTTTCTGCAGTAATTTTCCAACTTGACCACTTATATGGGCACCGAGACTGTGTCCAATGAAATAAAAGTGATTCCACAAAACTTCACTTCTATTCAAATTCTGTGTGGAATTTTTTATTTCTTCAAGAAAACTAAAATTTATTATATTTTTATTTAAAAATATTGTCTGTGATTCGAAAGATTTCGATTACGAATACGCGTATTGTTTAAAATATGTATCAAAAAAAATTAAATCTTTAAACGAATATAGTATAAATTTAAATGTACTTAAATATCTGCAATCGAACAAGTACAGTGAGTTTGACTGAATCTACGTAATTCCAACGTAGACTTCCTTTTTTCCAATCAATAAGTAAGACGTTAACGTCTTTCTAAACACAAGAAAATGAAAAACATCAATATGTTAATTGTATAAAAACTAATTTCAATACTTATATAAAAATATAACATGTTGAACTTACTATTTTAAGAAGATTTTCTGTTAATTGAGTAATCCAGGGTTTTAGGTAATGTGATTGAAATCCATGAATAATAATATAAGTTTTTCTGGAAAAATTAAAACCAATTTTTTGTAGTTCAGACAGATCGCTTGTATTAGTGATTAATCTGATATCTGGATTTTCTTTGGTTGCAAGAAAAAAATTAGTTTTTGCAGCTGCTTCTAAATCTGCATCCTCCGATAGTCTTGTAAAAATACTTCCTATAAATAAATTACCAACATCAGTGCAATTTAGTCCTAATTCTTCTTCTGTTTCACTAAAAACTACGTCAAACAAGGCTATCAAAATAAGTACGAATAAAGTTTTCATTTTAAAATTACTAAGATTTGTATTTAAAAAAATGAGTGCTTTAGAATATTACAACAACTTAAAAGACAAATTCTGTAGGAGCAAATAAGTTATTTAAACGGTTTTAAAACGGTAAAAGAAAATTATGACTCATGAGGTACATAAACATTTCCGTTTACGATTTCCACATTAAAAATATTTTTGCTTTTATGTTTACTTTAATTACTTTTACTTTACATTGTATGAAATTTAATTTTAGAAAATAATTTTAAGAAAATTAATATACCTTGTTAATCTCATTATTCAGATAAATGGTAATGAATCGATAAAACTAAAAATCTTCAATTTCACTTCAAATATTATGTTTCATTGATAAATCTTCTAAAAAATTATGTATTATAGTTCAGAAATATAAAGACACAAATATATTAAATTTAAAAAGACTTAGTACGAACGCAACAGTAAGCGTGATACCACTGGCAGTTCTTTCGACATATGTGTATTTTGAAACGTTGAAACTACAAATCTAAGACAGTTGCGTAAAAGATGATTATAGTAAAAATAAAATTAATGTTTACAATCAAATGTTGATATTAAATGAGATTTTACAAAAGTTCCACTATTGAAAGAAGTCATAACTGATAAATCTCATTGAAAGCCTCTCTGAAACCAGAAATTATTTTTTTAATCTACGAGATAGAGGTCAAACTTTAAAAAAAACTAGCAAATTTTTTAGCGATTCTAGAAAATTGATTTATGGAAATTATAACAACTAAATATTTTAAATTCGTTTAAAAATAAAATTTTAAAAGTTTAAAAATATTTTTTAATACTTTTTTAATTTAAATTTTGGAAACATTTTTTCTCCATAAATGAACTATAATCGATACTGATGAAAGATCTTAATCTTCGTTATATAGAATTCAAAGAGGAATAATCTTCTAAACTCGTTCTTCAGAAGAATTAATTGCAAAAATGAATAAATATCAAATTATGAATCATTTATACTTTGCGCAGCAAATATATAAAGTTATCGAGTAGATTAGAGTTAATGTCAGGGAATCCTCGGTTTTTATCAGCATTGATGTAAGTATAAATATCTCCCTTTAAGTGTTCAGTTTAAAGTAGACTGTTCCCGGGGTATCAATATCGAAGAAGATATTCTACAACTTCCACGCTTACTTATTGTAACATCCTTGTGAAAAGAAAATAAACATGAAACTTTGTGCATCAATTTTTGTGCTTGCAATCTGCATTATTCAGGTAAATTAAATCACATATTTAATTTTGAATCGGAATTCGTTAAATCTAAATTTATTATGTTTTAAAGTTTTCACAAGCTGACTGGAAAGATGATATGAAAAGAGAACATGTAAATAAAGTCGATTCTTTGATAAATCAATATATAGATGTTGTCCAAGTAAGTCAAGAATTTAATTCATTTTCTAATACTAACTGCCAATTTTCTAGGGTTTTATGTAAAGAATAAACTTTAGAGTACAATGTTTAATAAAGAATAATGTGATTTTTAGAATGCTGCAGCTCAAAATCCAAGTGCTGCAGGTAATATATGTGCTTATAACGCAAATTTTCAACTTCGCCATTTGAAAGGTTCACACAAATTGGATATTAGCAGTTGTGTCGTATCTAATAATGACCAAAGTAAAGCAAGTTCTTGCTGCTATGATGTTGATAGAAACGTATCTGATAAGGCTTCAGCTATTGTCGGTGCAGCACAGACTTGCATTTTTGCTAATCATTAGAAATGTGAACAAAAATAATCAAAAATATATTATAGTCAAAAATTTTTCATAATTGTTTACGTAAAATTTGGAGTTTGTAAATAAAGCAGCTTATTGAAAATTCAGAAATTCAGTAAAAATAATGTGTTATCGATAATTATGTATTATTTATATGATTGTTGGAAAAAAATAAATTGACATTAAATATTTTATTCAAGATTTCTTACTTATTTTGGCGCAATACATACATTTCAAGATTTAAAATCTCTGTTAATGCAATTTGAATTCAGCAAAAAGGGTACAATTTAATTTAACCTGCAATTTTACCTACTGTTGCCACAATTTTTAATTGAAAGAAAGTGCATCTACCAAAACTGAAAAAAAAGAAATTTTCATTTCAAATATTTTCTTAAAAATCACTCCTGAAAGAAAAAGCAAGATATTAATTTCAGAACGATTTATTTTTATAATTCGTTAGTGTTCCGAGATTTTATTTAATTATATAGTTCATCTTTTCTTTCAAATTCATCAATCGATCCCTCTACCCTGTTGAAGAATCTAGTAACAAGTGAATGCTTCAAGGAACAAGGTTTCTTAAAATTCCGAGGATATCAGCCTTTTCAGTATAATTTGATTCGATGAATTTGGATAAAACTGGGCCCTCGGTGCTCATCACAATGCCGTGGCATTCCATGAACGTATAGAAGAAGCTCATCCTCGTTTCGTCGCGCGGCTGTACAATATATATATATCCATAAATTTTAGCGCTGCGAAGGAAGAGAAAGAGAAAAGCCGGTAACCCTTATCTCTCGGTAAAGTTCACGTACAATACCGGTAGCTCCTCTCTGTATTTATTAGAAAATATCTTGCCAATTTGAGCATCCGCGGAATGCGCTCGACGAGTATTGGAATATTTTCTAACGGGTTCAGCAGCGAAGACGACAGAGCGGCGTTCGCTCTTACTGCCACGGTACATAATAGCCTTCGCTTGCGATCTGCGCCTCGTAAATCTGTCACGAGCACATACAAGCACAACGGCTGCACGCGTTGAGAGTAACTTCATTTTGATTCTTTCTCCTCGGCCTCTTCTTCGCACGTCCTTGTGGCCGTCCTTTTTCGGTGCACTCGCTTCTGGCACAGAAAGCGTTTCGTAGATTCATGTTGAATTTTACAAATAATAGGACTAAATAGGGAAATTTATTGATGCATAAAAAAACACGTTTACATTTAATAATGACGATGTTAAAGAAGAATAATATATTTTATTCTCTCTGATTTTGTTGTGTAGACAAAATTAATTAATACATCAAAAAATTCTCATATGAAAAAATAACTCACATAGCTGCATCAAGGTTGTTTATTGCTTTTATTTTACATTAATACACAGTTTTTTTACTTTTCAAGAAAATTATAGGATTTAAACTTGGATATAAATGCTATTTAATCGTATAGCTAAAACTGTCCCGTTATCCAGTTATAAAATGATGACTCACACCTAACACGTTTATAAGAAGAAATTACTGTACTTGCTGGCACTTGACTTCATAATTTTGAATATCGTTAAGGAATTTAATTAACTAAACTTTTTTTTTAATTCGATTGCAATTAAAACAATGCAAATAATGTGGCAGTAATCAATATATATGTCTCATTCTTGTTAAGCGTGAAATGCGTATTGTTTCTTCATGATGTGGCCTTTACAGTTTGCCGCTCGATTTCTTTCAGAAAAATATGCAGATTCGTATGTTTATTGATCAAGTGATTCTTACAGTACTTACCAGCTTGATCATATGTATAGTATCGGATGTCCTTCCGGTGGCGTCTCTAGATTTCATTCGTTTCCTTTTCTAATTACGCTAATTCAACATCGCTTCTTTTACTTTTATAAGAACGGAACGGTGTACTTTTTGCATTCAGTACTTGATATTCTGAATATATTTACAAGATGATGATGAGCTTCCCGATTTGAATAATGCAACAGAAAAAGAAACGAGCAGACCTATTTAAGGTACCAAAAAAATGAATGTTTGCATTGTTATATTGTTTACGGTTTATCGGTGTGGTATGGTCTGCTTGACTTGCTTACACAATAATCTAATGACTTTGCGTGTAGTGATAAAGCTCTAACGAATACATTCCTACAAACTTCTAGGTTTCACTTATAAAATCGATAAATACGTATATGTACTTTTAATTTTTTTTTTTTTAAGTTTTTATCAAATGCTTTGACGCGTAAAATCTTATGTGGTTCAGAGGACAAGGGAAGATCGGTTTATCACTATACTTTGTTTTACTGAACGAGTTCCTCGCAGGTGTTGCAGCCAGCTGCGGCCAGAATCTGTTGCTGGTCGACGATAGAGTTGCCCACTTGACGAACGCCAAGGCCAAGTCCGACTGAAACCGGGACGCCGTTGACGTTGCTCACGACACGTCCCTGGTGAGTGGAAATCACGTTCGCCGAGGTGACCGATGGAGCCGATACTACAGCTGACTGACGCAGCAGCTGAGCACCTCCGACGACGGACTGAGGCAGCGATAAGCATTGATTACTACCTTGTCGAACGATACTTGGAATGAATTTCAACTTGACTTACGTTCTGCCTCAAAAGAGCTCCGGCAGAAATGCTGTGGCGACCGATCACCGGGGGCGAGATCAAAGCGGGTCGAAGGTGAGCCAGCTGAGCGAGGTTTTGCACGGGCACGGAGGTAGTGATGACCGGCGAAGCGGATACGGCAGTGTTAACGCTGAGTCGAGGGTCCTTCTGGACGACGGCGTTAAAGCCGTTGACGGGGTCGGCGGCATAGGAAACGGTGCGTCGAGTGCCGTCGGGTTCGATCAGACTGTAGCTTCCTTGAACGATGTCACCGTTGCGCGTCTCCTCCTGAGCCTTGTTGTCGCCTGGAAAGTTCATTTTTCCTATCATTTCCAAATTATAGATGATCTTATTTAATAAGAGTTTGAGAACCCCTATAGACACCATACAAGATATCTTTCGATCATAGAAACATTATTGTCCGAATAAACTTGAGTAAAAATAGTTCAGGAAAAATTGTAAGTAGTTTAAAATAAATAAAAAATGCAGAAAACTAGCCTTAAAGTAATTCTATATAGTAAAGTTTCTTGTAAAATGTGGCAATTTTATTGATTTTAGCGATCGGCATCAGTTTTAACGATGAATACTTATTTGCTAAGTAAATAAATTAGTTCTACCCGTCAATCCGTCCGCAACACTATAGCTGAAACTGTAATTGGGTCGAGAGTCAAGGTTTTCGGTCCTGATGACAGCTGCCGTTGGATGTGCAACTGCAACTGTTGCTGTCGCTGTTGGTGAGCCAAGGATTGACGCCTCAGTGATAGCGATCACTCCAATGAGGATTATGTACTGCAGAAATAAACAAATTTTGATTTTGATTGTTAGGATTTGACTAACTGACTTGGAGCTATTCAAAGTTTTTCTCAATACACCTAAAAAGCATAGAATGAAATAAAATGTATAAATTCATTGGAAACTGTGATTTAAGTAAGTAAATCTACAGCAAATCTAAACTAAAGTTATTTTATTTGTTATATATAAATCATTTTTCAATTAAAATTTTTACTCTATATTCTGAAATTCTAAAATGTAAAAAAGCACTATTTCACTTTTAAGCTGACGTAAATAATAAGTAAAAAATCAATCACTATTTATAATTACAATATTTTATTTACTTTACAAAACATTGCTGCACACTCGGTGGTTTTTCGACGCAGGAGGAACAACTGTGCTCGGTCAGTCTGCGATGTCCGATTTTATAGTGGCCAGCCACGCCTTTAAATATCGTGTCGCTGCGTAGCAAAGGTGGCAATGAAACCTTAGGATATTGAATAAGACGCTGTAGTAATCGCTGTACTTAAACCAGCTTTGACTATACCTACGATGGATTATTTTTTCTTTTTGAGTAATATATAAAACAAAAAAGTTGAGAGGTCAATTTTATACTCTCAGTAATTTAAGTTTTATTACGTTTATAATTATTTTATATTATCAGTTATTTTTGTAATTTGATTTAGATCGACTATTAAATTTTTCAAATCAAACGGTGTGCTATTAATAATTGTACATCTATAAAAAAATTTAATAAACTCTGAAAAATTCCGGAAGAATTGTATTCACTGAAGCTCTAATAACAGGAATAATTAAAATAATTTCAAAGAAATTTAAATAAACTTTTAGAAACAGATATTCAACTAAAGAGATCAGAAAAAATTTTTTTACTGAATATCACATTAAAGTTTTAATAAAGCTTGTAACAACAGTTTTTAAACTTTATTCACAATTCTCAAAATTGCAAATTTTTGCTTTAAAATTTCAACTTAAAAATTAAATGATCAAGATGCTTCTTGTAATAGCTAATACATATTTGTGCTTAGGTCTGGCAATAATTTACAGGCGCAAGGACAACGAGAGCGATCAAATAGTGGACTTTAATTCTTCTGATCTACGACTCGCGCAGCCATGCGACAGTAAACTTCATCAAAGTTACGGGCAAAGTCAAAAGCGATCCCCCGCAGACACGGAGACGCTCTCCGCATCTCAAGAAAAAGGGCAAGCAAAGCTCGCGCGCACCCTCTTCCATTTATATGAGTACAAGCGCCTCCGCTTGCCGGCGAGGTCGGGCCATTAAAAAAAATCGAACCATTTTAAACGTCAGCGCTGCGTAACTCGAAAAGTTCGAAGCGAAGGAGCAGAGATCGACTCGGTTCCCCGGTTTTTTAAATGGAAAATCAATATAACCTACGCCCTTTCCTTGCACCGAGCTCTCCTCTCCCTCCTCTTCGCGGGAGTTTGATTCGATCAGACTGGGGTGCAGGCGGCGGCGGCGGCGGCGGCGGCGAAAAAACATTACGGACACAGGCTTGCGGAGATGAAGGTGCGCAAGCTGAAGAAAGAAACTCGTCCCTACGCGAACAGTCGCCGTCCGCTGCCAATGTAGGGGAACCCCGAGGGCTGCGAGATTTATTTTCCTTTAAACATGGAATCTATCACGGCTTCTTGAGAAAGCATGGAAATCGGAAATAGTTTATGTTTTGCCAACTGCACGTGCCGTGAACAATTCCGACGAACAAGCCGATTGCAATGTTTCAATTTTCTAAATAAACAATGAAACTGAAAAATTCTAGATTTTTCATTTCTGCTTTTGTGCGAGAAGCAGCTACCGTTGTTTTTACCATTTTTAATGGAGAATACTCTGTAAAAAAATAAGTCGAGATAAATTTTCGAGAAAATATTTTTTAATTAAAAAACTTTGGTATATACGAATGATAAAAATCGGGAAATGTAGCATATACGAAGTTTATCAGGATATTGAAAGTTTCTACTTGTGTAAGAAGAAAAACCATTATAAAATCCAATTCCAACAAAGGAAGCAAAACCGAAGAAGAAGAACAAGCTGCTCATTTCGGCGGGAGCGTGGGCAAGTGAAAAAAGGAAAACGAGGGAAAAGCAGGAGGTAGGATATAGGTACCTCGGGGAGTAGATTGATTTAGTGTAAGTTTCGGGCCGAACGCTTTCTTTTTCCCCGATCGTTTTATTATACAGTCCTCGTATGAATTCGACTTTAGGCGCGAATGGCTCACTTTCCTTGTCTCTCCAGTCCAGGAAAAATAGCCTCGTTTTTCGGCGAATGTAGCTTCTTTTCCGTATAGTCCGTCGGGCCGCTAATATTTCACGTTTACGGGCCGCGTATAAGTAGATATACGCCCGCTTCAAGTAATCTCCCGGACTCTCTTTTTTCGCGCGGAGGATCCTCCATGATTATATGGCAAGGTAAGGGGCAAGGGGTAACCAGCAAAATTCTTTCAAGATTAAGCGCACGCTCGCAGTTATCCACTTTCGGATTAAATGGAAATTGAATTGAAATCTCGCGGCTGGACTATGTAGAGCGTGAAAAAGTTCATCTCCCGGCGTTAAATTATGAGGAAGCACTGCCGCGTTCGCTTTGCGCGCCAGTTTTATTCAAATCTGCAGAGACGTTATATTTAACATTATTTCAGGTTCAATAAGTTTTTATGCTTTGTAAAACATTCTTAATTGTACGAATATATTTTTAGTTTGAAAAGTAATCATTTTACATTATTTAAGAAAGAATGTCAGGTAAATTGTCAAATGAATAAATTAAATGCCAGGCGAGCAAACTCTTCTCGAGACTCGGAAGTGGAAAAAAAAATGGTTAACCTTGTGGGTTATAGTACAAAACGATGGAGAGTATCGGGTTGCTCCAACAAATGCACGCGCCGCAATTCAGGCGGCTCCTTGACTTGGCGCTGGAATTACTTGACCCAGATGAAGGCGATAGCCAGGAACATTTACTCGGAGTCATCCATACTCGCGGCCAAGTGTCGAGGCTTCGGGGACTCTCTTTTTTCCGTCTATTTCTCCATTTTCCTTCTTCCTTTCTCTTTCTTTCTTTTTCGCGCAAGAGATCGACTGTCGGAGGATTCTATTACGGGCGTGTCGCAATGACACCAATTATTAACTTACAATCGTTGGTTAATCTTCTTTATGAGACTGAAAATGACATTGGCGTTGCATTTCTCTTATTCAATCCTTGTTCTTTATAAGCTATTCTCGAATATACATCTGATCGCGTCAACTTCTTTCGCAATGATCCCCGAGCTGGCATTTTTCGCGTTTATTTTTAGTTATATTAAATGAAAGGCAATTAATAAACAATCTAAATCTTTCTTTTGGAGTTTAAATTAACAAATTAATTTAAGGTAGGATTTTCGAAATTTTTACAAGATATAAAGTGCAAAAGTGTCCGTGTTTTATCTGCTTTTAGAATCTAAATTATATACATATATTTTACAAAACACACATGTTTTACGCCAATGATTTTCTTTCTGCACTAAAGCTACAAAAAGGACTGTTTCAATCCATTAAAACTGCCGCACCAGTCAGACCGACACAAAAGCTTGCAGGGCCGACCAATTACATTAACCGCGTAAGCGAGAGAGAAAGCGAAAATCCGAGAAGTGCTGCTTTTATTGAAAAGCAATCGGCCCGAGGGAAGCGGCAGAGAAAGATGTAATCATCACTGAATTTTGTGTAATTTCCGATCGAATCAAAACTGGAGCGTCGGAAAGCTCGGGAATCTTTCTTATACCGTTCTTTACTTTCCAACTTTGGATTTCGTCGGAGAAGCATTAAAGAAGTTTTTACGAAATTAACGTAAATTAATAAATTGGTTGAAGTTTTACTTATTAATAAATAAATGGACGTTACCCGTCGTTCTGGCATCGATGGGAAGTTTGTTTCGCCGTGAAAGCGTGCTCCCGAGAGCGGCTGGTTTTCTCACAGTTGCGTCCGATCGGACGAGTCAGTGTCTGGAACGTACAGGATTTATTTGCCGGATTACACGCTCCTGATAAGCGAAAACAAAATAGAGGACTTTTGCCTGGGTCCTCTCTTTCTCTCTCGCCCCCTCCTACTTTCTTCGTCCATGAAGCGCGTTCAATCTATTTGTCGTGCTTCCTCGTCCGTCGCTTCGTTGCCAGATTGATAGAAACGGATTGCGGACTCCCGTTGCGAGCCGGAAAAGCAGATAACAAAGCTATTCCGCGAAAGAAAGAGAACGTAAAAAGAGAGAGAGAGAGAGAGAGAGTAGTATGGTGCTTCTCCTTCGGAGCGTGCAAAAGAGAAGGAGGAGTTTAAGTTTTTTTTTCTTTATCTTTATCCGGGAGCAGCTCTTTTCTTGTCTGCGCGTCGCTCCTCGTTTGTTACGAAGCTTCCTCCGTCGCTGTCCTCCTATCGTTTGCGCCTTCTTCGGATAGAGTTCATCTTCGAAAGGAAACAATAATCAGCTTGCAATTAGTTGATGGGACAGAGTTATAGTTTAGTTTCTTTTTTTTTTTTTTACGAACTAAAAAATATTACAAGGAGCGTTAACCTTTGTTTCTGGACAAAAGCTATTAATTCTCCTTTAACGAGAAAATTGAATCCAATTAAAATTTTTTAAATTGAGATGGTTTTCAAAATTCTGTTGAAAAGTTCTATGTAATGGTTTACAGAGTGCGCGAAACAAAAATTATAGAGGTAAAGAAAAATATTTTACTTAGTGAAGCAATTTAAAAACATAATAGTTATTATGTATATTTATTTTAAATAAAAAAAACGTACGGATTATATTATTTTCTATTTTTAAAATGGATTATGGTTAGATTTGAACTATTTAGAAAGAATGATTGGTATATACAGCAACAAAAGACACTTGGATATCCATCAATGCCTTCCCACAGAGAAACACAATGCTTTCAATCATGCGACCATCATATTTTTGGTAATACTCCATCCTTCAACTTGAAATGAAAGTTTTCTTCAAAGGAAAAATGTTGCTGTATAAATTTAAAGCTAATATAATTGATTTATTTCAATACAAAAATATATCTATAATTACTTACTCTTGTTTCGTTATTGATTAATTTAATTAGGTAACTACGTATATTTGTATGTGTAATGCCTATGTAAATACAATTTATCAAGTTAGATTAAATTCGCCTAATTAATAGGGCATAAGAACACAAGGCCCTGATCCTTTGACACGGGCAGTTTAGTGTATAATGGACGATATATGTGGCGGCAGCATATAGGATCGTGCAGATACAAATGAATAACGTAAACACCGAACTACTTGGCTTTGTGCCAAGTCCTCGAGGCATTGGACGGAGCGTTCTGTATTAGGTGCTTTAAGGATTACTAATTGAGTAGCTAGCAGCTTGATGGTTTTAAAGGTACATATGGGCATTTCAGGAGTACAAAATGCGCCATTAAACTGGAATGCGCGCATCCTCAAGAAAAAAAAATAAATTGCTTTTATTTAACTAGTGCTCAAATTTGAGAAAATAAATTGGTATTCAGTTAATGCGGTTGGTATTGGATAGTATTACATATATTATAGAACAGTTTTCTTCAAAATCGAGATCAGAGAATTACCGTCATGTACATCAGATATAGTTTCAGATATAGTGCAGGAAAATTTTGCTTTTCTTCATTCCACTCACTTGGGGTGTTAAGAGGTCACTCTCTCAAAGATTATTCGTAGGATTCACAGTTCTTTTTTTTCTGCTTATAGGTGAAAACATCCACTGAGCACAAGATGGATCGCAAAGCGGAGTTGACCACAGCGGGGGAATTAGTAAGCTATAAATTCTACGCGCTTTGCCTGCTCTCCGTTAGAGCGAGGTAATTCGATTGCGCCTGCCAATTTCTGGCCCGATCCGATAAATTAATTAATCGTATCTATTACAAGTGCTTCTCCCATCCTCTCTCTTACTTCCTATCGATTATCCGTTTTAATCCTAAATTCCGCGTGTTAAGTTTCTTGTTGACTTCGTTTCCGAAAAGATTTTCTATTTGATTACGAAAATTATTTATCTTTTTGATATAATATGTATATGTACATCATATATGAGTTTTTATACTTTGAGTTATTAAATTATGTAGGTTTAATAATATCTGTTACTAAATATTTCAAATGATTTAGTATTCCAAATCTATAATAAATATAGATCATCATGCGAGCAACGCTGAGCTTATAGCTTATATGAATTGAATAATAAATGATTCACGGCGAATATAGGACCTAAAATGTATTTTAGACATTGTTCACATCGTTATGAACTTTTAAGAATATTCTAATTTAAAATAGATTAATATCTTATTAGATTATTAGATTTCGAATGAGAGCATTAGAATTCTGGCGTACATCAAGTATCAATGACATCAGTGAGATCGCAATCTTTTCGTTAGATCGAACTTTCATTCTCCGCAATGTTTTACATTTACGATTACCCTCTATATAACAGTGCACGCATTGGTAAAATATGCCTGTTTCTTACTTAAATGATGTATATATTTTCTTGTATATTCGACACGTCAGTCAGTTTTCACTCTTCAATTTGTAGTCCTTAGTCGTCATTAGTCATTTGACTCGTTCAAGACTTCATTTTTATTATTAATTATTAATAAAGTAAAAATGAGAGGCAGTTTTACAATTTTTTATCGCTTGATTTCCAAAGTACATTAAATAAAGTTAATTAAAAAAACTACCATAAGTAAATTCATAGAAAATCTAAAGAGGCTTCTATGTGCAGCTGCTTCTCCTATGCCCTCTGAACAAGATCATTATACTTGACATTTTCGAAAATTATCGCCGAAGAATAGCAAATCTCCTTCTCGCCACCGACGCAGTCGCCGAGCACTGTCGTAAATTTCGCAGCCGCAAAGGCTCAAATTACAGAGACAACGCGGCTTCGGAGCTTTCCGAAACGAAGAGCGGGTAAAGCCGCTTGGCGGAGTAACGTCGACCTCGGGCATAAATATGTCCAGAATTCGACTCCGATTTATATACAGTTCGCTATGCAAACTCGCACGATTGCCGGCGTTCGAGCGGCCTGAAGCGGCCTGAACCGCGAGCTCGAAAAGTTGTAAACTTAGGGTTCCTCCCTGCCAGCGAGCTTTTTGCACGCCGACCCTCGTCTCCTGCGAATTTCGGGCGTCGATGGCGCCAGGTGCCGTTTTCTGACTTCCTAATACGCGCATACGTTAAATTATGCGCATTTCGACCTAAAACTTTATTTCTCTCATTCCGAGAGTTTATTCGCTTCACTTTTCTGAGTTTTCATTTTGTCAAAGTAATAAAAACTCGCGCTAAAAACGAAAAGTCAAAAAGTTACGTTTCTACATAGCATGTAATAACATTATTAAAAATTCATTTGTTAGCTAAAGTGAATAATAAATTTAATAAATATTATTTTTGTAAAAAATTTACTAACGATTATTGGATGATACTGTACATTACCCACATGTAGACAAAATTCAAACTTTTTTTAGCGATGACAAATTAATGATGATAACGTAAAATTTTTAAAAGAATGCTATTAAAAAAGTGGTTTTATCAACAAAATTGCGGAGGGTTCATGCGAATAAATTGATACAAAACGAATAAAAATGTTTCTTTTATCTTCGATTCATGTAAAAAATATAATGAAATTAAAAACACACACAGAAATCGGTTTTCGAGAAAAATTTGTCAAATTTAAAAACTTTTGCATGCGTGTCTATATTACAAGGCTCTGTCTGTGTATAAATAATATAAGAAAATTAAAACACATTCTCTTTAATTCCTTTACAATTGCTTATATAACATCACTCCTTGTAAAGAGTTTCATTTAGTTTTAAATCTACTAAAACTTTCCGCGAAAGATCGACCTGTAATTTCCGTGCAATTCTCGCAGGACGAGAGTAAGAGCAAAATTGCTGGCTTGCCGTCTCTCTTTCCTTTACACTCGCCACGCTCTCAGGGATGAGCGGAGAGGCAACGATGGGAATGGGTGGAAAGGTGAAATGGGCAAGGAGGGACGGGCAAAGTACTCCGGTTCCATAGGGTGCGCAGGTGCGCACCAAAAGTGGCAGTCCGAGAGAGAGAGAGAGAGAGAGAGAGAGAGAGAGAGCTTTACCCTCTCCCCGAGTACGTGATTATGGGCGTACAAAGATCGATGAAGATCTCGGGCGATCCGTCATGCGGCCGTACAGCCTCGTTAAGGCCTCGTCAATGCGAGAAGAGGCTCGCGTGCTGCTGTCTTTTTCGGCCACGGCGGCGAGATCGATGGCAAAGCGGCAATTTTTTCAAAGAATTAGATTGCTCGCAAAATGGATTCGGTCGTCGCTCCATTGTGCGCCCTCTGAGTGCTATATTCATTTTTTCTCTTCTGGCGTTCTGGCTCCACGCCTGCGTGTGCCGTGGTAGTGGAAGCCTGATGAAAATATATTGATTTTTTGCAGTCGATATTTTGTTTGTATCGTATTTTCTGGGAATATCGAAAAATTGAGAGCACGGAATAGTTTATTATTCAAAAGTTTTAATGGACTGCCTTACGATGTACTCGAAAGATTTAACAATATTTTTTATACGCTTATATTATTCGATAGAAAACAAATTTTTTAGAAACGGATAGTACGTAAACGATATTTAATATGCAATTTCATTTGAATGTTTTGATGAGTATTTCGCGCATGAAATTGAAAATCAAACTCGTCTTCACTAGATTTCATAGATTCTGAAAAACTCGAATTCCACATAGTAATTATTATCGCAGATGCGAATAAAGGTTTGATTCAGACATCAGTGAAAGGCGTTTACTTGAAGGGCTTGGCCGACTACAAGCCGAATTCTTTATTTCGGTGTGCTTATTCCGAGAAAGTAGGATGCAAGAGCACTGGTCCACGAAATAAGACGATTTCGGTACAAAGGATGTGTCAGGTGCAGAGTATTTTCGCGAACGGGATTTCGCATAGCGTGGCATTGTTGACGATTCCAGAGATACGCGCGTAACAAGATTGAGCTTGTACGTGTTTTCTTTTCGCCTGAGCTGAAAGATTCTTTTCGAGAAGCTTCGATAACAATGAATTCTGCTTCAGTCTCCATTATCCCGTTTATTTTTACATCTTTTTAATGGCTTGCGCTGTATTTCAATTAATTACCTCAATTTTTATTTTATTATTCGGGTGAATCAAAAATTTTCAATAACACATGTTAGTAATATTATTTAAAAAAAAATTAATTTTTAACTCCTTACTGGACCAAGAATTCAATTTAATTTTTTTCTCAAATCTAAAAGTCATGGAAAATTTAAATAATAAAAGTGAAAAGAAGTTATTATAGATAACTTTGTAAAGTTATTATAGTAAGAGCATGCTAAAGTAGCCAATTTATATATAATCCATATTTTTTCTTAACAGCAATTCAATTTCAAGTTTATAAATAATACCGCACGAGTAAAAGGAATAATAAAAAAGTAAAAAAATATTTACATTCGCAAAAAAAGCTAAAAACAGACACATCGACACTCTCTCCATTCAAATCTCCATAATAAATTAATGTGTTTTAGTCGTGATTTAATGTATTTTTTAACATGTTATATTTACTACTAAATTGTAAAAAAGGTTAATCTTAATAAATGAAAAGTCTTTATGCTACACGTTAATGAAAGAAACATTCCCTTGCGATTTCTAGAAACATTCGAAGCTTATCCTGAAGACGTCTTTTGCAAGTCAGTTTCCGTATTTACTAAACATAAAATATATATAAGTTTGATAAAAGTAGAAAAAGGAAAAAATAAGCAGTGCACAATGGAGAGTGCTAAAGCCAACGATTTGCGGGCTGAAAAGCTTCGAACGCGAGTTTCGAGTTAATCCGCCGAGACACTCTGAGCATTTTATTGCCGCCGCGTTGCTTGGATTTACTGCGACAGATAGCAGTCATAGTTGACATTAAAATACCCGTTACCCGCGCGAGCTTGTGTGAAATAAATAAGACATGCGTGACCTGCTTTGCCAGAAAAAGGTGTGCTCGTTTTTCCAAGCTTGCTTTACACTAAACAAAACCTTGTACGTTTTCACGTTGAAAGCCTTTCAAGTTTGTTCTTAGATGATTCTATATTTTTTGAGTATTATTAAGTACAGCGATAGTTTTGATTATTGTAATTATACATTTGTTATCTACTTTGTTATTCCTTTTATTATAATTTTTTTTATAACAAGTGTTTTATAACATGAAGGCTAAAAGCGAACATATAAATGATTGCTGATGATAACGTAGGATATTAACTTTGTAATTGTATTTACTACAATGTATATTTTTGTACAGCACTGTATATATATAATACTCTGAGAAACGTTAAAGATGTCATTACAATTTTCCGGCTTAGAAGGAGAAAACCGAATCCCGAGCTATAACTCTCCCTCTGTTAGATTGCTCTCTTTGATACATTCTCTTCTCAGTCTTGACTTCCCTCGCAAATGACGCGTCATCTTTTATTAGGTATCCCTTGTCTTTGCGCCCCGTTTCGTCCACACAGTAGTAACGCTAAGAGAATGTTAACGCACGAAGTAGAAGAGAACTTGATCTGGTCAGACACGATCCTAACTGCGTGTAAAAAAGCATCGATCTACGAGCATGTTAACGTTTGTTAGAACGGTTATTTTTATCGTAGTCAGTTTTTTCATGATAGTTTGTCCTGTAATTTAGTAATAGTACTACTAAAATATCAAATGCTTATATCTTTGGTGGATTTCAAAATCTCTAGAATTTATTGATGTCGCGAAGAAATAATGCTGCTCAGGTTCATAAAATAATACAATAAAATGACATTTGAATAATAAATTAACAAATATCGTGAAAAAATTCTCATAATCTTAAAGCGTTTGCAACTCCGAGACTCAATTCAGAATGGAGGGAGAGAAAAGAGAGGTGGAAAAGCCTTAACCTCCGCTTATCTGCAGTCCCCGTTCCACAGTGCGTATAACAACTGCTGATACGATGCCCTTTTGTTTCCAGGCTCTGGAGGGGAGCGCAAGCTTGCAAGCACATTTGGGAGACACAGCGCGACTATAAATAAGGGATAGGGTCCACGTGCACTGGCTTTGAGCTTTCCACTTGTCTCTTTCCTTTCCCCTCTCTTCAGCTACGCCTCCTGGCTATTTTTTTTTTCTAACTTTCTATTGTGTGCGATGCCTTTATTTCTATCGTCGTCACCGCCAAGTCATCTTTTTACTTCTTGCTGTTGTTTCAGTTGCTTTGGGAGTAAAGAAGTTTCCTGAATTTTTTGACAATTTTACATTTCTGCAAACTATATTTTAGTTGGCCCCTTAATGATAATTACAAATAAATTATGTTAATTGGGATACACTAATAGTTATAGACGTGATATTAAACAATATTAATACTAAACACGCCATATGATGAATATATGGGTAATGATATTATTACCCGCAAAGGTAAATATCGATAGTTTACGTAGTTGTTCAAATAATCGGTTTCATTTACTAAGACTGTTTTAATTACATAATTTTTTCAAAAAGATTTGAAAAAATTAAATAGAACAACTGAAGTTAATCACCATCAAAGTGCGATTTGAAAACTTAGTAAGTTCTGCTTGCTGATAAATTTCTGTTTTCAATAAAATTTCCATTGAGACTTTTGTCCATAATCTAGTCTCAGTCCAAGCACCGTTATGATTTCCTCTCATTAGAGGTGCGCGACAACAGTCGAACGCCATCGGTCCTGCGGCAATAATTTACAGCGCCGGCTCTGCAAACAATACGAGTTACGTGTCGCTCGACGATTCTTCCTCTCTTTTTCCTCGTCCCTCGAATCGTTCATCAATCTGCCTTTCTCTGTCCTCTTTTTTTATTTCTCCCTCTGTCTGGCGCTTCTTGTCATCCAGAATGAAATTCATTCGGGGACTACGCTGCGCATACGCCCCATAACGAGACAAATGCCGACGTAGACGAAGGGGGAACTCGTAGCCCGTAGGTCCTCAGCTAAAACTGCAACCTGCCTGTCTAAACACTCGCTGCCGTGTGTGTATTCAATTTTTTCGATTCTGCGCTCTATTCTATTGCTTGTATCTTTCGCCTGATCGATATAGAAGCTGGATACGCAGAGGCGTAGACAAGAAGAGAAAATAACGCAGACTGCAGAGAAAAAGGCAATGCGTATTGTTTTTTTGGAAAGTTGCGCTTTTTTGTAATCATTTCTCAAGTTTCGAGAAGATATGATATGGTGAATTAGATTTGGGCTTTTTCGATTATTATTCAAAAAACAACAAATAGCAACTTTCGAAAGCACACTCAATGAATTTATATATTATTTAAAAGCATTAAAAAAATATAAAATGATGCAATGCGTACTAAATTCTAAATAATTCACAAAATTTATTATTTTGTCGAGCAAGCATTAAGCTCAGGGGGAAATGCAAACGTTAATTATCGATTGGATTGGAAATCAGGCGATTAGTAATAATCGTTATCGAAACTCTAGTACTTTATCTAGCTTCCTTTTCCTGCATGCTATTTGCGAAATCCTGCCGTAAATTGAGATCGATTAAAATGTAGACATGATTTGTGGGAAACAGTTTGAGCTTCCACAAACAAATTTATCCAGGCTAAATATGTACAGGCGCCTCTTTATATATGCGGCGCTGCAGCCCAGAGTAAGTTTGCATTATCTCGTTTTGAGAATCGGCATTACTTTGCGTAAATTTGAAATCTGATTTTATTATTTTTCAAGGGGGCTTGTACGAAAAAAATTGGGAACAAAAAATAGAATTATAGTTGCTTTAATATAATAAAAAGTGACTCGCAACATTTGCAACAAATCGATTCTCAAAAAAAAATTCAGTTTTTAAGAAAAAGTGACCCCCGAATGTTAATGTAATTATAACTGTACTGTGCGTTGAACACAAAGGTTCAAAATAAAGTTTGTCTTTGCTTTGACACCCGTTCAACAGACGAATGCAAATAGCCCGAAGTGTTTCTTGTTTTTGATGTGGAAAATCGATGAAGCCGAGTACGCATTTCAAGAGAGATATATCCGGAGTGGGGAGATGAGTATGTGAGCGTTGGAAGGAGGCTCGTTTTCCCTTGACAATTCAGCCACGTATGTATCTTCGTTTATTATTCAGTCAGGTTATTCTGTCGAGCCGTGTCTTACGCGGTCACGCGCCGCAGGTCTTAAACTATTTATCGAAGTTGGCCCGTTCTGATTTCATTACGATTGTCCTCTCGTTCTAGGCGTCTCCGCTGCTTTGCAATTCCATCTTTTGGGAATTCAGCAGCTGGTATAGATTTTTTTTTTATTGATTGATTAGCTTCCTTTTCTTCCTCCGCATAGCATGCAAATTTAATGAAATTACAAATATAATATGAATGATTTTATAACTAAATATTTAAAACGTCTGCGCAAATTTGATCTGGAGAGGCTGCTATTTATGTAAATTTCTAAAATACTTTATCGAGGTGCATAATTGAAACTACTCTATTGATACGAACAGAGGATGTGATCTATGCATGAATCGTTTCATTAATTTTAGTTGATTTAAAAGTCCAGAGAATTTCTTCAGATAGTTTTTCTTATAGTTTTTCAGCTATTTTTTATCTGTCTGCATTTGTGTTTCTTCTTTGTTAATTATATTTTTCTGCATACTGATCTGTCTGAACTACTTTTTCATTTAGGTCTGCATGTAAGTTATAATTCTGTGGCAAATAAAAAGCACATAAATATTAATCCTCGAAATCTATTTTTAATTAAAGATATTCTTCAGAGGTTGTGGAAATCTTTTTTTAATTTAAATTTTATTACTGGACAAATATACAATGTAAAACTGATATTTAAAAAATCTTCCGTCCAGCTTCTTTTTTTGTTCTCCATATCTTTTTAATCACATTTTTGTGTAATTTGTTTTCTTTTCTTAAAATGAAGGGATGAAATGATACTGCTAGGCGCGCATTTCGTTGGAGTTCCAGCTCTCCAGAGAAGTCGTAAAATTTCCAGTTCGCGTTCTCCCACCCTCCTCTATACTTCAACTCCCTTTCTCCTAAGGCTCCTCTCCCCTATAAACTGGGGAAATTCGTAGTGTTTTGTTGGCCGCGACTTAGCGCGAGGGAAATTGCGCACGATGGAAGGGGGCGACTGAATAAGAGGGTTCAAATTTTACAATGCGGAGGTACTGCGACTTTGTTGAAATGAGCGACTCGTTGATTTCCAGTCCAGGTTTTGGCTAACTTTCGCATTAAATTCGATTATACTTTAATGTCGCTTTAGCTATTTATCAATTCTTTTATAAAAATAACGTAAATTATAAACAGTTCATAAGGGTTATTCAGAAAAATAATAACCTTGAAAATTTAAATAATTTTGAACTCGTTAGTTTTAACGTTATCTAATAAAATTTTTGTTTTCGCAAATTAATAAGCTAAAATAGATATTCCCACCTTAATGCAATATTGTCGATGAAAGGGGAGTCTATAAGATCGGCAATTAATTAGAGCTGGTAAGTAGTCAAGCTCAAGGCAACTTGCATCCACGTCGCCGAGTCTACTCTACTTGGTCAATTACCTTCAATGTTTGCTCTAAGGCTTTCCCCTACTATATAGTATAAGAGTTCTTCCATGCTAAATCGACCTGCGTTTCTGCCTCCCGTATTGATATTGCGTATACAAATACATTCGACTGCACATTTGCAAGCTATAGATATACGTTACTCCGTTGAAATATCTAGTAGATGCACGGCTACTTAAAAGCTCTTAAAAGCTCAAAATGCTTTTGAGCCTTTTCAATAAGTATGCAAAAATTGTGGTACTTGTGTTATACTAACATTCCATTATTATGTCAAGAGTTGCTAATTAATTTGTTTCATTGTAGAAATCTCATTCCGCAATATTAATTTCATCCTAGTTTATAATTGAGTAAATGGAGTTATTTTGCCTTGGAGGAAAACAAAATATGACATCGCAAACTCTGCTTGCCTGCAATCAGTGCTCAACATAGAAAGAAAACTTGTCAGGATAAATATATCCTAACAAGAACAAAAACTTTAATATTATTAAATTTAAAAGTGAATATTATAAATTTCGATGATACCCAGTTTTGAAAGTGGCATACAAGCCTGATATAATCCTAAAAAGCCCCGCGTAGTAGTAATTTACGTTCATAGCTTCTCTTGGCAGCGACGGAGATCGGTCTACCTTTGCAAATACCATGATTTATTCTTCATATCGATTCTGATAATAATGATTTGTTGGATAGTCTGCTCAAGAATCTACGTGTTTTCACGGTTTGTACGTCCGCGGTTAAGCCTTTATTGGTCTTTTTGCAATTTACTTGTTAATTATTCAAGATCTGCGTGCGTGCAATTTAATAAAAACATAAATTAGACGTTACAAAAATTAGTATGTTTTTGCTCTGGGTAAAAATGAAATCGGATATTGGAAAGGTGATTCAGTAGCTCGGGTAATAAACTTTAGTTTATAAACTGTTGTAAAATTGCTACTTAAATCCTAGTTTTAAATCAGGCTATTGCGACGAGGGGCTTTTCGTAGAAAATCTTGGCACAGAAAGAGTAGGCGCGAAGGCGAGCAATCGTGGCTCATTGGCCGGACTCTGAGCGAGTCCCTCTGCAGCTTAATATTTCTGAAAATTCGAGCACAACAGGTGCAATTACCGCTCGCTTTCGCGCTGCCACCGCCAAAATCCATTAGCGCCAGGGTGCATTTACTATCAGGAGCGCGCGCCGCCGCCGCCGGGCGGTGCGGAGGCTTAAGCGGAACTATCTCTCGTCTGGCAGAACGGACGCGGAACAATACTAATCGCATCAGAAGCCACGATGCCGCGACTGCGTCAGGATCAAACTACTGCCGCCGACGCCGAGGCTCCCAGACAATCCCGTGAGACCGCGCAAGCTCTGCTCTCTCTCCCTGCAGTCGCCTTTAATCGTTTGCCTCGTTGCTTTTACCGCTCTGCTGGTATTGCAGCTGGCTGCATCTGAAGGTCTCTTTGGGCAAGTTGTAGCGGGTGTAATAGGCGGCTTTAATGAATAAAGCTGATATTTTCGATTGACTGCGGATTAGGCATTTATTAGCTTCGTTGCAAACTGCATGTTTCTGCTTATGTGTTCGTCGTTCGGTGACAGTTTTAGACAACTGCAGAACTCAATTTTTAAAACATTGAATGGTCTGGCGAAGGAAAAAATGGTTCTAACTAATAATAAATAATGTTAAAATGAAAAGTTGTAACAAAATTAGAAATATGATTTAGCTGATTTATTTACTGATCATTATACGTATAATCAATGTTTCAGCAGCCGTTATTAGCATGCATTAAAGAAGATATTTCAATCTTTGATATTTTCAAAATAGACGATAAAACCGATATATCAATATTCAGTTGCGCTTTATTTGCAATTATAAAATGGACCCGCTTGCTTTCTGCAAAAGTATTATCAGCTGCACTTTTTCATTCGTTATTGATTCATCGGATTTAGGTCAAAATCGCAGTAAAAATATCAATCTAAAAGTGATTTGAATTTCTATCCGACGTATCGATTCCTAAATTGCTTTGCTAAAAATGAAATGAAAAAAAAAAGAGAGTAAATATAAATATCTTTAAAAATTTAATTTCAACATAAAAATTTGTAAACAAATGCAAGAATCAAGAATAAAGTTGCCTTATCTAACTTTTATAATACATAATATAACATTTTTATTTTCTGCATGGAAATGTATGGTAATTAAACGATACATTTACTTTAACGAAAATGCAGTCAGAAAAGGCTTTATAAAATTGAAAATTTGACAGTCCAATGGCGCCACTCCCGAATTGATATCGGCCGACGTCGAACATTGTGTTGAGTTTATGGAGAAATCAATCGCCATCTAGATGAAATGAAAAGTCAAGTGGCCGCACGGGTCGCACGTGGCGCGGCATGCAAAACAACGGGGAGGAAGAGAGAGAGAGAGAGAGAGAGAGAAAGCACCGGCGAAATTGATCTGCGAGCACCGCCGCGCGTAATTGGAGTTTGACGACCGAACGGCCTTCACAGACTGATTCCTTAGCGCTCGAGTGGCTGCACAATGAGGAATGCCGATAGTGACTAATTCAATTTTCCCTGCCCCGTGGCTGATTTAAATAATTTATTGAGCATATTCATCTTGTGTCATCGCCAGAGAAATTAATCAGGAGTCGATTGTACCTTGTGCCGGCGAGGCGATCTCTTTTATTTTCGATCTTGACAGCTTCTCTTTTTATCCTTGCCGTTCACATAGTTTACTATTCTTTTCCGCTTTCTTTTGTGTTTCGTTTTTAAGAAAGAAAGTTGAAAGAGCGATTCGGCAAGTGTCTACAATCAAGCTCCATTTGTGCTCTCTTAAATTTATTGAATGCACGATGTAGGAAAGAAAAAATTCTTTTCATCTCGATGTAAATTACCGATAAATGCTAATAGCTTCGATGCAGCGGAAGAAGCCAAAGCAAATATATTTTCAGCAATGAATTTAGTTCGGAAACCCGAAGACGCTCGAAGTTGACCCACCGGCGGCTAATTAATAGTTTCCTATAACCCCTACGGCTTCCGAAGGCGCATAGTCTCGCATTTTTGGCCTCTCGCGTCGATGCTTATCGGAAGAGCCTCGGCAAGCAAAGCCATTGCTCGTTAAACCGGTTGCTTTTCCGCTCGCGGAAGGCTACCCTACCCCCCTTTGTACTCGCGATCACGCGCCGTTACTCAAGACAATGGGCTCCCAGGAAATTTTTGTCCCACTCGCGTATCCGCGAGCGCCAGCAGGTCTTGCTCGCACGCCCACATCGGCCCGATACGCATCGCACACCCGACGAGGAGAGAGAGAGAGCCTCGGGCGGCTGCGTCTACCGGTGCGCTGCAGGTACGCCCCTTCGCGCTACTCCCTCGCTCTGCTTTTTCCGCTGCCCCCCCCTCCCCCCTCCCCCCACCTCTCTCTCCTTTTTTTCGACTCTTTATTTGCCGATCTCGCTGCCCGCGGCGATTTTGCGCCGCGCGCATAAATTTCCAAGCCGGAGAGGTGCGAGCTGCCAGGGAAAGAGAAAGCGCGCGCTGTCTACTTTCTTGCGGGCTCCTACTCAAGGCTTTTCAATCCAAGTTTTCGAAAAGATTTTTAAAAGCTAAGGGTTCTCGTTGGAGATGAGATCTTTACTTCTAAGCCAAGTTGCTTTGAAATGTGAAATTAGAATGTAATCGAATTAAGTAACTAAAAACTGAATATATTCGAGTAGTTGAGTAAACTACATTGAACACCTCGGCTTTAAACTTTTATTTCGTTTTAAGCAGCAGTTTAAAGATAAAAATAAAACTTTATTCGATTTAATCTATTATTTATTTATATTATCAAAAATGTTTAACTTGCTCTCTGTACCATCACTGGTAAAGCTGCTAATTATACAGTATAATTTCATTCAATACGTAAATGATTAATCGATGAAATTTCGCCGATCCAGTCTAGTTTCACATCCGGCTCGCTCATTTGGCAGCAACGTCAAAGAGGGTAACCGAAGACGAGACTAGCAGGCGGAACCTAGGCGGTTAACCGCTCATGCATCATCTACCGCAATAGTTACAAGTTCCCATTGAACATGGAGAGAGAGAGAGAGAGAGAGAGAGAGAGACAGGTAAAATAGGTGTATACGCAGATAGACAAGATAACGAAGTAATTGATAAAATCAAGAAATCTGCGGTTCCAGAGAAAATACGTAAATTGAAGGATAACAGCTGGAAGGTGCTGGCGATCATGCATTTATTCAATGATAAATATTTTTCTTCAGTTGAAGCTGGACTTGTCAGTATATAATTATTATATTTTGCAGATCTGTCGAGTATACTCGAGCAATTAAATTAATATTGGTTACAGCTCAGAAAAACTACCGCGACTACTATGCACTTTTATCTCTTAACGATGACGATTAGTTCCCTTGGACGTTAATTAGAAACCTCCGACACCGCAAAGCTTTCGACAATTGAACTTTCGATTCACGAGAACTAATGGGCGATAAAACGCGCGGCAATTAAAACAAAAGTCTTTACGGCCTACAGCCGGAACTGAACAATCAAGAATCCCGTTGGCACTTGGCGCGAGAGTGAGAGAGAGAGAGATAGAGTTCGTTGATCGCCGACCGTTAACTAACCCTCCGCCGCCTCCGCGAGCCCTTTCGATTAATCCACAATATCCCCTCGGCCCCCGGGTAGCGCAATCGCTTCCAGCTAAAATCCGGAAACATCATTTTACGATAGGCCTCCCTCCGTCGCCGCGTTGCAGTGTGCAAAGAGAGGATGGGTTTATACATGCACGCGCGATGCGCCCCGGGCAAGCGGCCTCCACGCTGCTGGGAGAGGAAGTCGGCTATTGGATTGTCGGTTGGATATAGAAAAAGCTTATTCGCGTTTCGCATCTAGTTCACCTTAAGCTCTTCCAGCGTGGGTCTCTTCTTTCCTTTTTTTCTAAGGAATCTCTTGAGCGACTCGACCGTCGTGGCTCTCAACGTTTCTTTTAATACAAAGAAATTAGACGCAGTGAAATTTGCCCTTTGACGCTGCGACGGAGAAAGCACACAGCTCGGCAATAGATTCGAGAGAAGAGAGTCAGCTCTAAAGCGATTCACGAGCGCTGCGCCCCGGGGCCAAAAGAGCCCGCTCGCTCCACCGCGGTAAAGATATAAAGGATCATGCGCGCGTAGCGTGGCGCGAGATCGCGATGCGATTATTGGAGCCGAGTGTCGGCCTGTCGCGAAATCTGATGCGCGCGCACCGCTTTACCTGCCCCCGCCCCCCGCCTCTCCGTACGCGCGGGAGAAGTGATTTATAGCTCGATTATTACTTGATCTAGTACAATAATGTACGGCGCGCTTTGAGACTTTCCCGTGGATTTTTGCCTCGCTGGCTCTTATTGTTTGTGAATGATGTTTCGCAGCTACCTTTGACGGTCTTCGTGCCGGGACATTAAGAAAAATATAGGAACGTTACTTCAAAGCGCGTTTGTCGTGCAATAGATTCTCGTCGTGAAAAAGCCGATTTCGTATGAAATTTAGTTTTGCCTCCAGACTTTTATACAGAAAAATTTATATTATACTCTGATGTAACACAATTATTAAAATTATCATAGTATCGGCAAGTTTTATTCTCGGTCAACGAAACCAGCGGCATATAGACACGCATAAGAAAGAATTTAGCGAACGATCGCGTATTTTCAAATTAGACATTCAGCGCCTAATCCACTTGTCTTCGCTTATACGAGCTTTCCGCTCATCGATAATCCGGCCGTTTTCGCGGCCGAGAGCCGTAAAGCTCGAAAGCTCTCTCCGCTCTCTCTCTCTCTCTCAGGCTCTGTTAGGCGATATTAGCATGGAAACGTTAACTCGCGCCGTAAAGTTCGAACGGCGACGAGTAACCGGGGAACATGAGGCCCTGTAACGCAAGGCCGGATAGGTAAGTAAAGAATATGGTAGGGCTTTATGATATGTTAGGTTATGTCTCCATTAGGAGGTCTTAACGCGTTAGCTAATGTACCACTTTGCAGGAATAGTCTATATAAGACTTACCTTTACTTCAAACAATTGTTTATCTTTATTGGCGCGCGTAACCTTGCAAAATTAATAATATGCATAAATAGTTTTTTATTGATTATTTATAATATATAGGGATAATTTCAGTTTTTTAATTTAACAGCTGATGGTCAAACACGTAAATTTTAAAACGTCTATTATATTTTCAATAAAGTCTAGTAATATAATTCATAAAAGAATTAACGGAAATTAACGGAACAGACTGTATGTTTAATTGATTAAAATTGAATTTTATAAAAAAATGTTCATGAATTAAAACTATAATTGGATTACAAATTGACGAATTTCACGATGCAAGTTATCGAGCATTTTATATAACAACAGCACTTTTTCCAGTTTTTTGTTTTCAAGCATTTTATTTCTAAAATAAACATTAAGAGATTTATAATTGTCGTTTCATAATTGTCAATAATTTTTCTTAAATTAATTTAGATAAATTTCTTTTACACTGACTAACCAGCAAGACCTTTCCGACTATTATTTTTACCTTTTTTTCCCCGTCGAGCAATGAAAGATAGCAAAAAGCTATTCCAGACCCTCCATCACCTTGAGAGAAGGAGAAGAGAGTGAATAGAGCAACAGAGGGTTAGCGTATAGGTACAATCAACGCCTGAGGAGGTGTGCAGCTGAGGTCTTGGGGGACGAGGGCAGCGCGGATGAGAAACGCCGGGTTTTCTCGCAGCTTACAACCAGGCTTGGCGCTTCGAGGTCTCAGTTGTGTCGAGTCGCCGTTATCTCGTCTACGATGCCCCTGACGCCAAATGCCACATTCTATAACAGTCCGCGCGCGCTGGTCCAAGTTTCGACCGCCTCTCGTGCACGCATGTGCCTTCAAATAGAAGCATTTTACTCACGAGCGTTAGGAGACTAATAGCGCAGGTAAGCTTGGAGGGTTTTTTATTTCCAGCATTTTCCGATTTCTATGCAGCAATAAAATGTCCTGCTCAATGGCGTATAAAAAATTCACGATATATACATGTACATCTGCTGAAATAATTGCGTGGTAGAATAATCGTTTAGACCATCGTACATCAAATTTTAAATCAGCAATGGAAGGCGATTCGAGGGCGAAAACTATAATCATTCAAAATAGAGTTAGAAATTTAAGACTTTATCTTTATAAACTTATTCAAAACCATACTAATTATGTGAGTTAGGTACACTATCTGTTTGTTTATACATAGCTGTAATTAAATTATGCATAATATAGTCATAATACATGATGTGCAATGTACACTTACAAATTACAATAAAACAAACTGCTCCCGAGAGTCACATTTCACGCATACATATTTCACGCTTAACATCGCAATTCAAAACAAATAAATCCACTTACAAAATTATAAGTGTAAATGTTTTTTTACGTTAAATTACGAAGGTTACGAATAGTCTTTGCATTACATATTAAAGTAATTGAAGCCTAGTTTAATTATACTTTTGGTTAGTATCGATTTATTGTAAAATTTAGTATTTTCAGAAGAAAAGAATAAAAACAAGAATGTCAGCATAAGATAAAAAAAAATAAAGAACTTAAAGGCAAAATAGAGGGAATCGCACAAGCCATCCACGTTCGAGAGGGTGACACTTCAATAACTAGCTTTAAGATTTGTGGCTTGGACGAAAAGGGACACGATTTATCTTTGATTTATTTCTTACATATTTTCGATTTTATGTATGGACTTGAATTTTGAGCGCACAGTTAAACTATTCTGCGAATACAAAAATAAATACAACTTTGTACTTTGATGTTCCATTGCACCAATTTTTTAACCATTTAAAAATATTTTCAAAATATAAGTTTTAGTTCCGTTTTACTTTTTCAATTCGCAACGATTCAAAAATAAAACGAGATCAAAGAAGCAAGTTGATTGACTACTTAAATCTTTCATATTACATTGCATTACAATTTCTGAAGGACTTTATAATTATAACATTGAAATTTCACGTCTTCTGCTCATATTCTCGCGTAGGTTCAGATGCACGCTCGTAGCTCAAGTTTGCGTATGGCAATACATTTAGTACCTTGTAATTACAATGCCCTTCTGCATCTGCAGCGTCCGGCAGCAGATAAATGGAACTATAAATAAAATAGGCGGGAGAAATTAAAAGTCGTCTGAATGTCGCCGCCTCCGCGAATTATTATTATGGTCGTCTGCACGTTCGTGCCTTCCCTTTTTCGCCTATTCGTCATAAGCGGCGTGTGTGTATTATGAGCCTGACAATCGTTGATTTTCCTTGGCAGACGTAAATTATTTCAAGCAGGATCAATTGTAATTTTATAGAATTAATGCTGTAACAAGTAAATTGCGTATTGATAATAAAAGCGTTTAATCAGAAATTTTTTTTGAGCATCGGGTTATTGAGTAAAATAATTTGATTTTTCTTCAGAGCTCTGTCACTCAAGTTACTGATAAACAAAATAATTTGTCTGAGTTGTTCTCGAAACAATGAGTAAACATTTTTTTCATTTAATTGAAGAATAATCAGATAAGTAGACACAGTTATATAATTTCTTATACGACAAGATAAGAATGTTTTTACTTCATTATCATATTTTATTTATCTAAAATTCAGTTGAACCGAAATTGTTCGGTGTGTTATATGCCTGCATTATAAATTCCCCTTTTAAATGACGAAAAAGGTAAAAAAGCTTCCCCTCCCCCCCTCCCCACCTATGAAAACTGTCTTCGCTTATTGACTGCAATGAATGAATATAGATGAACGCTTCGACATTCGATATCTCTCAATATTGACTTGCTACTTTCGGACGGCGGGAGCTTTGACGCGTCGCGTCGTGCTCGTACGGCGAAAGAAAAAGCCATCCTGGAATAATTGCGGCCCAGCGGCGGGACGATCGGCTGCCAAAAACGAGGCAGCTCGCAGGCGTGTACTTGGCCCAAGTGTCCGATAAAATTTATCATCGTCCGCGTACACGCATTGACAGCGGGATGCCGAGGACGCGATGAAAATCCTCGCGAGAGAGAGCGTGCCTGTCTCTCTCCCTTTCTTTATCGTTTATCGCTCGCGCGCGAGGGAATTTAACGACGGCGCTTTAAAGCTCGCTCTCTCTCTCTTCTGCCGAGAGGAAGAGTGCGCCGGCCAGCCTGTGGGTGACGATGGGAGTTAGGGCCCTGCTTGTGCGTTGGCTTCGACGGCGCCGGGAGGGTAAATCGCTCGTTGTAACAGTATTACCTACGTATTTTACATTCCGCAGATGCGTTTTACGAGCGTAGCTCCAACTTCACTCTGTCCTGTTCCTGCGCTGCGGATTAAATTTTAATCGAGAGCGCGAGGGAGGGGAAGGGATCCCTCTGCCATTTGCATATTATGGAATATTTTCTCTGGGCCACGCCGAGTTGAGCCGTGCGTTTTTTTTACCTTTTTTGTTTCTTATATACGCTCGCAAATTTAGACGTTCCTCCAAATGAAGATTTGCTTTTGAAAATCATCAGAGTTCTAGCGAAATGTATTTACAATCATGATATCATTTGCCTTTTGTTAAGATTCATACATTTATATTAGTTTCTTGAGTTTCAGTTTGTTGTTCAATTTTTGTAAGTAATGAAAAGTTCAGTAATTATAGTAAGTATGAACGAAACACCAAGAGATTGTCGCATATTTTTCAATTGGCGAATCAATAGTCACTGTTCCACTTAGAGCATGAATAATTGACATATAATAACACGTTAAAAGAAGAGAAATATAAAATGATCTATAAAAATAAATGTTCAAGAGATTTTTTGTTAAGCGCTTTTCTTCGACGACGTTTTCATCGGTAAAATCATTGTTCTTGTTTAGTGAGGAGTGTTCGGAAGTGCAAAGTTTAGATTTTACATCATCAGATATTACCCAACCAAGTAACCATTCCAAAGAACATTCAGCTTTACCAGTTAGCCAAGAATTGAAAAAGAAAAATAAATTCAAATTATTGTCCTCCAATTAATCATATTACCTAATAATACATGGTAAAAATAAGTAATATCCAGAAGCGATATGATTTCTATCCGTCTGCTTTATTGTTGAATGAAAGAAAAAACATTTGAAACAAAGATAAAGCCTTTACGCCCAACTGAATCCTCTGCAGCAGAACCAAAGTTGTATCCAAAGGTAAACTTTCTTTAAGAGCTGAAATAACTCTCATTCGCAAGATTTATCGCACTTTAAAAGAGAGCAGTATTCACAATGTCTGAAAAATAAAAAGTTATTGACTAGAATCAAATTCACGGGAACGAAAAGCACTTAACTCGCTTTCGCGACGCGTAAAGTTGCCACAAAGTTCGAGGAGCCTTGGATGTGGATGCTCGATTCGCTCGCAGGCTCGAGGAGAAGGGCAGGCCATTATGACTTTCAATAATGCGTTAATAGTCCAAGCGTAAATCTCCGGAGCGCATAAATCCAGCGAAGCGTCGTGGCCCTCGGAAACGCTCAAAGACAAACGTCTTTAAATTCTTTTCTGCGGCGCTCGAGGAATTGTGAATTTCATCAGTCACACTTATCGATTTTAATTCGATTAACGAAGCAAGCCTATTTACTTTATAATACTTGAAAAATTCCAAATTAAGTTCATTGTCCATCTCAGTGAAATGAAATTTAGTTTATGTGCCGCGTGACTTCGTTAGCAAGGAATGAATCTCCAAATTCAACGTTTATCCAGCATTATTTTATAAATTTCTGTTTAATGTATTTAAAAGGGTTTACGAAACGAGAAAAATTCACTTTATTATCAAAAAATCTCACAAGAAGTTCATATTTTAAATATGTGCTGTGCGACTTATATATTAAAATAATATTCTAATCATATTTAATATTAAAATCATATTCTTTTTACAACATATTTTTTACATTTTTAAGTCTATTATATAACATAACGTGTAAAGCATTGAAATAAATAATATTTTTTATAAAATCCAACGTATCCATAATATAACTTTCCAAAACATGTTCTGATCTGAAACTGAAGTATCCCTGCATTAGGTAATTTAAAAAGAAAATGCATTGTACGTAGTCTTGCACGATAATGTAAGCGCTGTCGCATGACGGAATTAGCTGAG
Source organism: Ormyrus rosae (assembly GCA_035047165.1). Lineage (NCBI taxonomy): Eukaryota > Metazoa > Arthropoda > Insecta > Hymenoptera > Ormyridae > Ormyrus > Ormyrus rosae. The sequence continues at coordinate 19,882,973 of JAWWML010000001.1, read as the reverse complement.
CTGTCAACGCTGCCGGCCCGGCCGTTTTATAAAATAATTTCAAGCTGAAACGAGAGCTGGCTATTAAAAGCCTGGACAATATAACCCTCCCGATAGCCCGGTGCTACTGGACTATCGAGGGCGCACAAACTACCCTGCGACCCTGGTGCATTTATTAAATAATTTTACGCGGCTGCTACTCCCATGAGTTTCTAGACTGGCCAGTTACGCGCAAGAGCTTTGCTTGCGTTTTCGCCGATTAAATAGAGAGAGCGAGAGAGAGAGAGAGAGTCAAGCGTTGCAAACATAACTAAATTAAGTCTTTACCTGCACGTTCTTTGACGAGTTTAATTAAGAGAGGGCTTTGTAAAAATTTTGCAGTTTAAGCTTTCAACTTTGCGTAAAATGACTTTTCATATTCTGAAAATCAAGGTTTCTTTGATAAGTAAGTTTAATCAGACAAATATGTATTAAAAAACAGATTAATTGTGTTTGTATGAGAAACTGTAAAAATGTTCACATTATTGATTATTTAAAAATTTCTAATAAATTTAAGAAAAATATTAGGCAACATCTTCTTTGTCAAAATTTAAAAGTTGCGACATCAAAGCACCTTTTTTAACGTAACATATGAAATTTTCATTTATGCTGCGAGAAAAGATTTATATTTTAGAAATTCAACGTAAATTGACAATGAAAAATTTTAAAATAATAATTTATGGCACGTACGTACGTTGACAATAAATACTTTATCCTAAAAATATAAGTCAATTTTATCCTCATTGAGAGAGGAATTGAGTGTAATAACTCACACCAGTTTGGTAAAACTTCTCAATTTACCACAAAAAACTTGTCGAAAAGAGAGGATTATTTGCTACTACAATATCTTTCAGATTTCATTTTTCAAATTGGTTCAGTTTTTTGACATTCAATTTATAGGCTGTATCGAAATTTTATGACGATGAAGATGTACTGATTAGATTGTTTTGAATAATCGATAATAATCATATCATATTAAATTTCAAAACAAAATTTGATCAATTTACACTACTAATATGAAACGGGCAATACGAATCTAATTAGAAAGGAGATCAGTATTGGTAAATTAGCATAGTAATGGTCCATTTGTATACGGAAGAGCAAAGCTCCTGCGCAGTAGCGCCTCGACATGCTCTGCGAAGTTTGAAAACGGTTGGTTTCGCGCGGCCGGCGTGTGTCAGTACTGCAGCGACCCAGATTACAGTGCGATCCAGGCTCGTTATTCGACAATAACTAACTGCATCCACGCATATCGCATTCCCAGAGCCAGGCGCACAGAGCCCACCTGTTATCTCCTCCGCGGCAGGATGATGCAGCGTCAACGCGAGCGGCCATTTGTCCTCTCTCTCTAATCACATCAAAACGTGTGCCCCGACTACTATACTGGGCCCCGACACGCGAGCGCGCGCATACAATGCGTCGTATTAAACGCAACCTACATACGTATACGTGGCCAATTCTCAAAATCACCCATCTCATTCGGCTAATGATTTTCCAATTATGCAAATGGCGAAAAGTACGTCTTACAAAATCTTTCTGGTACGGGGAAATTTAATACTTCTTTAAAAGTCACTACATAATAGAAAAATTGATACTTTCGATTAAAAATACATTAGCGTGAAAAGATGTTGATGATCATTTAAGTAATTTAACACTATATAGCAATATTAATAATAATATAATAATTTAAATGTTTCTATAAAAATGGTGTATCATCGAAAAAGCTCATTCGTACGACGCAAGCTTTACCATGAATTTTGATTTCTGTCGGTTAGTCGCCAAACTGCAAGCTCAGAATGGACGAGGGGAGAAACGCGGAGGGGCGAATTTGTAGAGGGAATATTATGAGGGTCTTCTCCTTGACAGTATTTCCCTTTTTTCTACGTTACTAGAGATTTCCATACGTAATGCGCCTTTTGGTTTGTTATATTGGTTTGCTGATGTATACTCCAAACGTATATTTATTTACGGCAGGCAAAATAGGATAGAAAAAAGAAATGGCCAATATAACTTCATTTTAATAAAACGCGCCGAGATCTTTGATTTTGTTAGGGCGATGATGTTTATCGTTTTTTCGTTTACGTGCTCGCGCCAAATGACTAACATTTATAAAAAAAAAGTTTTATTAAAGAATGTATTCGTTTTGTATTCAAATTTTTACATAAAATTTTGCACGGATACTTCTATTGACTTTGTTCCTTTCCTTTTATTAATAAATTGTTGTGAATTTTTTAAGACAAAATACACGCTGCATTACTTAAAACAGAAATGAGTTTGACACAAATAAAAAAAATTATTCATATTTTGTTAAACAAAAACAAGGAATGCATACCAAACTGTTAGATCGTTTACTAAAAACATGTAATTATTTCATATTTTACAAAGTAGCTCGCCAAGTGAGGCAGTAAATCATCAAAACTTTTTCTTAACCATATTTCCAAAAACGTATTATTAATGACACCTAAAGTGCAGCGGTGCAAAGCGCGACAACAAGCGAGCAATTGACTAGCAGACAGTTGGCTGCTCTTTGAAGACTCCGCGATAAATCCGCGCGGCCGATGTTCATTTTTCAGCTAAATCGGGATCAAAAGCTCTCGAGCCCGGATTGCTTCGCGTATACAAGCATAGCCATTCGAGTGGAGTATCCTCCACTCGTCAGCGATTATTATTGTCGTTACCGCGGAGATTTATGCGAGAACGGCGCCGACCTTGTTAATTGGTCGGCTTGCATTCGCCAGCCGCGTAAATTGCTCCTGTTCATTTCACTCTTTGTCTTCGTTCATTAGGCGCAGTGTGAAATTCCTGGCGGTGCAAACGTTGCATCTGTAAACAGTGTACTTTTTGCGATTCTTCGGTCAATATTTGAAATGTTATTTCTAAGGAAGAAAAGCAGATTAATTAATTGTATGCAATTGAACAATAGAGTTTTACACAAATACAAATTCAATTTTTGTAATAAAAAAATCAATAAAGATATAAATTTGCAAGATTAGCATAAAAATTTTATTTATTTTTACGGGATTTTGTTTGAAATTGGATTCAATATACAGGAGAATGTACACAATCGTCAATCGATAAAGGTGCTAAAGCAATAAAAGGAAAAGCAGCGACAGAGAAGCAAGCTTTCTCAAACTCGCGCACCATCGAAAACACAGAACGAAAAGCAAACAGAGCAAGAGAGAGAGAGAGAGAGCAAAAGAGGTGGGCAAAATTGAGGGTCGCGTTAAGATCGGCGGAGAACAAACGCGCCGTAGGCGTTTGGTTGCGGCCCAACATAACTGTATAATCGATAGGGCAAACAGAAGGGCGTTAACTTGCGGCTCCGGGGTAAGACGTTATAACGTCGAGGCAATAAGAAGGAGGGCAACGTCTTTCCCGGCTCTAATAACGGGATCGACTATGACTCAAGATTATCTAGGCCTCCTATTCGTAATTTCGACAATCTCTCGCTTTCTGCGGACGTCCCACGCACGTTAAGGAGGGAGGGAGAGGGAGCCCCGTTAAGCTCAGGGTGCAAGCGACGATTGCAAAGAGGTTGTACAAGGGGTAGTTCCGCGTTGACGTGTCTTGCATTCGTTATTTTCCCCCCCCGCAAACGGTGGAAGTGCGCGCGGATTTCCACGAGTCGGACGCTGTAATCCGAGGGGAAAATCTCTCTTTGAAACTCGCGCGCGCGTTTGGCTTCCTCGAAAGTTTCAACTTCTTTTGAAAATAATTTGTACGTGGCGAAATATTCGAGGGGGGATTAGGCGACAGCGTTACCTAATGAAAATAAAGATTTTATGTTCTGTCTATGAAATGTAATACTTAATACGAGAAATTGGGCTTTAGAAAGGATAATAAAAAAGTACTTTTTTCTGCCCTCCGGCCGGAAAGCGCCAATTTTCTGAAAACGAAGTTGCCGCTCTCCGGCGACGTCGAGCAGAAAAACAGTATACGCACCTCGGGAAGTAAAATGGCAAGCCCATAGCTCGTGTAAATTGACACCCGAGCCGAAGGCAATTCTTTTCTTCGCTAGGTGCGTAACATACTATTTAAACGTTCGTTAAAAGACGTTGTGTGCTCTTCTTTCTGCAGTCAATTGCCTACAATGTACGGATAATCATTTCAAATTTTTAATATAAATTAAATAAATTTTGGTTGAAAATAGTATCTTAAAAAAGCGCTTAAAATATCAATTGGCCCCTTTGAGTTGGAAGATTGGTTGAAAGTAGTATCATAAAAGAGCGCTTAAATATCAATTTGACTCTCTGGAGAAAATTGCATTGAAAAGCTGCCGGAGTTCGGCTGCATCAAGAAGCTGCTAGTGCGCGCGAGCCGGTCACACGTGCATAATCCCGCGGTTTCGGGGCCCAGACGCGTTATAAATTATCTGGAGGAACGGAACAGGTTCTTGTACTCTCGAGGGTGCCTAACGTACGGGAGAGTCGGAGATTCAAGTCCTTCCAAATAGCAGGAGTTAGCTACTTCCTACTCCACTCGACTAGTTATCTCATTAACCAGATAATTAAGCGTCACTCTTACACATAGGGTGAGCTGCGAAGCGCGCCAGAGCGTGTAAGCGGCTGAGAGGAGGGAAGCCTACTAGAGGAGCGAGAGAGAGAGAGAGAGAGAGACTGTCGGCACTTCTCAGACAATACATTCGTAACTGAGTAATTTCTGACACGACGACGGCTCGATTTCTGCAACGATTGCCTCTAGTTTTGGAAACCACTAACCCTATATACATTGACAGTAAATATACATTGACAGTAATAACCTGACTTGCAAACTCTAGTATTGGAAGAGGAGGATCTTGTTTACATCCAAGAGGATTTAAGTAATTAATAATTTATAAATAAATATACAAAACGTGTAAAAATTACTTATAAAATATAAAATATTTTGTTATAATTCGAGTTACATTGTACTATTTCTAATGATGGCTGGGTTAAATTATATGTCATAAATATTATTTTAATTCACAATTATGCATAATTTACATAAGATTAAACTTTGATGCTTCATAAATTAAACAATGTGAGTAAGCTGACAAAGATTTCAAGACTTATTCATTACAAATATAAGATAGCATATCGCATTTAACAACTTTATGCAATATTGATACCAGAACTCATAAATAGAGACTGCGAACTTCCTCTTAAAGGACTATTCAACTTGACTCTCTTTAGACTGTAAGTAAATTTTCATTTTTTTATGTTAGTACACTTTAATATTTTTTTAATAATACAAACAGTTAGTGATACTTAGAATATATAATAAGCTTTTCCGGTTGTCCTATCTAAGCGCAACATTATAGTATTCAGCACGAGTATCGTATACTATTTTATAGCATGTGCGACATAAGTCCGTAAGTCACAACTATCCGTGACATAAGTAGTACTTTATTGCACCGTGAAGTTAGTGCCCGAGCGTAGCGAGATATATTTTTCATTTTCCTACAAATTTTTAAGTTTCCGTGTTCATAATTAATGTTTCAGTAATCATGTGGTTCGCAGTGCTAGCAAGTTTTCTTTTTGCACTTCCATATATGATCGAAGGTGCAGAAATTACAAAAGATCAATTTGATTCTGCCGTTAAAGCAAATGGAGCTCCAGTGCCGCATCCTGATGTTTATAGATATTTTACGGAATACACTAAAAGTTTCTCTTTAGATGAATTAGGTGAGAAAATAATGATATTGATACATAAACTTAGCCGAGTTATTTCCAAAGTCACGTATTGTCTTAAAAAGATAATTTTTTTTTTCTTCACATTACATTATTTACTTTTATTGATTAATCGTACATTTGTATTATCAGCCATGTTTCTGGCCCAATTGATCCACGAGAGCGGTGGCTTCCGATACAAAGAAGAGTTACAATTTCGAGGTAAAAAAAATCACGGACATTATGTTGATAAAGTTGGACTGGCTGGTAAAGACTATCACGGTAGAGGATTCATTCAGTTAACCTGGGGTGAGAATTACAAGGCAGCTTCTCAAGATTTAGGACTGGGCGATAAGTTACTTAAGAATCCGGAATTGGTTGCAACCGACACTTCCTTGGCGATGCAGGTCAGTGTTTGGTACTGGCAGAAAAGAGTCGCAAAAAGATTGGCGGAAAAGAAGAATTGCTTTGGAGTCACTACGAAAGCTATCAATCCGGGAGAGTGTTGGAAATTTAAGGACAGAGCTCAAAAGAGATATCAGATTTATTTGAAAGTAGCCTTTGCTCTGAATATAAATAACGTAGCTAAGGAAGATGGATGTTACAATTGATTGCTCTATAAAAAATATTGATGTTTGGAAAATTGAAAACTTTTGTAAAATGAAATGTGCCGTTTTCGAGAATGGACGAAAAATAAAAAGTCGATTAAATTAGAAAGTCATAAAATGATCGTAATGACCATTTAGCGAAAGGAAGAACCATTCCGCGGATTCTCGACCGTCCGGATCCTCGTAACGAGCGCGTCGACGAAAACAACGTGACTCGGTGAGCCAAGAGCGGTGCGCAACAAGACGAAAGAGTGAGGCGTAACGACCGAGAATCGCTCCCGTGAATTACCTACTTGCATACCTCGCCAGCATTGTTAGGGCGCGCGCCACTTAAAATCTATTCGAGACAGGGGAATTCCAAGCATTGTAAAAGAAAGGCAGGCTTTTTAATGGCCGGCGCTTATACTGCACGCGGGAATCTCCCGTTTTAGCGAAAGCTGACACAAAGCTTTGACAGCGCAAGAGTTATTAGGTTCATCTTTTTCTTTCTGGCATCTTAGTTCTTGTTTTTAATATTTTTTTTTTAACCCCGATCTGTTTGCAGTCTACGTTTATTTATCGAGCAGAGTGCATATTTTGTAATTAATTTTATCGCATTTAATAATAACGAAGATTCTGATGTCGCGCAATTGGATTTTCTGCTGTAACTCGCCAAGTCATCAAAAATATTCTATGCGATTGTTTCGTTTTTAGTTCTTAAAAAGGAACAAATTTTTTTAATTTAAAAGTTAATTTTAATTATATTTTTATACAAAAAGATCTTTCATAAATAATTTAAAATATGGCATGCTTCCAAACATGGCTGATATACTGGTTGCTTCAATTCTCGAGATTAAGACAGGAGTAAGATTTATGCGACTTTTAGTATATTATTTGTACTAAAAAATCGTAAGGTTTCTTAAATCTTTCTGCAATAATTGCTTGTGGTGTAGAAATACAACGGTAAATGTAAATCGATCGTGACGGAATTAGAATAGCATTAAGAAACAATTTAATTCGAGCCATAAAGCGCATCTATAGATAGTTTAGAAGATACGCAGATAAGACTGCTACAGATTTAATTAAAACATGAATTTCTGTCATTCGAATTGAATCGATTTATGGCGGAGATTTCGATATGAATTCGAACAGTATAACGTCAACGTAATATAATAGACCATGTCTGTTAGTTATTGTTTTGACTTTACCGTTTTTACTATAAAAAATACGATTTCCACGTGCATCTTTTGGCTCTTAAAATTTTTTTATTTAAAATCTTAATTTATCATTCAGAATTAAATCGTACAAATCTGGCGAATACTTCGACTACACGTACAACCACAGATTGTTAGTAGAAAATGAAATTATTTTCGAGCCAAATTCTCCCACATATTCAGACAATGATTGGAAGAGCAATTCCAGCAGCAGATTTACGCAGTGTGTACATGTGGACGCCAAAGCGCGTGACTAACGAGCCAGTAAAATGCGTGACAAATACCACCATTTTTTTTTTTTTTTTGCACATCGTGGTCATGGAAGATCCCGCGGCGAGTTGGCTTGATTTTCTATTCAAAATCAAAGCAACGCTGCTGCAAAATAAATTCGTGATATTTAAAAACGCTTTTATTGTGAAAAAGGTTTTATTAGAAAAAATTGAATGTTTATAAAGATTTATGTCAAGGGTTTGAGAGACTGAAAAGTATTAAAAATGTCTTTATTCTTTCGAAATCCTGCAATAAATTCGTTGCAGATATTTTGATATCCCGCTATTTTACAAAGTCGTTGCCCGCTATTTATGAGAGTCATTTAAATCGCACGTTATGTCGCGTGGGCCCTCGGGGCTACCGCGTTTTTTTTTTTTTTTTCTTATTTCTGGCTCGAGCTCTTTGTGGGCGTCCGCTTCTCGTTGCTCCGGCCTGCAATGCTTTCTTTTTCGGAGGCAAGTGGTAAAAGATGCGGGCGCGAATCCATAATTCTATAATTACGCGTTGCCAGCCAATGTGCGACACGCGTATTCTCGTTTCACTCGCTTCCTGCTTTTTCTGCTTCTTTGAGTCGGATACCACCCAAGTACCCAAAGCGATATTTGCACAATTGACCTCGAGGACAAAATTTTGCGTGGGAAATGTACTTTAGTGGCAAGATTTATGGAACAGAGTATGATTTTCGGGTATAAGACTAAAGGTTCGGTAAAATTTATTTTTATTGATGTAGCAAAATGATTTATTTTTTAATTCTTTATTATTATTATTATTATTATTATTATTATTATTACGAGCATTTTTACCCGATCATAATGTGTATGTAAATTAACTATGATGATATCATAAAACTTTGCTGCAAACGGATTCACTATCATACAACCTTTGTAACTTGCAGTACTATATTAGACTGAATAAAAGAACAACTTGCTACAATAAATTAGATAGAGTAATTTAATTATTAATTAATGTTAGTTGTATATTTTTCGATCTCTCCGAGAGTGAAGGCCGCTTTATGAAAATAAATAAAAGATTCTATTTCATTTGCAAGAGTAATGTTTAGTTGAGTTTTATACCAATCTCTTCAAGCAAAAAAGTCAACGTAATCACTGAAATGGTTAGTGCTGGTATTTTTTGTATTTTATTCTTTTTTTCGTATTAGAGAAACGTTAAAAGCTCTGATGGCAAATGTAATTAATTAATTTTTTGAAGTTCTTACTATACTATAACTCTTGTTTATTTACGGAGCTATCCGCTATAGCATTTTTACCTAATATTCTTAATAAGCTGCGAAAATTCCCAATACCTCCTAATTCACATATAACCATAACGAATGCAGACACCGTAGCCGAGTCTTTTTGCGCGGAAACTCGATCGCCACGCGAGGCATAATAACGCAGATAAATCATTCATTCGGGAGAGCGCGACTCCGCGTTACAAACGAGCGCGGCGTCCGCAAGTACGTGGACACTGGGCCTCGCGGGGGCTGAGCCGAGAGAGCTCCGGGGCTTCACGCGCGCTAATTTCCATTAATTTCGCGCGCTCGCCGAATACCGTATCGTTTAAATGTTTCGTACCCGGCTCTGCTGCCGATATTGTCAATTACACACCAGTCAACCGCGAATTTCGCTTTTCGGGGAGATGGAAGTCGTCGGGAGATATTATTCTAGTGAAACGTTAGCTGACAAGTTTCAATGTCCTTTAGTTCTCTCTAATTGGACTAATGCCTTTTATTTTCATTTTTTTATGTAAGTAATATTTTATAATATTTTACGAAGGGCATTGGTTTTTTTATTATACAATTCTTTTTTTTTAATATTATTATCATAATCCCATACTAATCAATTAATCTTATTGACAGAAAGCATTTCAATTAAAACTTAATATAATTATAATAATTATGATGGATCCGTATTTTCAATATTTATTAGATTATGATCTATCACAAGAGTTAATAAAGTCCAAAAAGTCATATACCCATGAAATGTTAGTCAATTGACAATAGTTTTCTGATGGTTGATCAGTACTATTGAAACCGAATATAGGTGAACTGGTGGACGGCGGCTTTTAAAAAATCCGACGTGAAACATTCGCTTTTTCTAACGCGTCTGCACGAACGTTCTCGACAGATTCGATATCGGTGAGTTGAATCGCTTGCCGTTGTGATTGTGCTTTTTTTTCCCGTTGGTATCTTTCCCACACTATTTAGCTGTACGAAGTAAAAGGGAGAGAACGAGTGTGAACGAAAAAAATTGGCACTCCATGTACGAGGCTTGGGAACAGCTTTAAAGCTGCAATTCGCTGTAGCGAAATTTTCAAAACGGAACGAAAACAATTAATACTGGGTAACGATTGGAACTCGAGTTACTTTATATCCAGGATTGACATTCTCCCAGTTTTTATTTTTCGTTCTCTCTGTTTCTTTTTCATTTATTGGACGAAAGCAAACGGGAGAAGCCGTTGGAAATATTGTTTATATTCCGCGTGGGTATATAAACCCGTTTGGGTTTGCACAGTCAGAAATGCAATTTCAACAATTCTTCACCAATATTTGCGTACTAATACGATCTCGGTCTATGAAGAGAGTTATTTTAAGCGTTCACTTTTATGGTAGATTGAACCTTTCGGCGTTTTATCGGTTTAATCTTCGTTCGATTCGAGCTTCGGCTTGTTTATAAAAATAATTTAAACGATCATAAATTTAAATTAATCGCCGAATGTAGAGTTCATTAAATGTTAAATTGACACCCCGCTAACATATATTTTCTTACATTTACATCAAGTTAGAGCAGCTTTTCATCAGGTATTTTTTGTCCAATCGCGATTGTTGACAAACAATGAATCACGGTCGATATCGCATCAATACGCTTATTTTATTCGGTTAGCTCCGTGTAGTAGTAGTACCCGAATGCAGTCGCGACATCAGCGTCCTGTGGAACACGGCGCAGCACGTTATGCCCCCCCCCCCCCTCACGCACTGCACGCTGATTCCTCCAGTCGCGATAACGAGAAATTAGACACGGACACCGACAATGCGACACCTCGGCCCGCTGCCGTCGCAGCCGAATCGTCCCGGTCAATTTGAGGGAAATTATCGTCCTTGCTGCTAATGCGACCCAACCGTCCCGACTATCGAGATATTTATTTCGAAATTGAAATTGAGAAAGGACGAAAAAACATTTGATTCTCCCGGTGTTTCTATGAATATTTACGTATTTGAGAAAAAAAAAATGTGTCGGGTGTAACTATATACTTGATAAAAATTTATTTCTTGGCGTAAAGATATCTAAAATTAGTCGGCTGTTGTGAAATTAGTGCGAGGTGTGCAGGTTCTACATTTATGTAATCGATAATTCATGCAGCGAGGAGAGCGTCGTGAATTAAAGGGCTCTTAACTCAAGAGGCAAGATCTATTGCTCTCTCGATAGACGAGTGACGAAGATGAACGCCTTGTGACTATTGGCACCTGTTTTGATGAACTTACTGGTGTCAACTGCGCCGTGGCACTGGTAAATATTTAAATTAAATTTTGTATATTTAATTTTCTGGTTCTAATTCTGGTTCTAATTTAAGAGATTTGTATTCTCCTGTACAAATGCAATTCACCTGTATTCCTGTGGGTACATTAGTGATTGCAAAACAAAAGAAATCAGTAATGAGGACACGCAGTGTGAAATTAATGAGTATGCATTTGGCTTTTCCATTTAGTATTCTGCTCTGTTTTTACTTCGAAAATCATCGCGTAAATCCTTTTAAAGTCCGGTGCATCTTCACTGAATATTAATTTCAGTATGTGCAGAGCTTTCGCATTAAATATAAAGTCATTAAAGCTGACCTAAGTTTAGAAAGATAAAAAGTAGTTAAAGTTAAAGTAAAGTATTTTTGAGAGGCGGAGAATGCAGGGGCATCTTTCCCTTAAAGATTCTTACTTTGTAAATGATATGGCAGCTTTCTCGCGCGTATACATAGTTTGGTTATATTCCAGGGACTTCTTGCTAATACTTGTCGGCGGCGCGTGCCCTGGGGGCACCTTCCATCTGGTAGTACTTTCACGTAACATTGTGTTCCTAACTTTGCCGGGTAAGTACCAAAATTACATCCCCCTCCGGTTCGTTCGCGTAACCCTCCCGAACGAAAGTGCGCGCGCGATCTCTCTCCCTCTCTCTCTCTCTCTCTTTCTCTCGCAGGCATCCAGATATATTACGGGATTCTTCATTTCCCCGCTGCTTAACGATCTTTGTTTTAGTGCCGGCGGTTCGCAATTTAACGACCGACTCTACTTCTCGAATACTCGATTCTTCATCTCATTTTCTCTTGCTTTGCCCCTTTTTCTATTCTCGTCCAGGAAATACATTTCAATATTCCATTCTTTGGCCGCGAGCTAAGTTTTCAGCAGTTAATGCTAGCTGTTAATCCATATATGCGTTTCTGTTATTGCTGTGAACTGTAATTTTATCAAGATCCATGATCCGGTGGGTTAAAAGTATAAACGATCCCGTACAAAATACGCCGAAAAAAGTATACGGTCGAACTTTACGGTTTTTTTACGTTTGAAATTTTGCTCAGGGCATCTCAAAGAATACATTCCAGTTGGTTTTGGTCTAATTCGACCGCATACTTTTTTCAATGTATATTAAAAATGTAGTTACCTTAATAATTTAGGATGCACTACAGATTACGAGGAGGGTAGTTGCGGATAGGCCCAGCTATAACTGGTTTATCTTCGACCGGGAGTTTTGAGGGCGGTGGCTGCAACCACGACACAGACATAACCATAATCATAAACACACGTGGTATTGGAACCAACATATATATATATATATATATATATATATACATACTTAATAACGGTTAACGAGTACCTTGAATAAACCGTTCCCTTCATCAAGAGAAGCTTACTTAATTTATTTTTTCCAATTTCTTTTAGAAAATGCAATAAGCTTCTAAAAACAACTTTTTATGTTACATAAATATTAAACCTTTTTTGTAGTTTACAATCGGATTTTGCAGTTGTTTTCGTGATTTCGTTTATTTTCTTGACTGTTTTATGTCTATTCTATGCTTCTCTGTGTGTTCCATTCGCACGTATAAAAGAAAACTTTTACAACTCAGCTATTTGAAACGTTTAATACAGGGCGATTAAATTTTCTCCGGCCACAAGAGAGCTTTGATTATGCAAATTCACGGACTGCTTTAACTACGTGGAAGTTTATCGCGCGTGGCATTTCGCATAATTGTAATCAAATGCAGCCCAGATCGTGTTTGTTAATTCCTTTGCTTTTTAATTAGATAATTCCGCTTCAAACGGAATTAAGTAAATATTTAATGCAGTCTGTTGCACTGAGAGAAAAAAAGGAGTAAAAATTACTTTTCTGGATCGTAACTTGAGATATGAGAAGAAAAAAAAAGATTTTTACTAAACTGAATAGTAAATATTAAAGTCGAAA
>JAWWML010000001.1:19844248-19869692 GCA_035047165.1 Ormyrus rosae | reverse complement strand
TATTTACTATTTAAATAGTAAAAATCTTTTTTTTTCTTCTCATATCTCAAGTTACGATACAGAATAGTAATTTTTACACCTTTTTTTCTCTCAGTGTGTAATACCTACGTGTACGTTTTTTATAATTATAATAAGTGTAACTAGATTGTAATAGCCGAAAACCTAAATTAAATATAACATTTTACTAATCGCCATGTCGGTGAGCTTTGCTAAAAAACATAAAAGTGAGCGGAAACATAAAAGGAGGCCCGACAGCTCGGCCACGAGCTGCAGTCATCCAGTGCACCGATCTCCCATGCGATGTCCGCGCAAAATGCGTGGAGAGGTTGCGGTGCGTCGTGGGGACCGAGAGCGAAGCCAGGCCGCAAGCTCGGCCGCAAGCAAGAGTAGCGCGCTGCAGCTCGCAGTCGACGCGGGAGTTATATATAGTTAACGACAATGGCTCCTGCACCCCGATGCATACCAAAGGTCCGTAGGAGCGGTGTGGCGCTACGCGACGGAGGGAACGATTGATTCCCGGTGTCCTGCGGTGCGTCAGGACGTCCGATGCAATCAGTCGCCTTGTTAAGCGTCTCCCTTGTGTTGACTTGATTCGTGAGCCCTGCTTTTCAGCAGAAATGCTTGGGAGACCTTTCGATTGCGAGACTGTATTCTACGTTCTTAGCCAAATGTTTTTCTTTACAATAAAACAATGTAGTATACTATGGATGAAGGAATGGATTTTACATCATCACTTTTTCAAAAAAGAAATAAATAAACTGTTACGTTTTACCGAGCGCAGTGACAGGTTGCACTTAGAACGTTCCCAGTTAAGCTTGTTTTTAATATCGAGAGCCGAGGGCGTGTGGCGAGACGAAAATTACGCTCGCGTATATACGAGCGTAAGAGAAAAAGTACAACAATCCGCAAACTCCGACGAAAAAGAAAGCGAGGATGATAAAGTATATAATTAGTTATTAGGGTGGGATTGAACCGTAAATCAGGCCTGTTGGGTCTAACGCACGCTGTAATAAAGTCGGCGTGGACCAAGAGACCGAAACGACTCTTGTTTTCTCCCTCTCTCTCTCTCTCTCTCTCTCTCTCTCTCTCTCGCGTCCTCACATGTCGCGCCCGTAAAAGAGTACATGCTGTCACTTACGAGGAAAGGTGTACCCACCCAGAATTAGCGGATTCAAGAGGGAGACAGCTTTTAATTTACAATTTATTTAAATTTTAAATTTTAAAAATTGTAATTGAAAGACAAAAATTCATTGCTCCTCGTGGCTGGCTCGTTGATAACTAACCAATTCAAGATATTTTCTATAAGCAGAAAAAATTGAAGAAGTACGAGGCAGGATCAAATTTATCAGATAAATAGAATGTACTGCGGGCTCTTGAAGAAAAAACGTTCCTTTAAAGACAAAAAATTAAGGGATGAAAGACTCTCCCGCTGACCGAGAATAGACTCGATGCCAATCGAGAGGCATTGGTGTTCAGAAGACTTCGCGCCCACCTACATTCGTGCTTCAGAGTTCGATTTCCGGAGCAATTGCGCAATAATCTCGATGGCCCTTCCGCGCTCAGCCTCTCGCTGGTCGGAGAGACGAATTTTAATTAGAAAGTCCGTGATGTGATAATGAACGCTTCCTTACGGCGAAGTAGAGCAGTTTCATTTCGGTTACGATCGTTGTGCGCTCTAATACTGCGAGCTGTGCGCGCCTGCACTTCTGTTTTCCGGACGTTTTTCATCGGCTGCACAAGCGCATGTTCTCGTCGCGCTTAATAAACCCGAGCGCAATTTTCGATTGGCGAGGCTCCATTACCCGGGCGCATAATTGGGTTTCCAAAGCACGGAGACGCGAACCGGGCACTTTCAATTACCTCCGAGCTCTCCCGTGATTATAAATTTTTAGCATTTCATTCAATTATCGATTGCTCGATTTTAGACTGATTAAACAGCAGAAGAAGGTTATCGACGGGTCTATTTGAGGTTTTTTTCAGATATTTTTAGCAGGCGTCACTAATTTATTTATAAAAATGAAATATTAAATTATAAACTATGAGAAGTGCAATTTATAATGATTACATCGTGAGAGATAACATATTTTATTGATTACTCTTATGAACTAATTTTTTTAAATTAAAGTAGTTAAGTTGTTTAGAACAGTTTTTAAAATTGAGTTACAAAAGCGAAAATAGTTCAACTATATTTATCTATTGTAACGGAAAATAGATTTCAAACAAGTATAGATATATAGCATGACACATATATTTTATTTTAGAATCTCAGTAATTTTAAACTATAATGATAATAGAATGTACAAAATATATTAATATATTTTAAAAATTGAATTTCAACAAAATTTAATAATCTCAATTTAAATTACAGAAATGAAAAGCTTCCCAGCATCGTAGAATTAAGAAAAAGTCGAGAGATAGAAAAGAACAAATCAGTTTCCATTATTATAATATACGTTGTTTTTAGGTATATAATTTTTTACGAAATGATATCATTAATAGCACGTATTTAATAATGTGAGGTAAATAGAAGTTGGATTTTAAACTCGCCATTCAAGTGTCATTGGAAGATTGCAATATTACTTTGAAATTAAATAGTAGTATTTTAAATGATAGATCGTAAAAATTATAAAAATTTTTTTAACCTGTTATTTTCAAAATGTTTCTTATTTAGTTTATTAAAATATATACAGCTAAACTTGAAAATTTAGTAAATTTTTATTCCGCCTTTGCAGCATTTAAATTGTCTTGCTGAAAAATAGTATATTAGTTTATAGGCAAACTGATATATCTAGATAGATTATTTAACATATCTACTATAGTTATTTTTATCTAGTTTAGTGTATTTCTCTTTATATTATTCTATTGAAAATTTATATTTCTATGAACATATTTTTTTCTTAAATTATAAATTCTTTTATCGATTAATTCTATTTTTACACTTTAAATATATTGAATCATGCATGCATAAAATTTATGCATATGATTGGAATACTCTTTTTTTTCTGGAAGAGTATCGGCATCAGTCCTCGTCCTTAAAAAGAAAATCTTTCAAATTTTGTCCGCTTTTATCCAGGAATACGTTGTGAACGCAGCCTACTTTCTATAGTCTGCTCTTATACAAGAGTGTTCGACGACCGCGCTGCGAAGACGGAGACTGAAAAGGACGGAGCGTCATCCCCTCTCTTTCGCTCTCCCAATCTTTGCAAGCAAGGCGCATCCGCGTACGACCGTTGTGGAAAATGCCAACATGCCAGCCAGCCGTAGCTTCACGGCACATGCGCATAGATGCGCACGTACACACGCTCAGGACTCACAGCCACCGCTCTGCCAAGAGCGTTCGTCGTGCACGTAAGCGATCCAACCTCACCTGAAGTCACTCAAAGCGTGAGAACTCCGACTAGTTGTTTGTGATAGTTTTTTTTTTCAACAATATTGACCAATTTTTGGATACCGTTAGACTTTTACTCTTTTGCTCTGCAATCTTCTCGAATTTAGTACTGTGTTTATTATGTGCTGCGATCGGAATCCAGGCGATTTTGTATGCAACATGAGAAAGAAAAAGAGACGAAAGGTAATTAATTTTACATAACCTACCATCTTATCTGCTCTGGGATTAATCAAAACTAATGCTGGCATTGTTTATGTTAGAGGTATATGATACATTTCAAAACTCACGTCTTCTAAGCCTTCGCTGAACGTATCTTACAAGGTAAATATTCTACTAGAAGCGACATTGCGAAGTATTAGATAAGTAAACAAAAAATTCCGTAGCTTTTGATTAATAAACAATGCAGTATAATAAATATCTTTGTATATTCTAAGTAATTAACGCAAGTGTTCAAACTGATTATTTCGAAATTGTCTCGAATAAAGTAAATACGTTTATTTAGTGAAGGCTGCGAAAAATAACCTAACTTTTTGACTGAGTCATCGACGGCAGTTTCTTTGATGAATCAAAAGATTGTGCGTAACAGAATTTGTTCCGAAAAATAAACAATTTTTATCGTAAGAATTATTTTGGAAAAAATTTTTTGCTTTTAAAAGAGTATAAAAGTAATATTTGTAAAGTCTGGGCTTTATTTTGATTTTTATTTAAATCTATTTTTAATTAAAATTTACGTTTTACGAAATATTAGAATTAAACAATGTTGCATATTAAATTAGTATAAACATATTAGATACATTTAAAGACATTTTCTAGAGTTATTCAAAAGTTTTCTTGTTATTTATAATAAGATCAACTCTAATGGTTATACAAGTAATCTTTTAAAAGCTAATAATAATTTGTAACATTAAATGTAACGAATGAATTATAAAAAAGTTAAATGGATAGAGTTAGTTTAAAAGACTTATATTCAATAAAAATAGCAATAAAAATTATTTTCGTTGATTTTTCAATATATACAAATTTTATAACGAAATTTCGACGTCTATAAAAGACGTCATATAACAATACAGAACGTATTAGAACGTACAAAATTAAAATTTTGATTACAAAAATGTTTCATAAAGTGAAATAATATTGTACATTTTAGTGTGCATTTTTCACCGACTTTTTTACACGTCAATTAATACCTAATAATAACGTAATTTGTAGTACGACGATGTAACTAGTTGTGCATTAGTGTTTTCGGAATATTTAACGCCTCGTAGAAGACTAAACAAAAATATTTATAAATAATTAAAATATCGATGTTTAATGAGTCATACTTTAAACATGGATATTTTATTTATTTATGAGAAATGTAGTCCTGAATGAGAAATGTAGTCACTAGATTAAAGTTTAAATAGTTAATAAAAATTTATTGTACTGGTACCGATAACGAAATAAGAATAATGAATTGTAACGTTCGGGAAAAATCGATATTTCAAATTAAATAAACAAGATTATTTTTCTATGAATTTATAGTTTACCTTCAATTTTACGAAAATAAAATTTACTTTACAGTATAGTTATATTATAGTCAATTTTGTATATATACGTATGCTCAATTGATTAATTATTTAAAAATTTTTTATGTTTCTTTATAAATTTAAAATTTTAAAATTGATTAAAACTTAATTCTTGCATCTTCGTGTTATTAAATAGTTATACATACGTACAAATTAATTTATAATATTGCTTATATCGTTGTCTTTTTTTCAGGCTCAAAGAAGTTAATAATAACATAATGATCTCTCCATGAGTGATTTGTTATGGCAGAAGAGAATATATTAGGAGTAGTAGATCATTCAATTGGAAAGTTAGGAATTCATTGCGACGAAACGAGCTGCAAAATGGTCAATATTCCAAATACTTATACCTACAACTTTTGGCTTAAGACGCCGACGGAGGTAGTTGAATTAACTTGTCTTATGCCTAATGGCGTTGTTATTGCCTTTGAGGCTAATCGTAATGCGACTTTAGCGGAAATAAAAGAGGATCTGTGGGATGAATCAAGTAAATATCCCCTACATGGAATGTTAAAAGATTCTCAGTCTTACGTATTTACTTGTATAAACTCTAACGCAGAACCAGAAGAATTGCGAGATGAAACTAGACGATTATGTGACATAAAACCGTTTTTTGTGTTGCTTAAACTTGTTGAAAAGCAAGATGCTAAAATTGATAGAAATTTAGACTCTCAAATTGGCCTTCTTATTGGAAAAGGTTTACACGAATTTGTAGCCTTAAAAAACCCGGAAGTTAATGACTTTCGGTGGAAAATGAGATTATTGGGCGATGAAATTGCTTTAGAGCGTCAGAAAAGAACTTGGACAGAAAAAGTTTTATATCAATTTCCGACTAGATTAGCTTCTTCTGCGGATATTCCAAAAAATATTGAGTCTCGATTAAAGGATGGAAACATAAAACTTGTAATTAAATTTGAAAATGCTGATACCTCGTATACTTTTTTAGTTCCCCATGCTACAACTCCACGACAGCTTGTTGTATTAGCTTTAAATAAACGTGCAAATACTTTAACTTTGCGCGATGAACGACCTAGAGATTTCACTTTAAAAATCTGCGGTCAAGAAGAATATCTTTTAGGTGATTATCCATTGATTCAATTTAGTTATGTACAAGATTGCGTCGCTAAAGATGCGGTTCCGACGCTTGTTGCCGTTAGTATAAACAGTATTTGTGTTTACAAAGATCACGATTATGAGGATCCCGATTCAGATTCTTTGAACCGTGGCACTAGACCGTCATTTTCAACGTTAACTTTACGTAAAAAAGGAAAGTATACTTATGCATACAATATTGAAGAACAATTTAAGTTTACTGTTAATGGAATTTCGAGACTTAACAGTGATGCAGCTCATAGAACTGTAGAAGTTGGTCTACAAGCTGGCTTATTTCATGGCGGTAAATCGCTTTGTGAGAGCCAAAAATCAAAAGATATAGTTGTTCGAGCCGACGGAAGCTGTGAATGGGAAGAAAATCTCAGTTTTGATATAAAAATTCGAGATATTCCAAGGAATACGCGGTTATGTTTTGTTCTTTATGAAATAGGTAAAACTTCGAAAGGAATTAAGAGTCGAAAACTCGTAAAAGATTCTAAGCAAGAATATTTTATAAATCCTTTGTGTTGGGCTAACACAACTATTTATGACTTTAAAAGCCAGCTAAAAAGTGGTGCAATGACATTGTATACGTGGGCTTACGCCGAAGATATTCAAAATGAAGACATTCTTCATCCATTAGGAACTGTAGTTTCTAATCCGCATATTGATCGAGCAGCAGCCCTATTGATAACATTTCCTAATTATGTAAGAGATCAAATAATTCTTTATCCTTCGCCTGAAAAAATGGTCGAATACGCTACTAAACTTAGTGAATCTAGAGAAAACTCGGCTGAATTCGACCCTACTAGCGTTTCCGACTCCGACTTAGAGCAACACATTGTTCAACTTCAATTGCTAGCTGATCGTGATCCGTTACACGAACTTCATGAACAAGAAAGAAAAACTATCTGGTCTCTACGACAGCAGTGCATAACAAAAGTTCCAACTATATTAACGAAGTTGTTACAGTGCGTAGAGTGGAATGACCATAAAGAAGTCGCTGAAGCGACCTCCTTAGTTCTTCGCTGGCCGAAATTAGCAGTGGAACGGGCGTTGGAACTGCTAGACTACGCATACGCGGATCAGACTGTTCGAACTTTTGCTGTGAAGTGTTTGAAAGATGTAAGTGATGAAGATCTCAGTCTGTTTTTGTTACAGTTGGTGCAAGCACTGAAGCATGAAAATTATTTATCGTGCGAATTAACCGAGTTTCTATTACGACGCGCTTTGAACAATCAAAGAATCGGACACTATTTATTTTGGCACTTGCGATCAGAAATGCACGTCGGCTCTGTATCGGTACGGTTTGGTTTAATTTTAGAAGCCTACTGTCGCGGTAGCCAAGAACACATGCGTGCACTTTTTAAACAGATGGAGTGTTTGGATAAACTTGGAAATGCTTGTGATCAAGTGAAGCAAAAGAAAGATCGAAAAATAGCGCAACAATGTTTACATGATTTTTTAAAAGAACCGCATTGTCGGGAAGCTTTCTTTAATGTGATAAGCCCACTTAATCCAAGTTTCAGATGGAGTGCTATAAAAGTTGACAAATGTAGAGTAATGGATAGTAAAATGAGACCACTATGTTTAGCTTTTCAAAACGTAGATCCTTTCGGAGATGATGTATATTTGATTGTTAAGCATGGAGATGATCTTCGGCAGGATATGTTGACATTACAAATGCTTCGAATTATGGATAAATTGTGGAAAAACGAAGGTTTGGATTTACGTATGAATCCTTACGGATGCATATCTACGGATAATAGGGTCGGTTTGATCGAGGTTGTTTTAAATGCGGAAACCATTGCAAATATTCAGAAAGATAAAGGGATGTTTTCAGCTACGGCGGCATTCAGAAGAGGTTCGTTGCTTGCTTGGCTAAAGGACCACAATCACACTGAGGCGGATTTAAATAAAGCTATTGAAGAGTTTACTTTGAGTTGTGCTGGTTATTGCGTTGCTACTTACGTTCTTGGTATCGCTGACCGTCATTCAGACAATATTATGGTGAAAAGGACAGGACAATTATTTCACATTGATTTTGGTCACATACTTGGACACTTTAAAGAAAAATTCGGAATACGCAGAGAAAGAGTTCCATTCGTTTTAACGAATGATTTTGTTCATGTAATTAATAAAGGACAAACGAAGAAAGGTCAGGCGATAGAATTTCAGAGATTTCAAAATTACTGCGAGCAAGCATTTTTAGTTTTGCGAAGACACGGTAGTCTTATTCTTTCTCTATTTGCTATGATGATTTCTACGGGATTGCCGGAACTATCTTCGGAAAAGGACCTTAATTATTTAAGAGATACTCTGGTTTTAGAAATGTCTGAGGCAGAAGCTCAAAAACATTTTAGAAGTAAATTTGACGAAGCTCTTTGTAATTCGTGGAAAACTTCGTTAAACTGGGCGTCGCACAACATGGTGAAGAGTAGCAAGACACTTTGAAGTTCCGATTATTTTTTTTACAGATTTACATTAAATATTTTCCATTTTGTATAAAGCAATATAATAATAATACACTTGTTTAATTATAGGTTTTTTTTAGATATAAGTACTTATTCATAATTAATTAATTTAATAGTTTGTATACTTCTATAATACTACTATATTTCTTACTGTATTCATGATGCAAATAAAATAAGACCACGTTTTAAGCGGCTAAGTGTTTTTGGAAAAGTATTTTGACGATAATTTATTTCGCTAAAATATAAAAAAGCTGAAATATAACATATTCATTTAATCAGATAATTTTATTCTTGAAATTCATCTATCAAAGAAAATAAATTTTTAAAATATTTCATTTTTGTATAAGATTATTTGTTATTTTTTAAAAACCTCCTTACCTATTACACAATGCAATTTTGTTTAAAAAGTTATTGACGTGATGGAAAATACTGATAATCTTTAAAGCTTTCCATTAGAATTAGAAATCATGAAAAAAGGTAATAATTATCATTCTGGTTCAAAAGTATTTTTAAATTTACCATTTCAATTCTTCTGACCAAGTCACTCTTTTCGATTAAATATCAAGCGAGGTTAAATAGAAATTAGTTACTTAAAAACAAAGATGCACGATATTATTGGGACGTCCCGTTAACATGGATGCTCTCTTAGCGTATCCCGCAAGGAAGACTTTCTGCGTGGTTGAACTTTTACTTTTATTAACCCGCGCGTAAATGTGATCTCGAGCTTAGCTTATATTCCTCTCGGGAAGTAGAAATTGGCTTATCGGCAGTGTCATTAACTATGCGTCTCTCAGGTTGCGTACAGTAACAGTTGTACGTATCGTTGTTCCGAGGTTTAGTTTCAAGTCATTTCAATTAAACGGTTTATGTTTGCTTCCGTGGGAATCCTGGAGATAACATTATTTCGAATGTTATAGTCTTAAAATTATTCCTTTCTATATTATTTCTTTTTTAAAGTTTTAATTTCTTATTATTTTCAGATTTTGATAATACGATGTTTTATAATGAATTTTATTTGTTAATGGCAAGAGGCTTTATATAACTTTGAGTTTTTATATGTTGACATGCAAGTAAACTTTACAATTTTGTTGCTTTCATATTTGATGCTAGAGTTCTACAAGGGAACTGCTAAAGAAATTTGTAGCCATGAAAATTAATGCACCCTTTGAGACAGAAAATTCTAATTACTTACCGAGTAAACTTCTTAGCTTCAAAAGCAATTGAGCTGAGTAAACAAACGTAAGAAACACTTTAAATTTAATCAAAGGAAGACTGTAATATGAACTTATAGAAAATAATTTTTATGCAACAAATTAGATTTTTTCAAGTTATATACTCTAATAAGAAAACGATTTTAAAGTATAGTTTATTTGATATCAAAAAAGACCAATTTCCATTCGACCTTTTGTAATATCAGTAAAAGTTATAAAGAATTCAAAAGCTGCGAAATTGAATTTTATAACACGTTACGTATAATCACATCATCAATTTTTAAAAAAATTGATACTTAATTTAATTTTAAATTCAGCCCTGAAATCCGTTACCATTCGTATGTAAATGAACTATCTTTTATCGGCAGAAAGTAAGAGCATACTTTAAAGAAAACTGTTTTGAAAGATTTTCATAATATTCACGTTTGCGAAACGGCGTGGATTTAAATATAAAAGGCGCTATTTTAAAGATTTTTGTTTTTTCGCACCACCTCGGCGTATAAGGGGAGATTGGGGGAAAGCTAACGTATCGTTGCGACTGTAGTCATTACGGAATCACCCTCCGACTCTCGACCTGACAATCGGAGATTTACCGAAAACCCTTCGTTTTCCTCTCTCCCTGCTTTGCTCTTCTTTATTTATCTTCCTCTCTGCAGTTTACTCTGCTCTTCTGCATCGCGCTTTTTCCCGTACATTTACCAGTGTGTCTTGCCTCCCGCACTCTGGCAGACGCAATATATAAATTTTTCTGCCATTTCGCTCACAGCTTTCTGCCCGCCTTCTTTCCTGTTATTCCTTTAATTTAGTACCTATAACCCGCGGGGCCACTTTTCGAGTCATGTACTGCAGTGTACGATTCTTTTCTCCCTCGTTCTTGACTTCGGTATCAAAGGGCTCTTGAAGAAAAGTGTACTAACGCAGATACAGCGGGAAAGATTTATTAGCTAAATTGTTATCAAGAGTATTAATAATTCTGAGCTTTTGCATTAAAAGCGCGACATATCCAAAAACTAAGATTCCGCAAATCCTCGAATCAGCTGGGATAACGGAATAATAAAACTCGGTCCGACGTTCACTAAATCAAGGAAATAATCAATTTCCGCGTGATACATTCCTGCGCAAACGCGTAATTTTCCCAATGCGAGTAATTACATCGACGGCACGGCATCCTCGTTTCCGGCAGTTTTTCGTCCCGCTCTCTATCTCGCGCTCCTTCTCACGGCCCTACATCAATGCGATCTCTCTCCCCTCTGATTTCCCTCTTGCCCTTTTAGCCGCAGCCAGTGGACGGTCCGGTGCGGTAATACCCTTATAAATTCATGGTGAACCGACCGGCCATTTGTAGTGCGGGACGGCCGCGCGCGGGGTGCAGGCTCTTTCTCTCCTCTCTTCGAGCTTCCACACAGTTGAATATTTAGATCCGAACGTTCGTTCGCCGACGTCGGTTTTGTCAAGCTTGCGAAAAAAAAAACTTTCCGTAAGCGTCGGCCAGCAAGTTTTTAAGCAAATTAAGCGCCGTCGTACTGGTATAAATCATTTTGCGATTTTCTTGCTTTATGTAAGTGCACTATCTTCATTTCTTTATTAGTCTGGAAGGGTCTGGAATCAATACATTTACGTACACCAATTGATTAACAAAGTTTCCTTGTTTATTTGTGGAGCTGCAAGGTGATATTTATGAAGCGACTTTTTTGGAATTGTTTTCTCTTAAAGTTTCCTGTCAATGAATTTAAATTACCCTTTGATCCGGAACTTAAATACTGAATTTAAATGCGGAACACTCAGATCAACACTTAACATGGAACAATCAATCAATCAATCATTAAGTAATTATTACCCTGCTATTTAAAGCTTTTAATAAGTTTTATTCATTTATTTATTCATTTATTAAAATCTTTTTAAAATCTATAATAAAATAGCTGTTTTTTTAATTCTCCTAGGAAATGATTTATACGTAAAGAACAATTCCATAAACTAAAAATTGAAGGTGCTTAAAACGACAGATTAGTCGTTTTAAAGAAATAAATCAAGCCCTAATAAAGTCTGCTATCTAGGAAAATTTAGCTGAATCAAATGTGAAGGCAATAAAAGAAAGGCGGCCATCTCATCCAGCCTCAGCTATCGTACGGTGCTCGAAACGGCTATAGATCTACTTGTCGTATAAATACATCGCGCAATGATATATCCGCTTGTGATTTTCTTTCTGTCCATGCAGGAAAGCCAAGCTGCAGCCACCCTATTGGCCGTAGATGGCCATTGTCTGCCCTGGGCGAAGTGTAGTAGCGGGCCGAAGTAAGCGAAATAAATTCCCTTCGAGGTGACTATTCGCGCGAGATCGTGACTTGGATGTCTGCCAGTGCCTCGCGCTCGCGAGTCCGTGACATTGAGAAAAACGCGCCCGCGTCGTAAACGTCCCTCGCGCGCGCCGCTCGAACAGACAAGAAGCGCCAAAAGCGCGAGTCGTTTCGGGCTTAGGAGGCGGCTGCCGCTGCTGCTGCGGCGCGCGCCGGACTTGTCGGGTTTAATTGTCATTTTTCCGCATCGCGCGGAGAGAGGTAAGAATGGAAAATTATTTGCCGAGCGACGGCGAACACGTTTACGACTGCGTAAATACTCGCGTGCAGGCTAATGGTATATAGCTGGCTTTGCCAGGGAACGGTGAAGGTGGCTTCTTTCGCAACGAACAAGGGAATTCAGGTAAACGACTTTTACCGACTCGCTAAAGATAAACACATTTAGATTGTAAGAGTTTTTAAAAAAAGTTGGAAAAATTTCTTTCTGTTATGTTTTAGTATTTTATTGCTATCGCTGCAGTTAATTCTGTTTTTTAGCTGAGATGTATAATGAACAAGTTGACTAAAAACTGTCAAGGTCAAAAATAACGTTTGACAGTTTTCACTATTATTTGGCCACTTTTTGATGATTTTTTTGTAGATTCGCCAAATAATTGTTTAACTATTTTAGTGAAATGGCTAAAAAAAACTCGTGAAATTTCCAAAGTCACAATGAATAAAGAAATTTTCAAGATTTGCGACATTTTAAACAGAAGTGCACTAAACATTTACATCTCATAATCGCGAGTGCATCCGCCGTGAAAAAAAAAAAGAAAAAAAAACCAAGAATTGCAGAATATAACTGCGGGCGTTCCACTAACAAGAAAGAAGAAGAAACAAAAGTGGAAAACAGTGTAGCCGCGGCAGAATTGAAATAGCAGAGGCCGTAAAAGCAAACGAAGGAAGAGGCGGCGAAAAAATGGCTCCGGCGCAAAAACGAAATTAAAAGCTAAAGCCAGCAGGCCGCGAGATCCATTTCATCTGAATTTTATACGCGAAATCCCGGCCGCTGCACGGATGGGGATAAAGCGGCTGCGGGGTCGAAAAGGAAAAAGGCAAGGAGACCGCGGCATTAATTTGCGTAAGGATAGTATTATTTCGCAGCTGAAACGAGCCGTGCGCGCCGCGTCGCTGCTCGGCCGATTTTCCGAAAGACCCTCGAGTTCGCCTGGGAACTAAAGCGCTAACTGGCATTAGCCCGCGGTTTCTAATCCATTAATCCGTTCGTTAATCACGCGACTCCCTCTCGCACTCGTTGCACGCCGTTGGCTCGACTCTCTAACTTTCTGCATTAACAGTGGCCGTATATATATACAACCTTGCCAGGCGCCACTTTTCCTTTTGGACCCTCCTGCAATATTTTCCTTATTAAGATTAAACAAGTTTTTCTTGATTCTTAGGGTTATTCAAGTTTCGTTTGACGCTTCTTTTCGTTCCAAGTCGCATCGAGCCAAGTATACGGTAAAGATTACATTACATTATTGTACGCTTAAATTACATAAACTGCATAACGCGCAGAATTTAATTTCGAAAATAACCTGATGGAAGAGTTTGCGTCTGCACTAAAGCTAATCATAAATGCAGCAATAATGTAGAATGCTTTATCGGACGCTATTAATAAAAAGGAAAGCGGTGTCGCGCGTTACGAATCGTTATTGCATCGAACATGAATTCCCTATCAAGATAGCCTGTACCCATTCCGCAAATGACTTGTACAGCTCGCTTAAGCCGCATAACCATCGCTAAACGACGCCGAGATTTTTCTTATTAACTGCAGCAGCTAACCCTTAAATCTCATCAGAGTCCAACGAGAGCAGTCCGCAAGACAGGCTGAGCCACCGTACTCCACCGTACGTGCCTTGAGCCAAGAACAGGATCGCACGGTAACGGCCGCGCACCGCAGCGCCACGCCGAGGCTCTCGCCTTGTAATTTACAACTCGAGGCACCGAACGCGCTACTGCCACCACCGACGCGCTCGAGTGTATAGTGGCGCTCGGCGTGTGTACGCAATCAGTGCAAGCGACAGGTTATAATAACGAGCCCTTGCGCGCGATTCCGCGCGTATAGCCGGCCTAATCGCTTCGTTCGAGCGTCGCGGAGCGATTAAGCCACCTTTACATAGCCTCGACAAATCAGCTCGTCGCGCAATTTTATTATATTATCCCTCTCCTTTTTTTCTTTTATCCGTACCGGAGCTGAATAATTTCATTAGCATTTGTATTTGCAGTACTCGGTGCTAATATTCTTGGCTGGATATTTTCATCTCTCTGCGTATTACAAGTTTACGTTTTACTACCGCGCACGCTTGTTCGGCTAATTATTATCTCACTTGAAGTTACGACTCGCTGCTCCGTCCGCCCAGCAGTCGCAAAACGAAGAGGCCGAAATGTTTTAACGAATTGCAGGCAGCCAAGCTATAAACTTGATATCTTTAGGCGGAATAAACTGGAAAATAATTAAACAATTTTAATTTCAGGTTTTCCGCCAATCAGTGAACTTTGTAAAGACGTTTGACGGCACGCGGAAAACAAAGGGTATCGCCCCTCGGGTATCCGTAGTCTCTGAAACGTGCACACAGCACGGTGGATCCGGTGCGCCGCCGGGGAAGTCGTGAAATTAGGCCGCGGCTCGTTTGGCCCGTCTCCTACATCGCGCTCTATAACGCCTCGTCGTCGGCGGGCTCGGGGCTCCGGGCTTCGATTCTTGCTTGCTCTCGCGAGCGTGTATACGCGTATATAGCACGGAACTTGAGCAGCAGTGGCCTCTCGGGAGAGGCGCAAAAGAGGTTGCGATTCAACGAGCTACGCCACGGCACAGAGAGAGAGAGAGGGAGGAGTTTGTCTTGCTCCAGTTCCTCGAGTGCCCTTGAGGGAGCTCCCGCTCCTTCTCTATACCTCTGGAGAGCCGGCGAGCAGAGAGTAGGAGACGAGATGGCCCGGGTTGAAGAGGATGACAGCTCCGCGAGCGAATGGCTTAGCTTCTTCTCTCTCTCTCTCTCTCTCCCTCTCTCTGTGTATCTCGTGCGCTTAACGCAAACTGGCGCACACCTTGAGCTTGCGTCGCGACGACGACGCGGCGAGGAGAGTCGAGCTGCCGGTGTACTGTTGCCACGCGCCACGCCAGCGGAACAGATATCCCGAATCTTCTGCCTCCTCTTCGTCTTAGCTCGACCCTCGTCGCGCTTCTTATTAGATCCCTCGGAAAAAGCTGTCTTAGGGCCAAGAGGGATCTTGCCACTTATTCTTGCGCTGAACTTGGATCTTTTTTTTTCTTCTTTCTATATATCTTGACAATTATTATGAACGATTTAGTAAGGCACCGTGCTTTATCAAATAAATTAATAATTATAATCAACAATTATAAGTAGCGAATTTGCTAAAACCCACTTAACAAGTTTTTTTACGTTATTCATCAATATATAAACATGTACTTTTCAATCATGGACACAATAATTCTACTAAGCATTCAAGTTAGTGTAAAAAATCTCACACTGGCAAATCATAAGCACTTCTACAGAGGTTCTATGCCGTCAAACAATCATAAACCAGGTCACTCTACTTCTGCGCGTTATAAAGCCTAATTGAATAAAGCGATTTCGTTGACAAAGTGTAAACACATTTCACCCACTCGACCGTAGCTCTGCTTTAAGATCAAAGAACGCTCTTGAGATCTATAAAAAGATTTCCAGTGAAAAATTGACGTAAAAATTTGGAACTCTTTGAAATTCTTACCAATTTTTATTGAAATAAAATTTATCGTTCAACGATAATTTATGAAATTTTGCGACGCGAAATATAAATTTCAACTTTTTAAAAATCTTTCATTATCTTACATCTGTAAATGAATGGAAAAAAGATAAAATTTCATCCACCATCGAATGTAGAATAGTTGAGAAGCTTGCATGCGATGCGTGTATATAGCACATCTTTAATTGGGAAAAAGTAATAGGGAAATATAATGTGTGCACTGGCAGCTCAGACGAAAGGATTTGACGACTTGAAAGGAGGCTTATCCGCAGGTAAATTAACAGAGGCTCCACTCGCGGATATACCTGACGGAAGTATTAAGTTGGCGCTGGGCCAAAGGCGTGCACGCCGCGCCAAGGGATTTCCCTGCTTCGACGAGGAGAAGAAAGAGTGGAGCGGGGCGCGCAGGCCGTTTGTTATTGGATACGGGACAATGCTCGCGACTTACGCTCGATCTGCTCTTAAGTGGCATACGTGCATGCGCCCTTATCGACACTGTATGTCGTTATAACCGCTTCGATGGCCCCAGTTTACACACTTGACTGCCTGCTCTACTAGACTTTGTATTGAATATTCCGATCGGAAATATATCTGCTTAAACGGCCGCTTCTTCTCGATCGACTTACATTTTTTAAAGGGGACTTTCAAAATTTATTAAATCTCTGTCGCGCAGTCCAAAATTTGTCTACTGCTCTCAACTTTTTGTTCGTTGGGAATGAATTAAAGTCGCTTTCTAGAAACTATAAAAATTAAATTTATATTTGAAAAAAAAAAAAAAAAAAAAACAAGTACATACGTGATTCAATGAACGGACATTGATGTATAATGTAGCAAAAAGCCAATTTCTTGATCAAATCATCATTTCGATCGTTCGAAAAGCTGAAAAAGTACGTTTCCTTTTTCCGGCGTGCATCGCCGGTGACGGCTGCTGCAGGCGCCCCGCGAATACCGGATACGAGATTACTCCGCTCGGGGCGTGAAAAGGTCGCGAGCGAAGGTGGAAAGCGTTCGTCATAAGTATTCACGGGTCGTTTTGTAATATGTCAAAAATCCGGACGTGGATTAAGTCGGCCGCGCAGCCCGACGCTAATATATCCGAGTTGAACCTCGCGACTGTAACGCGCGGTCTTATCTTTCCATTCCTCTCTTTGTTTCTCCGGCTTTCTTTCTTCTTTCGCGCCCGTCTAAGATGAACGCGTCCCCTGCGGCGGCGCCTCGCGAGCCACGTGATTTGAATTTGAATGTGTCCAATGTCGCGCGGCGCGATGCAGTGCGACGGAAAGCAGATACGTAGACGAATGCAGGGGCTTGAAAAAAATGAGCGCTATTCGGAGACGTCTTCGCGTTATTACACTTTGCGGAAAAAAAATGTAAAAGGCTAGGAATGATAGTTCAATATGTAAAGCTTTGTTTTTTAAATTTGTTTTTAAAATTTTAATAAGCATACTTTTCAAAATATAGTGAGGAATATTATTATTTTTGCCTAAGTGGCTGACTAAACTCGGCCTATTTCTACTTCAGTATAATTCTTTATGCATTACATGTATAGTGTCTATTTTTAATAACCTGATGCATTTGCCTTAAAAAATTTAGTAAAATAATCTACTTAAAAAAATTTTAATAAATTAAATGGAAGATCAGACTAGTACAAGAAATTCCGATATATTTCTTGAACTACTGCGCATTGAAAAATGAAAATGAATACATAGACATGTGATAGGTTCGAAAAGGTAGAAATGGATTTAAAAATGTAAAACAAGTCTTGCCTCGAATTATTCTTGAGCAGTGAAAAAAATTACTGCAAACGGTCGCTCGAGGAGATTTTTCGTGAAAATGGGACTGCAGCAGCAGCAGCAGTTGGGCGAGAGAAAAAGAAAAGAAGGCAGGGAAAAAAAGAGAAAGAAAGCAGCGCGCATAAGCCCGAACCGAAGGGAGAACAGGAGTGGGAACGAGAAAAAAGGCCAACGTGCCGTGAATATCGAATGGGGGGGAAATCGGTTCGGCGATAAACGACGCGATTGAAAGCCCAGGGATCCCGGAGAGTTTCTTGGGCGAAAACCCATAGCCGAGGATATCGATAAGCCATTCGTATTTCTATTCGCCCCGAAGGCTCGAAGGCAGTTGCCGCTAATGCCAAGTTATTAAGCACCGGGCGGCAACTGAGGGAGGGAGGACAGAGAGAACGAGACTTTGTTTCTTAAGAGAAGATTATCGCTGCTAAGGAATGGTTTCGAGATATACCCCCAGGGGATTCCTCTTTTCTCTGCTAATTGTCTATTCTCTCGAAAAATTTACTGACATTGCTAAGGCGATAATTAAATTTAGGGGAATTAATCTGTAATTCCAGTCCGAAGAATTGACCGTTTCATAGATTACTTTGTACAATCGCTTCTTTAACTGCTGAATAATCACAGTCGCCTCATGTACATTTAACTTTTTCTTTTTAACTATTTTAATAGCTTATCGGCCGAAGCACGAAATAAAGTGCAATCAGCGTGCTCGAGCAATGCAGGGTTCCAATACCGGAGCATTTTCAAGTTTTCGCAATCTTGAATTTTCCCCATGAAAAGCCTTACACACACGAGGCAGGACCTAGTAGAGCGAGGACACGAGTGTGCAGACTCGAATTTCCGCATGAGATATCCCGTTCCAGGTGCTCGCGCCGAATAAACCCTATGCCGGAGGTAGTTTTGGCTCTTTCTCTCTCTCTCTCTCTTTCTCCCTCCCTTCTCGTAACCTCCTCGGGAGCGCCGGTGCCATATTACGTTGATCCAGATTCAATGGTACCGAAGGATGAAATAAATGCTTCACGGAAATCCCTCTAGATGGCTACTTTCGACGGGGAGGAGGGCTCGTTATTACCAGGTTCTGCTCGCGGGGGGGAGTCCAACTTTAAGCGGAAGAGCTTCCTTCGACGTGCGCGTCTCGCGCGGCTCCTGCTTTTTCTTCGTTGCTACTTTGCCGTCCCCCTCTTTCACGACGGGACATGCTTTCTGGGGCGATGCTTTCTTTTCTCCTTCAATTGGCCCGCGCCGCTTTTTTCGATGTCTTTTTGGCTATTTACTTTGACAGAAATGAGCTAGACGATGTATTGTATGCAGTGGGGGTTTGAATAGCATTAGGATTGATGTCGAGCTTTCTTGATTGAGGGAGGAGGAAAATGATGATGTTGCCGAAATATGAAACGTAACGTTCTTGGGGTTCCGCAGTTTTCCTTCGTTTGTTTGCGATGTCGTTCCTACCTCCTATATGTATATACAAGTGGTCCATTATCTGTATATATCTTTACTCTCTTTTTAGCAGCTCTATATGTATTTTTTTTTTCACTCATTTAAAAAATATCGAAAGTATACTATATCATTAAAAGATTTACGTGCAGCAAAGTAATGGAAAGAAATCGAAGCATAAATCAAAGTATAATATAACGTGAAGAATCTATGTACTTAAAGTCAAAAGCCCACGCAGTATGTGATTTACGTTTGGATAAGGCAATCGTTTCAACGTTTGCCAACTGGACGAAAGAAGCCATGCAGTTCCCGCGAGAAGAAAAGCCGAAAGATTGTCGGGCGTCTCCCCGACGAAGCTCGAGCGGCAAATCGAAAAATCGTCGAATTTGGCAGGGACAGGTTGCAGCGAATATGGCAGAGAGAGCGAGTCCTCGCAAAGTAGATAAAGAGAAAAATTCGTAGACGAGCTTACGCACGTACGGCCGCTGCCGCGGAGCAATTTCCTCCCTGGCCTATCGCGCTCGAGTTTGGCGGCTGTTTCTCGACTCTGCATGCGGGCTACGCCGCCGTTCTGGCTGAGTTATTCTTTCGGTTCGTTGTCTCGCCATTGTGCTGCTGGATGTACGTAGGTGGCTGCGCGCCGCGTCTTATTCGCCGCGGTGAATGCTAAGCGCCTCCGCTTCCCCTCCCCCCGGTATGGAGATGCCTGCCGGAAAACTGAACGTTTTAGGAATATGAAAAATTTAATTACGGCTTTCTCTCGATTCGCTGACTTTTTCTCGAGGGGGAGGGACCTGCCGCTACGTTTTTGAATAAGAAGGACTGCGTGTTTTAAGATGAGGTGCCGAAGCACGGTGCTTACGATAGCGAGTTGTAAGAGAAAGTTTTAAACTACTTTGAAGAAACATTATTTTTAAGAAGGAGCCTCGCACAAAGTTTTATTTTCAATAATGCTGTGCTTAAAGAATAAATATATCTCTTCGTGGCCCTTTTTAAATATCGAAACGTCGATTTGTCTCGAGCGGCACCCCAGCAATAAGAATAGTCACTGAAATCGCTGCACATTAGTGAAAAGCTCAGATAAATTTAAATTTCGCGTTTGTCCTTCGATCCCTTGGGGAGAAATAATGAGATACAGATGCGGCAGGCTTACCATCTGATGGAATCCTCATTCCTTATTTTCTTCAATGTAAATATAGAACGATAAAACGAGATACTGAAAAAGGTTCAAATGCAATGCTGCTTTCGAAATTCAAAGTACTGTACTTAAAATTCATTTTCATACAGAAGCTTCCAGCTTTCATTTCAAGTAATTTTGAGGCACAACAAAATTTTCATATTAAAATCGCAGACAATAATTTTAAGTGCTTTTCATCCACGAAAAAAGTAAAATGTAGAAGATACTTTTAAGTATAATAAAAGTTTGTTTACGTGGTAATAATTTACTTCAAAAACTAATTACTGCAGGTAGGTAATAGGTGCTATTATAGCAAAATCAATTTTCGTAGAAGAAGCTATAAATACCTTAGGATGATCGTACTCTTAGCAGTGTACCTTATTAAACGAAGAAAGAACATTGATTTACCGCGACTCAACGTAATTAATTTATTTTCCGTGATGAAAAACGACAATCTCTTTTCTCCAGAGGCATCATTTATCGTAAGGTGCATAGACCTTTAATACGTCCGGCTCAAATGAAAAATGACGCGAAAGTGCGTGAGGGAACGATGAGTAGAAGATTTGGATTATTATCCCCTTAGATTCTCTCCTGAAGAAAGCTATCGGCATTTAGCATCATCGTAATTTTTCGAGTTTTCTTTTGTACTGTTTTCCTTTTTTGTTCTTTCCAGAAAGTTTAATAATAACTTTTTTGAACTTTCAGATCTATGTACGTTTTTTTTTTCAAATTAATAAGAAATACAAATATGCATAAAATAATTCTGAAAATATGACGCATTTTCTTTTGAATAAACTTTATTTCAAATTTGATGTAAATATATCTTTCACTCCATATAACAAGGAAAATGTCTTCTACTGAATCATCAAAGTGATTCATGACCTGTTATGTTGAATGAAAAAGCATGCACTTAATAGTAATCGGTTGAAAGTATCAGAATTGATTGTATTTGATAATAATTCGAAAAGAACATATTTACAAGAGTTTAAAAAATACAGAAAAAGATAGAGACTTATTAGGTGGATTATGTAAAGATATTAAAAAAAAACACAAAAGAACAATAGAATTTTATGTAACATTTTTTCTCGAATTTATGATGGGAAAATAAATAAAATTAACTAAATTTAATTGAGTCTAATGCACAATATATTTTTCTCAGTAATATATAATAAATAAATCTGTATTTACGTTTCAAATGTTCAAAGTTTATTTAAAAATTTACATCATTGCTGCCCTTAAATTTTAATTCGATTATCGTTTGAAAGTGGTCTTGTATTTAAGATATTTGAGAGATTAAACGTCATTTTCTTTATCAGGGCGCAAACTATAAATCTCAAGTTATCGGCTAAAGGAAGGGTCTCTGCAGGACGCAAACACCGTAGCGAAATAATCGCGAGCCTCTCGGCACTTATGAATATTAAGAGAGCCAGCGGAAGGATAGGAAGGGACCTCGCGTCAGTGTCCCAAGAAAAAAAAATGGGCTTCCCCCGGCCGGAAAGTTGATCCGCTTTAATTTTCCGCCAGCTGCGAGAAGGACGGAAGCGTTTTCCCAATAAAACCTAGACGAGGCACGAGCAGAAGGGCTAAAGGCAGAAAGCGAATAAAGGCGAGAGGCAAAAACGGTGAAACGCTGGAGGGTCGAGGACTCGAGCGACTATAACATTAAGGTCGAAAGGCTTCGAATGATAGCGTTCCCCCGGCTTCCTGATGCACTTTGCGGAAAGGCTTTAAGGCCCCTTCTTATCAATGTGCGCTGATGACACTCGAATGCGCCTGGCGGTGCCTAAATTTTCACGCGGCGCGCAGCAGTGCTTAATTTTAATTCACAAAAGCGGAGCCTTTGACGTCGGTGTACTTCCACCGCCTGTATACAGATTCGCGGGAGACTCGCGCTCCCTTTGCAAAGCCGACAGTCAGCACGAATGCCTTGAGTGGCACTTTTTACGGCGGAAACTAGATTTTTATGCCGATATTACAAATATCTTGGACGATAAGCCAGCAACTTTTATTTCTTAGCCTTTTCAAACAAACAATAATACATGTTCTTTTGAACAAATCTTTTTGCTCAATTAATAGAGGGTGCCACGATGTTATAAAAAATATGCTGATTTTTTAAAATATTATATTAGAAACGAAAAGCTTCTCATCTTATATATCACTACAAGTGAAAAGAGTTATTGGAATATTTTTATATTACAGATTGACTATTACTCTTAATTACTATGTTTTTTTAGAAAGCTTGTAAAAAATATTCCGGCTTAATAAAAAAATACTGCTTGTTGGTTCTGGACGGGGCACGTAAATGTTCCATGCATATTCGATGGCGCCTTCATCGCGAGAAGGAAGCATGAAATTATTATATTATATCACCTTTTCTCCTCAAACGCCATGATGCGGAAAGGAGAATCGCCTGGGGAGGCAAGGAAAAATAAAAGGTTATTTTAGGCGCAGCCACGGTCCAATGCACGCTGATGTTGATGGATACT
Source organism: Ormyrus rosae (assembly GCA_035047165.1). Classification (NCBI taxonomy): domain Eukaryota; kingdom Metazoa; phylum Arthropoda; class Insecta; order Hymenoptera; family Ormyridae; genus Ormyrus; species Ormyrus rosae. The sequence goes on along the minus strand of JAWWML010000001.1, from coordinate 19,846,992 downwards.
TGCCCCGTACAGACCACAATCTTCAGGCAATTTGATATTTCAAGAAACTCGGCAAGAAAGCATTGGGAAGTAATTGAATTACGATGTTCAATTCGGATGAAACTTATTTTTGAAGCTATAGCACAGTATCAAAGTATAAATCGCTAAATTTTCGTAGTTTAAACATTTTTCTACGTATTTATTACAGGCAAAATGTGTTATTAAAAGCAAGATCTGCAACAGTTGAGAATCCACGAGTTTCGAAGAAAACACTTTAATAATCAGAGAGAAAAAGTCAGCTCTCCCCGAGCGCTCCCCAACGAGGGAAACAAAGGAGGAGGAATTCGGCACTTGCGGTACGTGAAACGTAAATGATTTAATTTCGTAATTCGATTGCGAGAGGAGACGCCGCGCGGCAGCAGCAAGGAAAAAACTTGGGGGAGACGACAAAAACTCTCGGCGTTAGAGAAAAGCGAGGGCGGGAGACGGAGACGGAGGCACCTCTGCGCACGCACACGAGGACCTCCCCGATGACAGGGCGTGTATATACACACAGAGACGAGCTCTCGTCTATTCGCGTGTGCCTGCGGTTATACGCAAGCGCTCCAAGTCGCATCGAGTAATCCGATTTGCTCGCTGATTCGATTTTCAATTTTCTCTCCCAACTAACCAAGCGTCTTCCACTCTCTCTCTCTCTTACACTCGAGAACCGCGCATTTCCCTGCCCCGCGATGTGCTTTCTTCCGCGGCTCTCCTTATATACCAATGCAGCTTCTATTGAACCGACAGGAGAAAGAGGCGAAGGAGAAAAGAAAGGAAAAGTTCGGCTGTTGTGCTTTTGGCGAAACGACGCTTGAAAGGAGAAAAAGAGGAAGACAAGCTCGGTTTTTCAGTGGAAATTGGAAAAGCCAATGGGTAGCCTTATCTTAATTGCTCTCCAAGTTCGGTCGAGAACCCTCGATTTCCTTCTCTTCGGCTCGCGATCGATCCGTCGACTAGAGTTTCTTTTGCTTCGGTCTCTGAAGGGAATTTTAATTGTAGCAGCGAGCTTTTCGAGGTTGCGCTCATCGATCACCGAGGCTCGAATGCATACGGGCTCCAATCTATATGGAGTGTGTAACCCGGTTAAGGAGTCTATTAGAGAAAGAGAGGCGAGAGAGGCGACCATTACCGGTTGGGAAATTGCTTAGTTTCGAATCGGTTATATACGCGAGCAACGCCTCCACTCGGGCGTTCGACTCAGCCCCGTAGTCCCGCTCTTTTTCGCTCTCGTGTATGTAAAGCTGACTATTTCATTTTAAATAGAGTTTGTAATTGAATTTGCTTTAATTTTCGGGGGTAGCATACAGGGGGTGTATTAATGATCAAACTCTTTCTTTTAAAACCTTTTAAAGATTCTTTGGCCTTTCAACGTTCAAAAAGTTATCGATAAAAGTATTTTTTCTATTCGTTGCCGTTTATATAAAGAACTATTACTATTTATGAAGTCAAAAGTGATATTCATTTAGTTAAGAAACTTTAAGCTTTATATTTTCTGAATAGCGGATCAAAAAAATTAATATTAATCGTATTATATTTAAATTACTTGATGTGTATTTAAGTCATTGCATTGTTTGCCTTGAGATTGCCTAAATTAATTTTAAATTCATCATTCAATATATCAGTCCATTTCAAATTAAAAAAAATTAAAATACAAATTCGATCCGTGTGATAGTCAATTTTTTGATTTAATTCCTACAGGATAATTGTACAAATTTAATCTTACCAATGATGTTAAAATAAGTTGCTCAAAACCTTTATCTTTATGTATTGAAGTCAGATTTTAGTACAAAATAAGTAAGAAATTATAATTTTTGTATTGATGAAAATCAGTCTTTATTTATTACATCTTACAGGTAATATCACTCTTTGATTTACATTTAATCTTAACATAATTACAATCATATAAATATCGTGGTAAAAAATAACTGGTATTCTATATTGCAATATGAATCTAAATACTTTTCGGTGCAAAAATTAAAAATATTATAGTAATAGCATAAATACTATACTTATTTTTAAACGAGTCGAGGTAATTGGATCAAAGCGGAATGAACATCTTACTTTTAAGCTTATAAAATATAATAAATTGGTTATTTGATCGCTTAAATAAAATATATTAAAATTAATATTTATATTGCACTCCAACAGTTTTGTACATTTTATAAAAAGAATACGTAATAAACAAAATATATCTCAAATATTTTACAAATATAGGTGTATTATTTGCCGAAATTAAAATATATTTGAAAGTTATCATCATTATTCAACCTATTATTCGAATATTTAAGAATTTGTTTACAATTTCTTAAGATATAGAAACTTATTCGATATATTTATTAAATAAACATTATCGAAAAATGCCGTAAACATAGAACATTACGCGCATAAGTCAATTTTACACGTATGTCAGATTCAGAAACAAAAATAATAGTTCATATTTATTACACTTGGATCTAATCCAATCGCAATATTTAAACACTTTCGTCACAATTTCATACAACTTTTTTATACTTTAAATCGACTTACATGCCGTGTAAATAACACGTACAATGATTATAATAACGTGTTATATAGAATGTTATACTGTAACGGGCTGGGCTTGCGGCGTGAGATAGAGAAAGACGCAAGATAGAGCTCGGGAGAGCGGGGGTGCATTCCGTTATTCGTGCGATTCATGCGCTACCAAAATGAAAACGGAACGTTCCGATGTCTGCGCCAGGTTG
>JAWWML010000001.1:19802088-19837575 GCA_035047165.1 Ormyrus rosae | reverse complement strand
AGCTGCGGCTTAGTAGAGAAGAGAGCCGCAGCGTTGTAAACGGTACGGCCGCGGTGTCAGAGAAACACCCGGCTAATTAATAAAATAAATATCGATTATTTATTAACTTTTTACTAAAAGTTACCCCGTTACAATACATATATTTGAAATGCAAACCTTCGATTTAAAAACTCGACTAATTTTTTTTCAACTTCACACATTTACTTTCACTTTCGAACTACTAATTACTTATATTTTTAAAATATATAACAAGCATTGTATTAAGGATCGATTTCAGCTTTTACTGGTTTCGGTTTCATTTCTTCATTTTCACTTTTTATACTTTTTCTGCACAACAGTTTAGCCACCATATGTCTTGGCAAGACAGCATAAAGTAATAATAAAGGTTGCAGCATTCTGCAAAACTTCAAGATCCAGAGATCTTCAAATATTGATCCTAGAGCTCCGGTGATGTAAGGCGCATCCATGAGCAAATAAAGTTTTAAGTATAAAATATACTTCTCCTTAACACTCTTCTTTCGATTCTCATTTGCCATGCTTGTTGACTTCTGAATGTTAATCATTCTCACTGTTGTGTAGATGAAGAGAACATTGCTTGAAATAGCGACAAGTATCGGGACAGTGATGACGTAGACAATAACTCTATAATTTACTCTTGTCACAACGTGGAAATTTGGTTTGATGATACTGTCATCTGACAAGGGAGAAAACTCCAAAATAGCGGACAAAGTAGCAGGTATGAGTGTGCCAGCAGCGACCCACGATAAATAAACTCGAAATTTGTGATTTTCATCGCGGCCTTTGGCGCCGGATGATGGCGCCCAGCGGAATTTCGTTATTGTCGATGCGACGTCAAAGCTTATAACCAGTAGCCACAGGCAACCACCGATTGTCAGGATCATGATGGCGATTCCAAATAAAGAGTAGACTGTTCTGGGAAGCACCTTATGGCAGAGTAAGAAATGGCCAATTGCAATAATGATTATGCTGAGCACAGCCTGAGTTGAAGAGAAACATAACACTGCTTTATCGTAAGCTCGCCGAGATAAACTTGGTACTACAAGGTACATAACACAAACAGTTAAGTAGGGCATTAAATAAACCATATTAGCAAAAATTATCATGCTCGCTCCGTAAATACGTAATGTCGTGAAGACGCTGTCGCACTGGTTACCTAAGGGTTTTTCGTTAAACTCTATGGCTGAGCAATTCAATCGGACGAGGCTACCATTCTTATGGAAGTCGATGCAGCTGATGGACATCCCTTGGGTACTCCATGTGAAGTTTCCACTAAAGTTGAATGATGTACCATTTAAATCTAAAGTAATAATAACATCAAATTTACGAAAAAGGTAATATATTACTAGTAATTCTTATTACAGAAAAAAAAACGTTTATCTCAACTTAAAATTATCCTATTTGAATATAGTTCTTTGCTTCCGTTCGGTCTTTTAATAAAAACCACAAATTGGATACAATTTGATATTTTTCTAGCGTAAATATGAAATAGATCTACACATTACTAAAAGCTAAATATTAAAAATAGTGAATTAATTTATTATAGTAAACTTGTAAAATTAAATATTGAAAAAGAAAAAAATATTTTATTCAACATACTCTAACTAAATAGTTATTATTATAGTTTCAGAAGAAATGAATAAAAAAAGAAATAATAAATTATTTTACTTTTTATTACTACATCATATACATTATGTTTAAAAATAAGTATAGTATAAGAACGTCTGAATTGAATAACATCATACTTTTAATTATACTAAAATCTATTTGTCAAATAAAAGCAATGTCATGGATAAAAATTAAATATTTGCTCCAACATAAAGACAGGTTTCAGAATAATTGATTTAGCAAGAATAAAACTAAGGACTTTTAAATCACCTGTAGAAAAAGATATCAAAGAAAGTTTTAAAATTTAATCTGTTTTTAAACATTTAAAGCATGGAATTTCCGTTTATTTTAATGAATGTAATGCAAGTAAATATAGGCAACTCAAAGAACCTCTTATGTAAATCAAAATTTAAAACGATATTTTTTAAATTCTTTTTTTTAGATCTGCATAATTATTTCCTCGTGTATTAATCGATTAAAATAAATGGAAGTCCCGTAAATAGATATGCCATAATTATAAACCAAATATAAACCAATAATTATAAACCACCAAACTAACATAAAATTGAAAATTATTTGTAAAATCGAAAAAATCCACTGTTAATATGAATTTACCTTGCAGGCAAGTCAATGCGTTTCCAAGGGTTTGATTAGTTTCAAATTCTAACTGCTTCCGCAAATCCGGATAGCCGATCTTATCTAATTCGGTGTCCTCTTGGACGCACGCGTCGGAGTCATCGTTGAGAACGAAACCAAGCCTGCAGCACTTTACGATATGCGCGTCGTCACTGTGCACATCCCCGCAGAGGATCACCGCGACGAGGGCCAGAAGGGAGACGGCGGCGATCGACATTTCTGGCTGGTTGCGCGCGTCCGATCGTCACACTCAGCGCAACAGATGAAATGAGCCCGAGACCGCAGAGAGCATCGCGCGGCTCGTGCTGCCGCTTTCCACCTCTCTGTCGCTGTCGCCGATCGCGCTCACCGACAGAATGTCGACGCGATCGTGTAAAAACTAGACGGCCTAATCCTTCTCCGGTTTATCGCACTGGATAAGCCCTCCTCGGTAAGTTACAATTTTTCAAATGCTCGCGAGGCGCATGCGCTGCTACCACTGCTTTATGGATTGCCGGGGATTTACCCTGACAACCGCGTTATGATCGTATATTAATCACGATATTCGCCGCGCCGATCACCCATGAAAACCCAACTGTGCGCAGATCGCAGGTCTGATATGTCCTGTCTTTAAAGTTAAAAGTCCAAAATTGCACGTCAGTGTTGGCAGAGGATTAGGCTCAGATAAAAGCAACGATTACTCTTTATTGATACGTGTAATTAAGCTCACGCAACGGCAGATTCTTGCAATGATTGTAGGTTTGAATGTAGAGGTACATAGATGAAAATCCAATACACTAGATACAGATAAAACGGGTTAGATCTCTAAGGGGTAGCACAAGGCACTTTCAGTTTCGTCCTGTCATATGTCATTAGTTCGAACAATGACCTCGGGACAGAGGACAGTATTTGTAATAGCGAAACCATCCATGAAGTAGCTTATAGGTTTTGGTTGATTTGTATGGTCAATTTATTGGTCTGTGAACAATTCTAAACACAGTATAGCATTCTATGTTTCGATCTGGCCGATGAGAAATGCTCCCATCGGTATGCCCACACGTCTGTTCCAAATGTAGAGTTATACTGAACGCTCTAAGAAAAGTATCATAAATCGAAATATTTGAAGAAAATCCAACTTTCAGTTTGAAAATAACGTATAAATTTTTACATTTTCATTAAATAATGCTTTGCGGAGTATAAAAAATAATTTATTACAAGAAAAAATATCAAAAACATTCAAAAAATTTATAATGAATTTAAAATAATATCGCAATATTGAATAACTTCATAGTCATTCTCAATAATGTTGTCATCTCTTTACGTAATTATAAATAGCGGTGTGCTTTTTTTATATATTACGTTGATTGAAATTGTAATTATTTATAAATCAATACCATTTAAAGTTCATTAAAAATATCGACAACTACACTTATTTAGAAAGTTTAATGTTGATCGAATTATGGTCCTTGAAAAAAAAAAGAAAATAATATAACAGTGATATGTTAAATATTCATTGCGCGTTTCGTAGAATTACCAATACTAAATGAAACCGACTGATCGCCACCTCATGCTGTAGGACATGTGAATGTCCCATACTACCTAATCACTTCTAGGCGTTTTTAAAAGCGTGAATTATTCGATGCATTTGCATATACAAAGAGTTATTACAATCTACAATTTGCGTGCAAAGTAAAGATTGTGCCGTGAATTTCTGAGTCTTTACTTATTCGTAATTAGAAGTGATTATCAAAGCTTAGTACACATTGAATAAGCTGTCATTTTTCATTTGCAAACAATATCAAAATTCGTTAAAAATAGTTATAAATGCTTTTTATTTAGCCGATAGTTTAACCTAAAGCGTACTTTCCCTCTATTCTTAAGAAATGTTTTATATTTATTATTTCATTATAAAACGGAGTTAATAATTTGAGAATTTTATATAAGTAGCTGGAGTAAAAATTGTAAATTTTATGTATGGAAGCAATTACTTTTACATAACTTAAAAACTGTTATTTTTCTAAGTAATTAATCGATCATTTCTGAATTTATCTTTCAATAAAAAAAAGGCATAAAATCTGTTATGTTTAATAAAATCCAGTAATTTATTATTATTATTATAAATAAGCCATTTTGTTTATTGACTGACAATTATTCAAAAACATTAATGAATTTTGAGCATATAAGATTAATAAAAGGAAAAATTCTCTATCATTATAATCAAAATATTTGTTTACTTTTTACTAAAAAATTAAGATTTTATTTAAGCTGAAAAAAAACTTTTTTTTAGCATGAAACACGTTTCTTTCCATTCAAATATTGATTAAAGTTATATAAAAGTGTATAGTGCGCAAATTCGATCCTTTATTTCTTGTCATTTTTACGAATTCAAATGAATCATCAACTAATATTTCCTTTTATTATTACTAAAATATTACTGTTAAGTGATATTAAAGTACTTCTTAAGTACTTTTAAAGTAATGAATTTGTATTGAACTGTTACTTGTTCTTAAAATAGAAATCATTTTGAACAGCTATTTCTATAATGATCTCTGTTTTGTAACCGATGATTAATTCCGTAAATATGCTTTTTCAAAATCCCAAGCCAATCTGAACTGAAGAAAGTCACGCGATTAAAAATATACGGAAGACGACGTTTCTCTTTCAGAAATCTTAACAACCAATGAACAGAAATCATAACAATAGATTTTACGGCACTATTCGCTAACAAGGAAAATTCACAGACGATACTGGAGTTTCCTATCTTTCCCCGCTACGTCAGACGTATTACTCGCTGACCAATTACGGAAATAAAAGATGTAGAAAAAGAGCTCGCATTTCCTCTGGACGATGACTGCGAGCTACTAGGAATCCCGCTGAGGATCATCATATTTTTTTTCCGGAGGAACGCACGGCAGTAGTTGGCATTGTGCCGCTGAACGCTCACATGTTCCTCTGTCAGCTGCGTTGTTCAAATTTACCTATTGGCTACGACGTATGTCAGTTGTACAGTAGTGTTCGAAACTTATCTTTGCTTGAAAAATCGTGAACCCAGTAATATTCTGTATATCGGATTATCGGATTATATCTTAAAAATAAAACAACAAATGACACTAGCGGTTATGTCGGCTTCATTTGCAATTCAAGCACCCAGTGATTCGATAATTCAAAGACGGTTAATGTGCTGCTGAGTGAATTGTGCAATATTTTTTATACACAATGTCAACTGAGTTAGATGTTCGCATCGAGTGTTCAAAAAATCTGGATTCATCCGCTGATACGATAATCCATGGTTTAAGCACCGTAACATTTTGGGGAGCGCAAACTTATATGTACATTAACATAGTGCACTTCTTAGCTTGCTTGTTAGTCGTCATTATTTATTGCACACTGCCTAAGGTTAAAAAAAATCTATATAACCGTCTTGTTTTAAGACACAACATCTGCCTTTTGATGTTGGGAGGAATTCTGACGCTTCTTGGATATTGTCAACTTGCGGATTGCTCTTTGGGAAGTGTCGTGACCCGCATTTTGTGGCTTAATTTGCAGTTCTTCACAAACGCTACCGTCTTTTGGTTAAACGTACTTTGTTTTGATATGACTTTAGTCATTACTCGCTTCTGCTGGATCCCTGCAATCGGAAATCGAGACGACGAGGAACGGAAACTTACTATCTACAGTATTTTGGTCTGGAGTACAGCTTTAGTACCAACATTGATGGCAGCTATTATTGAATTTGTTCCTCAAATCCCGAACAATTTCCTACTTAAGGCAAATTTTACAGAATTTTCAAACGGTCCGAGACCGATAGTCAACATGTACTTTTTTCTTGTGCCGGCATTCACGCTACTCTGCAATAATTTTCTCTTTGTAATAACGACCTGCAACATTGTGAGAATACAAAAGAGCACGCAGCTAGCAGTTAAAAATCAAGAGAGCCTCATGCGAAAAAAGTACTTTCTTTTTCTCAGATTGTATTTGCTTATGGGTGCGCCCTGGTTTTTCGGCACGGTCCTGGCCTGCCTTAACAAGCTTGTTGTGTTAAAGATTTGCAGGACGTTGCAACCAGTTCTTTGGCTGGTTATGCTCGTTTCGCGCCGAAAAATAAGACAGCTAACAAAGCGATTTAGATGTAAGAAAAGCATCGAGTGCAACAACACAGTATCGAACGAAACTGTGAATTCCTTCCGATTCAAGGACGAAGAAGTGTCTCCGAACGGGCTAAAAGACTAAAGTCGAAATAAGAAAACTTTTTTCTTCATTGTAAATATATTTGTGAAAATGTTCAAGTAAAATAAAGTAGATATAGATGTATTCGACGATTTACATTGTGAAGTAGATATAATTATTATATATTATTATATTATAAATTTATGTTTTTTGGAATTTCAAAGAAACATTAATTTTTTTATTTTTTTTTTATTTGTAAATAATATTTTTAATGTAATTTTATAGAGCGCACGCCAAAGTTTTTATTATTATTATTATTATTAATAATGCGTTAAAATGTATATGCTTGTAATGCTTCACTTTAATTAGTGAGATTTAGAAAAATAGAATTTCATTCTATTAAATAACTTAAACATTAAGCTATTTGTTTTTTTTAAAAGTAATTTTTACCACTCAAATCATATGTGTAAATAATTATAATTATAATTATTGTAATAATTTTACCTTGAAATTCATCTATATTTCAATAAATTATCTGTTATTTTGCTATTCTATTTTTAATTAAAAATTGTGTTTGAAATGTAAAAAATGTTTTACGAATAAATCATTATCGTTTCATAATCACGTAATGGAACACTAAATATGTATAATTTATTAATACGAATCTTGATTTGTTCATTAAACTAATGCATTTTTTCAATGTATTAATGAGCATAACTTTTTTAAAAATAAATTATATTTTTAGTAATAACGTTGTGTTTTATAAATGTTTTTATTTACACGTATAAAATTACGGAAAATTCACAACACGTGAATAATCTCTAATAAGTAGTCAATACGTGGAAAATGTATAATTACAGTTTCCAGATTCTGATGCAACAAGTAAATTAACTCGTGTAAAAGTTTATACCGTTTCGTTCTGCATTAACTCATATTAATTATATTACTTATATGTAATAATATTATAATTAATTAAAATATTTCTCTCTGCAGATCCGACAGTAATGATTTTTTAGATACATTAATTAAAGCATCAAACTGAAAGATTTGAAAAAATTCTTGATGAAAATACTTGAAAATAATTCTTGAGTTTTTGTTCGTTCATTTTTCAATATTTTGCAGGAAAAATTGTAGGGAACCGTGTTAGTGTAGTATCGAACTCTCAATGAAAGCGCAGGTACTTTACTATCACTAAAGTTTATTCGGTACACCCGCGCACAATTGTAAAGCTGAGTTTTATATCCTTAAGCTTTATACGTACAACATTTTTATTATGCGGAAAGGCGTATAAAAAATTGTCGATCACGATGTTGTGTCAGTCTATCCTTTAAAAAAAAAAAAAAAAAAAAAAAGCGGTACATCGTGTCGCCGTATCACTGCGCCGTAAGTGCTTCATCAAAATTTTACGAGCGGACACAGCACTCTGACGATCGCGCGTCCGGGAAATTCGAGGCGCTTTATCGCGCGCATATTTCCTAGTTTTACGGGCTGCGAAAATCTCGTCCCCGACTTTTCGCGCTCTCGCCGTCGGCGTATATCGCTCCCGGCTAATCCTACGTGCATTTCATTATCCATGTTTATTAGTGCAACCCGATTGGTCGTTAGGTGATGGATCGGCCTGACGTCACTGGCTACTGTCCAATCAATCAGCGGATAAGCGGATTAATCTGATTACGCGAACCGCGACCTGCAAACAACTACCTCTGGATTATGGATTCTGATTTGATCGACGAACTTTTCTCTCTTGGCAATCTGCCCTTTTGTCAGTGCAAAATGATCAGTCACTGGTTGAACCAGTCATGTACGGACCTTCATTTATTATAGTATTCCGCTTTATTTCTTATTTTATATTTTGCGTTTAAAATTGGGATATCGCAAGGATAATGTTTTTATTCAAGAATGCACCAAACAAGCTAAAAATCATGTTTATATTTTCAATATTTTTACTTTTTCCTCATTTTAAGTTAACGAATTTCTTTATGGAAACCGAGAAAAAAATTAATTAAGATTTTCACTTTTTTAAATAGATTTATCAAAATATGATTAAATTTCGGTTTAAATGTGCCGCTTTTACAAAGTGGGAATTTTACCGCTATGATGATCGTATAGACATATGTAAACAAAAACAACTTGGTAAACGAGTTTTCATTTCCCCTTACACTGTCTTTTCTTCCTTTACAATAGAGACGTTCATCTTTATATATTCTGATTTACTTGATAATTCTTAAAAAAAATTAATCTACTTAGGTCTGAATCATCAAATTGATTATATTGTAAGTATCTAAACATAAAATTCTAAATATTGTTATCGATATAATAGATGGATAAGGAATTCCACGACCTTTTAGTACGAGTGAAGCTTCAAAAGTGGGCTCTATTGTTTAGACACATTGTTGTTCTTGAACTTTAAAAAAATTGTTTATAATCTCATTTCAATATGTTCAATATGTTACAAAATAAATAATTGTTTATTATTAATATTTAAAAAATGTTAAATTACAAAATATATTATATTGGATTTATTTTTATTTATTTTTACGGATTTACTCATTTTTAATTAGCTATTGTATTTAAATTTATTGAAAGACACATTCTTCCTTTAATTTATAAACATTGTTCTAAATGTTTTTAAAGAAGGTGGTAATTAAGGAGAAGTAGAAGGCGTGAAGGATCTTAAAAATGGAACCCAAACTTTCTGAAGGTATTTTTATTACTATTATGATTAAAATTTTTTAATATATGAAAACGAAATCTTTATTTTATTCTTACATGTAAAAATAATTATTTATAATGTATAATCTGTAATAATTTATTTAGCACGAGATTTTGTTTTATTAATTTCTCATGCAGTTCCAATATTTTATATTAAAATTATTTTACAGAGCGACCACCTTGTTCAAAACTTGTAAATCTGAATGTGGATATTCAACGATATAAATCTGACGAAGGTACCAGTTCAAAAAATAATATATCGTTAATGACTATCAGCAATACCGCAGAAACGAATAACAGTTTTCCTTGTCAAATTCAACTTAATGACATTAATCAAAATTTAGATAAAGATGAAAATTCTAAAGTGTTAAACAAATTATGTTTTAAAACAGGAAAACTGCTTCTGAGAACAGGTGGTAAGTGTTAAAGTTATTTTGATTAATATTACACTGCTAAAATGTAACAAAATATTGCGGTTTGAATATTCAAAGCATAAATTAGAAATAATTTAAACATACAATTTAACAATAATAAGTGAAGTTTGTATCTTAAAAGCTTTAATTTTATTTTGAGCAATATCTAATATTGCCTGTTATATTATAAACAAATGTCTAGGATGCTGCATATTTTACAATTTATAATGTATTTTGTAGCTACTCAAATAATTGGCAGTGTAACTGAGGAAGAAACTGACAAAAAAGAATGCGTAATCATTTTTCAATCCAGAAGAAGAAATGTTGCTAAAAGAAGTAAGCGTTTTCGCAAAATAAATAGATTAATTAATTTTCAATCTCTACAGAAGAGAGAAGAATCGATGAATGAATTAGTTTCCGACAGAAATTTCTGTCGTTTCATAATTAATGACGAAAACGTTTCCATCGCTACTAAATTATTTGCGGAAGTAAGGCTTAAGTATATAAATGATAAATTAAATACTTTTACATAAATAGCACTTGGTAAAGAAATTGTCGGAAATTCTATATTTTACAATCGAAAAGTTTAGGAAACCTATATTTCCTACATATTTAATTTTATAATATTGTGACATTTAAAATTTAAATTAGTATTAATTTTATGTAAAACGTTGGTTAACGTGATATAATAATTGTTTAAAATTTTATTTTGAATTAAAGAAAATTCGTAAAATTATAGTCATTGTTATCAATGTTGTTCATTTGGTGTTAGTAAAATATAGCATAAGGTTTCATAGCATTTTTTTTATATAGTATGGACAGAAATTACTTACCACTCTTATTATTTCAAAGGATAAGTTTTTGTTTGATTTACATAATGGGTAGATAAAATATAAAATAAAACATTGAAATAAATTGCTCCATATTTTTTCCTCAACATCCTTCAATATTATCTTTGTTTTCATTTTCATGTAGCGAATTTTTCCACTTATAAAATTATTTTCTATTTAATAATTATTTAAAATTTCTCATTCCTAAACAATTGTATAGTACAACTGGAAGCTGAACTAAACTGTTTAAAGTTCATCGTGGTGGAGCAAAGGCGCAGTGGCGTAAAAACGTGTTGAATACAATGATGAAATTACGTATTCCTGGCTCGAGAAACGGGGGGTGGAAAGACTTTCGGGGCGGACGATTGTAAAGCAAGTTTCGCGCAGGTCCGCAAGTCCGCGAGATAAGCGATATTTATGGAGAAAGTTTATCGTACGCGGTGAGCTAACGTTGATCAATGTTTCCGTACTGTTTGATTTAAAAAGGCTTGAGAAGCACCCCGGCGAACTTTCGCGCTCGATAAACTCTTCCGTTATTCGGATCCCGCGAGATCACGTACCGTTGCTCTCTGATGCGTCGTAAAAATATGCGCGAGTGGTGCACGTACGGCGCTGTGGATGCTTTTCCCCATTCGTTCTACTGCCTGAATTCGAGCCTCTTTGCCAACGCTGAAGTGCATTACTCTGAAAATTTCAGTACAGTTTTCACAAATCTTTCATGTCTAGTAACTCGTACTTGTTTAGCGTTTCTTCATTTCCAAATAATGTAATGAATATAGCAAGTTGATCAATCGGATAAGGCTTAAAAATTATATTTTAAAGAAATAATAAATGAAAAGTGAGCGTGTCGTTAAATATAGAGGAATTAAAATGTTTATCTTTGAAGTTGCACTATTCATTATTTGAACACGTTTAAAAATTTTTAAAACATCGCCTATAAACGCAATTTTCCTAAAAGCATTTTTAGCAATTAAAATCTTTTCGTTTAAGGAAATGAATTCCGTTTCCGTGAAAAGCAAATAGACGTACACATCCAACAGTCAGCAGCGCATAAAAGCCGTATTACTCCGAATGTCAAACCGTTTAAAGTTTTCATTATAAAGTCTGCTCACCTTCGAAATTACTAGACTCGGTCGAATTATGCATTTCCTCTTCCGCGACAAAAGATGCGTTCGCGCGCGGCTCTCCCCCGTAGGAAGCCCGCGGTGCAGCTGTGCCCTTCCTCCCGCCTCCTCCGCTTTCGTAGACAGAGAGCGAGTTTGACCTAAAATCCGCGAGGAAGCGACGGAGCTCTTTTGTCCCGCGAGCGGCAAATCAATGCGCTTGGCGCTTGCTTTGCATCCGCTGAATATTCATTCCCGGCCGCGTGTCGCGCGTACATTTGAGAATTTCAAATGTCCCACCGCTCGCCGCTAGAGAAATATCGACTGGGAGCTTTTGCCCTTTTATTAAAGTATATACGCGAGCCGATTCGGATGCGACGCGGCCTTATTGCCGAGTTTCGAAAAGGCTCGGAGCCGCCGGCAAAGCGACCGCTTCTTGGTAGGAATTCATCGTTTCGCCGCGGCGCCGCGGCATTTTAATTAGCGGTGCTTGACTTTATGGATCGACGGGAGACCGAGTTTTCATCAATATGCAAACTTTGTAATCGCTGTTTATTAAGGCCGGCCAGAATAGTTGAATAATTACAAATAATAACAGCATTTTTTTTACTCTCTATAACAATAAGTTCATGTGAGATGAATTTTCCTTTTCTATAATTGTGCTTACAAATAGACCGAAATTCTTGCAATTTCTAATTCCTTTGTTCTTTAATTCGAACAATGAATTTGAAAAAAATGAATTTGGAATAAATGTTAGAAATGATTGGAATTCTGTTGGAAATTTCACAAGTTTTTTTTATCCAATAATCAAATAATATTAGTCTAAAACGGGCTCGACTCCCATCACCGAAGAACCCGGTAGATTCGACGAATATTTTTTGCAACGTCAGATAACAGTTGACTAAATTAGTTTACGAATGCATCCATCTTATGCAGATTAACGATGTAAGTTTCATGTTGAACATCTGCTGCTATCCCAATACTTGAAAAAAAAAAAAAAAAAAAAAAAGAAAAATATAATTCTCCTTACCTTGGCAGCAACGATAAAAGCTAAGCTTGCACCGCCAACGTGCATTATATGATTTAATTAAAATTTATGGGACAAGATTTCAGGCGCGAACTCTGCCTGATTTCGTTGCAGCAGCGAATCGACTCTGGAATTCCCGGGGAAACGTTTCTACACATTTCAGCGGCCGTACGTAAGTGGCTCCGGCAGAACCAATCGCGGCAGACCGACTACTTTGCGCGGCGCGAGCCAACGCGAGGAAGCAGCGGAGAAAAAAAAAGCAGACAAAAAATTAAAGCGCCGCGAATGCAAAGCTGTCAGTCCTCGCCGCCAGACTTTCGAGTTACCTGCTGAAGGACGCGCGTGAAATTGTGAATCCGGAGAAGCTGATTTTTTAGTCACGCTCTCCGGAATCGCCATTGTCAATTAAAATCTTTCGCCCTCTCCTTAGTTTCTCGAGAATTATCCGTTTCTTTTCGATACTATTTTTTTCTTTTCTTTTTAACACACATATATTTTATAAATAACGCTTGCAAAGTTATGAGCTCTTTAAAATAAAGGAAAAGGAGCACGCTATCCATCTTAGTATACGTATTCTAATCCATTTGAATTCAAAGAATCATTTCGAAGGAATAAGTTTATAGTACACACACAGTGCACGTATGAAGATTAATTCACGTTTTCAGAAAGGTCAGTGATTCATATCGTGGTAACTTGTAACATTTACCTACACACGAGAATTGCGCATGCTATCTGCTTTCTACAACATGTAGGGTAATTTATTCTATGCAAATGTTGTTTAAATAAGGTACTTGCAAACTCTTAGCTAGAGCGAATTATAACAAGTTTTGTTGCTTCAAACACACCATTTACAATATAAAGTAATAGAGTTTTATAAAATTTAAATTTCTAATTTCTATGTAGTAGGTACATACAGCAAAACAGTCGGGTGATAAAGGCAAAACTTTCTCATATCATTGGTTCTTAATCAAATTCTGGAAAACAGAGCGGATCCAAAGTTAAATTATCGTCAAAATTTATGACCCGCAAGTATCCGAAGTTCGGGTAAGGAGCGTGAAGTTTGTGAAAACCAGTCATCGGATCGCCTGCAGGCAAAAGACGTCTGTTTCTGGTGCCGCCGGTAACTATTATACGTAGGACAAAGTACCAGCTCGTATAAAACTTGACGGCGCGGAAGGATAACGAGAGCAATCTGCTCATCCGTCGGCCTGCGATGTCTCAAGTCTGAACAATCCTGTGGGGCTCGCGGATACCTATATACTCCTATTCCCCGAACGCGCGCCGGAGCTAAGTGCATTACGCGCGCGCGGAAAGTTCCGCGCCCTCGAGAACCGTCGCACTTCGGTAATTAATGCTCGCATTATCATTTTTCACGCGGCCGCTGCACCGGCTCGGCACTCTCAATTTCACTCGTGCTCGAGACCTAAATTTTCTGGATATCGCATCGCGCGGATCTCGCCGGGAAGCGCTAAGAGGCGGCTTATTAACTCGAGCCCCGCGCGCATCGATGGGAATTCGAGAGCGCCTGCGCCAGACTTTTATGCCCGATCGTTCCTTTTCTCTTTCCCGGCCGAACTTTATTGCGAGTGATGGATTTTAAACGACTTTTCTACTTTGCCAACTTGCGGATAAACTGAAAAATTAATGGAGATAATGAATTTTTTATTCCTCCTCACGCTGGATTTACCGAAAAAGCTTTCAACGACTAATCATTCATTTATAAACCATGCAACATAATATTTCGCAAGTTTTATCGTGAGATTTTAATAAATAAAATAATATGAGTAAGTGATAGTTTTATTTGAACTAAAGTCAAAAAAGAATACAAATCAATACAATTCCATCATATCACAGATTGGTCGTTAACTTAGTCATTTGATGAATTTAAGGTCGCATTACTTAATTATATTGCACACTTACATAAATATAAATCAATTGTATTTACAATATACACTCATTCCAAGACTAAATTACAGTACTAAAGAAGCTACGCACTATCACATATTACGCCATAATACTTATATACAAGTTATCGAAGATTACAATAAATATTTCGTTTGATCAATTGCTGCTAGGCCTACCATCGAGTTGGTAGATGTGCCTGCGAACAGCAGCTTTGAACGCACTCAACGATGGTAAAAGTAGTTAAGGAGATGCTAAACTGCATAATATAAAAGCTATTAACTAACTAGTTAATTCACTCACAAAGAACTCTTTTTATTTGGTAATTCTTCTTTTCCTCACTTTGGTTGCATTTGCATAAAAGGTTTCACTAATTTCAATGGAAAAGCAATTTAAAAGTCAATTGATTACTAATTAATAGTAATTTCGACGCTTTGTATTTAATACTATTCGTGACACAAACAATGGGCACTTTCAGATTTACACGCGTCTAAAAATTTAAATAAATTCAAAAAATAATTGCTTCAATCATTTTATCACTATCTAAACTTATATATTACTATATTCTAACGTCAAATTATTATTTAAAGCCATTAGTATTACAAGGAAGATTTTTGAGAATTTTTTTCGCTACTCAAAGGGACAGCTCTGACATTTACACAGTAAGCGTTTCGAATTACAAAATTAGAAATGTCTTATTTCGCGTCCCTTACACGTGTCTCGAGCACATACAAAATGCAAACCTTTTTTTGATTTTTCTCCCGGAGCTCTCGTAACGCGATTGTCGGTTCGGTGTCGCGCGGGATGATCAGATTAACGCAGCAGGTAATGCCGACACTGACAAACGCGAGCCAAACTATCGGGCGCGAAGGAGACGGGAAGCAGAAGGAGAGAGAGAGAGAGAGAGAGCAGAGAGGGAAATTTCGCTGAGCCAAGCCGACCGAAGAAAAGGACGTACATAAAAACGTAATAAGTTTCTCGTTAAGCGTGAAAAGGAGACTTTGAGCGAGCCAGGTGGCGCGAGCGCGATTTGCGATACTTATCGGCCCTCGGCCCCTCTTTATGCATCGATGGCACTAAAAGTAACGCTCGGAGATATGCCATTAATGTTTAGATAAGCTGTGCGACGAAACAGAGATCGACAGGAGCGACTCGAGTGTGGATGAGATTTCAACATTATCATAGTTATTTTTACTTGAATTAAGATTTCAGAAATAAAAAAGATATTGCTAAAACGAACATTTATAATTATCTATAATCGGAACGTGTAGAAAAGATTCCATAAATAGCTTGTCGATGATTATAATTTATTCGTGCTTGTCACAGCGGTACGTCGGCTTGAATTATTAGAACTTCGCATTTAACGACGACTCGATGGCAAGCCAGACATTTTTAAGGGATCGTCGTCCAGGACTCTTACAGTTTAACGCGAGCCTCAAAAAAGCTCAGCGACCATAAATCAACGAGTCAAAAGGAAGGCCGCTCGCGCATGGCTTAGGTAACACGTGCGAACAAATGTTTGAATTTGCCAATGCCGTATCGAGAAACATGTGGCTCTATTAATAAACGCAGAGAAGCGTCTGCTCCAGCTTTTGAAAATGGGATGCGCGGCGCCACTCGGGCCTATTTTAAATTTTATTACGCTCCGGGAAAGGTGGCGAAAGAAGTGCAGGGCAGAAGCGAATGCCGCGCGGGAGGACGAAACAGAGACTTTCCATCTATTATCCTTTAAAATAGCTTCTAAATTGAGAACTTAACCGAAGCTTCTTTATACGACAATAATTTCTGCCGCGCAGTTCAACCGGGAACTTATAAATAGATAACAATATACTTTCCTCTTTTGTTGACGATGAAAAATTCAGCCTCTATACTGGTACTTTCGCTGCTCGAGCTTCGGGAAGGAAGAAAGCAGTTGGCCAGAGTATATAACTAAAGTCAGAGGCAGAGGGTGAAAAAAAAAAAAAAAAGTTGGAAGCACACAATTTTTCTCGGCTGCAAAAAGAAATCGACGAGGTGCTCATCCTTATCTCGAGGCAGCCTCTACGTATATAATAGTTGAACGGCGCGCGTAATTCATTCTCGCGGGCGTGCGCGCGCGCGCGAGCGATGAACTGAGCGATGCGGCGCGCGGCCTCGCCTCGTAAATTAAAATTTATCAGTAGCAGCGAAGCCAGGGGATTATGCACTTTTTTATTCGCCCCGCGCAGCTCCTCGATCACTTTTTTTTTTATTTAGACGGCTGTGGATTTGGTCTACCGCGAACCGTTAAATATTTCATCCGGTTTAGTAACGTTTCGCAAAAATAAATGAGTAATAGAAGATGAGTTGTTATAAAAATTTCACGTTGCTTTTAAGCCTTGAAAAGAATTTTTTACGATGAAAAATAATTTAAATGACTTTTTCTTCGAACGAGAACGAATTTTTGGAATAAACGTTAAATGATTACAAAGTAAATCGGGAGATTCAGCTGGAGAGGTAAGGCACGAGAGGTAGGCTTTCGCGTAATAGATTTCATTTGGCTAAAGCTCACGGGAGAATTTTTTTTTCCGGGCAGGCCGTGAACGAGCAAGTAACGGCACGATGATTTAAAAGCATCATTTCCAGGTCGTATCGGCTGGGCCCGGCCGCAAGCTCTTCATCACCGGGAGCGCCTGGGGATTTAGCGCGGCTTCCGCAATACGTCGCTCTCTCTCTCTCTCTCTCTCTCTCCGAGTCTCGCCGAATCGGAAACGGGCTCCGATCCATCTCAGTCGGTCCCCCAACTTCGGTATATCTAGTACGTCTTCGTTAAAGGCTGCCCCATTAAAATAGGCGTCGCGCCTTTTGTGCGTCTTTGCACGCAAAAGACACGTGGCTGCGGGGTCCGTATCCCACAATGCCGCGCAGCGAGCGCGGGGAGTTTTAATCTCGGCTCTGCACGCGCGCCCCCTCTAAGGTCGGCCCGACGCTGACGGAGGATCGCGACGCACCTTAAATAACCCCCTTTGCATTGTAGAGCGTCGTTAAGGGACTGTCGCGGGAACGCTTCATATTAATGACTCGGTAGTTTGCCCCCGACACCGACACTCGCGAGCTCGTTCGACGCCGCCGAAAGCCCAGGGGCGCTCTCGGCTCTCTCGTTCTGAGTCACTTGCGAGCTTTGCACCTCAAGATACCTCAGCTATTTCGTCGTTTCGAAAGAATCGATTAATCACCTAGATAACATCTGCTTTCGACGGCTGTCGACCGATACGCTGTTTTTCGTTCAATAAAATCGGCCAGAACGGGGGAAAGAGGAGCTCTCGTGTTCTCTCCCGTCTCGCGCGGTGGACTAAATGCCGTGCGCGGCCAAGTCTTAGACGGAGCATCATTTGCATATTCAAAGGCAGTGAATCCTCCTCTCGATGGCAGCCAAGTCGGGGTAGTTTGTTAAGGAGCCAATGCCCAACCGTTCATTAACCTGCAGCAGCCCCCCAGACGGCGACGACCCTTTCTTAGTATGCAACAAGAACTTTAAAATCAGACTACCTATAACTAATGCCCAAGTTTCGAGTAGCGTCGCGATTAATGCTTATTATATTCCGGCTATTTCTTCGGACCTGCTCGAATTATTAGAAACTTTAATATATTTTACGTTCACTTTCGGTAAAACGAACAAGGGCGCGTAAAAGATAATAAATCCAATTAGGCCCCTAAAATATTTCAAGTTTTTAAGTTATAAAATCGACTGATCGCGGATAAACTTTGAACAATATCACCCTTCCTTATACTGTCGAAGAATCCTTCATTATGCAAGACGACCTCAGGGGGTTAACGCGAATAATCATCGTCCAAGTAACCGTTTTCAAGCGAAACTTTAGCGGGGTAAACCACTCGGAAGGAATACATTAAAACGTCCGTATTACTCCAACTGTACAAACATGGAAATGTCGACATTAGCACGACCTTAGTAACAGTTTAACTACCTCTGTTGCTATCTATTATTATATCCGAAGATACTCCTAATATTTTAGCAACATTTCTATACATTTGCATTTACACAACATTATAACTAACTAAAAGAATCTAGCTAAAGATGCAATTAATTTTCTTATTACTGCTTAGCTTAACTTTTCTCTTACCTTTAGGAATAATAATGAAATTAATGACTGCTGCTGTCAAGTTGTTGTAAAATAGTAACCGTTTCAACTCTAGCAGGTCATCTTTAGGGCAAAAAATTTATAATTTTAACAATTTGTTAAAGATGTTTTGTTTAAAAATATGCATATTTCCGTTTGCTTTTCCAAGCTCAATATTTAGAACATTTTAGCTTTCGGGATGATTTAAAACATTGAAACAATTGTAAAAGTTGTAGAAGCTATTAAATATTTCTGTGTTATCCTTCGAACATCAAATAACTTTAATTACCGAAAGAAGTAAATACAATTTTTTACATTTTAAAGCACACGTGGTACAAGTACAAGTACAAGTCCTGTCTTCCTTTATTTCGATTCGCAACACGTACCTCGCGAAATTTTCTCGTATAACCAAAATAGCCAACCGAATTATGTTATAAACCAAATAGCGGGGCAATGAACTTTTATAGCCCAATAGTTCTGCGGCAGGCGCAACGATCTCAAAATTTATAGCCTCGTTAACGGTGCTTTCATTTTATTTTGTTTTATTTTATTTTTTTTTTTTTTTTTTAAAATTGCATCGGTCAAAGCGGAGCAGATCCGAGAACAGCCCTGCGCGTCATATGCATCGCGCGCTACACACCTCGTACGCTGCTGCACCCTAATAGTTCCTTCCTGAATAATGCATCAGTCAGCATATTTGCATCAAACTTGAAGCAGTTGCCCCTGGCCCCGTTCCCCAGCCTTCTCTCGCCCTCTTTGCGCCGCGAGGAGTCAGGAGTTGCGCCCATCCATCGGGCTTCCGCCCGTGAATAAATGATAATTTTATTGCCAGACCGGGAAAGCGCAAGAAATATCCCGGAAAACTTCTCTCGAATCTGGAGAACGGCTCCAGACGCCTTCCCCCCTCTTTAGATTGGCCAACTATGACTTTCAAAAATCTGACCTTTTCCGACTGCATTTATTCCCTTGTAAATATTTATCTGCATCAATTTCTTTTGCATCCTTTTCTAAGAAGAATATTTATCAGGGAAGAGTCGCGCGGAATAAATATTTGAACTGTATCTCTTGGATTTTTATATTTACAGAGTACAGCAAATTGTTTTAACTTTTCTTTCGTGCCGAATTTATTAGTAGAAGAGCAGGAATTACTAGCAATATAAATGCTTTAAATGATTCATTTTTTCCTAATCATGATAAGAAACCGAATAGACGCTTGATTATTTTGAAAGTGTGAGCATTATGACTCAACTGCCCATTTTAAATAATTAAACGTATGCAATTTTTATCTTTAATTGGATTGGTTAGTTTGACAGAAATTTATTTTTGGTCTTTGTATTTTAGTATATTAATTTTTTCTTTTAAACTTGCAAGAGTACTGGAGCAGATCAGAAACTAAAATTAATCAAGTCCCAAAAGTGAGAAATGTAAAATTGCCTGAAAAAGCTCACTTAAAAGTTCATAGTTTTATAATATTGAATATAATCGATCTAAAATAGCCTTTTAATTCGCCCACTCAAACGTTAATTCACGCGCGTTTAATTCAAAGGATAATTAATTTTTCATTATAAGAAAGGCATCCATCACGTAATCCAGTAAGCGAGCGTTCGGGCAAACTGCACAGCTGGGGCAGATCGACTAATGACTTAAGAACAACAAAACTTGAATTTTTCACGCAGCAGCCTCATCCCCCGCTTCATCCCCCGCTGAACGGGAATCCAATAACCGTTAGTGAAAATCGTTGGCATGCAAATTGCTGGGCGAAAAAAGCGGAGGCCGCAGGGCTGTATAGAAAAAAAAAGAGGAGGAAGAAAGCCGCGTGTCGGCGTAGAGAGAGAGAGAGTCGCGAAGATGAACGAGCCCTCGAGAGCCGTCGGTGTGCAATCCGTTCTCCCTCTCTCTCTCTCGGCCGTCATCCATACTCGAAACCGCATAATCACGCACGTTGCGCGTGCACCCCTTCGACGTGGGCTCAGGGGTGGCTGGGCTCTCTATGCTCGTACAGGCGAGCGAGTGCGCCGTGTAGTTAATTCATTATCGCTCCGCGGGATGTCTGTCGAAACGTTAGTGGGGACCTTCAATCTTCATGCATGGCGGCCTGGCTTTTCGAGGCGTCTCTCGCTGCGCCGCGCTCCGTCTCTAATCGAATTTTATTCGCTCTTACCGGCACTTTTTCCCGTTGTTTTAAAATAATGATTGAACGCAAGTCAGAACTGGAATCGATATAGCATCCTTTTCCCTACTTACCAAAAGTCTTTCGAGTGCAACTGCAAGTACGCGGGGCTCGATTACTATGATTCATCCTTCCTTCCTGCATGCGAGCCGCCGGGATGAATCGGGAATTGCTTCCTTCTTGTCGGTGCAACGACGACGCTCGTTCGTGCGGCTCGCCCCGCTGTAAAATCGCAATTAGGAGCCTCGTGGGGGCCTCGCAAATTGGTCATTCATCGAGGAGAGGCTTGCGAGAACGAGTGCCACGAGAAGCCATTCAGCCCGAGGATTAGGCCGAGGAGGAAGGAAAAAAAAAACGAGGCAAGGGGACGCCTCGCCGTTGACGAAACGCAAGTTCATCATTTTCTAGGGCTTAGCTTCCGCCGGGCACAAGTGGTAGCAGTGGAAATTAAAGGCTTGAGCAAATATTTGCACGCGGGCTTGTCGATTTTTCTTTTCAACGGCTGCCTGCGCTCCCTCCGACGATGAAAATTGTCTTTTTTTTTTTGTCAATTAAACAATGCAGTGATATAAATCATAAAATTTGATAACTCGATTAATTAGTGCTTTTATTTTTTATGGCGTTTAATTGTTTAAGAGCGGTGTTAAAAATTTTAAATCTGTTTAAACGTTAAAATTGCATTATTGCGAGTATAAAATTAAGCTGCTAAGCTTCTAAACACACACTATAAGGCAACTCCAACAGTAAACACGCGCTTTAGAGACTTGCCAAATTTTTTTCACCAGTTTCCATCGAGCTGTAACAATCCGTCGGATACTTTTACAAGCGCAAACAATTACCGCGGAAGCCCGCACATACGCAGGGCGAATTTGGATAAACGCGCTCGACTCCGAGCGAGGAGAAAATCACTGGACAACAAAAAATCGAAGTATCAGCGTCGATATCTGTACGTGCTCGTTCGGCGTTAGAACGATAAAGCAGCGGCGCGCTCTCTGCAGTTGAGGCCAATGAACGAAGCTCGTAAAATATCGAGGCGGCTCGCGGTCGACGCGACGCGCGACGAGAGAGAAGCGTCGCCGAAATTTACGGGCCCTCGTATAATGCCCTCTCGATCCCGGCCGCTTGTGGGCTGGCATTCGACTAGACGATTTTGCGAGACTTGATGCGTTTTACGGATGTTCGACAAGCGCCGATCCGCGTACGATTGACGCGCCGTCCAGTGAAAATAAAAATTTCCACGACTGATGAACGGGATTCGATCCTTTTTCGTAAAGTTAGACGGGATTTAAAGCTCTGTTATTTCGATGAAATTCAACGCGCCGTTCGATTTTTTGGGTTTCATATATTACTAACTCTTTTGAAAGGAGTGTCCTCAATTTACATATTTTTTCACTTTGCAAAAGTCCCAAAATAAGAAGTCAAGCTTTGTCAAGCTTTTCTAAAGTCGATTTAATTGTAATATTTTTGTGAAAAAAAAAAACAGAAAATGATTAATCGAATTTAAGAGGACAATAAAGAAAGATTCAAGTTAAAAATATGTAACTCTCGCCTCGAGGCTAAAATGTTGCGTCTAGAAGTAGGAAAAGAGAGAGAGAGAGAGAGAGAGGCAGGTAGAGAAGGTGGCCGAAAGTTAGAAAGGGTACGGGAACACGAAAACGTCAGCGGCACTCGGTGCGCCTGACAAGAAGCTCGAAAAAAAGCAAGAAGAAAAACAAAAGGGCAGAAAGAAAGCGAGCACTCGCGTCTCATACATTACCGGGCATAAAGGGAAATCTACTCGAATGTAACTACGCGGCGCTTGCAGTAAAAGCGACTGCGCGCAAGCTCGCGCCACATTTCTCCCGGCGTATGCCAGCGGCGAGGGGAGGGATAGTAGTAGCGCCGGTAATAAAGTGAGAGATTTTTGCATACGGCACTCGTCGTTACCGCTCGACGTTGTCCCATAATGCGATAGCCGTGGCAGAAAGAGCCCGAGCTCATTTGACTCGGCTTCCGCCGCTGAAATAAAATAAAGGAAGAAAAAAAACAGGCGCGCCCTGACTCTCTCTCTCTCTCTCTCTCACGGCCCCGAGTGACTTTCGTTTCGTTTAAAATACTTGCGCCCCAGAGCAGAGTAATATTATGCAGTTTGTCGCCAGCGAAGTTTCCGTCCTTTTTTTTTTTTTTAAATGTAGAACGATTGTCGCAGCGGCAGAACAGAACTTTTGAACCCCGACGTTGAGTGTATAGGGGCGTAATTTTATTGTAACTTTTATTTAAATGCTTATATTTGAAATTAACCTTTTACCTTGAATGTCCTTCCAGACTCTTTTCTGCAAGCGAATTATTTTCGTTATTTTTTCCGATATTTTCGAAAATTTCACAGCAGATTATTTTTATACTTATAGAACTGAGCTCCATATCTTAATGTCAATAGATTCTTTTTGGTGTAGCTAATCCTTTTCCTTTTTATTTGAACGCTGAGATTTCCTTTCCTCTCTTACCACTTGACCATACGTAGAATGTGATTCACCCACGCGGAAAGAATGACCGGTCTCATGCTGCGTCAGAACGACTTAGTTTGGTCATTAATTTTGCAATAACAAACGTCTTTATTGCCTCGTTGCAGAAAAAAGATTGGCGACCATAATTTCTACTTTTCCTTCGAATTTAACGGCAGAGACATTTGTTTACTAAACAGTTCTAATAAAGAATAAATAAAATTTCTTTCATAAATTTTTATTAGGTAAGAAAAAAATTACATAAACCTAATAGTACTTACACTCCATTATGATTATATATTGAAAATTATTTC
The DNA here is from genome assembly GCA_035047165.1 of Ormyrus rosae. Lineage (NCBI taxonomy): Eukaryota > Metazoa > Arthropoda > Insecta > Hymenoptera > Ormyridae > Ormyrus > Ormyrus rosae. The sequence goes on along the minus strand of JAWWML010000001.1, from coordinate 19,814,119 downwards.
AATAATTCAATGAAGCAATATCATTAATTATTGAACTAATTTTCAAAGGTTAGATGATTAAATTAGATAATTAAATTGCTTCCATTAAATTAAATTAAGAAAAATATTAATTGCACAAACCATTTCATTATACTATATCTTACTGATAATCCGGGTTTTGAAGAATGATTAAAATTACTTTGAATGTTTTTAACTCAAAAATATCTTTAAACGCGAAACTGCTTAGTAGATTTACTTTTTGCAGAAAGCGAGATTACATCAGGAAACAAAGCGATACGAAAGAGAAAGAGCAGAAAGAAATAACCGTCATATAAGCAGGTATAAAGAGAAATAAGACGATAATAAGGAGTGAAAGAACCGAGAGAGGTTGGGAATAAGAGCATTAAGTGAAACGATAGTAAAGAAAGAGAGAGAAAGGAAAAACGTATCCTAGAAATTGCAGATTCTGGACGTAACTCGACTCTCTTGACAATGGAATTTCTCGCGGTAACGGCGTATCTTGAAGGGCGTCTCGCGCAATTTCGAAATTTGCGATGCCAACGAGAGAAAATTCAATAAAACATTCTCGCGCGCTTACAGTCAAAAGTGACGAGCACTTTCGCAAGCTTCTGAATTAGCCCGCATATCAAGTAACGATCAACCCTCGTCACGCCGCGAAACGTAGATAATGTAAGCTCCAGTATCGCTTCCACCTACGGTCACCCTGAACTGCAGAGCTTCACAGTAAGCCAACTCCCAAAAAGCCGGATTTTGAATATTTATAACAGCGCCGGAAAATTCAATTACGTCAGGACCTTAAGTGCATTTTGGAAGACGCAATTAATGAAAGTGAAATTTCAGCGCGGGAAAGCACAAAAAGTGTATATTTAAAAATGTAATATTTAGAAATTTCTTTTTTTTTTTTTGATTATAATTGCAAAACCTGCACAAAGGCAGTAAATTTATTCAAATAATTAATCCTTAAAATTAGTTAAATTCCAGAAGGACATTATAATAAAATCTGTTGCAAAATATTTTCAGTTCAAAATTTTAATTATTAATTTCTTAAAGTTTTTTTTATTGCACGCAACTCGATAAATTAAAAGTAACATAAATAACAGATATCTCTATTATCGACATTGAGACTGAACGAGACTTCGAATCGACAGTCCTCAAGAGTAGAGTGACATTGACTTTGGAACGCATCTTTGTACAGATGTGTTTCAGAAGGATTCTGAGCCACTAGAATCGTGGTGAAAAATAAGTGTATGTGACAGCTAAAATACTTCAGGGTACAGAGTATGATCTCCTACCTAATAGAAATACATACTCTCTTGACGTGCATTTTCTAAAATTTATTTCGTCTTCTTGCAGTAGCACATATGACAGTTAATTTAATAAATTGAAACGTCAATTCTAATCGTATTATTTAAATCATTTTTATACAAACTTTTGAGACTAGTTTAAATCAATTTTAGTTGACAAAGTAGTGGCAAGCTTAAAATGTAAGTTTCGTTTGAAGAGATACTTTTGAAAGGCTGTGATCAGAACGAGAAAAGAGAAGCCCGAGTAAAAGCAATTTCCTTTCTGGCGCTTCGTCTAGGTTTATCACTAAAACAGGAAATCTCACTTTCAAAGGTTCGTCGCCGGGCCTTCCTTTCTTGTCCCCTCGAGTTTTTTTTTCTACGGCGCGATACGTGCAAGTAATCCAGCCGGGCTCCGCCGGCGAGGCACTTGTTTCACGCTTGTTCGTGCAGCGGCAGCCCGAGAGTTTGTCTCGCAATGCTATCGGGCCATCGGACTCAGGTCGCGCGGTTATACCGCTCGCGGTGCGCCGCGTCGATCCCAGAATGCCGTGATTGGCGCGTACGTGAGCTGGATTCTGAGCGAAAGGGCATACGTGCATGCAGCGAGGAGGGGGAGGGATCCCCCAAAGCTGCCGGAGGAAAGGACTGCTAAAGACAGAGCCGTACTTTCGGCGTAGACGGGGAGGCTGCAAAAATCCCAACGATGGGGGATAAGTAATTTGAGAAAAGGCGGATGAAATTCGGGATGCCGTCAAGGGGTTATAAGTGTATATACCCGGTGAATGCTAAAAGAATTAAATGGGATTGTCAAAGCAGAAACTTTGATGTTTCGAGATAACGACGGAGGCGCGAGACTAATTCAAAAATAGGCAAAAATCTGCTAACTTTGTGTTTCAGAAAATTAAGCTGTCAAAACTATAAGTTTATGAAAATTTGGGAATATCCGTTTAACGAACTGTGGAAATAGTTCTGCCAACTATAGACTTTGGCTAAACTTTGCTAAACGTAATATTATTTTTACGCGGGGTATTACTAGCTTACAATGGACTTACTATATGTTTTACAGCAGTTGGCTAGATATGAACACGCCGACAGTGCTGTAAAAACATTTAATATTCGCCAGTTTCTACGCCTTCATTTTGATACCGGCAACAGCTTGGCTTTTCTCCGTAACGACTATGAAATCGCGATCAAAACTCTCTCGGGGTTCTTCTCCTTGCATACGAAGCTTAAAGTAGCAGTCGTGGAAGCCAATCATTGTTATTAACTGCAGCTTATTTTGTAATTTTCTGGCGAGTAATTACAAATTAAGGTTTATTGTTTCAAGATGAGTAATATAAAAGAACGTGTTTAGTCAATCTTTTAATTACGTATGCTATGTAATGATAATTAATAGAATTGAAACCGGAAAAGCACACGGTCAGTGACAATAAAACGTTTTTATAACTCCACGAATAATAAGTATTACTTGGAAAATGAATGTAAATTCGCCGGCAGAAAAATGGCAAAAAGCCAAATTAATATTATACGGTCTAAAGTACATCTCCTGTCCGTTACAACTCGTTTGCGCTCAATAATAAGTCCATTAGCGTAACCAAACAGAATGGAGAATCCATCGATCCCGAGGTTTGCGCATCAAGCCGTATACACAGCCATAGCCGAATGTCACTTAATGCAGGAGAGTAGACGCAGCAGCGGCGGCTCGAAAGCTGAGAAGCGCGCGATCCATTTTGGGTCCCGCTCGCCATTAGATGGACTGATAAGGTAGATATAGTGCTCTCTAAATCCTAATAGGGGCCGTGCCAGCGAGCCACCGGCCAGTGCATGTGGCATATGCATTACGGGGATCTTGCGTAATTTTCGATCGCACGATACATCCCCGCGCCGCAAGGACGGCCGGCGTACGCAAGCTGCGGACTACTTCGTGTATAACCCAGATTATGCCAAGTGCCTTCCTTAACAACGTTAGCCTCGTGCGCCTACCTGCCTGTTTGCCTGCCCGCCACGAGGCTCGCCCGCAAACGCTTTTTCCGCTAATTATCTCTGTAGCCGGGGCCGTGCTTCAAAGGCTATTTCGTCAGGGGCCCGGGGGAAAATTTTGAAATCGTCAAACGATAAATTTGAGAAAAATTTTAAATGGCCAGCATTGTACTTTTGCGGTTTTAATGTTGCAAAGAATAAATTAATAGCAGGATGAAACTTTTGGATGAAAGTGATTATGCACTTTATGGCAGAAACTCTTCAGACAGTAGTGGTGAATTATGTGACTACTGTAAAACAGGCGGCAACACAAAGGGTAAAATCAGGAAAATCTGCCGACGGCATGTCACAACTCGTTGTGTATACTCTCAAATTACCCTCGTACATTAAATGTGCGTAAGCGGACTGTAAAATGCAGCTGAAAAGGACGGGAAATATAAAATAAAATTCAATTTTTTTACTATTAATTAAACTCTATTAGCTTCAGTGCTGCAAATATTACAACTTGCAGCTTTGTAAATTGAACCCTCGCAATTAAAATGAAAAAAAAAAATCTAATTTTGAATAAAGCGACATAAAAAGTAAGTCGTCGGTGTTGAGGGTGTGAGGGAAACCTGAGCTCATGAGGGTGAGGAGTCGAAAGGGAAAGCAAACGGGCTCAGCATATATCTTATCCGTCATCTCTTATATTTCAATGCAACCTCTAATTTTGCGCTCGGCAAGCGAAAGGTCTCACGGCGATAATACGCACCGAGCCCCGCACAATGACCTCCTCTGGACCGTGTCATTGAGATCGGGTCGCGCGATACCTCGCGGTATGAATTCGGCCCTGCTCAAGGGGCTGCTGCTGCTGCTGCTGCACCGAGGGGGAGAAATAAAGCACGGCGCATACCGTATGCTTCCTTGTATATTGCAGCGTCGATTCTGCTCTCCTGCACAGAGAGAGACCCCCGGATATCGCCGTTCAATCGTTTTTCGCAGATGATTGAACTCGCGGCCCCTCGTTGATCTTATAGCCAGAGTCAACTCGTTCACTGCCGATTAGAGAGCTGCCAGTACCCGCATTCCCGCTTTGATAATACTCGCTCTTAGTCCGTAGGTACGAGCGTGTGTGAATCGCTACGGCTATTCGTCAATTTCGTTTTCGCTTCGGCTTTCAGCGCGAATCAATCATGAATCTTTCACTGCTTTCGATGCATTAACTCTTTTCCACGTGTACGGGTCTATTGGATTTTCATTTTTATATACACTTTTTCGTTCGTTATATACTTTTATTATAACACTTTAATTCGCATTAGTTCATAATGAAACGATAATAATATGTATCTTTCGTTTTTAATCTTTATCCTCTTATGTATTATGAAAGTTGTTCTACAGAAATTGAATATTTAGCTAAATTATGAAAATTTAATAGAAATATTACAGAGAACGAAGAAATGGCAAAAATAAGTTTTATTTAATTAAAAAACTTTGCAAAAAAAGAAATTCAATGAATAGAAACAAGAATAATTAATAGAAGCCGCGTCCCCAAGATCTCATTGCCATAAATTGCAGACTCTCACACACGGAAGAACGGATGGCAAATGAGAAAAACAAAAGGTAGACAAATCCCTGCTCTATAGTCCTCTCGATGCCGGATTACTCGCGCGGACTAATGAGCACAACAAGCGGCAGCCACAAAGGGAAAATATTGCTAATGGTACAATCCGGGTGTGTAGGACAATAAGTTAAGTACCCGCCAGTAACACTCCACCAGACGTCACCAACAGTTCCCGTTCAACGTACTCTTCGCCCCACTCTTCGCTCCCTACTTCTCCCAAACTTCTCCGGATACTTTTTTTCCTAGCAATGCAGGATTATATGACTAGTGGAGCCAAATTAAAAGTGGGCTGCTTTTAATATTGCACAGTTCTCGTTTAAATTTCCAATTTCTCTTTTAATTTGTTAATTGATTTAACTTATTGGTGCGCTGTAAAAGTTTTGATTTTCAATAAAACTAAAGAAAAGTCAATAAACGCTACGCAAATCACAACCGATTTTACCGCGCGAATTAAGCTTTTGTCGTATATACAAGAGCGGAAAACAGTATAGAGGATGTAGACGGATTATGAGCTAATATAAACTTATTTAGTCAAAATTGAGGACGAATAAACCGGAAACTGCATGAAATGTATTAATTAATAATGATTCTCTTTTCCACGAATAACCATATATGAGTATTAACAATAACATTTTACATGAGTATTATACAGTAATATTTAATACATACATGAGTATTAAAACATTATCATGATGTTCAAGTTATAAACTAATTTTGGATTATGATTACATTAATATAGCTAGCACTATTTTCTTTGCAATTTTCAATAATAATTGTATGCCAGTTGTAAACTTTCTTAAAACTCAGATTTAACCTATCCTATCCTTTTTTTTTTCAATGTTTCCCCGAAGGGTTGGCCTTTTGTTACATCAACTTAGGCCATGACCAGGTAGTTTTTGAATTAATAATTCATTTTTATGAGGGGGGCAAGGTTCTCGTGCAGGTCTGAGACTGCCGACTGTGGGTACTCCTGCGCTCAGCGCCGTCATTATATCCCACAGCCTGACACAGAATAGACGCATCGATAGCCAAGCACACACCCCGGGCACTTGATTCGATCTCGGCCATCGAAAAATCCGGATTCTTTTTTGTGAAAAAGCCTCCGAAAAATTCGAGCTGACCGGGATTCGAACCAGCGCCCTAAGCAATGTTTGTCTTGGGAGGCAAGAGTCTTACCGCCTGAGCCAAACACCGCTCTTCTATCCTATCCTATTATAAAAGGGAGTAAGCGATTAGTATCGAATAGAACCAATTCAGAGCGTTATCAAGTAGCTCATTAGTCGATAAAGGAAGATGGCGATTTAGTATATATAGATTTTGGAGGCAACTTCGGAGCGTTATCAAGTAGCTCATTGGTGAATAGAGGTTATATGTGATTTGCAAAAACAGAATAATCCTCGCACGCGGTACGCGCGCTTGTTGAATTTCTAGTCCTATCCTATTGTAAAAGGGAGTAAGCGATTAGTATCGAATAGAGCCAATTCAGAGCGTTATCAAGTAGCTCATTGGTGGATATAGATTATATGTGATTTGCAAAAACAAAATAATCGTCGCGTGCGGTATCACGCGCTTGTTGAATTTCTAGTTCTAGTAGATTAAATCTGAGTTAATTCTCTTACAATTGTTTCCGCTTAAATCTAAATTCATCCGTAATATCCATTTCACGCTACAAAATTATTAAAAAAAAACAGTATACAGCTCAAGATTATGCTGGAAACGAACAGTAACTTTTGGATTATGTGGATATTACGCATGATACAGATGAGCACTAACTTAGTTGTATCAATAATTATCACGCTGTAATAGAAAGCTTCAGATAGGCATGCGTTAAAAAATTATTTAAAAAAACACAGTACAATGCTCAAAATCACAGTACAAGAATACATATAAACACCAGTTTACTTGCATCAATTATCACGCTGAATAGAAAGCTTCAGACAAACATCAATCGACGATACACAGTTGGCCGTAGAAATCCTGATTGATAAACGAAATTCTAATATTAACCGGTGAACTCGATGAGCGATCAAGCGAAACCCAGGATAGTCAAATATGACTTTGCCTTTGAAGCGCATCTGGTATTAATCCATACCTCTGCTGGATGGCTCCCTGAGTGCGAGCATTCGAACATAATCAGCTGTAACGCAGGTTTGCGCGAACGTATGAGCGCCTGCACGCGCATTTCCTCGTTGGATTATATTATATTTGCACGGGAGTATACCCCCAGAACATAGGGTTACGAAGGCGCAATCGGCTCGAGGCTGCTGTAATTATCGAACAGATGGAATTTTGATTTATAGGGTTGCCAAGTCGGCCCAAAGATATGCAGCTCTCTTGCTTTGATCTCGAATTCATTGTCATTGATTAGTAGATAGAGGATGTACAAAATTGTCATAGCGAGTAGAGTTTTCTTGATCGTAAATTACGATTTTGTGATTCCAGATGCGTAAAAACTTACCTTTAAAGCATTTTAATTATATTTAAAAATTAAAATTTTGCCTACTTGGTACACATATAATCCAATAACCTCACACGTGACAAAAGCCAGCGCAGCGAAGCGCCAGGACTTTTAAGCGTTTCCAGGAGTCGAGCTGGGGCATACACGTAAACCTTAAGGAGGCAAGTGGTTTGCGCTCGCCGAATATTATCGTGCTCGAAGGCAGGCGAAGTTTCGCTGGGGGTGGTATGACTCGGCAGTATCTCGTTGCCTATCAGAAACAGTTTGTAACTTGCGCGCGTGGCCTCTTCTCTTCTGGGCGCGTGCTCTCGACCGAGACACACCTGAATTCGTATTAGTACATAAGGAACTTCAGTCTCAGCCGCGGCTGCTGCTTAATTCCTAGCTACCTCGCTTCGAACGTTTTCTGCCTCTTCTCTCCGCTCTTGCCCATAATAAGCGAGTTAATCTCTGGAAAGTTGAGTAATTAGGAGTTAAACACGAGTGTCTTACTGCACATTTCGCTAATTTCGGTCTAGTTTCTTCGCCGGCTGATTTACGTTGCTCAACATTTGAATGCAAATTACTAATATATACCTACGCTTATATCCGATGATCTGTTTATGTTCGATTTTCAAGCAAGATTGACGTATGCTTAACTGGAAGATAAATTACAGAGTCGGGGAAGTGCAACGCGACGACGGTAGAGTCGCCGATCGATTCTCATTTAGTCAACTTGAGAAGATTATAAATAGATACTTCTCATTCCAAAATCAGTAATTTTGGATATCGATATCAAGGTAGAAGCAAATTAAATAGTTATTAATAAAATATTTCTTGACTTATTCACCATTAGCCCTATCATTAATCCAATGCTACAACTGTTTCTTTTCGTTTAAATATTGAATTTATACATTAAATTATCGCTGATTGATCGGCCACAATTTTATAAATAAACACTGACGAAATTTTTTCGTTTCTGATCGTTTCTTTTGCAGTAAGGCGACAATTCTTATTTTCATGGTGGAAAATGGCTCTTTTCAGTTTCTACTGGGCCTTGGACGACAAAGTATAACTACTAATTAGATCGAGTAATTTAAAGGCCGCTATTGCTAATGGTCGGAGCGTGCTACGAACACGGGAGCATGAACTTGGAACGTGCCACTGATATCTGGCGCTGATATCTGTTTAATACCGCGCGTCTCGCTGTATAATGAAATTTACGTTGGGAATGTTAAATTATAAAATTATCATTTCTTGCGTACCACAGAGTGGAATGATAAGTAAAGCGTTATTGACCCGAAATATAATTAAGGTTATGAAATAATTCTTAGTCAAAGCAGTATTTGAAGAGCTTCCGTGCAATATCGATTAAGTAATTATACTTCTTTATAAAAAGCTTATTATATTATTTTTCGGTCAATAGAAAATTGTTAATAGAAAATCAATATTTTATAATTAAAAGTAATTATTTAATCAATTAATGTCAACATCACCAAAGGACTACAAGGTAAGGGATGAAAAATTAAAAACAAGCTATCGATCGCATGCTTGAAAGGAACATACAAAATAACTGCAGTTACTACTAGCGCGAATTTCAGTTAAGAGGATTGCTTGAAAATACAAATTCATCTAACTATAAGTTGAAGTGGCTGAACTGGCCGTCAACGAATCAATCCCTGTCGGAAAGACCTGGTAAAATGGTGCAAATACACACATATAACCCGATACCGGTATCAGGTTATATGTGTGCATTTGCACCCATTTTACCAGGTCTTTATAAGGTTTTATCGAACTTTTTCAATAGGGATGGTATCGCGCTCGTGCAAATGCACCACATTTGGTGATCTATCATTTAGAGAATTTAGCTCACAAGGGCCAATATATTATAAAACGGGAACAACTTGTTCTCATCATCTTTATTCACACCGCCCTTTCGCCATTTAACAGCGGAAAGCGTTACGAGTAAGAAAATTTCTGAGGAACAACGGCATTTACGCAGAACGGACTTTTATCTAGCAATGGAATAAGTGAAAAAAATGACCCCTCCAAGGATAAATTCCTATAATTCAAAAAGATTGTTTTTTTCTGCAAATTCTGTTTATTCTAATAGATAGTATATAAACTTCTTTCATAATATATATGCATTAGCAATCATTTCACTTCAGTAGACAATTGTTTAAGCTTTAGTGAAATTATTTTTCAAATTCTGTAATATTAGGAAGATAATTGATTAAAATTATCATAAACTTGTTACATGATTTCTCACTTCGATTTGAATACCACAGTGAATACCTTTCTCTGACTTATTCCTAAGGGAAGAGAATAATGCGATGTTGCCAGTGCAAAGTGGTTTCTAAGATTTCGTGCGAAATTGACAACCAAAGGGAGAATAATTGAATATTTCCCAGGGGAGACGCACGTCATTATTCGTCGCTGGCATACTGCGACTTAGCACAAGAACAATATCTTAAGAAAACAACTTATATTTTCTGAATTGAACAAAACTCAATTTCGTTCATTAATTTACTTTCTTTGTCAATTATTATATAATTTATTAATTCTACGATTTTTAAATTTGCTTTCAATAGCTAATACGTTTAATATTTAATTTCAAAATTTTACACTTTATTCCCAAATGTCTAAAAATAATTAGGTTTGGTAAAAACTTAATGCTGCAAGATTCTATTTAGGAGTCGATTATCGAGGCGTCAGTCTCATCTCATCCCACCGCTGTATCCCTGATTTTCTTTTCCTGGCATCTCTGTCTCTAAGCATCGAACACTGAGTCGTGTATGTCCCCGGGCTGAATTCGATAAACAATTTAATTTTCCCATTTCCATTAGAAGGAAATCCTTTTCTCCAATTTCAAACAGACCGAACATCAACGGCAGATGTTTTTTGCATTCTTTCTCTTTTTTACTATTTTCTTTTACCCTCTGTGTGTCACTCGACTTACTTCTCGTATTATTTTCAAAACCTTCGCTTTGATTACTTTATCAGTAGTAAAGCTAAAACTTTTCTGCGTAGGCTAAAAGGTTTAGATTTTCTGTTTTTTTTCGATAATCAAATATTTATTCTTTTATTGTTTTAAAAAACTGCGGAAAACGCATAAGTGAATTAAAGCAATAAGATAATTTCAAAAAGCACAAAGATCGCCTGGAGTATTTTAATTCGAATATAAATCACGTAAGAGCTTTCTTTTTCCCCGTCTCTTTTATCAGAAAGCGTGGAAGGGGGTTAAAGTCGCGAGAACCGCTCGCCAAAAACGTGCCGGTGCCGAGTGAACGTGAAACTTATTTTGCCTCTTCTTCCATAGTTGTGTGAGTGGCCCGCGCGTATATGTTCGTATTCAAATGTGCGGGAATCAGTGCGACTTCAAGTCCAGTTTGCATTGCTGACTGCAATGCATTATGTGCATCTCAATCTGATGTGTGTGTGCGTGTGTGCATGAGAAAACTTATTCAGTGCGATGAGTTCTTTCACGGATTGGGAAAATTAATCGATATGCAGATGTATAACATAGATTGTAAACACTCTATTAGGTACAGGGATCTTATTGTCGGAAAATTGAAGTTCTGATCGAAGCTAAGTTAATTAAAGTTTTAATTAGAATTAATAAAATAAAGATTTTTTAGAGAAAGGTAAAAGTTAGATTTGGACAAGTAATTAAAAAGTGAGATCTTGTTTTATCTCGGAGCTCCTCCTTTCGAATTTGCTCCGTGTATGTTTGATAGGGAAATGAAATCGTCGATGCACAGAAAATCGAAAGGTGACTAACTCTCAGCGTCGTCGCATAGGCAGAGCGCCTTCAGCCAAGACAAGACATCTTCCTCTTATGTATTAGAAAAAAACCATATATCTACAAAGAAGTGCCCTCGATAACCACCTCCTCGCAATCCCGCGTGGTCTGCTTATTTAGAAAAATCAACTTCATCCTTAAAATATCATCTAAGACCTCATCTACTTCAGCTAATGCTGCTGGGGCCTCTTCTAGTGCAGTGGTCTATTATCATAGATTTTACCTGGCCGATCAAGGACAATGCTCAATCCTATACTTTGGTTGTCCATCATTGGGTCTCACTGAATCCCCAAATCAGTGTATTCTTTAATACCAAAACTAAAGCTACCATTTATCGAAAAGTTTCTCTTTGCGCAATTCGGACTCATCCACCTAGTATAAAAAATCATTATATAACAGGAGCTCCCTCCACGCAAGCGGTCGAGTCTGACGAGACTAACTCACGGCGCCACCGCTAGGTGGCGACCGCAGCTCGCAAGCAAACTAGCTCTTGTAAAGGCATCAGTATGCCGCTTTCGGCCGAGGAAAGGCAGTTCGTTTGGAGATCCGCTGCAAGCGAGTCTTACCTGTTCCCGGGTTGTTGGAAAGTTTTAACGTGTTCATTGAATTAATCTAAATTTGCGCTTTAAAATAAAAACTATGATACCTAATTAAAAGTCAAGTGGTTTACATATAAATCTTAGCGAAATTAGGAGACTTAAAGACAAACATTAGTCGTTTTCGTAAAACTATTCAAACAGAAGGAAGCAACTACGTATGTAAAGTATCACATGCAATGGAACTATAAAATCGGAGATCGCAGACTGATCGAGCACAGTTGTTCCTCCTGCGTCGAAAAACCACCAAGTGTGCAGAATACACTTTCGGCAGCGCGAGCACATTAGAACAAACAAAAGCGGTATTTTGATTCTAGGAACGGCAACTCG
>JAWWML010000001.1:19768932-19801988 GCA_035047165.1 Ormyrus rosae | reverse complement strand
GAGATCCAGGGTGATAGCAGCGCCAAAGTTTGATCTTTTCTCTACGGGTAAAGGTTGGTAAACCTTGGCGGTCTCTATATGGGACACCGCGTTTTTGCCGCATTGTAAATTCATTTTGGGCGATAACTGGTAAAACATGCTGGATTCCATAGTGGAATCCTCAAAACGGGAACATTTGAGGATACCTTACCTGAATCCAGCGTACAACCAGGGTTGAGGTTAGAAAAATTCTGCACGGGTATGTGTGGAAACGTGCGCGTGAATTAACTAACGAACTTTCCGATTGTCCGGTCTAAACAAATGTAATAAACTTTTTGGCAGTCGATGCGCTCGGTCCTCACTATCCCCCCCTTACCCTTCGGCGGTGCGAGCACGGGCTAATGCTACGCGCGATGTTGCCACGCGTCAAAATGTATTTTCCGTTTGAGATTAGACTCGCAATGCGACAGATCTATTACTTGTTATTTAAAAATCCGTTTAAATACCAATTTAACAACTATTGTAAGATTGAAGAGGAAATTCCGTTGAATGAATCGACCTCTTATTTTGAATAAAAATAATTTTATCACAATTCAGCACGTAAAGCAAACTTTCTCAGCGAGGTAACTCTTTCAAACACAACTTTCAAACAAAGTTCGCTAAGCTTAGCAGTACTTCTTTTCGCAAAATCACCATTCTTGACTTTAACGAGATAAGCGCAAAGAGCTGCGAAAGCGCAGAGAGTTGCGCCAGCAAAGAAAAGGGCCACGATACCGAGTGCCCAAAGAGTCAAAAATAAAGGACACTTTCATTCTCGTAAGGCCGGCGCCCAGCGGCAGCATCAGCTGAAAGTTTTCAGGCTGCAATAAGTTGCTCCCGCGCTGTATAAGCCGTGGAGCTGCGCCCTTTCTGCGCACCTTCTAATTAATTATCTTTGCATTAATTTAGTACTCGCTGACGGCCCTCGTACAAAGGCGGCAGCTCCGGCGTAAAAGTAATTGCAGCTTGTGTATACGGTGCAGCGGACTTCTTGTGACCCCGTCAAGCGACGCTCTGCAGCCTTCGTAGCAAAGAAGCGCCGTTTAATTCTTCTGCCTGCAATTGAGATGTAGCTGATGATAAATCACGCGAACAAGTTTCGCCTTGTTTTGCAATTTCTTTGAGCACAAAGTTTCGGAGCTTTTAAAGATTGTGTCACTTAAGCGAGCAGCAATTTAAGGATATCATATTTATAATTAATTTCATAAAGTGAACTTTAAAGCAATTTTAGTTTGAATTTTCATTTGCAAATTCATTAATTTTAATAGTATTATAAACCAATTATTAAAGAAGTGTTTTTTTCATGAATTAAGAGCCTCAAGCCAGTCTTGATAATCAAAAAAGATTTTAACACACTGAAATTGGTTTAAGCAGGCAGGTTGCGGTTTGTTTATCTGATCCCGTATCAGTCAGCAACGACTAACTTGCGCACATTCTTTTGAAAGGCCCGCGTGCGTAACTAATCCACTGATTTGGTAACGAATTAAGAAATAACGTATTCTCCGAGAGAAAAGTGTGCGCGACTCCGCGCCTTCATAAATCAAGCTGTCAACTTCCGCCGTCCTCATCGATCGGCTCAAATTTATCGGACGTCGATAAATTATTCCGAAATAAGCTTTAGCGCGTTTTTCTTGTCAGTTCCAATCATTAACATTTAAAATACTAAACTTGTTGCGTGCCTTTTTTTACAATTCAGAAATTTACGCGATTTTATGGTAAAACATGGCGACACCCCGAAATTAACAATGAATCAGGATTGTAATGAGTCATTGAGAAAAAAAATTTAATCGACTCGCGTACATCATCCGGTTAAATATGCGCGATTGAATTTTCGGTTGATTTGACAGAATTTCGGCTAAATCGAGCGAAAATTCAATCGCGCATATTTAACGCCGCGATGCAGTTAAGTCAATCAAATATTTTTTCTCAGCGTGCATGCATTTAATGTACATACTGCGTAAACCGGTAGTTCGTTTCACATAAAATATTTGATGTAGCAAACGAGCGCTTGTTACGCGCGCACACCCCGAGATCGTTACGCTCGAAACGCGATAGCGATCTCTCGAGGTCCTCTACATAAAGAAAAGAACGAATTGAAAAAATGAAAAGAAGAAACGAAAGCAAAAGCTGTCTCGGGCTTCGCTTATTCAGCCGAGTCAGGGCCTGGGAGATTTCTGGAGTGCCGAACGCCGCGCGTTAGCTGTGCATTATGAATGTAGGTACAGCCGAGAATTCGAGAGCGTATACAGCTCATATACATTACCCGACAATGGGCCGCGTGTCAAGGAGACCGGCAAAAAACTGCGCGCACAATGCCGCCCTAATTCGGTCCCTTGTCGAACACGCCAAGGTCCAAGAGAGAAAAGGCACGAAGGAGCCCTTCCCCAAAGCTCGAGGACCGTTACGCACGAGCTCGCGCCTCCGGACTCGAGGACGTGGATCGTGAAATTCCTCGGTTGCTGCGCCCGAAAATTACTCCGCGTCCTTTCGGGGCTCGAGGAGTCATTAAGCATTATGCGCCAACCGGATATCGCTTATATAAGGAGCTCGTTTCTTTTGGCGAGCCCAGCTCGCCCTGCTCCAGTGGTTTTACCCTTTGCCGCTTTTTATTTATGTATACACATCGTTTTGGCTTTGCGGAATTTCATTCGATTTAATTTAGTGTCGTTAAAAGTCTAATGATGATTACTCCTTTTCATTTATTTTTGGGGACTTTATTGTATTTCTTAACTTTAAACGTTGTATTTTTTAATTTTTATAATAATTATCATTTGACTTTTGCGCAGATTTTCTCACATATGCTTTCATATATCGTTACAGACCTTTACCGTTGCGTTATTTCTACATCACTTGACTGTACCCTATACGCCAACGTAAATAAGAAAATTTTAATAACTACTAGACTGGAAGAAAAAGTGCACTAATTGAAAATATAAACTTAGACCAGCCGAGCAGCCTTTCCACGAAGATGCGGAGCATAAATTCATTATTCCGATATGCAAGTTATACGGTCAATAGACGGGGAGAGAGTAGCGAGGCCGGGAAACGTTCGCTTCATAGCGAGTTGTCGAGTGCTCTCCCGCGCGGGCAGCAGGATTATAAGCCCTCTTAAAAAAGCTCGGCTTCGTACAGATACGTTCATGCCCCATCGGCGAGACAAGCCCGCGCCCTGACCATCGGACTAGCGCCTGTGCACACACGCGTACACATCATCAGCTTTTAAGCAAATACGAGTGAGAGCGGATCGAGAGGGAGCCTCGCTCGCGGGCAACGACAAATTCTGACGGAGCGCCCTGTGTACACAATAACGGAGCCCCGCGTATATTATACTCCGTGGATGCGCATTAGATTCGAGTATCAAATGAAATTGACTTAAATGGAGCAATCTCGGGTAATCAGTCTTGGGGGCCGTGGAACGCTCGGGATTGCATTAGGCTGTAATTTCCGAGGCAGCGCGCGACGCTCCGCCCGCCACGGCGCACACCCCCGACTTCTGCGAAGGAGGCGAGCGCGCGCGCGCTCCAATTTCGTTATACGCGGGCGCGGAAAGAAGTGAAGTCGCACGGAGCACGAGAGCTCGCTGGGGGTTCGGCGTTCTTGTCCGCGGGGGGGCTGCAGGTAAACTTTACAATTTGCGATGCGGGGCTAAGGCATGATATATACGTAAAGTAGCGAGCAATTCGTTTAACTTGTTGATATGACTGTCGTTTCTTATGCAGAAATTCAACGTACAATAAAGTTATATTAGTATTAAAATTAAATAAGAATTTCTGAAAAAAAAAAAAAAAAACATTATTTTACACTGCAATTTTAGATTCAAATTTCAGAGAAAGAATCAAGTCAAGGTAAAAGATCACGCTAAGAGTCCGCTAGAGCTCTGTCTCGTCTCTTCGACTTTCTTTTGAGGACACGTAGAAAACATCGCAAACAAGCAATCCATCCGCCTCCCTCGTTCTCTTCCCCGCTGTCTCGTCTCCAGTCGCGCGCGCAACCGTCGCCCTCGACGAAGGCCGCTCCCGCAGACACGATGGAAAATTAGTGGCCGAGAAAATCGATTTCGAATTTGGGAAAGGGCTTAGCGCCTTTAATTTGCGAGAGATGCGAGATGGGACCGTGGCAGCGAGAGAATCGATCGGGCGCCCAAAGGTCACAGGCATCTTCGGCTTGCCGAAAGCAAGACCCGGCTTTTGGTTTAATTTTAGATTCATTTCGATTGCTTGGGATTTTCAGCTGCTCACGGCGCCGATGCGACGTGAATCTTAATTTGGACATTATTGAATCGCACTGCTGGAGTTGACGATTGATGATTTAAATTCTTAAACCATTAGACGAGGGCATTGAAAAATTGTTTCAACGAAGGCATTAACAAATGTTTAATTTAAATATTTGCCTTTGAATGCTTGAAATAAAAAAATAACACTTATTATATCTTGGAAGTTTGATAAATTAGGAGCACTTCTGTCTTACCCATACATCTATTTGAAAATTGACAAAATAAATGGAAATTCCCCTTTGAAGAAGCGCAAAGCAGTGGGCCAAAGAAGGCCTGAAACGAAGGAAAAATGGCGAGACGCATAATCATGAATTTTTGAGAGACGGCGCGTGGCTGGTTCACCTCGAGCAAAAAGAGCAGCAACAGAGCGCGCAGCACCCTCTTATAATTGAATGTAAATATGATCAGAACTCTGCTGAAAGTTGTTGAAATATAAATGACCGAAGTGAGTTCAACTTGCCATCTCCAGCTCTCGCTCCTTCTTTATCTCCTAGCTCCATCTTTCTCCGAGTTGGGGCCACTGCACAGGGCTGCTGCTGCTGCTGCTGCTGTTGGAAAGTGCGCTTTAAGCGAGCTCAGTTCCTTCATGCAAATTGCATTAAACGTTTCTCTCGCTTTCGCTGGCGATCTCATTTTAATTAGGCTCCGTGCACTTGATGCTCTATCCGAAAGTATACCGGCGGTTCGCGAACAACGCCAAAAGCGGCAACGAATGAATGCCTTTTATATATAAAGTACCTGCTTCTTTTACAAGTTATCGAGAGCAAGTTTTGAATTTTAATGAAGTTTAATGATGCCATTTCCAAAAAAGCGCGTTTATTTTACTGGTTCAAAGTAAGGAACAGAAATTTAATTTTTTAAAGAAAGTGTCAAATCAAAATAGGCTTTTAAAAATTCGGATCGTTAATTAATACAAGTAAAATTTAAATTAAAAGAAACGTACCAAGTTCACATATTTATTCTAATTATTTTTATCCCGATTAGGTAAAAGTGTTTTTGACCAGCTCGAACTTCCACTCGCAGAGAAAGCCTAGAATCCACAAATTTAAAATTGACAAATAAAATCCATTAAACGAAAACGATACATTTTCCACCCCTCTGATGCAAGAACGACGGCCGTGGATTGAAGTAGACGCGCAAGCAGCAATAGATTCACCTAAATCGCATTAGCATATAATCCTAAGCAAACACAGAGAGCGGCGAATTTCGCGAGTTTCAGGCAGGACCGCAGCTAATACGCATTACCCAGTCTCCTATTTCGGATACATCAGTCGCGGAAGAGAAAATCTCTCACTCGCGGGCCTCCTGCGTATTCCTCGGGGGTGAAGGCGACACGGCAAAGAGCGCCGGCCCATCGAAGTCATCCGCCTGTTTGCTCCCTTAGTAAACAAGGGAGACCAAAGCGAGAGAGAGAGAGAGAGCGAGAGGCGCGGGAGTAAGACCGGAAATAGAGACAGTCAGAATGTCTTGACGCAGTCCTGAATAATGCATCGTCCTGCCGAGAGAAAATTGAATAGCCAACTCCTCTTTCAATCCGGTGTATAGGTGGGAAGTTTGCAAAGAGAGACAGAGCGGTTGATCTTTTCTTTCTTCGTTTCCTCCCGCTTTCGTACCCTTCTTTTTCGGCCGAAGATGCGTACAGTCTTGCCTGGACTTTGGCGACAAAGAAACCTATTGCCAAAATATCAAAGTGTTTGTTTCACTGCTACTGTTTTACGATTCTCTTTGGGACACTTTCTTCAGCGTTATCCCCTTTTGCCGTTTTTTTACTGTTTCCACGTTTTTCCTAGTCATTTTTGGTGGTGAGTAATAAATATTTTCTTTTGATGGCAGAATATATATAGTGTTAAAAATCATTAAATTTTTTACTTGACTGTATTGCACATCAGAAATTATTTTAATTCACAATGAAATGCAAAGGATAATTAAGTTTAATTAATTAACGAGTTTAATCCATGTGTTAGCATAAACTTGAATTAAACCCATTAAATAATATAACCGATTCAACACGAGTGAATTGAATAAATTAACGATATGTAACTTTAGAGATAATAAAGAGGTTATCGCCTTATTCGCGAATTTTTTTCGTTTGGCTTATCATCTTATAAAGATTTTATATTCTGAAAAAATTATTCATTAAGTATTCTGTAATATAAAGATATACGAAAATGTCTAATCAACATATTGCAATAAATGTGAAACTGTTATAGCCGAGCCGTATATCACGTGAAAGGGGCTTCAAAATTTTCTCTTAATTAGAGAATTACAGCACTCGACTAGATGACGTATTAAACTAAGTAAGAAGAATGCTAGGAGACGGGCAAAGGAAGTGGCGAAGAGCGGGGCGCAAGGGATAGAACGATGCGTAACATCTTTGTACGTACACCCCTTGTCTTTGATGCTCAAAGAGAGAATTCCTTGTACCCGAGGCGTGAAACTGCCAACAATAACAGTTACCGGTTTACGTTTCATTAGCAGCGACTACTGTCTCAGTTACGATCCATATGGTAGACCGGCATTCCTCTCCTTCATTAACGCATTTGTAATTCGAGCTTAAATGCACCTTGAATTTCAATGGTTCGGGTAAACTTAAGTCGTTTGATGAGTTCTCTGCGCGGAAGACTGTTAGTTAAACTTTTACACGTTAAAAATATTCAAAGTCCGCAATTTTTATGTAGTTTCACTTTAATTGCTTAAAAATTTTAAAATCTAAGTACCTCTGGTATCTCTTTTAAAGCTGATAAGTAAATTTATCAAACGGAAGAGCCTTAGCAGAGTAGAGCGAAGAATCGGTCGGCAAAGCCACCCCCTGGGCAATTACCTCGGCAGAAAACGTCTCCGAGTGACGAGAGCGAAGAGATGAATTATGGGCTTGCTTTAACAGATTGCGGAAAGGAAGGAAACAAGATTTCTTTATCGCCGAAGCCACTGCGGGCCGTTGCAGCGCTCTCGCTCGCAGTCCCCTGTGTGCGCTCTCGTAGAAAGCCAGTTCGGCGCCTCGAATTCTTCTCGCGCTCGTAAATGTTTTATTGCGACCACCCTTGCCTCCCAGACGTAAATGCCGACGTTCCGAGCGCATTGTGTTAATTTTAGTTTATCGCAAACTGCTTTTATTAGCGCGCCGCAGCTAAACATTGTCATTTTCTATCTAGACTGGAGTATTCAATGAATATTATAGTATATAGCCCCACATCTGCGTTTATCGATGCATGTACCTATTCAGAATTCTTATTGCAAGGAACAGTTATAGTTCTCGCATTTTTGTTACTTCGTAGAAAGCCAAGAGCGAAGCGACGCAAGACCGAAGACTGGCAGTTATCAACGGTTCATCGCCGACGTATTGAAAGGGTCACAGGCTGGTCGGGGCAAAGTGTACATGTTCCAGTCTGTATTTATGGTTTATGAAACGTCTTCATCCATATTTAAAAACTGTCACATAAATCACCGCGGGCTACGACGCTCGTGTCAAGCTCTAACGGACGCGCGTTGCGTCGTTCTTTTTTTAAGCGACCTTTTCCTTGGCTCGATATCGCGTTCAGTATGCAGAGCCAAGATCGAGATGGTATCGCCGATCGATAAGTGGACCATCTGGAAAATGAATTATCCGAGCTCTAAGTGAAGGCAACACGCGCTGATCACCTTCTTCTCATATGCAAATTCTACTTTGTTATATCTTACAAAATTCTCGTTATTGTTAACTTACAAAATTCTCTTTACTTCCTTTCATATTTTATGTTTCTGATTTATTTATCATGAATCTTTGCAGTTAAGGAGGGTCTTATAAAATAAATTATAAAACATTAACTTGACTAACGTCAAACGTAAACAATTGGTGAAAGTTCAAAAAGGCGTGTGTATATCTATGTGGTATATATTGGTGTGGTAGTCCTCAATAATTTTCTCAAATAAATTTCTCGCTTAAATTGTCGACAGAATGTATTTTTTTTTTTTTTTTTTTTTTTTTTGGTATCATTAGAAACGTTATGAATCACTTCTTTATTACTTCGTTTTTGGTTTATATATCCCTATTTTCACGAAGAAAACTAATAACACAAGCGGTGTGTTAAAATTGTAAATTTGAAATATATTTTTTTAACTTATTTGTTCGGCAAAGTGCTTCATTTTTGTGTCAGTTGGTTAAGCTATCGTTTTGAATCAAATGAAAGTAATTATATAGTCAATAGAAATCTTTGCAAATTGAAATGATTTAAAAACTATATTTACAGTTAGAAAAGTGAGTATTACGTAGAATTAAAGATTCGTACATATGAGTATGTATTTGATTTCAATTTTGTGTTTCGATTCTAGCAAAAATTCCTATGAAATTTAAAATTCGCTTCTTTTTATTTCGTTCATTTTTTTATTGAAAACTGACTGATTTCTCTAGATATTTAATCTTTATTTTAATTTATTCGGGCAAAATGTAACATTTCACTGACATAATTAAATTTAACTTTGAAATGTAATGCACTCGCATCTTGTTCTCCGGCAAGCTTTGAAATTAGAATTAAAATCAGGAAATGAATGGTTTACAAGCAGAAACGAGTACAAGAATTTTATGCCTCACTTAGAAACTCTGTAAAATTATCATGTTGATGAAACCGGGAGAAAAACGCGGCCATTAATAAGCTTGGCGAAAATTCTATTCATGAGTTGGCAGCAGGGCGCATTCAGCAGAACAAATGCGCGGCCTTAGAAGCAGCGAAAAGCGCGAAGGGGTAAATCGAGAAAGTGCAGAAAAGTAAATCCCTTATCAAAAAGGATCTCCTGTCTTTTTCTCTCTCTCTCTCTCTCTCGCAATGCCGGTGAAATTCCAAGCCCGGGGGCAGCAGCAGCAGCTCTTATCGGGCGCTCTGCATATAGATAGCGCGTCGTTTCATAAAATGCGGGCTTGTTTATAGCGGTAGCTTTGCCTTAAGTCGACTGCCTTAGCCGCTGCTGCCGGCGCTGTAGTGCCTATGAAATGGATACCTCGGAAGGAAAACTAAGACGATAATATTTCTCGAGAGCGGCTCAGGCTCGCTCGCGCGCATAGATCCTGATTTACACATCTAGCACGTACCTCCCGTAATAACAATGCGTCACTTTTATACGTCGGCATAAACAATGCGAGAGGGAGAGGTGCCGCCGAGGAGCAACGAGGGAGCAGGACCTCCCACGCGCTCAACCGCGTCAACCTTATCTACCTTCTTTTCCTCTTACTCTTTTTCACTCTTCCGCGACGGTCCACTTTTTGGGTTACATTTTTCGGAAGATTTTCAGAGAAAATTCTAAAAGGATGTAGGAGACGCAGTTATATTTCATAGTTTCTGCTAGGTATTTTATTTAGCCTTTAAATTAGATACAATCAAAGTTTTTAGTTTTAATTTCAACAAAAATAAATAAACCCGCTCAAATACGTAATAAAATAATTAATTAAATTGTACCAAACTTCAAAACATCTGCGCGATAACATGCAGGCATCTAATATCCAAGTTTCTACTTTGAGCGTCTATAGCAATTAATTTAGTAATGCGAATCTCACAGTAATTTCAAAGATTTAATTAAATAAAGTAAGCAAACTGCGCACACCGAGGATATTTTCGAAAAATGTTATCTCCCGCGGTCCTAAATCAAGCTAAGTAATGCCGGCAGGCGATATACCCCGAGCTCCAAATGCAATCGCCCTCGTGACTTTTTCAAGCGGCGCGATATTGCATTCGCGAATATGCGAATGCGACTATATCCAGTAGCGAGAGTAGAGTTCATTGATTCAGATTACGGCAATAAATCATAGCCTTTGCTCGGGCGCGGCGTGCGTCTACCTGTTCGTTTCGCGCGGCTCGCGCGACGATCGATTTATGGACGGATGCGCTGCTGCTCGTCTTCCAGATTTTAATTGAGCGCGGCAAGTGCAAAAATTCACTAGTCGCAGTCTCGCTCAATTGTCGGCCGCTTTTTTAATTACAGGACAGATAAAAATGCCTTATCCACGCCTACGCTTATCGAGAGGGTCCAGGCGAGATTACGCATTTATATACTCACATGGCCGTTTGATTGCACTTTGTTAAACGGAGTGCAGGTTCTTGAAACGGGACGAAGGGACAATATTTTGACTGTTAATTGGCTGCTATTTTAATGGCTTGATAACATTTGATAATTTCTTATTTTACGGAAGGAAGTTAAATTTAAAATTGAAATATCTGCACAACGGATATTTGTAAATACTTAAAGGAATGCATGTTCCAGGTTAAAAGTAAAAAGAAGTCAATTCCTTTACTTTTGCGTTATTACATTTATTTCATCATTTATTTTAAGTCGGCATGCTGGAAACAGAGGCTGCACAGATCGGATTAATACCCACAATATTCGGGAGATTACGCCAATACTATCGGTAATAATGCGGGCTCGTCGACGCCACGAATCATCCGTTGCTTTCGGATCTCTAGCTACTGGACAGCAGTACGCACACGTCCAGGCTTGGCGCAGCGAAAGAGAAAAGCAGAGAGGAAGAGAGAGAGGGAGAGATGGAGCGCCTGGGAATTAACGTTGCAATTATACGCGAGTCGATTTGTATTCACGAAACGCTGGCTGCTCACGCGCGCCGTGCGTGCATATATGAACATGCGCCGACGCCGCTGGAGGTTTCATCGTCTGCCCGCTTAGTCGAAGGGAGAGAGAGAGAGGGAAGGCTCTCGTGGCAGAGGCGAAACAGAGAGGAAAATACGAAAAGAGAGGGACGGGGGAGAGAGAGAGAGTGCGAGCCCGACGACTACCAAACGCCACGGCGCGCGATGCGGACAATTACGGATTCCTATGTAAATGCATAAATGGCTAATGTTACCCGTCTTTCTTTATTAAATAGTCTTCATTGACTCGCCGCGTTTAATATGCACGTACCTGTCGTTAATATGCGAGGAAAAATCTCCTGCTAATTGCTTCGCTCGTACGTGCGCTCCCTAAGGTGCATTTCAACCAGACGTTTCATTGATTTTATTGGAAAACTGGAAACGTTAACACTTGCCGCGCGCGTTCATTCGTCATTATTTTCGAGCGTTCAACGATAATTCCTTGGAGTTTACGAGTTTTCAAATTACTCTAATCGCCTCACTTGAATCACCAGAGATGTGTCTAAAATGTAAATTGCACCCATTTGTTAAAACTAACGGATTTCGAATTCAGAATTTTGATTTACGATTTGCTTATACTTATACGGGATACAATAGAAATAAAGCAAAAGCTGCGCTTGTCGGACATTAATTATTCTTATTCAAATTTGGAGCTTCTTTGTAATGGGAGGCCAGACGAGACATTCGTTACGGGCGCCACTTCTTTTGTGCTGCGCACAAGCGAACATCCGAAAGTCACACGCATAATCTGGCAGCCTCTTATTTTTGTATGCCTGAGAAAAATGTAATTTGGGCAGTGGCTTGCTTATACTTGATCTTACGTGGCCTGTTGCTTGTTTTATTTTGAAAATGATTAAAGAAACGACGTTATCGCAATAATTTATGCAAGCGAATTTTTAAAACAGAGAGGAGAATAGGTGGATTTGCCAAAGTACAGGTGTTACGATAATTATTGTTAATCCGGCGATCGCAGCGGTGAAGTTTACGAGAGCAACCACTCTGGAACAACCCCCCAGAATTACTGAGAGCAAGTTGCTGACTAATCCGGATATAGTGAGGAGTGGGCATAAGCGTATTTCTAAAGTTTTGTTGCCCGATATTTACTATGTAGAGGAAGCGCGGGACTTTCATCATATTCGAATAGTCGGAAGTGTACTTCTGTCGTTATAAATGTTTATAAAGGAATAATTAGTTTTATTGGATGTGACAATTGAGTTAAAATGTTTAGAAAACTTTTTATATTAATTAACCCCAAAAATGCAATTTTTGTGTACAAAAGCCTTTTTTAGTAATAAAGTCTACTTGTCTAAAAAATTAAATGACATCCACTTGTTCGTCAGATATTGTTCGGCTTTCACAAAGTTTAAATACATATAATTAAAAAAAAAATGGAACAAATGGATAGGGAAGAGCCGAATTTGCTTTTAATCAAACACCGGCGATTATCATTGAAATCTGCGTGACATTTGTGAAAAGCAGCAGCGTCTGATCCGAAGCACAAAGAGCCATGACAAAGGAAGAAAGGGGCGCGCGCGTCCATCGTTCATCTATCCGGGCTATTTGGATATCGGTTAAAGGGCAGCCGACCAACGAGGGATCAATAGATTTGCGCGACGAGCGCACGCACGCTGTGTAAATAGCTAATGGATAAATATATAAATAAGGCCTAAAGAGCCGAGCCGCGGCACGCGAGAGAGAGAGAGAGAGAGAGAGAGCACACAACGGAATAAAGAAAAACCGCCCGCCCAGCCGGAGCACCAAGGAATAATGCACGTACTGGGGTGCAATTGTGGCTTAGGGACCGTCGCAGTCAAAGGTAAACATGAATGAATATAAAGTACAAAACTACAGCTTAGAAAATAGTTTTAAACAAAGGAAGCAGCTCGTTTCTGCCGTTTGAGACACTTTTTATAGCAAAATTAATTATACGCTAGCTCTTTTTGTGCAATTTTTTAGATTGTGATTTGCAATAAAATAGTTATATGAAATCATATTAATATCTAACATCAAGACAAACGCAGTTCATTTAATGTTTTGCGAGTTTGATGCAATAGCGTTTCCACTGTGCTAATATTAATATCATTCGTACAATGAGTGTAGATTTAAAAAGCTGCAGCAGGGAGGTACAGTTATTATATTTAAAACCCCAAAGATATATCAGCGCGACATATTCTTAAATAAGCGTTTCCAAGATCAAAGAAACAGGAATGTTATGTTGTCTCGGAGTGCAGGCAATGAAAAGAAACGGGGTATTAGGTTATAAAAGAAATAAGAGCCAAGGAAATACAGAACTGAGCTCTATTTTCCCTATGTTCCTATATTTTTTTAGGGTATTTCTTGAGAAGATGTTTTACATTGATGTGTACAAGCGTATCATATGTCTAAAAAAGATTTTTAAAAAAGAATGTTTTTTTAATAATTTTATTCATTATACATTAGTAGTGAATTTGTATTTATTATTTATAAATTTTCCTTGTGCGCTTCGTAAATTTTTAACATAATTAAAATTCTCGCATGCATTTTTTGTCTGTAAATGAATTAATAAAAATCTTAAT
The DNA here is from genome assembly GCA_035047165.1 of Ormyrus rosae. Classification (NCBI taxonomy): domain Eukaryota; kingdom Metazoa; phylum Arthropoda; class Insecta; order Hymenoptera; family Ormyridae; genus Ormyrus; species Ormyrus rosae. The sequence goes on along the minus strand of JAWWML010000001.1, from coordinate 19,788,534 downwards.
TTAACTTTTTAAAACATTTCTAAGCGCCTGCATGCAAAAGTAGTAGAATGTAATTACTGCAACGCCTGAAACCTCCTTTATAATAACTCATTTTCAAAGTAAAATAACGTTTATTAAGCAGTTTATTTTTTATATCATGTTTATTAACTCTAACTACATGTAACAATGTACTAATAAGATGAAAGAAAGTATATGTTTTAAAAATGTATAATCCTAATTTAAAAATTCCATTTTCACATTTTAATAAGAGCTTTGTTGGGAAAAAAGCACAGATTAAATTTTTTTTATAATTTAACTATGTTTAACTTTGCATTGAAAAAAATAATTAAAATTAAATGATATAAAGCAGCTGAAGAGGGCCAGAAATGAATCGGAAGCCTTGCATCCGCTTAGCCGAATCTTTTGCAGCCAGAGGAGACGGAATCATTTTAATTGCATTCAAGTTAGATGAGCATCTTTCCTCCTTTCCGCCTTTCTTTGTTGCAAAAATTTTAATTACGGAGAAGTTTCTTTTTTTGCGAGTTGGCGGGGGGTATATCGACTGCATTCTCTCTTGTCTGCATGTACACGGGGGTGCCCGCGGCTCTCAGCCATTATGCGCAACGTCGTCGCAGACAAAGGGGGGTGAGAATAAAAACGCGACAGCGGGGAAAGCGAACGGATATTTATCGCGATCCGGCTTTTGGAGTGTCATGTGAATCCATTAAAAATGATTTTGACGTTTGTGCGACGTCGTTGACAGTGAATACTTAAGTACTGAATCGATAATGTACCACTATGAAAGCTTTTAAAATAGTGCAAATCTGTATTAAAAAAAAAGTTTATGTATTAAAATTTGTAGACAAGAGTGCATATTTAATTTCAAGATTTAAAATTAATTTTTATGTTCTTTTATAATATCGTATTTATATAAATATTTTTGCTGTATTTTGAAATCATAGCGATTTATAATTTTTCATGAAATTTCTCATAATTTTTAACGAACCCGATTTTTGCGTGCACACCAAGAGAAAAAGAGCTAGGTGGGTTAAAGAAGAATAGTTCTCTCTCCCATCCTCTCGCTCGCGTCGACCGCGAAAGCGCCTTTGTGAATCCCATAGCAAGAACGTTTGCGCAGGATTTATTAGGCATGCTCTACTATAGTTTGTTTTCGACTGATGCTACGGATAAAGGCAGACATAGAGAGACGCCGCGCGCCAGGAAGAGACGGAGCATCGTAACGACATGAGGGAAAAGGAGGAAGAGCTGCGAGTTATGACGGAACGGAGTCTGCTATGAAAGTGCCGGACCACCTACATCGACGATCTTGACAAGTTTCTCTGTGTATACTATATCGTTTTACGAAGTTGCACTATTTTCCTCAGCTTTTGTACTTATCTTATCCATTAGCGCACATGCTGCTTTTTACTACTAAAAGATAACTGCATAATTTCGTAGGAAAATCTGTTTGATAATATTTTATCTGTTAAGACAATATTGTATTCAAAAATATATTAATAATTCCTTTCATATAGATTTATTTTTAAATAATTTTAATTTTGTTAAAACTTGTTACTTAAAAAATATGTAACAAACTAGAATGCCGTTTTTCCTATTTCATCGACATCTTTTATTTTTTATATGAAAACAGATACCCTTTCACGATATTAAAATTTTCAATTTTAGTAAACTCAGTATCTAATGTATGCTTTCTAGGCGTCACGATGCTCACGCAGCTCCTAAAAAGTGAATTTCTATGTAATTATCACTTGAAAACGTAGTATAATGGATTGACGTTGAAATAATTTTCCCCTTTAAACACGTGTAGGAGCTGTTGGCTTACTTGAACGACTTGCATAGATAAGTTAATTTCATATCAATTTCCAATTCAATGAACTGCTTTAAGCTTTTAAATTTTTCGTTTAATGAGAAAACTGTAATTTCTTAAAAGTCAGTTTAATTAATATTACTTTGAGACTTTGTATAGAAAATTAAGATAATACTATATTTCTGAATACTTAACTGAGTTCCGAATAAGTAGCCAAGTTTGAACATAAATACTGTAAAAAGGCTGGATTACCGAATTTCCTATTGAATTTCTTCTTTTTTCAGGAAAATGGGATTAATAACTTATTAATTAATAAACTTTTTCCACTAATTGAACATGAAAACGGTCAGTTTCAGCGGTGCGTCGATATCAGCCAAGCCCGAGAAAGCAACAAATTCACCTGGTTCACCGGTGCTTGCTTTAGCACAGACACTGATTTGGCGACGGTTATCGGGCAATTCGCAAGCTGGCGAGCGCGATAGTCTGCCGGCGATAGAACCGGCAACGCGCAGCACAGGTAATAGAAACAGGAGGCGTTAAGGCCGTTAACGATTCCTTGTTATTGCCGGCGCGCGCGTACTGCTATATCGGCGATGCACTTAGGGTTACGAGCTCGCGAAATTAGACGCGCCTATGGAGAATCGAGCGGAGAGAGAGAAGCCTTTGGTGATTCATGCCGCGAGGACGCAGAAAAACAAATTGGACGAGCGCTTGATTTACGGCAGTTCGGGGGCGCGACCTTTTTTTCATTCGCCCGTCTGCGTTTATGGAAAGCGAGCCGCGACTCGAATTAATAGGAAAATTAATAGAATGTCGCCGCAACCCACGCGACAGGCCGGCCCTTTTCCTCCGAGCGGCGCCGTCGACGTTTTACGAGCTGAGATGTACGCCTTTTTTGCTCGTTCACTCGCGGGGAGAGATTAGCCTTTTAATTTATTAGGCAAGCAGGATTGAGCTTTTATTGGCATACGGAGTACTCGGCAAATCGTGTAGCTTTTCTATAAAATAAACCATTTACTTCCTACGAGTATTAATTGCTTTTCTTACATATCTAAATCTAAATATTATTTTATCGTCTACCAAGTTAATTTTAGCGTAATATTATATTCACGCTGGATTAAACAGCTAGATTAAATTTAGCAAACGAAAGCTCCGTTTTGATGTAGTTAAGTAATTAAGTTGCCTTCGAAAGCGAGTCAGATGAAATAGACCACGTTATTCGTAACGCGGTCTGTTCCCACTGTTCGCAGGCACTTTTAATCCGAGGTTAAAGCAATTATACTATTGTGATATAAAAGGCGCTTCAATCACGATTGTCAATTCCGTCAGTCAGAATGCAGTGACACTGATTGAATTGTCGGCGGAAATCTCCCGATTTATCCGAGGAATGATATCCCATCTTCCTGCGGTCGCGTCGCGACGCGCGCGCTCATTCCCTCTCCCCTCGGCAGTGTCTTTTTATTTGCCCCTCATCTTTTACTTTATTTGTCATCGACTTTTCCTCCGCCGGCGGATACCAATATTCTCTTTGTCTTGCCCTCGCGGTTATTCAATCCTTCCTCCCCCTGACGCAAGTCGACGTTTACTTGGTTGATTGATGCGCCGGATGATGGGGCCTGTGTTACGAAAAAGCATCGTCTCTCTCTCTCTCTCTCTCTCTCCTGGCGGCATGCTAAAACTTAGGCGCTGCCTCGAACGCATGCGAAGAGCTTGCCGTGTATGGACGAGAATCGCTGCTCTGCAGGCAGATGACGGGGATGACCGATGATCGATTCGATCGCAAGGCGCATCTCGATGTTTGCCGATATGCTCGTCGTGCAAACTGCAGTGTTTGGCTTCTGGGCCACGTGGATGGAAAAATTTTATCAGCTTATTTATTACATTGTAGATTGAATGTACAAATAAATTAAGATTTATGTAGTTGATTTTAAAATGAAACGATCGATAATCAATTACTTTTACTCATGTCTTAATTTTACGTACAAAAGTTTGGCACAAAAAGTTAATGAACTGGTGTCATATTAGTAAAAAACTTTCTGTTAGGAGAATCTGAAGAATTTTCATAGATTTTCTAACTTGATTAGTGAGTTAATCTCTCAGAAAATTAGAGCGGTCACTTGCTTAACAAGTTTACTATATACCTATTCCGTCTTCTAACGACTTAGCGAGCTTTCAATATTGCACTGAACTCTGAACTCCCAGACCCTGCCGACAAATTCCTCTTGACAATTCCACCGCTTCTACGCTCTTAAAAATGATTAAAAAGTTAAAAGAGTCGTTTTTCAGCGCTCCGACGGGCCATTCAATGCGTATAACGTACAAGTGGAACGCGAGAATCGTCGCTGCGAAAATGAGCGATGATCGATCGGATCGCAATGCGTGTATATCTCGCTGTTTGCCGATGTACTCGCCGCCCTGTTTGACTTCCGCGCGCGGCGTGCCTCTCGGCACACGGCAGGGTGAAACCGGACGAAACGATATCGCTTGGACGGCGCGCAAAGCGTCGGCTTTCGACGTTGGAGCGCACTAATTGAATAAACTGCTGCGCGCCTTCGGCCCTTCAAGCTTTTCAACGATTGAAAACGATCCGTGATTGATTGTAATTTATTATGATTTTATACGGGTATAAAAGTATTAAACTTAACATAAAAAAGTAAACTTTCAATTGCAACGACGACTCGAAAACTTAATAATATACTTTAGAAAATGATGCATATAAGTTTTAATAGAGTTTCATTGAATTTATAACCTCCGAGCCTCGTTACTTTTTGATTAACAATTATTTAAAAAATCATTAGCAGGGAAGCAATTAAACTACATTTAATAAAGCGAAAGATCGAATTTATCGGGGGCCCGGCTGCACAGCTTATGCATAATTATTAGGAGCTTGCTATTCGCCGACAAATCGATCCATAAACTTGAGCTACGGATACCGCGTAATTCAACGCTCCGGGCTCTAATGACTAGTCGGCTATCGCCTCATTATCTAAAACGCGTCTCGCAAAAAAGGAAGCAGAGGGCCAAGAAGCAGCAGCAGCAGCAGCGGCAAGCTCGGTCCGGCCAGTTGCATCGGGCAGTTGTATATGCGCTCGCTCGTGCCGTATGATCGATGGCGCATTACCTCGAGCTCTGCTCCTGTAACGAAGACGTAATATATAATCCTATCGGGGAGCACACGCTGCGCCTGCACGCTGCGCCTGCACGTGCGAGCGCATATCTCGGCGCGTTATCCATCCCGGGTATCCTAAGGAGCGCGCGCGAGAGACGGTTTTCCGGGCGCGCACCGAGCCAAGCACATAATATCGCTAGGTGGGCGTACTGCATGCTTAACGTTATTACACATTGCTTACAGTTCATATATCATGCATTATGTATCGCGCTACAAATTTACAGCCTAACGAGGGAGGCGCGAGCACGGCGATTTAAAAGCCAGCCGAGATACCGCCGCGAAAAAGAAGGAAAGCAAGCCTCTTTGCCTTTCAAACATAAGAAACTTTAGCCGCAATAATGCCGCTAATGCTTCTAGAGGCTGCTTATTTATTGGTCCGATGAAAGGCTACTTAGTTTAGAATTACCTGAGTTTCTGCGTTTCTTTTATGCTGCAAGTGCTGCGTAAAGGGTAGAATTTATTTATTAAGTAAGGCCACATTAAGAACGAGATCTTCTTTCTTTTATTAGTATTTTCAGTATTTGACATAAATTGCTGACTAATTTATTTATATATTTATATATTTTTTTTTCGAAAATAAAAGTAATTATTAACGATATTGGTTCAACTTTCATTTACATTTTAATGTTTCATTACATTAATGGTAAAGTAATTAAACAATGCATCAATACGGAGAGGTATTATGCGGAAGTAATTAATTAGGTGTAAATTAATTAGGTGTAAAGGGTATTATCGAAATTTATATTAATAAAAAGTAATAATCATATTTAATTAAGTTCCGAAGCTCCTTAAGTTTACCCGCTATAATTATTGTGATACATAAAAGGCGCTTCAATCCCACTAGAATGTATTGTCCGACTTTTGATTTGCAAACTCATTAGCAGAAAATAAATTTCCATCATGTTTTAATAATCGAACCGATGCAAAAACGAGGCGAAGACGAGGCATGGATCATAAATATTGTAAAAAGCACGAAGAATAGCTTTAATTAAAAATTGAAAGTCGTACGATTCGCGACCATAAATTATCCCGGTCATTTACACCGTAACGCATAATCAGGAGTCGAAAGAGAAAAGAATAATCAGACAAGGGCAATTATCGAGTCGGCATTGTGGCGAGCAAGATGTTCATAACAAAATCCGAGCGTACAAACGACTGGCCATTAGCCCGCCAGTCGCTTAGCACCGTTTACGAGGAGCCACTTTATCCCGCTCTCTCCTTCCTGGCCCCTCATCCGCATTAAACGCCAGGCGAGAAGTGCTAATGAGACCGTCTGAAAGTTGCTCGGCGACACCGAAAACTCGTAAAGTTCGCGGGTCGCGCACACCAGACGCACACCGCCGCGCGAATTTCGACGTCCTCCCCGGCTTCTTTGCTTAATCGCGCCCGAAGGATAAAATAGAGATAGAATCTTGGCCGAGTCTATCGCACGGCTCGATCGACTTTACGGCTTGACATTACGTGGGTGCACGCGATCTTTCCCGCTTTTCACTGCGGACCGGCTTCGCCCTCATGAATTGTTGATTGGTCGATCAAGTTTTACGGTTTTAAATTAAAGGAGCTGGGGCTGCTTTCCTGCCGGGTATTATGTTTTTCGCAAACATTCTTTGCGTCCAGGCGAATTCGTTTTATTATAGCATGCATAATTGGATCTGCGGTTAATTATGTAAGCGTCATTTGTATTCAGTGCCGGCGAAATTTTTACGTGTTCATTTTATTCAGAAAAATACGTATGATACAGGTCCAAAACTTTTAAACTTCAGAATAATTACCTAGATGTCGATAAAAGCGTACGACGAAAATATTTGGTACGATTCCATAATAATATAAATCATCAATAAAAAAAAATGCAGGAAATTTGCAAGTCTACTTTCTAAATGTCCAAAGTTACAATTTCAGTATTTATTTTATACGACAAATAATAAACTGCAGTAGGAAATAGTTTTTAAGGAATAAAGTGACTTTAAATACAGTCTCTTGATCTTTATATGAAATTTTACCGTTGACTGTTATATGTGATTTCCATCACTGATAGTTTTTTTAGTGAAGAACAATATATAAAGCAGATAATTGTTTTTTTTATTATAGAGTTTGAGAAATTAAAAACAATTTCGGTTTGAATGCAGCAGATAATAGCTTATTACTAATAGTCATTTATACTCGGTGCGCCTGATCACTGCAACCCTCCATACAGAGAATGCAGCGATTTCATGGAAATTATTGATTCTAGTCGTATTGTGTACATATATAGTTGCTCGTAGCCATTACTTTGAATGATTTAGTATGCACTGTACTTACTCATATTAGAAGCTTTGCGACTGTCAAGATATTATTAATAATATATTATATTACTTGCAAAGATGGAATTTTTTTTTTTTTTTTTGTAAGTTAAAAAAATATTAAAATTTTAATCGAAAAGTTCTTATCCAAACACAGGGACTAAAAACTGTCCAATCTAAAATTTCAAATCGTTCAGGGCTTTGGTAAAAAAATTAATTTAACAAAATAAAAATGTCCAACGTAATGCTCCTGTTTCTCAAAGCTCTGTTTGCCGATGTTTAATAAGCAATGTTTTGACGACAATACTACTGTTATAAAACAGAGAAGAAAACGTAAACCATACGCAATATAACGCAAACCGCCGACTCGAAATTAATATTATAATGCGCAGGGCAGGCCGGAGCAGAGGCGAAGTACCGGAGGGATTAAGCTGTTAGCAATACGCATGTAGAAACGCCGGCGGAGCCTCGGGCCATCCGCGGCTGCAGTCTCTTTATCAAAGAAACGCAGAGAGCTCCGGTTTGTTTGCATTTCGCGACAGAGCGCTGATGTCTCTGTCTATCCCTTTCTCCGAGGGATGCAGCGAACAAGCCGCAAGCCGTGTACCGCTCCGGGCTCTGCGCTCATCCGACGGCAACGTCGAGTTCCGCGCGAGCTGCGGAAGCTCGGTGCAGTGTGCTTTTTTTGTTTCCAAGGGCTCGGCTAATCAGCGCTCGGAGCTAAAGCAGTCGATGCCGTCGATGCAGCTGCTACGGGTATGCCGTTACGGCCTACCGTGACTTATTAAATCGACGGACATTATGCGTACGCGAGCTATATTCCTCGCAAATCAACTGACGTGATACGTGCTCGTGGCGCGGAATCAATCTTTCGAAAAGGAAAGAGTTGTCCTCGACGTTTTCATTAGGAGAACCTGTTTTATGCGGCTCACTTGAATCTGTTCTGTGGATAATAACGTTATTTCAGAAATGCTTTATTGAATCTTTCTCGAGACGAGAAAGTCCTTAGCATACCTGAACTGACGGGGAAAAAACCGGCGGCGAGCTAAATTAAAGTAAAGAAATAAAATATGCGCCGTTTCGCTTCACTTTAATTTACTTCCCGCTGTCTTCTTTCCCAATTTCATCATCGACCTTGGCTTTGCCGCGCAACCTTTTTTTTTTCGCGGAGGCTCGTCAGCCTACGAAGCAATCTCCCGAGCATGTTGGCCAGTTTCTCGCGAACACGGCGGTCTGAGACGAAAGAGCAGCCTTGTGTTTTGTCTGTACAAACTTGAGCTTTCTCGCGAGCGTATCCCTTTCCCTTCTCGGAGCGCCGAGGGAAACGAGGATCGGGGCGTTTTATTTAATTAAGCGGCAGTCCCTGCTACGGCAACCCTTTCCCTCTGTCTCGTTCATAGTCGTCGCGTCGTATACGTACATCGGCCGTGTTTATGTCCCTGGGGAATCCCAGGGGGGGTTATACCTGCCTCCTGGCCTTAGACTGCCAGAGGAGAGTTCTCTCTATCCTCCTCCTTACGTGGAAGGAATTAGTGTTCGGTGCAATGTAGCGCTCGCCAAGCTCCGGCGAAGGGGAGCGATAAAAATTTCGCGGGTACTTCAGAGTGATGAACTGCTTTTAATTCGAGAAAACGGCGGATGTTGCTAAAGTAGAGCTTTTGAACTTTGTTTCAGTTCGAATAGAGGAAGTCCTTCCCGCTGGATTTATGGTGCCGTCAATAGCAACATTTAAACATTTACATTGCGAATACAAATAAATGTACTGCAGAGATTGAACGTAAATTGATTTGCTATTAACGTTTAAATTAAGTTTCTGTAATCTATATCGTATATTTAGAAACGCGTAAATGTTTAATTACACTAGGAAGTTTTTTTTTTATTAGAGCTTTTGAAACCTCGTGTGAGGTTTATTTAGCTTTACTTTATTAAAATATCATTTTAAATACATGTGAGATAGTTACAAAATATTTTACATTGATGTTGTTAGATACGCAAGTTACTTACATTTTTCAAAAAAGTTAAGCGGGTATTTGCAGGCTTTGATGTTGGGTTCTGTAACGAGAATTTCGGTATTTAATGGTAGCTGTAGTCCGAGCTTTTGCAAACAAGAAATCATTTTTGACCTTTCCCTATCGTATAAATTACATTGCCACAAGACGTGGTTAATGTCTTCAAGTTCGCTTCCACATTTACATTCCTTGGTATTAACTAATATATTTATTCGAAAGAGAGAAGCTGCAAGATTGTAGTGGTTTGATCTGATTCGATTGAGGGTTACAATAAATTCCCCGGGAAGATTTGTTTTGCGATACCATGGTTGCTTATGGTTTTGATAACAGGTTTTATAATAAAGTTTGCCCTTCGTGAGGAAAATTTCTCTAGTAGTTTAATTCTTGCGTTTTATCATTATACTAGGAAGTAAATAATCAAACACACACTGCAGTACGATAGACTGTTTCTACTAGCATATTATTTATGTATTAAAGTTATGTATTAAAGAAATGTCATTAAATGCGTAAGATATTTTTATCGAGCGTCAATTCTTAGTTTTCGGAAGTGTCTATCGAGCCGAAGGCTCGAAGGGCCTAACTAACCAAGATTCGCATTAATGAAATCCTTTGAAATCCTTTGGCGCCAAAGGAGCAAGGACGAAGCACGCATTGGAGAGCAAACCGTTCCCTCGAGGCCGAGCATCGGCACACGCACTCCAGGACGACGAGACACGTCGATCTCCCGGGTGTCAAGTGATTCACCTCAGAATTGCCAGTCACGTTTTCAGTCTCCCTCGGCGCGTGATTGTTTCGAGCGGTTCCGGCGCGACTGACTCTCGGCGCGCAGGCGCGAGGCAGCTCGATATTTTTGGAAATTCAAATTGGGAGGTATCGAACTTCTCTCCGCTCTCTTTGATGCCCCCGGTAAGTGGATGGAAATCTGAGAGCGATCGGATAGAGAAATATCAGAATCGAAAACTATGACTTGAATTCGAATGAATGTAGGAATCGGAGACTTGTAATATCCTTAGGCGTCTTGTTTTCAAAGCCTTACCCAATTAGACGTGCTTCTCCGGGACCGTAATTCAAGTACAAAATTATACGACGTGAAAGGCTTAATTCAATATAGAACAACTTGAAATTAATTTCGGATCTTGATATAATAGCTTATACTATGTTTCGATATTATTAGTTTCAAAGTTTATATCAAACTGATATTTTGACCTATTTGGGGCTGCTTGCAGATTACGAATTAAAACGTTACCCGAAAATTACCTCATTTACTAGGAAAGATTTAATTAGATTTGAATTTAGTAAAATTCAAGTAAACGCTGGCAGTCGAGAATTCAGTGACAAAGGGAAGCTCGCGACTTGTCATCCAGCCGATTCTACATTCTTTCCGGCTCTCTCGCGCGGTCTAGATTGAGAGAGTCCCCGATAAAGGCCGGACAACCATCAACGACAGCCACTTGATGGATGCTAATGGATCATTACCGCTAATGTAATGATGATTGAGAGGATGTCGTCCAACGCTCGATTGATAGCGGATATGCCGACGCGAAGGGAAGAAATTCCGTCGAATCGTCGCTGCCCTCGAGTTTCCACGTCAATTGTTCGGCCCTCTCGCGAGCGTCGCTGTCTGCGCATGTGCATAACGCGGATACGAGACTTTGTCCGTGTAAACTCTGGGTAGACTGCTACTTCGTCACGAGAACTTTATCTTTCATTTTACTGCCAACAACTATCTTTTTTTTAAGGAATTACTCTTCTACAATTTTTTTACAGGTTAGATATAAAATCTACTATTTTTAGAATAATCTTTACAATTTATTCATAAAATAAAAATATAGTCTCGCAATTATTGGAAAAAATACAGACAGGTGGCCAATTCTCCGCATCAAGATAAAATGACAGGAGCTATAGATATAATATTTTTTTCCATCCGCATTTGATGAGAATCCCATCAGCGACGTGTACGGCCGAGTCAAAAAGGATCATAAGCCGCTTACCACTGCGTTGTACCGCCGTGCAATGGGCGCGTAGACTACGACGGTCAACTAAGGGCATTACTAGAGCTTTGCCGTCACATTTATGAATAAAGGATAAAATTTTTTAATAGTTTAAAAGATCGCTTTGAAGTTCACAAAAAGTGCAATTACGTTTTATAACAAATTGGTATATAACTGAAAAGCACTTTGAGTAATGAGACTTTTAAATGCAAGAACGAGTTTTATTTTAGCCAGTATAAATACAGCCCGTTTTTAAACCACTTGGACTGACATTTCGTTGACTAAAAATGTTATTATTATCTTGTATAAAATATGTAAAATTGTAACTAGCACTAAAAGCAATTTTTTTTAGATTATACCCAAATTATTTTATAAAATGCTCTAAATAAATTGATAATGCAAAGGGAATATTTTTCATTAAAATAGTAAAAAAGTATTAGTCTTGAAGAAAATAAAACTGTTAAATGTGGTCAGTGGCAAAACTTTGAAGGCATAGCCACAGCAATGCGAGTTATCCTAAGCTTAGACAAACTTTGTTACTAAGTCAATATTATCTTTTGCCTTTCTGCACTGTATCATCTTGCAGTATTTTTACATGTCCATTTTCTACACTTTTTGTATTCTAACTTGGCCTTTTATTTATTATTTCAGTCAGAAATTTTGCTAAATTCATTAATATTACTATCATTTTCTTCAACTTAATTTACTAGATGCCAAGATTTAACACTGACACTCGTTCTACTTACAGGCGTCGAATAAGTACTATAATTTCAAGAGACGGTTAAAACAGGAAATGATCCACAGTAAAATGATAAAATAATTTTTATTATATCACATGAAAGCGTCTGAAATATCTTTTATTTAAATACATTTAAATTTCTTCTTTTCATTTCTTGGAATACTGGTTTCCGTTGGTTTGTTGGTAAATTCAAATTCTAGGAAAGCACGGACCGAGTAATTTGTGGCATTGATTTTTATAAAAAAGAAGAACGAGTTTATCTTTTTACATTCATATTTGAACAAAAAGATTAAATTAAAATATACAATTGCTCTCTGCTTTTCAACGAACAAAAAAATGAATATGCAGAATTTTTTTAAAATCTTTTAAAAGATTTTTAAAAAATTCTGCGTATTCTATTATAAACTTATAAACAGAAATATTATAAAAAACTGTATACATAAGCGAGGATCTCATTGGCATTCTATTATCAAAAAATTTTGCATACAGATTTTTATCAGTTTAATTTGCGAAAGTATACATTGCACCATCCTTTTTTCACGCCTCGCTAGCCTCATGCATATACCGCGCGGAGCCACTTCATTTTACGATTATACGTTACACTTGCATTTTTTGCAGGCCAATCTTTTCTTAAGCTTTTTTAAAGCTTCTCGCAGCACCGTCCTTTTCTATTTCTACTTCGTGAAAATAGAATGGACCGGCAGTAAGGGAAACGAGTCGATGATTTTTCTCTTTATCGCGGGAAAACAAGATGGCGCATCGTCGAGTACTTTTCTTTAGGCAAAAAGGCGTAATCACAGCTATCGCTTTGCAATGCAGCCCCGGCAGTACGGTTAGTGAGTTTGCCGGGTGTGGCAGTGAACCTGCCCGGAGAACAGAGAGACAGAAATAGAATAGGAGATGGGGCCGCAGAAAGAAATAGAATAAGATGGAGAAAGTGCAAAAGGAAAAGTTTTTAAGGGCGGTACTTTAAAGGGGGTGAGAAATAAATCAAGGAAACAAAGAATTTTTCCCTTGAAATAAATTTAGTTTATTGTAACAAAGGGTGTTTCTGTATGAAATAACGATGTTGATATATTTGCAAAAAGTAATTAGCTTTTCGATATAAGTAAGAGTGTTATCTAATATTCTTATTTAATATTCTGATTCTAACCAACCAGAAATTTGAATGCATTTAAATATAAGATAATTTCTAATAGAATCAGTATAAAAAGAAGAAAAAATAATAAGTCCTCCAAGTGCCACCTTCTTTACTACGTATTTAATGCAGAAAACCGACGAGTACGGCAAACGTTTTCAAAGAGGTTCTTTAAGCAGCGCAAAATAAGAGAGTAAAAACGAAAAGTCTTCAAAGTGCGAAAAATGATCCGGTTCATCAACACGTTTACGAAGAAAGCCCAGTTTAATAGCTTTGTTTTACAATGGCCCTTAGTCTACGTGATAAATAGACGACAGGTATACGCCCACGCCGAGATTGGTCCGAGGATAACGAGAATTCCTTATCCGCAGACGCAGATAAAATTTTTCAATCAGAGACGAGTGGAAAATTCAGGACCAATCTTCGGATATTACAATTCGAACACTTTTTTTTTCAAAAAGTCTACCGTGAGTTGGCAATCGGGATAGGAAAATTAATTGTTAAGAATTGATGTTGAAAGCGCTTTGTATAAATAATGAGAGTCGTACTTAACAGCCAATTTTTATTAACTCGTAAAACTCAGTAAAAATCTTAAAAACGATATTAAACGAAGTTAATTCCTTTCTTTTATCAAAATTAATTCTTTATTTATTTTTATATTACAAAGTAAGTTGGGCTTAAATAGAAGCTTTTAAGAAATTCACCAAAACAAATAATTTACAGCTCGCTATTAATTTTTGTTCATTAATTTTTAAAATTGTTATCGTCTACAAGAAGTTGACTACGACCCTTTTAATATTTGCATTTTTAACTTTACTCTGGTAGACTGCAAAAAACAAATTCCTATCTCTCTGACGCATCGAAAGCCTCGAGCAAGATATTCATTTTATGCAGCACCGAAAGCAGATTTGAAAATAGACACCTGCAAAAAAGCGTTGTTCGAAAGCAAGCGGTGCTCTTAATTCGCAACGAAGAATAACAGCCGAAAAGCTGCTCTCTCTCTCTTAGGAGTCCAAAGCAAGCAAAGCGAGTGGAAAGCAGTGCATCTTCGGTGCGCGAGAAAAACAAGGCAGCACGAAAGAGAGTACGAAAAAAGAAAGTGCTGGCAGCGACGGGAGATTGCAGCTCTGCGATAAGACTAGCAGCGATTAAAACGACTGCCGGTAATTAATAATCCGCGATTTGCATAATTGTACACCTAGCGGCCGTGAAAAAGGAGAAATATCTCCGCTTGATTTGCGTGGCTCGGGAAAACGTTCGAGCGCTGCCGATCAGCTATTTGCCTGCGGTGTTCACTTTTACGGAATTTTATGAATCCTGAGCAGGGGATATTGGTAGAAAACTCACGAGACAGTCAATCGTCCTCATCCGATGAGTAATCAATTGCTAGTAGTTTCAACGATTTCACGGAGATTAATTGGTGGAAATTCCGGGTGACAATATTAGATTCGGTATTGAACGATTCCTGCGCCACGGATTCCATTTTCGATTGAGACTTGGCGGGAGCAGTGCCGATTTCTTGCTTAAGCTGTTCAATTAGCGGACTCTGCAAGTTATTTTCGAGAAGATAATACAGCAGCTCCTGAGCAATGACGGGACACGGACGCCAAAAAAACTTGCCAACCAATTCTTGCACCTTCTCCTTCTTCCAAGGTTTGGTCTCCAGTAAGTGCCTGCAAGAACGGGCCGTTTTATTATGAGGTTTATGCTTTGCGCTGAACTTTATTTACTTTATGCTCATGAGACTGATGGCTGTATAATGCGTACTTTAAAGCCGCGAAAACTTTTATGCGCATTCTCTAATGAAGATATTTAACCCGTAATTGGGATGAGATAATAAAATGTTTCTGAATCTCGGATTGTGCGATAAGAAAGGATTTTATTCATCGTTAAAATAATTTGTGTAATTAAATTGTCAGCCTATTAACTGTTAAATTATTTATTTAAAAGAATAAAGAATAATAACGACAATTTATTAAAGAATAATTATGATCAATAACCTGAGTATCATCGATATAAATCCTCGAATTTCGGGATGATCGTGTAAATAATTTTCATTTTCTTGTATTTGTGAAAGCTTCTTTTCATCCAGAATTTCCTGCTTCTCTGGTTCTAAAGCATTTTTATCGTAGTTCTTGGAATTATATGGTGGATCTTTTGGATCAAATGGTTGTTTCTCCTCTTCCTCTGAAACCCTCCTACGAGTTTTACTTTTGCAACAATCATTTTGGCAGCAACTGACGTTTTTGCAATAACAATTTTCTTCACAACAATGGCCGTCCATCGGAGTTTTTAATTAAAAAAATTTTAATTGAAAATTCTATCATTTTTTTAAGGTTACAAATTAAAAAAAAAAAAAAAAACAATTGATACTTTGTCGATAAATTGATAACATACAATACGTATTATAATTTATCAGCTGGCGTCTGCGCGTAATTGCCCAAAGAATCTCTTGTAAATCTCCACAAGTGCTCGGGAACACCTACAAACAGAATCGCAGGTAGCGAAACTCAGAGTCGGCAAAATAAGAACGCTCTCCTTGGCCCGATATGAATCAGAAGAATTGCACTTGAGGGAGGCGCTAATTGTAACAGACGAAATGTTCGCGCAATCTATAATCGATAAATCTAAAGGCTCAAGAAAGAGGAACGCGCGTGCGAGCGGCCAACAATGAGCTCGCATTCATAAATTCAGCGGGCGCGCGATAGCGTCGCAGCAACACGTTAGCGCTATCTCTCTGCGGGCGTAAAAACAAAGGACGAAAAAAGCCGCCACGAGACGACCCGCGGCCACAAGAGATCCTAATACCCTCTCGTTCTCCGCGGCCAGCTCTTTTCGCTGTCATATCTCTTGGCGGGAGAACCTTATCGTCTCTCCCGCCGACAAGCCCAAGAGCCATAACCTCGCTAGGCGATTTCTGTCTTCCGCGAGTCCGAAGTCTTTGCTGAATTGAGCTCGATATCGATCTGCCGGCTGATTCGAAGGGAAAACCGGTAAGCGCGGGAGTAATGGACGGGAGAGGGACGAAATTGTCTGTTTGTGTACGATGGGTATGTAGTTTACCGGTTACGGCGTACGAGAAAGCTTGTAGTGTTTTCTGTTAACAAGCGATGTAAACAGAATCGAGCACCGGGGGGTGCGCGAACTTTACGAGGTGACTCCAACGGACTCTTAAGAGGATTTTCCCACGGGGTTATCGAGTTTACGAAACGGATAAGAGCGACAAGTTAGGCAAAACTGCAATTACCCTGGAAATACAAATGAATGGCTGCTTAAGTTGATTAAAAAAGCTTATTTCTTATTTGATTGAAGACCTCTATAGAGGATCGAAACGCAGCCAAGTTAATAAAACACTTCGACAGCAGTGATATCATATTTAAACACCTTATTTTTTATTTACTTTTTCAACAAATTATTTGTGTTAGAAAAAATTATTTGTATCGGTCAGTTTTTATTTCTCGCCTCAATTGTAGATTATTAACTGTAGATCGCATCGATCGCACAACAAATTTACATTGATGAATAAATACTAAAATAAAAAATTTAAAACCTTTTGGAAGATTGAGCATTGGACAGATATCACTTTCTTCATATGTTTATATCAGAAAATATATTCTGAAGTTGCAACCAAATGCAGGATTTCAATGTAACTATATTAATATTAATATTACAAATACGAATAAAATATCGTCTTCATTATATTTAGTTTGAAACAAAAAATAAAATATAAAAAATATATTTTTATTCCATAAAATAAATAATACCTTTTTCTTGCAAACCTTATATATGCGTAACGTATAAGAAATTAATATGTCAGTAACTTATACGTATTTGAATATTAAACCGTCATTTTCATTCCGGTTTAACTTTTCTGTTATTTCTTAACTAACTAAGTTTAGATATCCGGTTTTATATATCTAGTCTATAAGACTGCGGAATATATTTTTATGACTGAATTAACTTTTATCAATTTGCAAATACATGAAAAGTGATCTATTTTTATAGCATAAGCTTATGTCAACACCTCAATAAAATTAACTGTCCAACGCTTTCCCCCGAGGCCGTCAACGCGGTTCTAAAATTCTTGATCCATATTTTACAGTTTTGCAGAAATAAAACATAATACTTAAAACTACCTAGCGATATGCGCTAAATTTCAGGTCGTTGTCACCGAGAATATCAGAATTTCAAATTACGCTTTTTTTTAAATAATTGCAGATATATCCGAAAGAATTTTCAGAAAGGCAGAACAAACGAAAGGTAAATTGAAATAACAATTCGCTGGAAAGCGAAAGAGAGATGAAGTGCATGCAACCGTAGAGCATTTAATCTTTACATGCCCGCATACGAAATCCGCAAGCTCCAGGCAAAGCGGCATTAACGGCCCTCGCGGCTTTGAACAATATTTAAGCAGCTTACTAAAACTCGAAGTGTCTAGCGCCATAAACCAAGCCGAAATTCGCGAAGCAATAAAAATTTAGAATCTCACTTTATATACGAAGGCCGAGTGGGCGTCGTTATTTTTGCGCGGTATTACTTTTTAAACTCAAACGCGGCGAAGAACGTCTCTCCCACCGCCGGTCTAAAGTGCAAAATGTCACGTATTTGCGGTGAAATTTGTGGAACGTCGATGCATCCTCGTACAGATGAATGGAATATTCCAGGCTGATAATTATCCGGCCTTGTTTGCGGTGTACCAAAACATTTTTGTCTTTCCTCTAAAGCTTTTCGACAGGTTCCATCGATTTTTCAAATAATAAAATATTTTTCAATAAAATATTTTTGAGTGTGCTATTTTTGTAATAATATTATGAATTGGTAACGAAAAAGTATTAATTGTTAATACGATTTAAGCAGTGAATGATTTTAAATAAGTTTAATTTAAATAAATCAATAAATTGACGGTCAATTTAAAAATTAATAATCATGGGTAAATATAAATTCAATTGGATAGAAAGATTAAAGATTAAAGGTGAAAAGTGTATATTAAAACGTACAAATCTTGTTAGAGTGAAAATTTACGGGGCTACAGAAATTTCGCAAGTACAAACATTATTCCGAGTCGTGTAGACGTCCTCTCCGCAGCGCGCCGTGGTATAAATGCTGGCCGCGTTATCGCATCTATTTAATGCGCTCGGTATCAAAAAATCGGCGCCAAAGCAGCGTACGAAATTTCTGCGGCATCGCTCACGATTAGACGCCCGGAATAAATCTCAAGGGGCGCTCCGCGGTGCGTGAAGAAACGCATTCTCTCCCCTTTCGAGCGGAAATTGTCGTGTACGCGCGGGCGGCTAGTAAAAGTGCGCGTGCGGGTACTTTGTGCGCCGGCGCGGCGAGAGACAATTTCTCGAGCGGCCGCAGATAAATCACGCGGGTAATTAAAGATGTGTTGAGATAACGGAACGCGCGCGCGCGCGCTGATCCACGATACCACCTTGCGCGCGCCGTGGTCGCTACACTTTTCGTATAAGTCTACACTCGCCACCGGCGGCGCTCGCTTTTACATCCGCGCGTATTTTATGCACTGGCAGATGCACTCGCGGAGGATTCAATTGAATGAGTTTCGTCAGGAATGCTTGCTTGGGAGAGCAAAGTTTGAAGAGCGCTGTGTACGCGTTCCCGTGCAGAATTTTTCTAACCTCAACCCTGGTTGTACGCTGGATTCCAGTAAGATATCCTCAAATGTTCCCGTTTTGAGGATTCCACTATGGAATCCAGCATGTTTTACCAGTTATCGCCCAAAATCAATTTACAATGCGGCAAAAACGCGGTGTCCCATCTAGAGACCGCCAAGGTTTACCAACCTTTACCCGTAGAGAAAAGATCAAACTTTGGCGCTGCTATCACCCTGGATCTCCCACTCAGAATCTAAGCAGGTTTTCGTAACTTTAACGTATCTTAGAGAATTGCTTTACATACGAATAAACTTTAGGAAATCCGGCTAGATTCTGACTGGGAATACTAGAGATCAACAATCAATAATATCACGTTCGTGCGAGTTGCCGTTCCTAGTATCAAAATACCGCTTTTGTTTGTTCTAATGTGCTCGCGCTGCCGAAAGTGTATTCTGCAGCGTATCAAAGAATCGTCATAGATTTAAAACTTGGAAATTAGAATACAAGTAATTATCGTGAACGCAGTAAGTAAAATAAAATTGTTTATTGGTTAAATTATACAAATATCCCTTAAGTTAATGAACACTTCAAATTACAATTTTTAAGGTTATGTGAATCTTTTGCACACATAACAATTGCGTTTAATTAATTATTTATTTATTAATATTAATTTTTGCATTAATTAATTATTGCATTCAATCATATTGTACAATGCATTTAATAATAAAATGTTTTATAGGCATGAATGAAGCCCAGAAATATAAGTTTCAAATTGGCAAATTTGTAAACTGTTACGACGATGAAGGCTGTTTTGTCACCTTAATTTAGACAAAAGCAGCAACAATCGAATAAAAA
>JAWWML010000001.1:19676428-19759529 GCA_035047165.1 Ormyrus rosae | reverse complement strand
CCTCGCGTTACTATAAAATATAGTAATTTTTATTATATGATATATTAAATTTTCGTATGACATTTTTCTCAGTGTATATGCTGGCCGCATTACCGTGTAAAATATATATACTTATGAAGGATACTCTTGCGAGGAGGTTCGGAAAGGTAATGAAGAATAAAGACTTTTCAGATAACTTTCATCAACTTTATTAGGAGCTTGACTATACGTCTAGTGTGACGGGCAAGAAACGTCTACCCGCCGACCAAGTACGCGCCCTTTTATCCTTGCCGACGGCGGTAGCATCGCTAGCGGTTGCTGTTACAATTATGCGACTTGCACGACCGTTATCTTTCAATAAGACCGTTGGCGTATTTTCAAATGAGTTCGTCACAACCGTATCCGTGACAATGACCCTTTCTTTATCGATTGTTCGCTAATGGTAAGACATAAATTGCAGCTTGTATTATAATATGTACAATTGTAATTTGAGCATCGCCCACCGAGAGTCACCGCCTTTCCTTCCGTACTATCATGTTTCTCTGATACCTTCGTTAATGAACTTGAAGTTTTTTTTAAAACAAGTCTATAATTTAAGCAAAAGTTTTAATTTAAGGAAAAGCGAATGAATTGATATTTTGTCAATTTTTCGGGAATGCAAACGAGCGTAAATTTTTTCTTCAAGCTAATCCCAAAGACAAATTCAGGGGCATGCATAACAAAGATGGATTTAATTTATTTGGATATTTGAAAGAGGCTCCTTTTTCCTCTTTGCGTTAATAAGCACTAGGATCATAAGAATAGACAGGCTCGTTTATCAGCGGGGGTTTTTGGCACTCTCCGTTCCCTGATCTATGGTGGCTGTTCGTCGGCCATATAGGGACTGCAAGACCAAAGGACGCCAAGGCACTTAAGGACATGTAGAAAGAATTTTACTTTCTCCCCCCCGTTTACCCGAGGCTCGAAGGGTTTTCAGCTTGTTTTCCCTCCCGAAACCGCTGTATTTATCATCTCTCTCTCTCACGATATTTGCCGGTGCAATTTTTCTCGCTTCGCCGTCCTCTGCCCCTCCCCCTCCTCCTCGTAGGTGGCGTAGGGCGCTTTTCCATATTCGTCACGTGTTCCGCTGCTCTTGTTTTCAACGAGGAGCGCGAGCGCGCGCTTTTTCCTTCCCCCCCGTTCCTTTTTGCGCGTGCCGCGAGGCGGCAGCAGTCTCCCTTTCCGCGCGCGAGCTGCCCTCCTTTATTGCTACTTGAATTGCGATTTCGTCACGGGCTCTTGACTCCGACGAGTGTACTGCGCGCGCGAACCTCGCGGCAGCGCGTAATGGAAAAAAAAAACTTTCACGAGGGCTTCGAGCGAAAATTGAGGATTTCGAGTGTTTTCTCGTTCTCGCGGCGCGCGAGTATTCCGATCCGCATCGCTTACAGCGCTGCGCGCCAGGAGATTCGCGCTTCTCGTGTCGTGCGATATCAATTGACAGGGTATTTTCATTGATTGACACGGATGGTAAATTTATTGTATTTCAACAATGTCGATTTATATCGTTTATTGTATTAAGAAGAACAAAGTTGTTTCATTAGTTAAATAAATAAATGATTCTACATGCAATGAAAGTTACAGGGAAAAATCCTTTAGTTTTTCAGGAATCAAAATCCGGCGTATTTTCAAGAACTCGAATACAGTGCCAACAATAAAAATTTTTTTAATGAATTGAGTGTATTGAAGAATAAAGTACCACTGTTTTTATAGTATTGAACTCAATTTATTCAGATTACAGCAAATATTTGCAAATAATTCCGAAAAGTCCCGTTTGCCCGCAATGATTTTATAAAGTATTTCTTACACCCCGCTTGTTCCATCCAGGCTTTGAGCAGCTTTATTCACTTTTGTAAATAGAAGAGCAATTGCATGAATGCACTCTAAAAAGAAACGATTCATAAAAAGCATTGAAAAACAGATAAAATCGAAGTTCAGCGTCTTCTGGCCAGCGCGAAATCACATCCGTCATTTGGAAGTCTCGACAAAGGCGTCGGCGCGGTAAAACTTGAACGCACAATAGATATTTTCTTGCCTTCGGCCCGGAGCCACAGCAGGTATAAGCCACAGAAAGTATTTCTTTTCATCGATTTAAGAGCAGAGGAGGAGCGCGTCCATTTCGATTTTCCAGAAAGTTCCTTTTCTCCCCAAGTGGAGATTACTCGAAAAGGGCAAGAGGACAAGCACCGAGTCCGAGACGAGTGTCGTGGGCGGCGGGTAAAGAAATTTATTCACCCCTTTGGGTGAACTATTAATAAACGAGCGGCGCGTTAACGCGCTGCAAATGTATCGCGTCTGCCCCCGCTCCATTTGATCCTCTCTCTATCGCGTCGCCTCGCGCGCGCGCGATCAAAGGCTCGATGACGGCGATTAATTCGAGTCAATGGGCGATGACCTCAACTTTCCTTTCGCGAGGCGTGTTCTTTCGACGGATTATATATGATGGGTTATTAGAGGGATTGGATACACGAAGATGCCGAGAAACGGGAAGAATTAATAATATCGAATTAATGAAATGGAGGCAAATAATCAAATTGAAAGGTGTGGAATTTTTTTTTTTTTCTAATTCGTATTATATTGGCCTATTCGTATCTAATTCGTACATGGTAAGCGGTTTCATGTTACAGAATCGTAAAATGTTTTAAATCATGTGTAATAAATTGTGGCTTAATTGTTAAAAAAAAAAAATTAATTAATAAATTATCGTTTTTTTACTTTCGTAATAAAAATATTATAAATTTGTGCAAACAAATGTTTTTTGTAGTAAAAAATGAAACTCGTTATTCATCAGAACATAAATTTATGCATAAGAATCCGAAGAATGAAGGGGGTGTAAAAGTGAATGAAAACAAATAATTAACACGAGAATCATAAAAGAAATGTGAACAGAGTAAGGGGGAATAAATGAATGTCGTACGACAAGGTTGCTGATTGGCGTCAATATTTTTTCCGATATCTATCAGTATCAACTATTAAGAAGATGGGTTGAGATTTTTCGTCCCGAGAGGACAAAATGATTAATGCTCTGGTAATTGATTCGTTGATTAGCACAATTAAGGCTATAAATGCTTAATTTTTTTCAATTATTTTTAACTTAATATTTAAAGTATGTGTATACTTTCATTAAGACGCTTCATATTATTCTCTAAAAAATATTTGTTTTGAGAAGTTCAAGGTTCAAAAGAGCCTCTTACTCAAATTAATTAATTAACTCAGTTTCAGGTTTAGCATGAGATTTCTATCTATTATAATGAAACTGAATGAACATTGATTGTATAAAATCCTTTGTTTTATAAAAAAATTTCATGAAATTCTTCACCTACTTTTCGTAAATTTTTAATAAACATTGTTTAAAATTTGTTTCTTTTTTACATCATAAATGTTTTGTAAACTATATTATGCTTGTTTAATTTAGTATACTATATAAATTCTGAAATTTAATTTGTATTAGTGTAATAACTGTAATTCACACATAATTTATGACAGGGCGAAACTCGATAAAAATTTATACCGGCAGAAAATAAATGAAAAAGACTTAATGTAGGAAGCGGATAGATTTCGGAGAAGAAGCGAAAAATAATAGAAAATTAGCGCGCGTAAGCGGCGGGGCTTTTTGGGGTAAAAAGCGGCGAATTAAAAATAAGTGGGCTCGGCGGCCGGGTACGCTATCATTTCCAGCTCGGAAGGAACGCGTTATTGATTTATCGATATTAATTGCCGTCGTCGCGGCGTGTAGGTAGTTTCTCCGGCGTCTAGATGAGATCAGAGGCGCGGCAGCCGTGTTATTTCCTGGGCGAAGCGGTGTGGCGGCGGCGGCGGCGGCAGGGAGATCGATGAAGCGTAGGCTGACCCTTCGCGACCAACGGGATTCGCTTTTTGTTTTACTTTGTCAAAAGTCGTCGCGCGGCCGACCTCGACATTTGTCTCCTAAAATCGAGTCTATTTTGCTACTCGCGCTTTTTTAAGCCCTCCGTTAGTTA
Source organism: Ormyrus rosae (assembly GCA_035047165.1). Classification (NCBI taxonomy): domain Eukaryota; kingdom Metazoa; phylum Arthropoda; class Insecta; order Hymenoptera; family Ormyridae; genus Ormyrus; species Ormyrus rosae. Next base: position 19,755,531 of record JAWWML010000001.1, on the reverse strand, counting down.
CCGGATGAGCGTTTTCTCATTCCTACGACAAATACACGCCGCCCCTTTTTAAGCTGGCTTTTTTGCATCAGTCCCTCTTTATGATTTCGATTCAGGCTCTTTTTATGTTGTTGTTATTCATCAAAATAAATGTTAAATTAATTCCGAAAAGTATATCAAAATATTTTAATTATAAAAGATAAATATCAATCCAATTACAAAAAGTGATTTATGAACTATTTTATAAAAAATGTTTTTCCAGATAATTGTAATTAAATATAAAACATATATTACACACCTTCGTGTCAAACGCAAGTTAAAATATCCTGTAACATGCAAGAGAAAAAGCAGATAAACAAAGTTTCTTTTGAAATATCCTAAAATAAACGGACATCAAAAACTTAGATTCCCCGTCCAAAAAATATTGTCAGTGCACACAAAGCCAAAATACATATTCCTCCTACCAGAACCAAGACATAATCCTGCCAGTCAAAGCTCACGCAAGAATCGCAGAGAATAGCTGTAAAAAACGCATATCAGAAAAGTAAAATTTGACAGATAACGGAAGGAAATGTAAACAAATAGGTAAAAAGAGAGAGGAGGAAAATATTTCGATTTTTTAAATCTTTTATTAAAGTCGTAAATGTATTCAGTGAAGAGAGAAGAAATTATTAAACAACATTACTGCTATGAGTAATTTTAAATTACTTGTTGGTATTTTAATTCCCTACAGTGCCTTTGTAATGTGTCAACATTTTATGCCGCTACATTTGCATGAAATATTCGAAAAAATTAAGTATAATGATCAATTTCTATTAATTAGCTTGCAAAAAATTCAGATTACATTTCCTACAGCGTTTTTTCGTCTGAAATACCAAAAAGTGAAAAAACGTCAACGTATTTATTCGTTCGGATCTGCCGTAAATTTGTACCGCGCCTTATTTCCGTGGATCAAGGTGTTTGCAAAGAAATGCGAAAAATGCAGAACGAGCGAGAGAGCTCGAAAATCGAAGGAAGAGGCGCTCCGAAATAAAAAAAAAAGGGAAGAAAAGAAACTGGTCCAGCTCGGGCCGCGCCGTATAATGGCCCAGCTAGCAGGAACGAAAAAGGGCTGGCGTGTGCGCCAGACGGCGGGCTGTACGGGGGTGTAGCGGCGGCGGCGACGGCGGGCCGAGCGGCGACGGGAGCGGCCGAGCGGAGCCGAGGTGGCGCGTGGCGCCGAGCGAGAATCTCGGCTCCGGCAGTCGCGAGTCGGTCGCCGCGTAGTCTGCTTGTCGGGGGACGTGTCGTTGCCTCGCACCGGGAGCCTCGTACTTCTGACAGTGAAGCTGCGCCGAGCGGGCTCCCGAGCCTCGTGAAATATTGTTCTGTGAATTTAGCCCAGTGATCTTTCCCGTTCGTCCTGCCGAACCTTTGCCGTGTTTCACGTGTGCGAGAGTGAGCTGCGAGTTTGCAGGATTTTTTTGACTTGTCGGCCGATCGGGAGATAGAGGTTGTGATGGCGACGAGGCCCTGCGTGCTGTCACGCGGCGCCGGGCCACTGCAGCCGAGAGGGCAGCCGATTATCTGATCTCGCGAGGATTCAAAGGAGTAAGGAAGGAGCGTCGAGGAATGATGTGCGCGGCGCAACCGATAGTGCGATAAATGCGTGTGCTCCCGGCTGATAAGCAAACGCTCCTATCAAAGTGTTACTGATAAAGTTAAGGCCTGAAAAAATGCCGTTCCACAGTTCGCTGAGGCTGGCGATCCTGCTGACGATTTTCGCATCCATCGTTAAAGGTAACTATCGAAATCCGCCTCTTTTGTATAATGTAAAATAATGCGGCTCGTTTAAGCGTTTTAACCGCGGGCCGAAGATGCTGCTTTTGTTTACTGCCTGCTCTTGATATTCGTATGAATGAACTCGCGCGAATGTACTTACTACTTAAGGATTATATGAAATTGAAATAAAATAAAGATCGAATGAAATTATATAAATTTTAAATTGTAATTTGTCAGTCTAACGAAAGCTAGTAAAGCAAAACAACAGCGGCGATTCCAAGCGCAAACATCCGGCGGATAAGTCGAAACGAAAATCCCGCGGCTTGGCGCGGCTCGCGCGTAAAATCTCGCCGCCGCCGGCGGCGGCGGTGCATTGATTCCGCAAATTTTCATCGCGCGCCTGGTAATACGTCGAGGCGGTCACGACGAGGACGCCGTTCGCGCTCCATTATGCGATCGCGAGGCCCTCGTTCCGTGAGAAATTTCTCGGCGGACGACCGAGCGGAGAAAATTGTTTCTCGGGCTCTCTTCTCCCTTTAACACTTTGTTTCGAGGAGGGAGAGGAGGCTCGAGATGTTTTAAGTAATTATTGCGCTGCCGAGTTTATTCGATTAGCGGTGGAGAGCCAAGTTTTCCTCGGGGCGTCCAAGTCTGGGCAAACGATTGAGTTCTCGAGATACTTTTTCTGCGGACTTTATCTTTGCTGCCGCTCAAGTTCACCTCGAGCGGTAATGCACTGAACGTATTTCCGCTGAGATCGAGTCTGCAATGCATTTCGGATTCTAAACATACTAATTTCATCGTCAGGAGGTTCTGTCGATGAATTTCAGTGAAAACTCGCGTAAATCTAAAACGAGGGTAAAAGGGACTTGATAATAGAAATCGGAATTAACTGCATTAAGGGAGCGTAAAATTGTTAATCTAGAGGAATCGGCGCAAAGTAAAGTCCTCTCCCGTCCTCAATTACGTAGAAAGGTTTTTTAAAGTATATATATATATATATATCGAATTAATTTCTTTCATTGTGGAAAAGTCAAGGAGAAAGGGAAGAGAGGGCAAAGGTAAAAAACGATAGCCCGCGAAGGAGAGATCGGAGAGCGAGAGAGAGCTTTGGTCGCGCAAAGAGATTAAGAGATTGCTTTCGGAGCTCGGAGGTCCGCGCAATCGAGGTACACCGAGAGACGAAGCGCAACGATCGAGACGTCGCGGTAGATTAGCGTCGTTCAAGCTTTGAGCTCGTCTAAAATTTATACGGAAGAGAGGCTCGATAGCCGAGAGGAAAAAGCCGAACTTTGCGAACCTTCGGTCCTTAACTCACTCTGATTTACGGCTACGAGCCTCTCTGTTTAACTTCCTAAAATACGCCTGTCCAATTTAATTGATTTGTTTTCCTTTTTTTAATTAATTGCCCGCTCCGTTTCGAACAATTAAAGTACATTTCTACGATTGCCTCTCTAAAACTTGTAAATTAACTTATGCTTGCAATATTAATTCACTTAATATATTTTTCTCCTTTCTCTTATTTTCGTACGTAGGAAATATACTAATTTAGAAATGCATGCTGCACTTGCTGCATGGAAATCAGTTTATACATTTTAACTAAGAACGAGAACAATCAATTTCGTTTAGCTTTAAGAAATCATGTGGTCTTCTAGTTAATGATATTATAAAGTTTTCGATATAGGTGTGCCATTTTTTAAAAACTTTGATGCTAAAAATACAGGGTTCTAGACTATATGTGCAAAGTTGGAATGACTTTCGCATAAGTTAAAGTTTTCAGTAAAGGGCATTAAACCCGATTAAATTTAGCAATGGGCGCACGTAAAATTGGACTGATAAACATTAAGAGGAGGCTCATTTCCGCAGTAAAAATACATCCCAATCGATGGCATAGGTTCGAAAGATCGGTCCGTCGCTCGTACAGGGCTTATAGATGCGGGCTCGAATCGAGTCGAAAGTCTATTTTCCGTTCCGTCTGCGTTTATAATAGACCCACGTACGGAGTAGCTTAACGCGTTAAAAATGTCCCCGCTGGATATTACGGCGGTGTTCGCACTCGAGCGAGCGCAAGAGCAAACCGCTCCCAGACGCGGCCGTACACTCCGGGAATTATTAATTGAAATCTATAGGCGCGGGCCACTATTATGTTGTAGTCGTCTCCGTTTCTCTCGTGCTAAAGATAGACTCTTTCCCTCGGCGACGGCGGACTGACGTGTATATGTGTTCGCTGCTCGACGGCCGATCATTTGCGAAAAAGAAAAAAAATAACAACGCCCCGTCCTGCATAATCGATAGTTCCGTGTCTGCATTGCTCATACGAGCGCGCTCGTTTTTTCCCCCTGACGAGTAAATTCGCCGGCGAATTTATTATTCGTCGCTTCGTTTTATGAAAGCGTAATGCGCCTAGCCTCCGGAATTATTCAATCAGATATTGCAATATTAAGATTAAATTTAGTAAACATTAACAATAGATGTAGAAATCTTTTAATAGCTCGCAGTAAAGTATTAAGCTGCACTGCATAGAACAACGGCTTATCTTTCCCGGAATAAGTGCTCATGAATATTTTATTGATTGCGTCGGAATACTCGAGACCTGGAAGTCAAATATGAAAAGTTTTCATTATTGAAAGCCAACAAGCGGCTCTAAATCTTGATTTCAGTGTCCGTCTTCTCGATAGTGTTTTCATAAGTGCATAACTGTCGCGCAAATTGATTAGGCGCGCTCGTTGAAAATAAAAAAGGTCAAACTAGATTGTGCGCAATCGTTAATTTGGAAAAGTTCGAGTTCAAGGCTCCGGCCTAAGTGCGGATTCCGCGAAAGCCGCCGAAGCGCAAATATCGAGTAAACAAGCTGGAGCGTTGAAAAACTGGGTCTATCCATGCGCGCGAAGCATCTCCCGGCGATAACGGCATAATTGATTGGTGCTGCTGACTCCTTGCCGCCGCTTGTCGTGCGCTTATCGCGAATGACTGATACCTTCTCTCTCTCACTCTCTGCCCGTGGCTTCCGTCAAAAATCCCCTTTATCGAATCGTTAATTATTATTGACCCTATTTTTGCGCCTTTGTTGTCGCTCGATATCACGGAACACTTGTGCCGGGGCTCGTTATGACAGCCTTAGTCGGTGAAAACAGCGAAATTATTTTCAAGCCGATCGACTGCTGCTCGACTGCTCATTGTTTGGTCAGAGATTTGCGCGTCACGCGTCGGTGCATGAGATTTTTTCAGTTGCGCTCGGATAAAAATAATTAAATTAGACAGAGCGATCGCATCGCGTGAAACGTTCGTTTTCCGAGTAATTTTATCGCACCAGATTAATGCACACTTTAAGTAATCGGTTACAATTGAAATTAAAATTATTTTTTCTTCCACCGTATCCGTTAAAAAATCTATTTTCGTGACGTCCAAAGTCATAATTCTCAAGAGAATTCTGCCGTCGGAGTCATCTTCGCCGCAGAGTTTTTGCACTCAGCTCTCGTATAAACAGTCTGAAAACCTTTTTTTTTGACCACGAGGCCCATCTTCTCGCTCTTAAAATTCGGCCTCCCACGACCGTTTCTTTCGCTCCTCCACGTCTTTTTCTCTCCGTTGTAGAACGGCGTTTAATAAACACAGACGAGCTCTAAAATTTTTAGTCGTACTCTTGCGGACGGCGAACCTTTGCGACGCAAGAAATTCACGAATTTCGAGCGGTTGGAAAACTACTTTGAAAAGATTTCGCCTTTTGAGAGCAAAGCTCGCGAGCCGTCAATCCGGAGAACGGCGAAATCGACACTTTCAATTTAAATATGTAAAGTACACCCGTAACTCCCTGCTGAGCCGACGGGGCAACTTCTTTTTTTGGGCACTTTTTACCTTCCACGTTCTATCAATTTAACTTATTCTGTACTGCTGTCGCTACTGCTGCTGCTGCTGCTGCTGCTACTGCTGTTCCGAGTCTAGAAACTGCTTGACCCGCCGAACGGTTGATCGACTTTTTTTAAAGACCTGCGTCTGTTATTCTATATTTGACTCGCAGGTATTAATAACTCGGCTATGCATCCGAAGTCACATATCACGATCGCGCGCTGCTGTTGCGTAGAGATATATAGTGCTTTATTGAAATACACGCTGTTATTTATACGTTACTGGATTATTTTTTTCCTATAACGATTGCATTATTTATATAGTGCAATAAATAATTGTCATGTTAAAACTGCTATTATTCTAATGACACTGTTTTTCGCATAATTAATATTAATTATTCGTGCTAAAAACTAAGCTAGCAGTAGTACATTAAAACTTGGAATTATAAAATCATAGTTGTAAAGAATGAAACTACGACTACCCACTTAGACCGTAAATAGATATTTGTAAAAGCTTGTTGCGTGGCTATCGCGTATTGAGCGATAGGGAATTGCGCGGAAAGCAGGATAATTTACTCGCATTATTTACTCAAAGAGCGATTTGCCCCCGCACTAGGACATTAACGAGCTAAATCGACACCGAGGAAAGAAAGTCGTACGTAAGTACACAGGGAAGAAAAAAAAGGGGTTAGAGCGTTTCTCCTTCCGCATCAACCTCGGTCGGCGCCCTATCACTTTCTTTGCCCGCCTAGAAGCTAGACTCGCATGCACGGCCTATACGTAGCTATGTACACGTGTGGATGCCGCGGGAGAGAGAGAGAGAGAGAGAGAGAGAGGAGATCGGCTCGCACGAATTGGCATTAATTAGCGAACAAACCAATTAAGTCCTCGGCTCCGGGAGCTTCGACGTTGGCTCTCTACCTGCAGCGGCGATGCGAGCGGAGAAGCATTTTTCCTCTTGATTAAGTGCATCATCTGGCCCGCCGCCGCAGCAGCGGCAGCAGCAGCAGCGGCAAGCACGGGAGAAGCTTAACTAATGGTAATGGGCCGCTGTTAAATAAGTCACTGCGAGTCGACAATGAGTGTATACGTAGCGATTTCTATTTGCCCGCGCTCGAGCTTTCGATGGTCTCTGGCCTTTGTATGCATCTAACAATCGCTCTCAGCAAGGTTTCTTACCTTTATTACGACGTGAAAGAACGTGTCGTGCACGATCGCCGTGTAGTTCAATTTACTTACATTCTTTGTTAACGTTTCTGGCATTAAAGTCTGATTCTCGAGGGATATTGTTGTGTACTATAGTTGTGCAAATATCATTTTACGCATTTTAATCAAGCAGATAACAACGGATTTTCGCTTGGGAACTGATTGAAAACCGTCAATCATACGCGGAATTATACAGCTTAGTTTCTTTTACAAACACGCACAAGTTTTTCGAATGTAAGATTACGAACGGAATGCGATAAAGGATGATGTTTCGAGCGACGCGTCTGGTTATTCTCAAAGTATAAAGTGTTTGTAAAAATACTTTAAACTGCTGATAATACAGTATTCAAATTCAAATCTTTTGAAAATCTCGAATGACCTTCCAAGAAGCAAGAAGAAGCATAAATTTCTTGCTTTCAAAGATAAAAATGTTGATTCAGTAGAGTCTTGAATACGATATTAAAATGCATTTTTCGGCCCTAATAAATTCGAGAAATTTTGATTACAAGGTTATCTCCCTCGCAGCCCCTAAAGATAAAACCCGAATTTAACGACTAAAGCTCGAGGGCCAGAGGAGGAAAGAAAAACAAAAGGCTCGCGCCAGCTCTCAGGCGTCGACTCCTAATATCAGTTATAATTTTTATCGGAATCGTCTCTTGCCGGGCGACGAGAAACGCTCGCCTTAAACGAGGTGTCGCGGAACTGCAGCGTCTCGCCGTATGGGACCGAAAGGAGTGGGGAGAGAGAGGCAGGCGCGCGTCTGGATATTGTCGTTCTCCATCGGCGCGTTGACAGTCTGGCTCGTTACGAGATTCCGTGAATACTATCTTCCCTCTCTCCTCGGCTCCTCTTTTTCGTCCTCCGCGAAAGCCGAGACTTAATAGTGCCAGGGAAAGGCTTGTGAAAAAAAGGCTCGTTGTTCGCAATTACGCGCCGATTATTTCGGGATGCATAAATGCCGAGTGATTTATTCGTTTTAATTTAAATGGAAATTTCGGAATTTAGGCTACTCAACGTCGGCGAGTCGTAATTTTTCGTTCCGTAATTTTTAAGCTGTTGCACGAGCTATTAAACACGCTTGTCGTTTTTAGCCTTTGCTACACGAGTTTATTACAATAAGGCGCCTAGTGTCTATTACGGCGCGAATGAGTGAGTCAGAGCTAGAAAAACCGCCTGGAAAGAGGTTCGACGGGATATTTCTCGACTGGATCGCGTAGGACGCTTAGTTCTATTTTAAAGGACATTCCAGGCCGCAAATAAGCCTGCATTAACCGCGCCGAGAGTCACACCGCCAGACGAGAAACTTAACTGATATCTTCGAGTTTGATTTGCCCGCTTAAAAATCGCTAGTCAAAGCGAAGCTCATAAATCCGCGTAAGACAAGTCCAAGTACAGCGTAATAGATTTATTGCTCTCTCACGAAGCAGAAAAACGGAGCAAAGAAAGAGGCGGATAAGAAGGGAGTAAAAAAAAGGTACGTCATCAGTACTTGTCCAGCCTGAAACGTATATATGCCGCGAGGCTCGAAATAAAAATCGAGTAAATTTTAAAGCGATGCGGATATTTATTAATTCAATTTCTCTGTCGCGCAGCGAACGAAGTTAACACGTAGTCCGCGCCTATAAATTTATCCAAAATTTCGCAGCCTGCAAAAGCCGCTCCTATTTAGCGATACAAAATTGTTTGCGTCAGCGTCGAATACAATAATTAAGCCAGTTATTCACCAGCGAGAGCATTACTTATTATTATGCACCGTACCTGCCTGTTTTTCGAGCGCGCGCGCGCACATTACAACGTTATTCCCGCGGAGAGCGCAGGTCGCAGAGCAGAGCGAGAATAAAAGCAAGCCTCGGCTCTAACCGAGAAAGAGAGAGAGAGAGAGAGAGGGAGAGACCGTAGGCCTGTGAAGTCCGCGCAGTCTGCGCGTGCTGGTTCGCGTCCGGTCACGAGTCGCGGCGTCGGCGGACCCGCGGGATTTATCGTATCGATCGATCCATCGGGACCGTTTCGCTCGCCATTAACCCCGTAATCGTCGGACGCTGAGCTCTTTCTCTCCCTCTCGCTCTCTCTCTCTCTCTCTCGCACGCGCGACCTCGGCGACTCTCTTTTATATATATATACTATTTCCCACAACGAGGCTGCAGGCCTGCGCTCTTTTGGGACCGAGCGCGCGGCGCTCTCCCCGAATGAATATTCCGCCGGTTCGGATTGATTTTTTTTTCTTTTTTAGCCTTTGCGAATGCCTCGCGCGATTAGGTTCATTAGCTGGCGCACCGATATAGCAAACGTTCGCGCGCAAATATTTGCCCAGCCGGCGAATATAATTTATTTTTAAATCTCGCGATTGCCGTCGACGGGAGGGGGGGGGGGTGGGGGGGTTTGCTTTTCATCGTCCGAGGCGAATTTCGCTGTCGAGCTGCACGTTCGCCGCAAAAACGAGCCTATATCGGCTACTTGAAAACGAATAAAGCCCGAAGGCGGGATCGGAGATGAAGCGGCCGCCGCTGCAGGCGTCGCCGTCCATTAAACAAACATCATTAAGCAAGAAGCTCCTCCGTCGCCAAGTTTCTCGTCCCATCTTCCCTCCGGCGGGCCGCTCTGCTCTCGCTTTCTTCTCGACGTGCGTTATCGGCGTGCCTCTCTTTTTGGCCCGACTGGCCCCAGATGCCACCACTTGCCAAAACACATTCTCACGCGCGCGCATTATCACTCCTCCGCCGAGCCCTCCTCTCTCTCTCTCTCCTCTGCCCGCGCCGAGCTCTTGAATTATCAAGCCGACGCCGAGGACGGAGGGCGTTAAGCCTCCCTCGGCTTGCAGCTTTTCGAGCGCTCGATAAGGAACTCCCGGCAGGCGAGTTTTGAAACTCTGGAGACAGCGGCGACCGGCGGCGACTGCCGAGAGACGGCAGGTCAAACTTTCGTGAGAACGATCAACACTCGCGGACAGCGACGATCCAAGGATTTAAGGTCGACCTTCCGTTCGAGAGAGGCCCTTTTTTACACTCCCAGCTTTTCTTTTTCTTCGGGATGCTTTTTAGAACGTATATAGCGTTTAAATAGCGGACTCATCCTGGATATCGGAGCGACGACCAAGTACAAAGCTGCTGTAATCCTGCGTAAATTCAACTCGGCTAGTGTGTGAGTGATCATTAATTGTTCATTTAGATTAGGAATAATGAAAGCCAGTAATTAAATCGGCTGCAATGAATAAATAATTTTATTGATTTCACCAGAATAACGTTTTATTACGGCAAGCAGATAGTGCGAATGGAATTCTGCTTTATTCGATTAATTACATTGCAGATAAAGCTTTATTTTCGATCTAGACACGTGATGAAATTGTAAATGAAATTGTAATCATTTCCGTTTCAATTAATGAAAATAAATAGACGCTTTTGAACACTGTTTTACAACTATGCAATAACGTGGAAAATAAAGAGAATATTGCGCATTCGGCCACTATTAGCACCTATAGTAGGCTCCTTTTATTTCGGCGCCTCCTCAGGCGCTACGAAAAACTGGCTTTCTTTCCACCTCAGAATTCGCCAGACGACTCGAAAATTGAAATCTAAATATCGACGTCGCCGCGGCGCAAACAAACACGAGGAACCTTTGCGAGGAGAAGACTACTTTGCGGAGAGTAAGCGGAGGAGACGATGGAGGAGTGTAGATGGCAGTGGTTTGACGGCAAATATTTACAAGAGACCACGGGGCGGTTACACGGACTGCGATCCGTCGACTGTCTCGCTCCTTGGAACGCACTTTTGGTCACATACGTGTCGGCATGCGTGCGCCGGACGGTAAGCACACACACCTCGGGCTTTTTTCCTCGACGAGCCTCGCAACCGAATCCCCCTCCGGCTGTTTGCTTTGATAATACAAGATCCGCCTGGGCTCGGAATTATTAATGCTGAAGCGCGCCCGGCTGCTCATCAGCCTCATCGAGATTCTCCTCCTAGACTCGCTCTCGCTTTTCGCGCGCTAATTCAGCCCGGTCGAAACTTTATTTAAGTCCAAACCCTTTGGAAAATGCAAAAATAATCCCGGGGCCGCGCAAAGCACTTGGAACGGGGAAATTTCATTGGGGAGGGAGTCCAAAAGCACGGGTAAAGTCTCCGCCTCTCTCCGCTTCTCGTCTCGGAACGTTCAAACATCGCCCAGCCGTGACATTCCCGAAGTTCAGTGGCGCAGCTCCGTCGCCGCCGATCCTCAGTCGAATCGTCGCGTTCGCAGTTCGGACGAGCACGACTACTCGGTTTGGCAAACTTTCTTTCCCCCCTCACGTTGGCGCGAGCAAGCGAACGCTCCACCTGTCGTGTCTTGTGAGCGCACCGCCAACTACTCCCGGACTTTTCGCCGCGTATTTGTGCGGCTGCCGCGCTGCAACCGCGAAAAACTTTTGCTCGCTCGCTCGCTTGCTTGCTTGCTTGCTTGCTTGCGAGCGCTGTATTTTCGGAAGCGATTGTTGCTCCCGGGAGAACTCGGATATATGCCTGGAGCCGATTCGGCTCCTTGAAATGAAAATCATTTTCCTCGACGGAGATTCATCTTCTCCTCGAAACGAGCGCAAGTGCGCTGCTCCCTTTCTCGCAGAAAAGGAAGGAGGGGCTAAAGTGCCGTCGGGAGAAAATGGACTCTTTTCCTTTTCTTCGCAATGGGAGAGGGAAAGAAAGAAAGAACTCGCGTGATTTCGGAGCGTGAAGAAAAGGCTTGGATAGTCGCGGGCGCCTGGCCTACTTTAGGCCGGAGTAGCCCATTAAGGCAGCCGGCAAGTTTCCCGGGAGAGAGAAATCGCTACTGCGTAGCTCGAAATTCTAATTTTCTTCCCCTTATGCACTCTTTGTATCGCTCTTTTCAACCGGCTCCCATCGTTCTTATTCTCCTTTCCCGACTTATCAACTGCATCAGGTTTGCTCGGCGAATCGTTTGAAAGCTGCGACGGTCGGAAATTCGTAGTAGCGAACTTGGCCGTTTCGTGCCGTAGGCGCGCGCTGGAGCTTGCGGCTCGATGCCGCGTTTCCTGCTTCAAATGTGAATTTCGCCCTTGCGCGAATGCAACGCTAACCTGCCTTTCGCGGTGAACTTTCGCTAAGAAGAAAATAATGAAAGAAAACGGCGGCGCAGCGCGACTCGGATATTACACTTTTGCATAATTCAACAATTTTTTTTCAGCAATTTCGAAGGAAAATAAAACAGTCGATTTTACCTCGCGCGAAAAACTGCGTCCTGGCCCCCGTAAACAAAGCGACCTTATGTATTCACGGCGGCGCAAAAGCAGGTTAGGCTAACGCTCGCGAGCGCAGGATGATTTAAGCAGCTCTCTTGTTAAATTGCCGCCGCCGAGTTTCGAAAGAGACGTTTAGAAGGCGAAAAAGGAGGGAGGTGGGGGGAGGTTTGCAGAATCGTCGAACGCAATTTAACGCCATTAGAGAGCCGCCGTATATTTCTGGCGCGGATTAACCTCGTCGGCTGTAGAGGCGCGAAAGAAACTGCCGCGAGTCTGTGATTAGGACGGCAGACCGCGGCGGGGGCAATAATTGCGATTCGCACCTTTAATAATACAATAATTACAAGGGGGAGATGCGCGCGCCGGGTTGCTTATTTATGCTAATCTCCCCGCGCGGTATCTTAAATGGGGATCGCGGGCTCGTGTATACGTATCTGCCGCACTTTTTGCTCCTTATTCGGCCTCTATCTCGATCGCGCGTACGCGGAAAACATTCCAGGTGCGCAGTCGTTTTTTATCAATCCTTTTTTAAGCAGATCGAAAACACCTTACCCGCCGATGACTAGCAAGTTTATTCAGTTTGGCAGTAAGCGCACGCTACGTCGAACGCTCGGGCGTTCGAGGCAATATTATAGAATCGGCACGGTATCACCGCGAATGAAGGCAAGCGTCTTGCCAGCCGCACCGCTGCACAGCGCGACAGTATAATCAAGCTCGAGAAAAGTCGTGCGGGAATGCCGCTCGCGCGCAGAGCGATGCAATTTTCCAAAGGAACACCTCGACAAAGGTTCCGCGTTTCGGCCGTAAATCTCGACTGTTATTTTTGCCGCAGCCCGAAAGCATTATTCAATCCGTTTCGTCCCCGGTGGCGGCGGCGGCGGCGGCGGCGGCGGCGGCGGTTGTATATACACACAAGACGCGGCGAATATTGTCCAGGCGTAACGCGCGCCCGGGAGAGCCGAGGGGATACGGAGCTCCGTGCAGCTGCCGGACTACGAGCGCTAAATTGTCTATTTACATAATGCCGGCGTAATTAAGACGTAAGCTAGCCGAGCTCCTCTGCACGCTGTATGCGCGCGGCATTGCAGCCGCTGTCTCTGTTTGCTATAAAGCTCTCTCGCACTCGCCGGAAATCGAGTTGGGCTATTTTGCAGAAGGGAAATTACCCTAATTAGGATCGCTAATTAGGATTCCCCGAGAGAATGTATTTAGATGAAAATTAAATTCGATATTACATTAATATACTATTATAAGCTTTGGTGCAACTGCAACGAAATTATATTTAAAACGTCGGCGGTAAATATATGTTCCGGTTGGCCTTCTAATTTAGTGGGCCCGATTCCGCGAACGAGTCACAGTCAATTATCGGGGCGATAAAAAAGTAAGCGGGCGAGCCTCGTAAAACTGAAAGAGATCGGCGTAAAACTCGGGCGGGAGGAGGAAGGCAATAATCAGGGGCCTCCCCGCGGCCCGGTTAAAAGGCATAATTTCAATTTGGCAAAGGTGTGTCAGTGGTCCCGGAGCCGAACGTAACCCAGCGAGGATTGACTCGTTAGGGCATCGAGAACCTCGGTGATTTACGGCCTGCGTCTCTCCCCCTCCTCGGCCTCGCGTGCGCGCCGCGTGCGCCGCGTGCACTTTTACGAGGAGAGCGAGAAGCAGCGGTAAACGCGCCTCTCTCGCGCGATTTCGGGCCGCGATGGTCAGCGGAGGCCCTAGACTCGGAAGTATCCCACGCTGCGCGGAGCACGCAAGCGACAGTCGGTGCGGAGGCGCCGATCCACAGCTAGCGCGGGGGGACGGAGAAATAAAGGCTCGAGCACAATCGCTCCTGTAACCGTAGAGGCCAGCTATTCAACGCGAGGACAACCTCGCCGATGGAACTATGAAAAGGATACGCGCTTCGGAGAAACGTTTATTATTATTATTTATTTGCCTTTTGTGAAATAGCTGAATTTTCGAGGAGACGACTTTTTGCGCCCGTTCGAGCGAGAGAAAGCAATGTGGTTCGAGAATACCAGCCGGAGATGAAAGGTGCGGAGCGGCGAAGGTGTACGTGTGCGCGCGTGCGATATTCGCGTGTGCATCTCCTCTCTGTCTTTCTTGGAGCGTACAAAGCGCGCTCGCGGCATCTAAGAAAAGGGACGCTGGGGATATTAATGGCGAGCTCACGCTGGACTGTTTGCACCGGGCACGACATTTTAATCTTTGTCAGCCGCGGAGCGTATCGCGAAAGCCGCGCGCCGAGAGCCGAGCCAGCAGCTACCCGGCGGCAGGCGAATAAGACTGCGCGCCTAATAGAAAAGGAGAAAGGAGGAAGGTGACGGAGGGGGGGAAGGGGGCGCTCTTTTCGTTTTTTCGCGCCGCTCTCCGTACATTAATATGCATATTAGCGGGAAATTAATTACGCTCCAGATTGCAGCAGGCGCGATTATTATTTTCCGAGCGGCGCTTGTGCACACGTATAACACACCTTTTTCTGCTTGCCTCTCTCCGAGGCGGTTTAATTCAATCATTCGACGCGATAGAATCGTCGTTTTTTTCTTCTGTTTATTTCCGTTTATTTCTCAAGGGTCCGCGCTCTTTAAATAGAAGTAAAAAAATTGAAAGAGTTTATTATTCCAGGGTCCTTGGCGTCGCCGCCAGTAAACCGAGCCATTAGGTTGATTATTTTTTTTTTGTTTAGCCGAAACGACAATGCTAAAAGACGCTCGTAAAAATGCCCCCGAAACATCAACTTCCGCGGCGCGATAACTCGAGCGACTCCCCCACCCTTCTGGGCCGTTAGCGTGACAAAGACCCTGTCGCCATAGTTAATTACGACGGAGAGCAGAGTCCGAGGAGCGATAATTGGGTACATGCCGATGTCGTTCGAAAATAACAGGATGCGAATAGCCGCGCGTCTCTCCGCGCGCATATCGCGCGCTCTCTCTCCTCTTTCTCGTTCAGCGGCGCCGAATAACACGGCTATATCGCGCGTACAGAGAGCTCTCGTGTGTGCAGCGTCTTGCCGCGCGCGGGTACTTTATTTGTAACGCGCAAATATTTATGCCCGTACTTAGGGGTATTAATGCGCGCGAATTTTCAGCTGCGGGATGGACCTTCGCGACTATATATACGTTTCTTCGATCTTGCAGTCGAGAGCTCTGCTCCGCGTTGGAGAGAAAATCTGCCGCGATTTATGGCTGTTCACTGCTAACTTATGAGAATGCCAGATGATTGTCTATTAAAGCCTTTCTCGCGGCAGAAAAGTGAATACGAATCATTTGTAATTTCGATCGAGCTTTTCATTTAAAAATACTAATAAACTGACTGCAGCTCGGGGAAAATTCGAGCAAAGGACTCGAACTAGGTATATATCGGAAAAATAAGTAGAGGAACGGGACAGCAAGCTTTTCCGTCCACAGGTTAAGCAGTCGAGCAGTCCAGGTTGGAGAGAACATGCAAGCCCATCGGCGATAAAAGAAAGCCGCGAGCTCGGGATTCGCTCACGCGAGTCCTCCCGCGCAACTCGTTATCGCCGCTGCACGCACGCGCGGTGTGCCGTTTAATCGGCGCCAAGCGGCTTGTACGGAATTACGTGTGCTCGCGCGCGTAACGAGCCCATGCGGAAATTTTCCGATTGCAGAGACGCGTCGAGATTAGTTTCCGCGGGGCTTCTAGCTTTTTGACACCGTGCACTTTTACGCGGCGCCAGAGGTCAGTAAGGCATTGGACTTGGAGTCGCGAGGGCCGCCATCACGCCGAGACGATAAGCCGAGAGCGCGCGAGGATTGTTGTTATGAAAATAAACCGGCGCTCGGCAATCCGTCGATACGCTGGAAACACCTTGTACAGGAAATTTACTCGAGTTTCTCGTGTCGATCGATAAGGTCTTCGTTACCAGCGAGAACGGCGGCGGCGGCGGCGGCGGCGGCGCTCGGTAGGACTGAGTAAACTCGTTTATCCGTCGCGCTCCGCGGCCTTTCTTTCAGCTTCGTAATCAACGAATGTGCATCGCCGCACGCGATCTCTCGATCAGCTTGATAAGTCCGCTGCAAAGTTTTGTATTAAATAAACGATGTTATCAATCAGGTTTGTTGAACGAACCTTTCCACAATCGAATTCTAAATAATATATATAAAAGCAGAGAGGCCGAGGGAGCGTCGATGCAGGACGAAATCCGGAAGCTCGATAGAACGCGGAGAAAATTAGAGACGCGTGCCGGGATTTATACGGAGGCTGAACGTATGGAGCCTCGATCCAGGCAAATGCGATTTTTATTACTTGAGAATGATCCGCCGAGGGACGTATACACAGGCGCACGTGGTCGAAGGTCGGCAAGAAAAATCAGTTGGCCCCGGCAATACGAGGGCGAGAATACGCCTTGCTTTGACGTTCGGAATCCCCATGAATAACAACGGCGGAGCGACGGAAAAGCCGAGATTCGCCCCCTCCGTGAGAGACAATGCGCCGCTCTCTCACACTCGATAGAAAGAGAGACTCGGGAGCGTCGATATAAATTAGCGGGGTCACACCCCGCACGGGGGAGGGGACGGTCGTCGGCCCGCAAAGTAGCTGCGACGGATGAAAGCAAGCGCATCCCGCAGCCCTAATTCAATCTTGACTCTTTCGTCGCCGTAAAGCTGCCGCCCTGCCCGCGCCGGATTAGGCGCCTGCGGGGAGTTGGGGGGTTATTCTATATAGTTGTTTTCGAGGAGCCTTTCCGCGTTTCTCTGCAAACTAAAAAGCTCGATGAATTCGGCAATAGTTGCGCATCCGTCGCGGAGGAGCCGGAAGGCGAGCGGTTCGCTCGCGACCAGAGTCGAAGGCTCACACGCACACCTATAAGAAAATATACAGGGCGCGCTCGTAATATATCCACTCGAGAGCGGCGCGCGGAGAGAATGCGTCACCCGCTGGTGAAAGACCGGACAATCATCCATATGTTGGCCCGGCGCCATATGCGAGCGAGCTCGTGGCTCGATCCCTATTATAGTGCCATTGCACGAATTGCGTTAATTGAATATACGCGGTAAACTGCCAACTAAGAGGCCGTAATCGCCGCCGGAATGACACGTTTCGTATCAACCTGCCTTTTTCACCGGTTTTCTTTGTTGCGCGTTAATACGATTCTCGATGGATATTATCGGCCGCGCGGACGCCCACAATGCGCTAGAAATTCATGGGGCTTTCCGTTTTTTTGGCTGCTGCCGCGGCATAATGACGACCAAGTGAATCGTCAGTTTTATTCACGTAGAAATTTTTCGATTAAGCGTGAAATTAAGGCCTGCGCCTTAAAGCAAAACCTGCGGAGAAAAATAATAAATGCAGACGGACGGATATATCCCGAAAATACACGCCGCGACGATAAGTGAATAGGACAGTTATAGAGGATCGCTTCATCCGATGCTGATACCGCGTGTAATGAGAGACAGGCACAGCTGCCCTCGAACGAAGAGAAACGAGCGTCGGCGAAATCCGCGCGCAGTCTGCGCCGTGAGTCGATACTCCAAATATAACTCCCGAGGACTAACCCCCCCCCCCCCCCCTCTTCCTCCGTCGAGTAAGAAGAGCGACGAGCCACCCAAAGATAGAAGAAGCAAGCGCGAGGACAGGGAAAAAGAAGAGCTCGTGAATGAATCCGAGCTCGTGCAACTGAAAAATCGACAAGAGCGTAAACTCGAGGCGCACAAAAGAGAGAAGGGCAGCGAGCAAGCAAGCAAGCGTCACAAAAGGAGCGGCACTCTCTCCGTTTGCAGCTTTCGTGGATTCTTTTCTGCCGCGCCTCGCCGTGCAGCGCAAGAAAAAAGCTACGAGGAGCGACTTGTTTATTGCTCGTTTTAGGGAGGAGAGAGACCGGCTCTGAGATATCGCTGATACGCGCTCGCGACAAGTTCATTACGGACGTTCCTTCTCGGGGAAAGAGTAGCTTTTAGGCTTCCAGACGCGACCGCCGGCATTTTTATATACATCATCTCCGCGCTGATTTTCCACGCTGCCCGGAAAATAGAGATCCCCTTTAATCCCCTCCGGGGGGGAGATGAGAGACAGTCTGCCGTGCTTTGCGTCCCATTAGTGCACGCAATTGGCAGCTGCCTGCCGCTGCACAATGCCACACCGAGCCTGCCCTTTTTTACCCCCGGGAGAAACAATTGTTTCCGAATTGAGCGAAGACGAGTGTCGATAGCCGAGTTTTATTCTCTATCGCGTAGCCGTTCTCCCGACTCAGTGCTCCCGCGTACTCGATGTCCTGTCCGAAAATAAACTTTTTTTTCTTCGGCGTTTTTTAATAAAACGTCGAATTTAAAGTTTCGGCTCTGTTGTAGTCAACAGGTTTTGCATGCAGTCAAAGGGAAATTGTAGTTTACGGTACGATTCCGTTTTTTTATTAATTAAAAATATCTATATTTGAGTTGGTTTAAAAAATATTTAAAAATAAGAAAAAAACTGCTATCTCCGTCTGTTAGCTGGCAATTAATACATTTTTTTTCTTAATTGAAAAGAAGATACGAACAAGTACAAGCTAAATCTCCTTCGGCAGATACCGTTAATTTCCGAAATTGGCAAATAATCCACTTAAAAGATTATTTTCGTGAGCAGCGTTTAATCAGGGGAACGAATAAAAATGATATAGAGAGCGAAGCAAGAAGAAGCTGAGTGATATCATCGAGCGGCAGTTCAGAGAGCCGCTTCTCCCGATAAGCGTCTTATCGGAAGCAACATATTAAGGGAATTACCTCGAAATTCAGCAATGGGTCCATTAGGCGAGCGAGGAAATGCCTCGCGATCTCCCTTCTTCCTTCTCTTCTCCGTGACCTTGTTTGCTCCTTTGAGGGAGAGAGACGCGTCGGAGGCGCCCGCCGATTATCCAAACGCGTAAATTCAATGAACGTTCAATAAACGATATTCGATAATCTAAATGCGCTCTCTCGTCGTCCTTTCGCCGTTCGCTCTGTTTGCTTTATTCGGTCGGGCCGACTTTTAAAAGCCATTGCATGTTTCGCCTCCACGCGCCGTCCTCGGGGACAATTTTTTTTTTTCTTTGTTATTTTATTTTTTTTCTTTCGTCGCGCGGAATTCCAACGGCTAAAAAGATTTTCCAAGTTTCTGCGGTTTCTGGAGCGGCACCGAGCCCGATCGATTAATCACTCGACTCTCTCTCTCTCTCTCTCTCTCTCGTCGCCATCTTTTTTCCGATGCTCGTTAAGGCGTCGCTCGATTTTCTCGAATTTTAATCATCTCGCCGCCGCTACCGCGGACATTGAAAAAGTCCGGGGCTCGCGATAGCGTCAACATCTTCCGCGCTTATCGTATTACGCGGCGAAAGCCACCGTGAAAAGCCGGTAGCGCCACCTCGATTGATCACAATCGCCAAGAAATTCTAATTAGACGACTTTTTCGCGCGAGCTCCCGACTGCGTTTAACTTTCCACTTTGATTACGCGCGCGGCTTTATTTTTAAGCGTGAATCACACTTTATAAGCGAATGGATAATTGCAAAATCGCGAGTGAGTAAAAATATTGATTGTTGTCGCGCAACGTCGCCTGCATTACTCCTTCTCGCTTCTCGGCGGGCGGCGCACTTTTAACGATCATCGCCGCGGCTCTCTTCGGCGAAGGGGGGCGAAAATAGAAGCGAGAAAAAAAAATCGCGATCGCGAATTCCGCGCCGGGTTTTTTTCGGGCCCCCGCGGCAAGGCGGCTGTCGTCGCCCCGCGCTCCGCTTCGCGCTCGATTTCGAACCTTTGATTTATAAGGATCGATGCCACATGGCGAAACGGATTTAAATAAACTTTGTTGCGAGCGGCGCGGACGCGAAACGAGTTTGACGGATTTTAGTAAAGTTTAGTGCGCGCAGCTGACAAACGGATAGATATTCTGGTTATTGATTTAGAGTGCTGTAAATATTAAAGTGCGTTAAAGATTAATATTTTGAAAGGCTGCTTTACGGGATTTTTCTTGTTGTTCTTATATAATCTCTTGCACGATATGGCGCGTAAATAATCTCAAAATATAAGCAATCCGTTCGAAAGTTTACGGATTCATAAACTATCGGATTATAAAATATTGATATAAATAGTAATCGCGATGCTTATTTTTTTTTTTGCGAAATAAGCTTGCTGCATCCTCAATTTAGCAAAGTTCAATTAGGAATTCCCTCTTCTCTGATAAGCTGCATTGAACGCCATTAAGTTTAACGCGAATAATCGGCACATTCTCTGTCGACGCTTTTTTCGCGGCGTCATAATAAGGCGCTTAATTATATACGCGCCGAAAAATAGTGCGGCTCCTTTAATGAGGGAATCGGCGTAATTGAATCATAAAATGCCCGGGCAATTTCGATCATTCACGAGCTGGTGCCTCGTAAATACGAAACCGTGCTATTTTTGCCGAAGCTCTGTCGGTCGACTTTTAATGCAGATCGCGTCGATCGATGAAGGAAAAGCGGCGGCGATTTTCGCGGCTACGCCGACGGCCGCGCCTGGCTACTTTTTAATTAAAAGCTATAAATCGGGTTTTATAACGTTCCGCGCGCGCGCGCCTTTTTTTCGAGATCGCGAGCGCGCTTTTAATGACTCGGATCACCCGGACGCGCCGCTGAGGTATGATATACGCGCGGAGGCCGCGCAGATGTCGCCCGATAAATCAGGCAGGCATTGCTGGTATGCAAATATCCGGCGCCCCGATCCGCCGATGACGTTCAGGCTGCCGTCTTCTCCTCCCGTTTTTTTTTTTTTCTTTTTTTATTTTTTCGTGCGCATTTTCGCTCGCTTCATCGTATTCTTTGGAAATTTTGTAACCGCGCTCTGTTTATGCTTCGGCCCGTTAAATTGTTTGGAAAACAAGCGGTTGCAGGCGGCGACTCGAGAACTTTATAACCTGCCCTCGTAAACTATCGCGTTAAGGCAGTCTTCTTTGGCAAGCGGTAACCGTCGCAAATTTCATTTTCTTCATTAAAAGAGGCGAGGATACAATCTGAAAATTACGCAACTTCCATAACTTTCATTTCAGAATCGACTGCGTTCTTAATTCTAGCTGTCACTTTGTATATCGCGCTAATAATTTTCCGGTCACTTTTCCGACGTCTGTTTCCATTTCCTTCGGACCGCTCAAAATGTTATTTCGTCTCGACTTATATCTTTTTGCGGTGCAGCTAATAACCGACGACCGCCGGCACGCGCATTCGATCTTTGCTTTTATTACCGATCAAACGAACGCCAAGTATCGGACAGTAATGACCACCTCTTAGCTGCATTAACGACGCGTTTAAAGCGACTTTTAATGCAGCTGCGGCGCCGAGGAGTACAGTTTGCCGCTCGTACGGCTTGCTTAAATTCCACATGCAACGAAATTTAGCTAAAACCAGGACGCAATCACTCGGATCTTTATCCGAGTGATTTATTGCGCACATTACGCTCGCCGACGCGTTTTTCAATCAAGCGGACCAAGCGGCGTCTCTAAATTACAATGATAATATGAAGAAAAGCCATAATAAGAAATGGGAATCTATATCCATCAGACTATCTCTGGCGAGAGAGACAGGTCGATAATCCCGATAGCTCGAGCTAACTCTCGCCGTTTAAATGGGCGGCGACGTCTGACCAACTCTGTCACGTAACAATGTACCTGCGCCAAGAACTGGAAATCCAGGACCTGAGCCCGCCGCAGTAAGAACTTGTTGCAGCTCCGCTTACGCTTCTTTGCAAGCGCGAGCGGACTTGAATCGCGCGAATACAGCGGGCTTTCTTATTTCGTATTTTGTCACGAGCGTCGACGAAAAGTAAATCAGGATTAAACAGCGAGAAATAGTGATTAGCCGGTTAAAGAGCAGGGAAAATATTTAGCAAGCCATGATTTTTCCATCGCGCCCCGACACGGCCGGCTCTTACATGACGCACGCAGGGCCCCCGCTTCCATCTTCATTTGTCTTGCGCACTTGTCTGGCTGCTGTCTGTCCATCTTTGTTCCTCGTTACGGCCTCCCATTCATTTTAATTACGCCCGCAGACCCCCGTGCCCTCCTCGCTCTCGAGCACACACGCCTGCTTACTGCGCATAATACACCCTCGCACCCTCCTCCTCGGAAACGTTCCGCGAGCATTCCTCCTTCGCGCCTTTGCTGCTACTTGCCAAACTCGAGCGCGACGCTCTGCATGCTTAAGAGATTTAAGCGAGGCGAGTATTCCGGGGCAAGGTTAGACAGAGATCCAAAACAAAACAAGCTCTGATTTTTTAATCATTTCAAGTGACAATGCAATTTTATTGCTGCCAAGATTAAAAGTTCCAGCCAACTCGTTTAACATTGAATTTCAGTATCCGTTGTCGGTTAAAGCGAACATGCGTGTACGAGGCGTTGTTATACTTTGCGCGCATTCCACGAGCCCTCCTCTCTGTCTTCGTTATTCCCCATTAAGAGGAGCATGCGCCTAAATATTTCAGGACGCAACACCGAGCTGCTGCTGCTGCTGCTGTTTTTGCTCTCCTGTGTTAGGCTCGGAATCTCGAAGCATTTGAAATGTTCACATAACTCGACGGATTAATTTCTCGAATATTGCGCGGGGCTCGTTATAAGAATCTGCATTCTCCGCAATCCGAGGCGGATTTGTTAGGGAAAAATTGATTATAAGGTAAACCAACAAAGCTGCTTACCGCGCTTTTGTACATATTCATCCTTTCTCTAACAATATCGCTGCTCGGATTTCATATTCAGCGCGGTAGGAAAAAGTTCGAGCGAGGCCGCGGGCTTAATAATTTAGGCATTCCGCATAAAATCGCGCAAGTTGGCCCGGTCGGCGCCGGATGCACATCCAAGAATGCCTCCTTCGGCTAATTAGGCGCGAGACTTTAACGCGAGCACTTTATCGAGCGCGGAGGCATTACATCCCCCGTTCCCCGCAGCTATATACGCGCATGCGTATCAGCCCCCGAGTGCGTAGGTGCATTGTCTTAGGCGCAAGTTTCGCCAGGCCGAGCTTTTCCAGCTTCTCCCCCGCGGCAGCCGTGAATTTAATCAACGTAATTTTCCAGCCACGCCTCCGGTACTACCTGCGGAGTCTGGTACGTGCGCCTCCCTCGGAGCCGCTATATAAGAGAGTCTGGAGACTCGAGGAGAGGAGAAGCTGGCGATATCGCGGCTCTTTCCGCTCCCACCGCGAGAGCTAATATGCGGGGGATGAGTGCGGAACGGATCGAGAGAGAGAGAAAGAGAGAGAGAGAGAGAAGAGCTGAGCAGAGCTGCTCGTAGATTGGGGAAGATTAGAAAAGGGAAAGTGAGAGCTCGAGTCGAGGAGGGAATCAAGTTGTAAAAAGAAACGTAACTGTAATGTAAAAACTTTTTCCGACGAGGAATATAAGCAATTGCCGCGGAGCGCCCTGATGTCGTTCAAAAAAATTTATCATTCCCGGGTTATAAACAAAAATCTGAATTTTAAATCGGTTTATTCAATCTTTCGAAACGGCAAGCTTTTTCACGGGTAATTGCAGCAGTAAATTGAGAAAATTTTTCTCCGTCTAGAAATGTAAAGAAGAGAATTTCAGGCTTGCATTTTAATCGCAATACCGGCGCGATGAAATTCTCTCTAGGTACTCCCGGAACGAATTAATTATCCTCATTTGCAAGACTCAGTCGCTACATCCTCGTTGCGAAGCCTCCTTCCGAATCTCGTTCCTGTATCTTTTCACTTCTAATCACTTTTTCTTCTCCGCTTCATTTAATTTGTTTATTATGTTTTTCTCCTTACTTCGTTATAAGTACGGCTTTTCTGAATGCAAATAATGTCTCATTTGAATCTGTTATACTCGAAAAAAGCTTGCATTCCGGTTTGTTTTAAATTAATTTACGATTTTCGCTTGCAATAATAATAATTCATAATGCAAAACTGAAAAAGAACTCGAGTTAGACTGTCTTCCTCGGCTTACTTCTGGATATTCGGTGCGCCCTCTTTTCTCTGAAACAGTGACATCTTGATTTATTTAGACTCGCCTGATGAAATTCTATAACCCACTCTCTTCTTTTCCCTCGAGCAAATAATTCAAGATAGCCTGGAAAACGAGCTTTTTATACTTTATTATTGTTTAATTAGGAAGTGCGCGAGTTTCCCCCTCTTAATATTAAAAGACAACGTATTTTGTGATTTTTCTGGTTTTACCTTCTTTTACTTTGTGGGGAAAATAAATCGATTCGCTCTGCCGTTTGACAAGAAATGTTTCTCGTGGTTAATTAATTGTTTTAAGAACAGAACCTTAGAAATGGTTTTTAAAGAGTATTTTAAATTAAAACATTACCATATGTTTTAAAATTCATTCTATTTTTAATGTTGTGCAACCTTTTCTGTTTCAGGTAAGAAACGTAGCATGCTTTCACGGATGTGGATGGAAAAAATCGTGTTTCGTAAGCACCATACTATGAACTATTAGCTCAAAACAGTACTTGATAAATAATAACAATATAAAAGGTAGCTCGCGCACCACGAGTTCCCTCCCAGCTGATCACCGGAATTGGAAAAGGAGTTCTCCGGATTACAGGAGCGACGGCTTACGGCTACCGAACGACGAGTACCCGAGCAAGCAATATACTCAGTCGTTGCAACAGGAGCCAATAAACGGCATCCGCCGGCTCTAAGTAGTTTTAAGACGCGAGTAACGAGCTGGTCCTTTCGCGGTTGCGAATTTTGATGTAAACGCGCTTTAAACTAAGCAGCAGTCGGGCTTTAGCCCGGCCGCGATAGAAGGCGCAGAATGCCTGCTGCCTCCTCGGGATTAGTGCCCAAGATCGGCTCCGTCCTCGAGCTCTCCTTTAGCCCGAGATGCGCCTTTGTGCAGCCCCAAGCCGGCTTTCGAGGACGCGGCGGTACTGGCCCCGGACCTTTAGTGCCGCGGTTAACGTAGAACGGCGCATTTGAATTTACTGCGTTCGCGTCGCTGGCGCTGCAGTTTGCCGCTCATTCCCTTCGACCTTGTGATTAACGTTAATTGAATCTGCTTTATCGTCGCGCTTCATTTATTTAAATCTTTATCAAACATCCGAGGATTATCGAGAATTCTCTTAAATAGCGCCCTTTAATCAGGTGCTCCTGCGGTTTAATTTTAAATAAGCGCCCGAAGAGAGCAGTAAATCGGGGCTTTTACGATTCGCTCCACAGTCCATCACTCGAAGCCGCTAATTTGTTCTCCAAAACGACGTTCAAATAAAAGCAGGCAGAGTCAAGCTTAGGTATTCGAAAAAATCCTCTAAATTGGTGGAGATTTATAATTACGTCAACTCGGCGCAGCTGTCTATTTTAAAGTAAAGACTAACGACTCGTTTCCACGCTTATTTATAAACTGCGCAGCCCCGTCCGGTGCGCCGCGGCGATAATCCTCCTTTTTTTCGGCCAGTAGTGTTAGATCCAGGATGTTTACTCAGTCAAGTGATGCTCAATCTGATCGTACGCGCAAGTGACTCGGGAGACTTCGTCCCTCGAGCTCCCCGCGTCAAATCAAAATACTCATAAAGTCGCGGCGCAGCTGACGGAATTCGGCCGATAGCTACTTGCATAAGTATAAACAAGCAAGAAACGTTCTCCCTTTCGAGGCTCTGCCCCGGCGACGTGACTAATACGCGCGGCTCGGGATGTATCGTGATTGCTGCACCGAGCTTATACGAGAACCGGAAGTGACGGCGCAGACCTTTTTTACCTACTTCTCCGCTGCTGCTGCTGCTGCTGCTGCTGCTGCGGCGACACTTCAAAGAACGTCGTGGATCGACGCGCTTTTTGCGGAGCGGGGACGAGCCGCGAGTGCAGTTTGCCGTCTCTTTTACGCGAACTCTCTCGCTCTATCTCGGGCGGAGAAAATCTTTGACGTTTCAGTTAGCTCGTCAGGTTTCAGGATACGAAAATAGATTTGCTGCCGCGTTGCTATTTCAACGCGCTTCGCTTGTCCTGCTGCCGTAAAGCAATTTTATCATTAATGCTTGATAAATTTACCGAAACTCTTGAATTTCGTAAACGCAACGCTATCCCTTTCTCGGTGCACGCTAACTCGCAGCGAGAGCCGCACTTGTGAATTCCGCGCGGCGAGCTCCAAACGCAATAAATACAACGAAACTACCTTTAATCGCGGCTATCCGTTTCGAACTTTCTCCGCTCGCGTTTTCCTCTCTTTCGTGCAAAAAGTCGCGAGAGAGAGAGAGAGAGAGGATTTTTGGCACGAGCGGCCGCCCCGCAAAGAGATTAAATCGTTCGCGCGAGCGTACTAGCAGCCGGCGGTGCGCGCGCATTTCTCCCGGAGCTAAAGATGTACCGCGGCTTAAGTAAACACGCTTGTTTGCTCAATGGACGCGCCGTGTGTTTGCCTTTTGTTATCGGCTATTTTGATCTGGCTAAAGGGTTTTCGGCCTTGCGAGGCTTCCCCGAGCCGCTACCTCCATAAGAACTCAATTTCGCCGCGCGATACCGTACCGCCCGCGAGAATTAGCAATAACCCTGTAATCCTACGCAAACAAACAGTAAGCTTTTACAACCCGTGTTTTCCCAGTTATTAAGTATTTCAGCTCCAGCCGATGGAAATCACAATATTAGGCGTATTTTAAACAGTCAAATAAATGGCTGCCTTTTATCCTTTGAAACCTGCGCGTCTACTTCTTGTGAAATGAAAAAGTGCCATAAAATTGGTGTCATAAATTTGACCTTTTCTAGAATAGTAGAAAAATTGACTAGCGGTCCGCAGTCTGACAAGCTCGGTGGTCCGCGTAATCGGTCATGCCGAAAGGAAGAAAGGACAGAGGGTCGTTTGCGTTTGAAAGAAAAAAAAAAAAAAAAAAAACTAAGCGAGATGAGAAGCAGCACTCGAAAAGGCATTTCGGAAAGTGGCCAGTTTTCGACTTATCCCTTGAAATATGACGGGCGGAGCGTCACGTGAGCGCGCGCGTGCAGCGTATATAGATATATATATATATATATATACTAGGAAACCTCGAAACTCGAGACAACCGGTGCAGCATAGCCGGGGGCCCGACCGAGTCCCCTGTAAAAACACGCGGAAGAATGGTCGCCAGTTGTTCCCGTCCCTCCTCAAAGTTTTTATCTCGCGCGCGCCCGTTTTTTTTCCCCTCTTTTTTTTCTACTCGCTTCTTTCGCCGCGGCTCGAGCTTTTGCACGCTCCGTTGTGTTAATACGGGATTCCTGAGCACCTCGCGCCTCTAAACTGATGGAACGACGGCGCTTTCTCTGACTTGTTGCTTTTCCGGAAAGCGGCCTTTGTTACGATTATTGGGAAATCGAAGAAATTTTAGCTCCGAGAATTACGTTTAAAGGGCGTTTGATTAATTACGACCGTAAAACACATTACATTATTATGATTGATGCTTTATTTAGGCGTGGTAAAAAAATTTCTATTTACAAAGATGGAAAATGAAATTACAATTTCTTTTTTCTGTACAGTGCATCGAGTCTCCGCAAAATAAATTCTTTTCTTTCTCTTTCACGAAGATTGGCAGCTAATTTATCAAACTGATCAATATTATTTACAGTCTGCGCATTACTTTTCTCTCTTTGGATGTACCTTTTCTTTAAGTAATGAAACGGAAATCCATCCAGAATTTCCTCGTTATCCTCTTTTTCATAAATTTCGTCGATGGGTTCTTCCTCGCTTTCACGAAGATTCACGTCTTTCGCCTTTTCCAAGAGTGCACGACGTGCTTCCTGACGTATTCCACTGTCGTAACATTGAACCGCTACGGCAATCGCTAGGATACTAAACCAAACACAGAAATAAGCAACGGATTTAATTGGAAAAAAGTACTTTCTTAATATACTGATGAAAAACTCACATGATTGAATATTTAAACATGGTAATATTTTCACTCAAGACTCGCGCAAGCAATGGAGCTGCGAGGGCCTGGTGCCTCATATTTATATTCGTCGGTATCAGAACGGTCACTAATGCCCGCTTGTGGGCGTCTCTCGATAACGACATTATCTTTACAAAAAAAAACTGTCTATAAATTCCCTTGACGATTGGAACTTTGGAGTTTATTTTGATCGGACGAGCTGAAACCTATTGCATGGAAAATGAAACGGAGAGAGGTTCACCGAGAGTCAAGATAATTTTAAACTTTACAAACAGAAACTCAATAAATCTAAGTGACTGGCGCGATTCATTTGAAAGGCAAACATGGTTTATTCACTAAGAATTGCATTAAGCCAACTATAATTCACTTGTGAAACATAAACCTATGTTTTACACGTTCTTTCAATTTTAACGGTTCTTCTTACGTAAAGACGTAATTCCGGCTTGCCGATAAATAATGACTGTTCCTTAATTAAAAGTGAACTTTTTGAAGTGATTTCTGTACTGCAGTTTAAAGTTCAACAAATTGCCCGTAGTCAAATTCGAAAGTCAACAGCAACAGCGCAACCGAAACTTGTGCTTGAAGCTTATCAAAAAGCGCAATCGACGCCCGGGCAGATCGTATTTCACGGTGCCGTCGTAACTCACTCCTCCGGCGCATTATTTTCTTTGTTTCGAAGGGCCGAAGTTCCGAGGGAAGAGCGAAAAGGCGCCGCCGCGCCTTTGCCCCCTCCGGTGCACCGGTTTTCCCTTTGGCGTAGGCATCATCAGCCCCGATCCGGCTTGCGCACACAAGCATCATCACCGGTGCGATACAAGTTCGCGCGCGGGCCTTATTGCGGGCTCGTGCGCGCCCGTCGTCCCAGTTCTTTCCGGGCGAACGCGCGCGCGCGCATGTGCGAGGAGCCCCCGAATTACAAACAGCTCCGGGCCTGGGGAATTATCGGCTAGTGCTAACAAAGTCGAGCGCGCGCCGCGAGAAAGGGGTTTGCTCGAGCGTTCATGAGGCGCGAATGAAATATCGCCTCCGAGACAGGGGGATTGATGATCGGGACCGGTTGGCTTCGTTCGCAGTGTGTGCCTTATGCCGCTTTGCCCCGTGTGCTTGGCCTTGGCGCGAAAACGCTTTGTTGCCCGCGTGGAGAATCATTTTCATGCTGGAGTCATCTTTGTTTGGCGCTCCGGCCGCCTTCAAACACGAACCTTTTTTTGTTGGCTTTCGTTACTTGTAGAGCCGACTACTGTTGATCTCGTCTTTTTTCGTACGTTTTTCTTTAAATTCAAGACTGATTCAAGACAAAGTATTATACTGAAAAGAGCCTATTAAATAACCAAAGTATAGTTTAACGATTAATCAAGTTTCCATGCAAAGGTATTGCTTAATAAAGCCATTTTAGGCTAGAGTTTATAGCTCGGCAGCCGAAATTATCAAGCGTGTAAGTACATAGTATTATCGAAGTGCAAAAAAAGAGAGAAAGGTCGAGGGAGCGCAGGGCGACAGAGACCGAGTGCGAGAGAGCGGACAAGAAAGAATATATGATCGACACGCGGGCCCCATGTAGAAGGGCACACAATGAGTCCCCGTGGCTCCGCGCCCCGATGCAGTTACGCGGCATTTGTGTTCGACTATTGATTTTTCGAAGGCCGCGTGCGTGTCTCTTTTCATATGGAAAGCGTCGCACAATGCGAGCGTAATTACAGGTCCTAAAAGTGCCGCCGCCGCCGCCGCTGCCGAGCGCACAAAGGCGCACGCGCGCGGTGCACGGGCGCTTTAATTTCTTAAGTGAGAAATTGCCGGGTTTTGCGAGCGAACTTGTAAAAACGATAAATTAGGGGGCTTATAATTACGCGGCGCAGCTTACTATTACCACGTAAAAAATAAATATTTTACATTCGAAAAAGGGCGATATACATATATATACATATATATATATATATAAAAGCGCGATGAAAATTCATGAGAAAGAGCGGCGTTCGCTGCAGCTTTGAAATTTTTATCGAGAGGTACGTGTACTCGATACAGCGAGCTCGCTGTACACTTTGTATGCATGCGCTCGCCTTCTCGATAAAATGACTTAATAAAGGCGATTAGGCGTATCGCTTTAAAAGGCAAATTACGCGCGCGGAAAGTCATCGGCGCAAAGGATCTAGGAGAGAGGACGAGGTGTCGCCGGAATAATCCGCTAATCGCTCTGCTCTGTTATTCTCGTTTTTTTTCTTTTTTACGCCAGCCGACGATTAGCATACCGAAAAGATAAACGTCCGCTCGCCGGAATTATTATCATTTAAAATGTTTGACTTTTAAATTTGTAGTTGATAAATTTTAATAAACTCAACGCGCAACCATCTCGCGTATTGCAGAATATCTGAAATAGCCGAATGGACAAGTAGGTTCGACGTAAAATGACGGAATTTGATCGATCAGCTGAAATTTAAGATAGATATAGCGGAAATTTTTCGAAGAGAAAAAAAAAAGCACAAAATCGTACGCGGACTCGCGGGCAATTTATTAGCCGCAATGAAAGCCAGATTTAACGCGTTCGTAAACGAGCTGACATATCGGCTCGCATAATTCCGGAAATTAAAGCGCGGGCGCTCGCGCACTTTCAATCAAATTATCGTCGCCTCGCGCAAAAGGCCCCGGGAAGAATGCCGATGTAAGAGAGCTGGCGTGCAAGGGATTTCCGAGGAAAAGTGCGCCGTTCGCGCCCTTTAAAAGCCGGGGCTTTTATCGGCGCCGCGCTGTCCGCGGATCGTTAGCCAATTTCTTGCTCCCCTCGCGAGTCGAGGAGATTGACGTTTTATTTTCAGGGCCGATCGGCGGCGACTTGTTGCCTCGCGAGCAAAAACGCCGCCTCGCGTCGCGCGCTTCCCCCCCCCCGAGCGAGGAAATTCGATGATGGCGCTCGTTCTACTAAACTTTTGCGCTTTTCGAGCTCCGTTCCGTAACAAGGGTCTTTGTTAAATGCCGGTTGCAAGGCTTGCTCTCCTTTTTATTAAATATATACCTTGCGCAAGACTGATTTTAATAACCAGTCGGTCAATTAAACATTTACATCACGGCAATCAATATAAAATTTCCAACGCGAAACTGAGTTTAGTAACAATTAGCGTAATAAATGCAGAATGTAAATCCGTTCCCTAGGAACTGAGTTACGCAGCTGCGGATCGAGTGAATTTAGCATTACTTTTGCATAAATATAACAAGATTAGAAAGTGAAATAACTGCGCCGCGGCTAGGCGCTTAATTAAATTCAGGTGAAAAGCTCCTTTTGTGTCCTGCGGCCCGCCCCCCCCCTCCCCCCTCTCCGGTCGCCCGGCGTAATCAGCGGTTTTTCGCGAGAACTCGCCGGCAAACTACCCCGGCAGGAGGGAGACTCGAGCCCTCGAGCAAAGGCCAGTCTCGAATGACTATGCATCGAGGGTTTCGCATCGCCGGGAGAGTCGGGGGAGAGTCGGCCGAAGATCGGGATTCAACAGGAAGTTGGAAGGCTTCCGGAGGCTTCGGGAGGGGACGGGAGGGGACGGGGAGAGCTCGTGCCAGATAGCGGCGGATAACGTCGGCAGCTACCGGCTGATTTATAATGATTAGCGCATTGTTCCGCGGCGCCAGTAAATAATGCATCGGTATCATTATCATCGGTAACTTCCTTACGGGTCTTGCTTCCCCGCCTCTCTCTCTCTCTCTCTCTCTCTCTCTCTCTCTTTGGAAAGTTTGCCGGCTTAGCCCGGGCTGTCGTGTGTATCCAGCAGCGGCGAACACCTGCACTCGGATGTAGCGAAGGTTACCAACTTGACAACTCTCCGAGTTGGAGAAACTGCAAGTTTCAAGCGATTTGACAGATTGCCGAGGGGACGCCAGATGCAAAACAAAGAGCGAACGTATGAGCGAGTTGCCGAAAGAAAAATCGGGCCGACGCGGGGAGGCGAACGGCTGCGGGAGGAGCCCCGAAGTGCAAACTCCGCGGAGCGGCTGTATCTAAACGAGCAGAAGCGCTAAATACACGTCGCCTGCGTCAACAACGACAAACTTGATTGAATTTAGTATCTCCGACGGCGCGCGGCGTCTCTCACTTTTGCCCGCATTCGCCTGAAACAGGATAATTACGGGCGCAGCTATATACGAGTATCGCTCGACCGCGAAATTACTTGCTGATTAATTCCCGAAATCATGCGATTAATTACTCGCAGTCTGCGCTCCCGCTACCTGCTCTCTAACTGCGAATCAGATTTCCCTTTTAATTCCTTAGGCTTGCACGCGAATTATTCTACGATTACGAGGAGCGATTTACGATGATTTATGCGAATAATTATTATTTCAAGTTAAAATTCTCGAGATGGTGTGAAAAACTTGGTCCTGGGAGCAGGTGCTTAAGGGGCCCGTTTTTTCGCGCGCAGCCACGAGACTTAAATCCGGAGCTCGGCGGTGGCGGTCTCGTTACTGCACTCGGGGGCAGCCGATCGGGGCGGGCGGCAGCGCGAGTATGAGCGCAACATAATGGCCCCCGATGGGATCGTTAACTCGCGGCTCTTGCAGATTCGTTCCAGCGAGAGAGAGAGAGATCGTGGCGCACGAGAAGCCGAAGCGGCCCATGTATCTCTGCTCGGGGAGAATGCGGGCCCAAGTTCTCTCTGGCTGTCTCTGCCGCTGGCGTCGTACTCCTCTCTCCCCCCCTCGCCGGGGCTATCTTCATTTGCGGGCTCCTCCTCGATCCCGTGCGTGCGCCTCGGGAAAAGCGCCGTTATTTATGCCGAATAACTTTTCTGGTTTTTTTTTTCTTCTTTTTTTCACTTCGCGGCGGCCGCCTGCATAATTACCCGGCCGGCGAATTAACTGGCTATTTTTGCGTTTTTTACTCGCGGCGCGCGTGGGAGCTTTTGAGAAATAGCGACGCCCGGAGAGCTCCGCGATTAGGCACGAGGCGTTTGTCATCGTTACTGGCGATCGGAAATCTATGTGGGCTTTTTTTCAATTAATCTAAACTTTGCGCGCCAATTTGCTCGGGGCTTGATTTACGGCCGGCGATTCGTCTCGAATTAGATGCGCGAAAAAACTAGGAGATTTGTGGCGCTGGAAAAAAGCTCGGCAAATTGAAGAAAGCGAAAGGAAACTTTACTCTTACTTTCCGTCCGGTCGCGAAAGGGGGCGAAATCACTTTGGGCCGCAGACGCGCAACAACGCCAGACGGCAAGCTCAAGTGGTGCGCGACAGATTTTCCAAGTGTCGGGAAATGGTTTAATGAAAACTTTTGGAGAGTCCATCGAGGAATCGTCGCGTGCCGGCGGTATAGTTTAGGGGGGTAAACGGGGAGAAGTGTCGTCTCGCAAAAGAAGTTCGAAAGAAGAAAATATTTACGCAGGACGGGCGACGAAGAAGGAGAGGCGAGGCAGGAAAAAAGAAAGTCGAGCGTGTTGGGTCCCAGCAGAAAACTCGTTCGAGCCGCTCTCCGTCTCCCCGTTTCTTTTATCTCGCAAACCACAACGCCGAAAGCCTTTTAGGAGCTCGCCGTCGTGGTATGTCATTGATATAGAGCCTCCGAGTGCGCAGGAGAGAGAGAGGAGAGAGCAGCCGCCCCATCGGGAGCGACGCTAAAAAGTACACTACGAACGCTAACGAATCCCGGGGGAACGGTCCAACTGTACGCGTTCAGCCTTTCCGGAGGGGGGGGGGCCCTTCTCTATCTCTCTTTTGGTTTTCCGCAGGCAGGCCTGGAGAGGGGGGAAACGGGCAGGAATCGACCCCATAGAAATGCTAATGACTCGGCTGCACCGAGGCGAAAGCCGTCGGTTGGTGTTTCGGATTTGAGCGAGCGACTCGAACACGCATTATATAGATTTGTCGTCTTTGAGGCTCACTTACCTCCCTCCCCTTGTGCGGGTGAGCCGAAAATCGCGCGAGACTAATCTCCGTGCCGAAGCGATTGAAATTCTCTCACGGTGCTATCCGGGCCCGATGTTATGATTTATACGCGGACTCGATGTGCGAACGGTCGCGTGCGCGTCGTTCTCTGTTTGCGTTACGGCCGCGTTAGATAGCGAGCCGCCTCTGCGTAACTAAACCGATTAGGCGGCAGCGTGTTTGCCGATTTTGACGATGGAAAAAACGTGTAGCGAGAGTAGCGGCTTTGCGCTTTCACACGCGCGAGTTTGCTCTTTCCGCGCCAACTTTTGCGCGCCAACTCTCAATTTTAATGAAGGGGACAGAGTCAACAGCGATCGCTCGTCCCGCGCGCTGGCCCTCGAGCTGACATTTCCTTTGAAGCGCTCGCGACGATCCCGTTTGCCAATCTTTTTCGCGGCTTTTTTTCAACGATTCATAGAGAGTTTCACGTGCAGGTGGCCCCAGCAAATAAATT
Source organism: Ormyrus rosae (assembly GCA_035047165.1). NCBI lineage: Eukaryota > Metazoa > Arthropoda > Insecta > Hymenoptera > Ormyridae > Ormyrus > Ormyrus rosae. The sequence goes on along the minus strand of JAWWML010000001.1, from coordinate 19,721,346 downwards.
CAAAAAATAACTGCGCTCGTGTGCAGTATCAATGAAACTTGCATATTAATAAACGAGGCCTAAGCAGTGAAATCAGGGAGCGTTAACCAATCTGACGCCGTTCGCCTTCGTTAAAATTCACAGCGATAATACGCGCGACTAATCACGGCATTTGTCGCTTACAAAGCTTTAATCGCGCAGTTTATTGCAGATATCCCGGCGACTGCGCAAGAAAGTAGTAACGAAACGCTCTCGGGCGCCTATATGTCGGCAATTAGCCGTCTCGCGATAATCCTAAAAACGGCAATTGTAAATTAAGACGATTACCTGGGCGCGAATTCAATCGTCATTAGCGCGGGGCGAGAAACGTTGCGTATTATGCATACGCAAACGGCGCCAGTGCAAGATGCTATCGTCGCCGCGCCGAGACAGCTTACGACACGGCGGTGCAGGAATTTCCAGCGCAGCCACCGCCGTGCAGCCAGCGCTACAATGATTTACCGGAGCGGCGGCGGCGCGGCTAAAGCGTTGCCGAACGTCCCTGCGGGCGTAATTGAGAGAGGCGGCGGAGAAGAACTTTTAGTTTTGCGCGCGAGCTGCGAGTGTGCGGGGATATCGCGCCGAGAAATCCCGGCCGTTGTTTTACACAATGGCTTATCTCCGCGGTAAGCGTCTTTGCTCTCCCCCTCTCTCTCTCTCTCTCTCACTACTCGAACTCGCGGTGTGATTCGAGTCAGCCCCTATCGGCGCTTCGATCTTTGTCAGTATAACTGATAATAAATTGGGTAAACGCGCGCATTGTCATTTTCTTGCGGTTTTTCGAAGCTGAGCTATATTGTGTATACGACTGCTAGCAATAAACCCATTATCGTGCACCAGTTCTCGTAACGCAACGCCGCGAAATTGATTTACATTTAGCAAAATTTCGCCGAAACACAAGCGCATCAGTTTCGAGGAACAAGCTCCGATCCCGCATCGGTGACGGTGCAGGTCATCATTCTGCTTTGATCCGTCTTTGCCGGCGGACAGGTTTGCGAAATCCGTAGGTCGAAACAGGAGTCTCGAATTGCAATTCAACGCAAAGAAAAGCTTTTTCGTTCGATCGCGACAATGAATGCCAGACCTGCCTGCCCGCGCTAGGCTACGGAGAATCAAAGAAAGAGCGGAGGTGTGTATATGTATACATGTATACGTATACAGAGCCCGGAGCGGTCAGCTGCCGCGGGAGATTCAGGGCGGCTGCGGCTTTCACGCTTTTACAAGTCGGCGGGCGCAGGGAACTGACGCTAATGGAATTCGAGAAGGCATTTCTTCGCGCGGCGTCGCTCTCCGACGCGTACGGCCCGCTTCGAACGAGTTTCGAGCGTGAAACAATTTAATAACTCTGGGTACACGCTAACCGAGAGACCGATCTGACTATGATCCGAGCACGTATACTGACTGTCCCAGCGGAGATCGAGGCATCGACAATTAAAATAATCGAGCCCATTACCGGCCCGAGACGTTGATACGCGCAGAAGGAACTGGCCAGAGAGAGAGAAGGGGCCGGCCTGCTCCGTGGAAGGCGGCTGCCACCGCGGGGGCCGCAGTACATTGATACACTCGAGAGTCCGGAAACTGTCATTACACTATTTTAATGCTTAAGTATTTAAGCGCGTTAAGGGCTCGCCTCTAGGAAGTGGGCGTACGAACGAGAGAGAGAGAGAGAGAGAGAGAGAGAGAGAAAGGGGTGCGAGCTAGAACGCATTCAATGAAGGACCTTAAACGACCTCCATCGTTCAGCTCTCTTTTCTCTCGGTACATACTTGGAGAGTTCGGTGGCAGATGTGCGCCGCTCTCGCTTAAACACGAGGCGTAATTGCGAGCCTCGAGCGCAGCGCCCGGCTTCCGAAAATTACCCTCTTAGAGCGTTGCAAATCGCTCTTACCGGTGTGCAAGTATCGACCTCCGCCCGGCTTTGTTCTCGGCTTCTTCGAAGAAGGCGCTTATCTAGTCGGCGTAAAATCGCCAAGGAATCGCACGCTTTCGTCAATCGGCACTGATTCAACGTCGCAACGGCAACTATATGGTGTTCGAGAGCACCGCGAAAAATGCCGCCGCAATCTCATTTGACATGGCTCGAAAGCTAATATACAGTGTGCCGCGGCAAAGTTACAGCCGCTTCCTCTAATGCAACTCCGCGCTCAAGTTGATTCGGCCTCCTGATCTAATTAACGTCCATCCTTGATTAGTCGCGACACCCGAGCATTCAGCCAAGTCGTCGCTAATATCGAATAATATCGCTTCCGGCAGCGAAATTAGCCTCCGTATTCGGTCGCTCCCTTCGCGCGCGTATCGGCAAACCCATCAAATGTCGATACCGAGTCGATATGATGCTCCAAGATCAAAGAGCTTTTCTCCCTGCCTGCGGTTCCATGTGACGGGGAGAGCTGCGCAGTGCCCGGACAGGCAAGGAGGCCATTTGCAATGCACAAAACGCACTTATAGACGTGGACGCGTTGTCCGCAACGTATCTGTATATCGCTCGACTGCCTTCTACATAGTCTTCGCATATTAAACTTGACTCCCGCAGATATGTCTATTAAACTCGAGTAAGATTATCACTGAAAACAGCTCGAATTGACGAGGCCGATTCCCGTAAATGGAGAATACGAGGAAGCGGGCAGCTCGCGTCAAAGCCGCGCGGGTAAATGAACAGACGCGCCGCGAGCCGGAGAATGAAAGAAAGCGCGCGGCGGCGATTCGTCGATAAAGCGAGAACGAAAGCCAGCCCGAGCGAATGAAAGGTATAACGAAAGGGGGCAGCCGCCGCGTCCCGTGGCTTCCTTTTGACTCGCAGCCTGCATCGCACAGAGGGCCGCGGCGATCCGGTCAAAGATTTTTCTGTCTCTGAAAAGCCTAACGTAATATCCAATCGGCGCGCGCGGCGCTGTCTGCCGATGCCCGATATTGCGAGAGCGCGCCCCCTCCCGTGTGTGTGCGCGCGGGTGAATTGGATAGGACGTTGTATCGATGCGAGAGCCGCGCCTATATATACAATCGCGGACCTCAAAGCTCTCCGGGCCACTCGATTATGGATGCGGCGAGGACGCGACGAGCAGAACCAGGAGACGGAGATTACCCGCGGCCTTTGCCCCCGGCTGCTCTCCCTCTGCGACCTTCGGCTAAAAAGAATGCCAACTTTCGCTCCGTCTGTCTGCGAGCCTCTCTGCCAAAGGCTGACTCCTTTTTTTTTTTAATAATAATGTGCCCTGTTTGTCCGAGCGTTTGTCCACTTTCGAGGAAAATCTCTTTCGATGGCCGCCGACCAATTTATTGCCGACAGTCGTTGCGGGCTCTTGTTATTCTTTCGATCCCTCCTCGCACGTACTTGCCGCAAGTTTAAGCGTAATTGCGCTTGATAAGCGAGTAATGGATAGCGTGCCTCGAACAAAGTCAGCCGATGGAAATCGCCTTATTCTATTATGAGATTCTTACCGACAGGAGAATTCACTTTTAATTCTGCTTCCGCTTCTGGACGATTTCCCCCGTGGCTGGATTCGAAGCTTAAATAAAGTCTTGCAAAATAATAGCGTGACAACGAGCGTCTACGAATTCAATGTCGTCTAGCGCGACAATTTGGAACTCGCGTGTGGAGCGGAATGAAAATCGGGGGAAAATAAAAAAGCAGGAAGGTCGAGGCAATCCGTGTCGCGTGGCGACGCATAATTGACGAGACTCTGACAGAGCGGCCAAATGAGAATTTTAATTCAATTCCATACTTAGCCGGCAGAGATATTACGTCCATTAAATCGGGCGCTCAGCCGAAATGCTAGAGAAAGAGGGCAATATATCCCCATCGATAATTTATTTTGCGCTGATTTATCGCGACTAATACACTACTGCGCAGCGAGGAAACTCGCTGCCGATCGTTCGCTGGATTATTTATGCGAGGCTAAGTGATCGCTGTCGTATTTTCCGGCCTTTTTTTTCTCTCTGGCGGTGCTGAAAATTTTCCACTACAGCAGCGTCAGTAGCGCCCCTTGATCGATTTATAAAATCCAAGAGCTACTCAGCGCTCTATGCACTTTTTAATCTGCACTTTTGATCGTCCTTGTTAATGGCAATTTCCGATTTTTTTACTGTCGTTTTTCCAGCGCCAACTGAAAACTAACAAATAACTGCTGCGTAGAAAGAGTCGGGGTAGTTCTCGGCTGGCCAATAATTTATTATTACGAATCTCGGCTATAATTATAATTTAATTATAGTTAATTATAATTCGAGTCTCTTTGTGAATGGAATTTATGTAGATGACTGCAGCAATTCAGCAGACCGCGTTGAAGTAGTTACGAATGTACAAAGAAATAAAATTAACATTCGACTAATTCAAGTCTCACGACAAAATTTAATACCTGTTGTTTTTTCTGTTTCAGGTAAGGACATTGCTTGTTGGCACAAAATTGTTTCTACATCTTGCAAGTAAATTAAACGGTTTGTATTTTTAATTACTTTGCGAAAAAATATATCCATGATATCTTGGCCCTAGTTCGCATTGTAACAGTGCTGCAAGTTCAAATATTACCAAAGTAAAATGATTATTTAAACAATATTACTTGTTGTATTTGACAACTTTGCCCCGTATAACAAAAACAAGTATTTTGACTAAAACTAATTACACTGCATCTGTCACAGAGTACGCGACATAGAAAAATTTGGCTTATACTGTGTTTGGATCCATGTAGGCACTTTATAAAAACAGCATGTCCTAAAAGCTTCAACGAAAATTGCAGAAAAATTTATCTGGTCTCAAAAGGATCGTCCTATAGGAGAAAGCAACGATGCCCGCTACTTTTTATAATAACCTGATTTTTAAGAACTACAGCTTTGCAATTATGCGTGGCTGCACTTTACCGTCTTTTGCCTCCTGTTTGGCTTTTCGCTCGCTCGAAACGCTGGGTCAATGGCTTATGTAAATTCGTTTGATTCGTTTGTCCAAATGACGATTAAATTTACCAACTTTGACGAAGCGAGGTGAATTTCGCAGCTATAGAGCACATTGTTTAATCCGATTCTCTCACCTCTCCTCGAACGCTGAGCCTTTGTTGGTTGATTTTTCGTTAATAATGACATGTTAATTATTACAGAATAATTTGTCCAGGCTTAAAATAGCTAAATTTCCACCAATTAGGAATTTCGCCAGATTAAAATTAATTAAATTTTTCTCGATTTGGTATTTCAATTTATGCATGGATTAAAACAATCAACTCTTCTGTAATAATCTCTGTCGCACTAACTATATAATAAAATTTTAGGAATCATTGAAAAAATGCAGACATTAAACGCAGCACGAGAGTGTTTCATAATTGGCGGGGTTTCAAAATTTGCCTCCTCAATTCTTTGCCAGGGAGCTTATGGAATTCTCGCGGGAATTATTCAATTATCGGATCGTAAAAGCAGGAGAGAGGTAGCAATTAGAGAAGGCGAGAAAGTGCATAATTCGCTCGCGCGTCGATAGCAGATAGCTTTGTACCCCCTTAAAGCGTCTAATTTTCATTTTCCGCGGGCGAACCGCTGCTAGTCGTTCGCGTTCATTGGCCAATAACTCCTCGAGTATAAAGCCAACAGCAGGGCGTTTAAGGCTCCGCCAGCAGCCGCGGCGCTGTTCCGCGCAAACCGACTTGCTCTGTTTTTGCAGGAGAGGCTGCTTTCCACGGACCGCCGGCGCTAATATTTCCTTCCACTCTCTTGTTGCGCCGCGCACTCACCCGCCCCTGCGCCCCTCTGAAATTCGCCTCGCGAAAAAGAGGCAAACTTCAATGGAGAGGGAGAGTTAAAACCGCAGACTCCGCCGAGGAATTTTCACAGGAGCAGAGTGCGCCATCAGCTATTTTCGTCGAAATATTTTTGGAAAAGCCCGTGCTCATCGCTCGCTTTGAGCCACCGCCACATTCACGTAAAAATACACGCTCTTTTCGAAAACTCGTTCGTCCGATAAATTCCACCATTCGATTATAAAAAGTATTCGCTTTTGTTCGAGCGAGTGAAATTGTAGCCTCGCTTTGGGGAGCTTGTTTGTGCGATCGGCTCGCGGAGGGTGCGAGGGCGTTACTCAGCCAAGAGTCGAAGAGCGCGTGCCAAATGACTCGGTCGTCGGGGAGAGACCGGGAGAGTGACACATAAATTTCGCGACTATGCGTGCGCATGGACAGGCCGGAATTAAGGCGCGCGAGAGTCGGAGGCCGAGAGTGGATCTTTCCGCTAATGAACGTATTCATGAAGCTTTTCCGAGATGACACCGTGGCTAAAACCACTTAAGAGAGGGACAAAACTTGGCTGCACTTAATGTCGTTATATTGCGGGGAATGTGTGTCATAGCGCTCGGGTACTTCAGATAAATCTCGGGCTTGACTTTACTTACTCCGCGAGCTCGGTTTACTTTAGCTTTGCAGATTCCCTCTGTTTGCTCATCCCAGATTTTGTATGTCTTTCGAACTTGTACACGTCTTACGGGCCAAGTCGACCGACAACAAAAAGCGTTTTAAAACCAATCCTCCGCGCCGCGTCTCTAATATTCGTTTACCACGCCTTATATCATTTATTTCACTTTTCGGACGAGGGAGAGAGAACTAAGCGCACACGCAAGAAGAACGCATAAATTCGAGCGTGCGACATCGGTGAATTTCGAAGCGCGCATTTCTGCATCTCGCGGAGGTCACGCGGTAACGGAGCGCCGCGAAAGCCAGCGTTTATGCGGCCGTCTTTCTTTCTCTCTCCGCGTGCGCATTTTGACGTGGAGCCGAGTGGCTCGAGGCGGCGCGCGCGCTCGTTACAATTCTCTTGCCCTTATCGCGCGCAGCGCAAACAGTACGGAGCCACAGACGCAGTACCTCTCCCGAGATCGTGATCGGCGTGAAAATCGCGCGCCGGCTCGCGGCTAAAGCGGAAATCGCGCGCGCGCGCCCTCGTCAAAGCGCAGACTCGAGAGCTGATGGCGCTCCTCCGAGTGCAACGACACGGGGACCAGGTGTGAATAATTGATACGGGATCAGAAATATCGCGGCGCTCCCGAAAAGTTTTTGTAATGCCGCCTACTTCGCCGACGAGAGAGTTGTAGAGTTGTCTTAATTGCAGGCTGCGGGGAAGTATCGCTTTTTTAGGCGGGGCGAAAGTGCAAAGAGGACGACCGATGATTGCAGGTGTAATTAAAAGGCGAGCCCTCCTTTCGATGTTTAATTCCAGGGCATTATTCGCAATTCATCGGAACTTGTACTTTAGCACTCGGTTATAGTAAAACATTTTATTAATTCGAATTATTGCTTTTGGCTGATTTTGATTGTTCGAAAAAAAAATTGTTATTTTATAAAACACCGTTTTACTAGGGCGTTGCAACAAAATTTTAGCCAAGAAACTAACCAATCACGTGCCACGATCACCAGCTACTTAAAGCAATTACAGAAATTCTGCAGTTCATAAATACGCGTGGCGCTTATTTCAGTTTTAGCAGCGTTTGCGGACTCGCTCGATACCAAGTCTACCAACAGAGTGCGCGAGCTGCAATTATACACATTATTCCGTATGCCGGTGAGAATATACGTGACGTTTTTACGAGGCCGCTGAGAGTCTCGCGTGCCACCGATGCCCGAGTAATCCGTCCTAATTAATTACGGTTTTACTTATGATGCATCGACTTCTTTTGCTCTCCTGCGCCGTTGCCCTTCCCCTCCCGGCTCTCCGTAAAACGATTGCACATGTAGTATCTCGTAAATTCTCCGGGGATTTGGCACAATTGACTTTTAGAACGGCGTAAATCTCGTATGTACCGCCTGTACCTAATACCTTTTCCTCGAGAGAGAGAGAGAGAGAGAGAAAGTAGTGCAAGAGCGTTTATTCGCCGATACACTCGAGCTTCAAGTCCTTTTAAATCGCCGCGGAATCGCGCAAGAGCTTAAACGAGTTTCCCATTTTTAGCGATCAAAACGAATGGCTGGAGGCTCTTGTCTTATTTGTCGGGCTTTTATCCCAGAGTTTCGTGGAAAAACTGAGACGAGTTTTAAAACATATAATACAATTCTTTTGTTGATTCACTCATTCTTAATGTGAAAAGGCATTTCCATTTAAGCTCTCGAAATTAGGAACGTGATACTAGAAATCTGCTGCTCGACAAGAAAAGCTCTAAAATATTCTTGCTTTGCTCGTTTCGCAAATGCTTCATCACAGTTGAAATATTGAAGCTGGACAAAAGTACTACTTTGGATTGAAGAACGCAAAGAGGTGCTTCGCAGAAAAGCTTCTTAAAAGTTCGAGTAATAGAAAAACTTAAAAACGGGGACAAGCACCGGCTATATTCTTAGAATTTTTATTTATCATCTTCTAGTCTATGCGCTGCCAGGCTAGCTTTCTTTTTCCACGAATTCAAACCAACCTCAGTCTGTCTCTCTCTCTCTCTCTCTCTCTCTCTCTCTAAGAGCCTTCACGAGGTGAAACGTAAAAAAGGTCGTTGGCGAAGGCGTGTGTCAGTTTTTTTGCATCGCCGAAAGAGACCGTCATTACGGACGGATGAATTAAAGAGTCTTTAGTCTTTAGCTCGGTCGAATCGGGAATGCTATTTTGTAAACGACCCCTTGAACTTTTTCAATCGCCTGATTTTCATCATTAAATCGTTCAATTGGCAATGGGTTATATTATTCGCAAAAGGAGTGCGACTCGAGCACACGGGCCTCGTCAAGGGCCTTGCGCGCAAGTACGCGATATACCGTCGGGTCGCGCGCAGCCAAGCTGAAGGTCTGATCAAATTGCCGGTCATTCGTTGAATCGGAAAAGTTCGATAATCAGAAAAGTTTCGGGACTCGGCGTCTCTCCTCTTTCCGTGAGTAATGGCTCGATACGCGGTAATGGCGCGAACGCGGACCTATACGCGCGGCGCCCTTTATGTAACCTAAAGACCAGGGTGTCTCGTAGCCTTCTTTTTGTTTCGTCCAGTTTGGCGATCGACCCGCGCCGAATAGTAAAGAGCCAAGGCTCTCGTTTCCGCGCCGAAGGAACAGAGTCTGCTCCGGCCGAACTGCGTGCCAACAAGAGAGCAGCTGCCGCCTTTGGCTTCGACTTTCCGGTGTCGCTTATTCCCGATAAATACACCTCGTGCAAGTGCTCGAAACAAATGATCGATCGATTGCTTCTTATCTCGGCTCATAATTTTTTAGCCGAGCGGGCCTCAACTAGCCCTCGGCCATTTTTCTTCCCGCCTCGGAGCGGCCCGATAAGCTGTGGGAGAGGCCGAGAATTTCCGCTCGATGTGACTAATTAACGAAGCGTAAAACGAATCTCAAAGAGAGCCACTCCGCCGCGCACTCTGTAGCTTTACGACGGATCCGATAAAATTCATTTCAAATATAATATAACTCCCGTCTCTTGGCGGAGTTGTCTTGCCGGAGGAGCGGGAAGGGGAGGAGGGGAGGGGAGGAAAAACAGCTCGAGGAATTCCTTATGAACCTAATCCAAGAGAAGTTTTTCCTTTTCACGCGCGGTTAAAGCCGGGCACGGCCCTCCGGGCTCGACTTTAATCAAATATCAAGCAGGCCGCAGTGTTTCTTGCGATGCGTCGGGGATGACGGCACGCACGAGCGCCAGGCAGCAGTTTAGCTTCGAGGGTCACTGCACTCGAGCAATTTTCCGTGCGGCCCGACTTTTCTCCTCGAGGAGAGAAAAGAAAGCGAGGAAGCGGGAAGGAGAAGAAGCCCCCGGCGGTCCTGCCGGCGTCCCCCTTCCTTTTGGCCCCCTGCGCGTCTTTGGCTTTTGGCGGAAGAGCTTCATCTCCCTCCTGCTGCTGCTGCCGGTCTCGTCGCCGAGCTCTCCGGGGAGGACGAGAGGAGGAGTCTCCTCGATAATTTTGCCCCTCGCACTGATAAACCCGCCGCTCGATCCTTTATTTTTCCTTGCCCGGGCTCGCTTGCGTAGAGCTTTTCTGAGAATCTCTCGGGGGCGAGTTTCAAGAACTGATTTTGACTGCGCGGCCAAACTTTACAGACCCTCGTTTTTTTATAACGGCAATAATGTTTGCGCGAGCACTTTCGCATTTTACGCGAGAAAATCCGGCCTGCGGCATTATCGGAAAGCTAATCACAGTATTATTTGCCAAAATTAGCCCGAATTGCGATCGAATAATTAACAAGATCCGGCTTGAAAGCATAAACAGTTCGTATCGGGATGGACATAACGGTTTTCGCCTGGGGTGCCATTGACTGCCAAAAACATACCACTCTCGCGTACAGCAAGCTCCCCCTCATTATCATCAGCGACTGGATCCCGACCGACTTGATCTGCTTCCCCCCCCCGAAAGATTCAATTCGTCCGCATTTAGCCGAGTGACTTTCCGGCGATTTCTTCCCGTTTCGCGTGCGAGCAAGATGAAAAGACCGAAATTCGATTAGGATCTCTCGAGCGAGGCATATCTCCCCTCGCGCGACGATTCCTCCGCGAGTCTTCCATAAGTGGATTAAAGCTCGCCCCCCTCTCCGTGCAAGCGTACATACGCTTGCGTTTGATCTGCAAAGTAGAAGGAAGCGGCGAAAGAAAGTCCGGGCCCCCGTTTTCGAGGATCGAGCGATCGCGACGCCGAGATTACGCGTCGCGCAGGCCTAAACTTTCCTCCTGCCAGCCTTTTGCGCTGCGTTTGCGCGCGGAAGCCGGCAATTTGATCTCGCCTCGAGATATCGCCTCTCACTCTCCCTCTCTCTCTCTCTCTCTCTCTCTCGTTTTGTCGCAGTCGAGCCCGGCGCCGACGGGGAAAGAGAAGCCCGGCGAAAGAAAGCGGAGAACGCTGCAGTGTATAGCTGCAGCCGTTCTCGTTCAAAGGAAATAAGCAGATATTCCTGGAGGAAAGGGAAGGCGGGCGCAGATTACTGGCTATCGGGGCAAAGCTCCCCGGATCGCTGCGACAGATTCTGACATTGATACGCTGCACAATGGCAAATTAGGCTGTTTTTTTTACGGGTAATTGAGTTGGAACCTCTGGGCACATAATAACGGCTTTTCTATGAAATTCCTTATCGAGATCTGCCCGAGATGAGCTATTCAACTTGGGTATAAGGAGGAAAGAGTGTGCGTTTCTTGCGTAGTCAAGCTGCGCTATAAAAAAAGAATGCCCGAGATGTAGATAGCGCAGTTAAGCACTTTATTTAAATCAATAACACAAAAACAACTGTAGTATATATGAAAATATATACTATTTATGCAAACGAACGTTTGCTCACAATTCTAGGGAACACGACTAATTATATTGAAAATCCCGGCAAGATGTTTTTCTTAAGAAAGAGGAAGCGAAGAGAAAAATGAATAGAATAAAAGAAGGGACGGAAAGAAAGATAAACAAAAAAGCGTGCCTTCCAAGTGTACAAGCGAAACGCAAAGAAGCAGAAAAGAGTGCACGGAGGGAGAAGGAAGAAGAAAGCAAGTGCAGGGAATTACCTGCGAGCAAATAAGGGAGAAGTGGAAGATCGTTTCGGCCGATTGGCACCGCATTAAGAATCCTCGTCGGCCGACTTCCTGGACCTTCGCGTCGCCGTCGTCTGACGATGTCCCCTGACCCGGAATAAGATGAAAGAAACTCCGAGGAAGAGGACCAGCTCCTTTTTACCACGGCAGAAACACGCGACGTTTTTCGCCTTTTCTCAATTTTAAACGAAAAAAGTATGAAAAAATTATAAAATAAAGTACGATAGGTGAAGCAAAGTTGAGAGCCGCTGCCTCCAGCTCTCGTCCTCGTCCCGACGAAAGGAAACCCTCGAGGAGCGCTCGCCTTACTCCCCGCGTATAAACCGACGAAATTATTCGCACCTTTGGCCTCTCTCCGAGCCCCCGGAGCTATTGTCACACCGATGCGCACTTTCTGCCGGGATGAATTCAATGTGGGTATCATTTTTCGTCCCCGCGAGTCAAGTGCCAGAGCGATTTCTCCTCTCGCTTGACGCTGACGCGCTGGGAACTTTGTCGAATTCAATTGTGCCATTGCTCTCGGGGTCGCGCAATTATAAACGCGCGGCTCTCGAGAGCGACAAAGTAAACAAGTAGGTTGAGAAAATTCATGGCCAAGGTGTAACGCCGCCGCCGCGGCTCGGAGTGAAAATTTATCACGCGCGGACAAGCGTAATCTGGTCCGATCTCGTGGCGTAACACACATCCGTATAACTACAGCCGTGTACAAACGTATAATCTGCTTCATTGAATCTTGTAAATAATGGCATTAGCCGAGACAATAGCGGCCTCCGCCTCATTACTCGATAAGTCACTGCTTTGACAGTTTAATCACAGTTTTTCCTCGCTCGATTCGAGCAACCAAGGGCAGTACCTGCTCTCTCCGTCTCTCTCTTTGCCGCAGCGATGAGTACTATTAAGCAGCGACGGCATTGCCGGCTTCGCACTTTGCCCTGGCGAACTCCGGGAAGCCCTCGGGCTCGACTGAACTCGCATGCATATTTGCCGCACGGGTGTGCATAACGGTAAAGGACGCGCTACTTTCTCCCCCTCGCGCGGTGCCTCCTCGAACTCCTAGTAATAACAAACAGTGCTGCCGACGCTTCGGTTTGTCGTATCACTCGGGTTAATCAAGGACTCGAGATGCAATTGCCTGCTTTCGTACTATTCGAGCGAAGAAAATTAATGACGCCTGGTGGTGGAAAAAACGGTTTTTCCTCGGTGCGATGCACTTTGAACAAATGGCCGAAAATCTTGTTTAAAATGTCGGTCAAAGTTAATACGCCGCTTCATCGCACCGGCGCATGAATAATTCCGAAAATATCGATAAAATTGACGAGGAAGCGCGTGAGAGCGAACGAGTGGCGTACTTTTTAAAGAAATTCCTCGACTCGAAAGCATCGGCGCGCCCGTATAATCCTCCCCGCAGCGGTCCTAAATATTTTCGAGCGCCGCCGCATCGTCAAATATTCACTGCAGTTCCGAATGTCCTCTGTCTATAAATAATACATACTCCCTTTCTCTCTTTCTCCTCAAAATCACAGCGAGGGGTGGAGAATAGAAAAAAGGGAATCTCCCCTTTGGCTCCCCCCCCCCATTCTACCTTGCTCAGTGTGAAAATGCCCTTACTCACGATCGGTCCTTGTCGCCCGTTTTCCCAGGTAGACGCGGGGATCCTGGTCAGCGCAGCTGGATTTTTCTGCGCGCGCTCGTTGTCGCCTCCTCGCTCCTGAAAAAGAAAAAAAACGACCGTTCACGCAACAGCTTGTAATCTCGGGTCCCCACGAACAAGAAAGCGATACGCACTTTTTCGCCGCGCCCTCTCGGGATGACACAAAGCCGCCTGCTGCGTCTTGGCTCGCTTCCTCTCCCGTGGAGAGCGGATCCTTCCGGTTGACCTGTCTGCCCGATGCCTGTACGTATATAACCAGGAAATTCGGCATTCGTCTTCCCTTTTTTTGGGGAAACGGGAGGGAACGAGGCGACGACCCTCGGCAAAAAGCGGCTATAACGAATCAGGCGCGACAAGCGTCGTGCGGTTTTTCTCCCCTACGAAATCTCCTTTTCGGAGGAATGGAGCTCGACCGTACGACACACATAGTTGGGCGTGTAAATTTGATGCCCGACCGTTGTATTTCTCACTGTATTTTTTGCTCAAAGAATTTTAGATTTTAATTACGTTACTTGTGGATAATTTACATTTGGAGAAGTACGTAAATAAATCTTGTTTGCAGCAGCAAGAAGGAAAAGTGCAATTGATCAGAGCGCTCGGGTGAATAGCTCGCACATCGGCTCGGCGTAATGATTAAGATTTCCCGGAGTTGAACTCTTCATTACGGCGGCTGTGCACAAAGTCCTGTCGCGTCTCTCGCGGCAATCGTTATCGAGCGGAAGTCGCGGACACGCTCGCAGTCACATTCGAAATATCGAGCGGGCATAATCAGCGAGTCGACAAACGAGCGGAGGGGGAGAGGGATGCCTGCCGGCTACGGAGTGTTTGAATTTACGGCCTCTTAAAAAGCGAACGGATGATTATTCCGCGTCGAAATCAATGGAGGAACTGGATTACCGCGCTGCGAGCTAAATGCAGAACACGCGCCGAGGAGCACCCACACAGCCGCGGCCCGCACACCTTGCCTCTCTCCCTCTCTCTCCCTTTATTCTCTCTTTCTCTTTTTCAAAAGCAGCTCCTCTCCCGATGCAGCGAGAGTTGTTGCTGCTGCTGCTGCCTGCCTCGAAATTTTCGAAGCCGCACGCAGCGCGTTCTTTTGAGGCGAGCGCGCGACTAATGCAAATTTCGAACGATGAAAGACATTCTTTCCTTTCAGGCCGCTTCTCCGTTCTCTCACTGAAAAGCCGCGGCTAAATTAATTATTTTTCAAAAAATAAACGCTTACCTCTTTCCCGCGCCTGTTTTCGGAGAAGGTGACGGAGACTTTTGATTGTACGAAAGTCAACATTATTTATATTCGTTTGCCTTGCTTTTCAAAACAAATAAAGCAAATATCCCGGGAAAGAGTTTCTCTCTCGGTATTTTTTTAAAAAACCCGTAGTAACGTTCGTAAGGCGGCGCGTAAAAAATCGAGATTGAAGACGCGCCTCGAAAATGAATAATTCTCCTATTTTCTCCTCATGCAGCCTCTCTCGCTTCCCCTCCGGCTCGCCTCCTTCTCTCTCCCGAGCGTTTTACAATACTCGCTTAACTATATTATTTGCCGCGGAGCAAGAGCCCGGAGAATGCTCTTCATTACTTGGCAGAAAGGCTTGAAGCCTTCATTACGAGGATTAATAGTTGAAGAAGCTACCCCAAGCGCGCCCGGAACGCCGCGCCCGGGAGCTGCGCCTCGATCGCAGTCGGGGGGGCATTTATTGGAACTCGGGGAGATGCCTTTTCGCCGAGAGTATAAGAATCACGGCGCGAGAAAATGAACGAGCTCGCTAATTTTATTAGGAGCGAGACGCGAGGCGCCGCGACTTATTAAACGTAAACGCGGCTAAAACTTGTTTGGCTAATCGCCGGGCGTCTGCTCGGATAATTGCCATCCTCGCTCGCAGCGATTTTATTGCCGCGTTATTGCCTTTTCCCGAGCGACGAGCTTCGAGTAATTGCCCGGGAAACGATTGCCCCTAATCAGTACGTCATTTGTCCGGAGCTCGAATTTTTTTGGCTTACCCTCGCATGGCGGACGAGTAATATTATTCGTCCGAGATGTTCGGCGCGCCTGGCAGCTGCAACGATCGGGAATTCACGCGGCTCCCTTATCTCTCTTTATAACGACGGACGAAACGTCGCCCACAAAGATCGAAATTTATTTCGACAGTCGCGATAAAGGCGCGGAAAATCGGCCCCGAGTCCGCCACTGTCATTAAGAACCGAAACGTCCAATTAGAGGATCCGCGCGAGTTCGTTACATCGGAATAATGGGGCGCTGCTTTCCTTCTTCGTCTCGGCGTATTTACATACATTTATATTCATATCGAGGCCATTACCGCGCGCGACTCGAATCGGAACGTTTGCTTGCACTCTCGCTTTTTCGCCAAGCCAATGGGGGGAATCGAGATTGCGAGGCAGCGGCGGAGGCGGTTTCGCGAGGATCAGCTTTTTTCCCTCCGCAAGCGAGTCCCGCAAATATTGTCCTCTTACGCCGATGCTTTCCCCTGTTTCTAGCTTTTTTTCCAGCGATTCCGATTCACTGGAACGTTTCGAATTGGCCGCTGGGAAAGTTTCAACGTTTGCAAAGTTCAAATAAAGTGATAAAACGTGGCAAGATCATTTTTTTTTTTTTGGTCTCTTGGATTGCGAAAACATTTACACTGATAATTTAATAATGTTGATAATGATAAGTAAGTTAAAATATACAACAGATATCGGAAAAAACAAGTTTCTCCCTTTGGTCTGATTTGAGAGACACTGAGGGTAAGGAAGACGAAAGCGAGGCGGAGAGGTAAAGGGCCGTCCCTTCCCTCGCGGAGAAACCTTGTTAGGGAATTATTTGCCGAAACGCCATCGAGCTGATCTGTTTGCGAGTTAGCGTTTCTTTCCCGACCGCCGCCCTGCGAGGAATCGAATCTCCTTTCCCCCCTTCCTTTGAAAACACTTCTCCTTTTCTTTCTCGTCCTCCAATCGCGTCATTAAAATACAAAGCCGTTTTTACGCGGTCTGCTTTTCTCTCTTAGATCTCATTACTGGTGCCGCCGGGCTCCAACTAAATAGTTAATAGGCGCTTTTCTAAGGTGGCCTCAAGTTGCGCAAGCTAATTATTCGGCAAACAAATCCACGAGAAATGAAAATACTCGCCGAGGAGTGCGGTATTCATGGAGTCCCGCCGCTTTCCTTGAAAGAGGAGCCTGAGTAGGACGAGTGCAAACAGGCACAAAGTGTCCACTGCAATTTCTCGGTATTATGCAATCTCGCGAGTTTAGACGCTCGGCATCACTTCTCGCGGACAAAGGCGCGCATTGTGCTCCAGGCTGCGGCACTGCGCGCGCGACGAGCGATCGAGATGCATCTCTCTGCTCTTGTTTTCTGCCTCGTGACAATGCCTTTTTCGACAAAGTATTCTTTTCGCAGGCTTCTCGATATGATTTCGGGCGTCGGCGCCCAGCAGCTAGATAAAGCAATCCGATGATCCGGGATTGGCTGTATCGCGGCCACGATCGCGTACTTTACTCGCGTAAAGATCGTGACTCGTTCTCCTCCGGTTAACGACCGGTTGGACGTAACCCCCCAGCCTCGGTGTGTGTCGCCGTCGCCGTCGCCGTCGCAGTTGTCTCTCTGACCCAATACCGAATCCGCAGGCTAACGAATTCACGCGCGCTTATTTACGATCAGCCTCTTGACAGTCGCTGCTGCTCGTCATCGAGGGGATATAATATATATACATATATTCGTATGAGCGGCGGCTCGCTTCCTTCTTCTTACGGGCACTTTGTTGCCTTTGTTCGAAAATAAAGGAATACTTTTTGGGACGAAGAATGTCCTTGCGGTTAAAACTGGTGATGCGTTTCTGTGAAAGGACTCGACAATTTATATTTCTAGGCGAATCGGTGGCAACGTTAGCCGCTGCCGCGGCGAGTAAACACTCGTTCGGCGATTGATCACGTACATACCAATCGCGTCGCATCTTGAAAACAGAGCGGGAAGACAGAATAAACCGGCTAATCGAGTGCAGAAGGTAGAACTTGAAAAGTTCCGCCTCACTCTCCGTCATCGGCATGAAAGATTCAGCGATCTCCGGTCTCGTCGTGACGAGAGGCTCCTCGCTCGAATCGATCTCCTCCCGCCGCAGACTTCAAAGCCGCCTGTTGCCGAGGAGGCGGCCGCGCGCTCATAAGTAATGCAGCTCATAATTACCGCCTCCATTCACGTCGTTGTCGTACGGCGCTCTCCTAATTTAACGAGTTTTTCGGTCCGCGTCGCTGGAAGAAGACGTTCCTCTCCCCCAGACGCTCCGCTAAATAAAATACGTCGCCGGGTAAAACGCGGCGAAAGCGGATACGCGTCGAGGTGTGGAGTCGCCGTCGTCTAAAAGCTCGCCGAGCGCGCCTCGAATTTCAATTCGCCGGCCATTATATCGTGAGCTCGCCTACTTACGGACGGCCGTCGATCCTTCGCCGCGCGGCTCTGTGCGGACAGCTTCTGATGACCTTTTTCGTTAATGCCTGCATTTAGCAGTTGGTATTTCGTGCGCGCGAGAGAATAGATGCTCGATTCTTCTCGTGAAAAATTTATTCCGAGACTTGGCTAATTTGTTTGAGGAGAAAATCTGAGAAACACTTACTTACTCACTTACTGAAAGGCTTCTCGGCTTTAAAATGCGTATTTGCGAATCTGATTATCCGATTGTATGATGTTCTTTCGATTTCGATGGATTTCGCAATTGTTTATCGCGACATTAATTATAAGATAAATAAATATTTACAGCTCGGATTGATTATACAAACATTTACTACGCAGTCAAATACCTTAATACTTCCATGTTTAAACGTAATCCAGCCTGCAAAGAGAAAATAATTAATTTACACTGGAGAGCGGCGCAGTACAGAATTTTCGCAACTTGTTGATTGCACGCTTCATCTCTTACTGATCGTTACTCGTTCGGGTAGCTCAAATAACATCATAATAAATATTATATTAGCTCTTGGCGGTAAAAATAACGACTCGCGCGCAGAAATGGCTAATCGTTTAGTCGAGCGGACAGAAGCGCAATTACGGTGATGACTCTCCCTGGAAGAGTCGCGCCGAGAAGTTGTCAAGGCGTATCACTCCAGCGGTGTCTTCGCTGCTCGATCTGCGTTTCCGATACATTATTCATGCAATTTAGAGCGACACGTATGTCACTTTAATAGGATGATGAGTCACGTCGCTCAACGCGCCGTTCTAATATATTCCTGGAAAATTATGAAAGGGTCTTCTAACAAACTAATGTACAGGAGTATGTTAATTCAAAAGAAAATACTCGAGACTAGTCTTGAGTTTCCGGGGCTGGAACACGAAATTTTCGTCGAAAACTGCCGGCACACACGGCGAGCCTTTCACCGTGAATCAGTTTTCTCCTCGGGTTCAGGTTCGGGCGGGGAATGAGAAAAGCCGCGGAGAAAAGGCCGAGTGGCGGGCAATGGTGTGCGAAAAAAGCGATAAATTATTCCCGTTCCATTAGGCGCTGGGCAGCACGTTGCGTCGCTACCACCGAGAGCCACGATAAGCCGGCCGGCAGCCTCCCGCGAGAACAGGTTTCATTGTGGTTAAACAGCGCGATGATATTTCAGATCGCATCTACGGCTTCTTTTTTCCCCGACTTCCTTCCAAGAGCGCGACGCATGCGCCGAGATCTCGGCCAATTATTCCGGCATAATTTCCGTCTAATGCCGCTGATAAGGGCCTTAATTGAGAATAGCCGCGGCTTTGGGTACGCCGTTTGTTGCAGCCGTTTTCATTCAATCATTATCGAAACTCTTGCAATCCTGTTTTTTCACCCACTCGGTATTCATTGAGTAATTATTGCGTATTATATTATATAAACGCTCTTGTCACTCAGTCATTATGTCAATAACTAAATGCAAATTATCGGTATTACGATATAGTCATTTGAGTTTTAGTTAAAATTAGGATAACGCGAAAGAATAAAATCCTTCAGCTTCACTAGACTGTGTGATCCTTTGATAGTCGCTCTGAAAGTCAAGGTATTACGTAATGTATGAGTTTTTTTTCTGTGTAATCAAGTGAGGGGTTATCGCTTATCTGTTGTTGGATTTTAATTGGAATTCCTACATCACAAGTGAGCTCTTTAAACTCGTTAAAGGGCTGAAAAGATTACGAAAATATTTGCTTACTGCACGTTTTTGACTTATTTCCGAAAGGGAAAGGAAACTAATTTTCATAAATAAATACACGATCACGAGGGACGAAAAAAATATTCTTTCAGAGCTTTTCGTTTTTCAAAAATGAATCTCCATCGTGACCTTATCGTCAGCTCGACTTTAGAGGTATATTTACACCTGGCGTAGGAATATTCGAAAGCTGCCACATACGATTTGCTCTGAAAAGACAAGGTCCCCTCACCCCCGCGCTCGTTATCATTCATTCGTCAGGCACGTCGCTCCCCCTCTAAACTCCCGCGAATCTGTCGCATTAGCCAGTGTAAACAAAAGGCTCGCGGTAATTAAGCGTTCAGAGCGCCGTTCACTCCCTATAAGGGCGAGCTGCTGCATCCATTTTATTAACCGGCGATCACGGCTTCGGAATTAATCCTGCAGGCTCGCCCCGTCGCTCCTCTTGTTTGGCCGCGCGCGGTGAGAGAGAGTGAGAGAGGCTGCGCCTGTATGTGAGAACCTTTTGCGCGGCTCGGTCTATTTTGCACTCGCTGCTCGATATGTAATTAAATGCTCGAGTAAATCTCGCTTTCTTTTAAATTTCGGATTTATTTGTTTCAATTTACTTTACGTTTACATTAAAAGTTGAAAATTAAAATATTTACACATTTCTAGCAGTACCACTTATTTTTCGTGCAGCAAATAAAGAATTTTCTTCGCCCTCGAATAATTTAGCTTCTAAAACATCACAATAACGCCCGGAATGCCATTGAGACCACTGTTATGTACAGCCGACATCTATTTGAATAGCAGCCAC
Source organism: Ormyrus rosae (assembly GCA_035047165.1). Classification (NCBI taxonomy): domain Eukaryota; kingdom Metazoa; phylum Arthropoda; class Insecta; order Hymenoptera; family Ormyridae; genus Ormyrus; species Ormyrus rosae. The sequence continues at coordinate 19,701,290 of JAWWML010000001.1, read as the reverse complement.
CAATAAAGGCATAAAAATGGCAGTCATGATTATATCGCAAATGACACGCAAATGACAATTGATCGATTACGTATTTTCGATTCATAACCGCTAGGGTCTATTACGTGTCATTATTTTCTTACTTATTAGAAAAACTCCGTCAGAACTCCGTCAGAAGAGGGGAAGCTCTCCGAATGTACAAGCATCCTCTTATCGTGCCTCTTAAAACTCTCGGCCGGGCGAATCGCGAAGCAGCGCGACGAAATTGTATAAAGAACCCCTTGCGAGATGATCTTTCGGCCGAGCCGCGCGCCGGGCTTCGCGTGCATCATATTCGCGGCCGCGTGTCGGAAATTCTTGGGCGCGTTTCTCGTCGGCGGCGCGGCGCCTCGTTCGCGTGAGCCATTTAATTAAAAAAGGGAGCGTGCGTAAGTGGCCCGTGCGGTACGCGCTCCGCGCGGCGAGCGGGCGAGCCTTTATTGACCCTGCCGGGAGGCAGCGACAAAGTCTGCCTTTTTCGAGGCGAAACGACTCGGGCTCTCTGTGCAATTTTTCAGGCTGCACGAGCTGCACGAGAGGAAATTCGCGCATCGGCCTTTAAAACCGCCTCTCGCAATGCTGCATTAGCCGAATTAATGAAGTTTGCAAATTTCAGTATACGCGAAAATTTTACTGCAAAGTACATTTTTTCATCCTGATAAGCATAACGAGGAATCTGCGACTAATAAACGTTTTATCGTTCGCTGAAAAATTCTCGTAAATTAAAAATTTATACACCGCCGGAGCTCGCCGGTAGATTAATTTTTCATATTTTTATCAGGGCGGCCGCAGAATTTTTATTCAAATTTTTTCAAAATTGCCTGCATTCTTCATGCCGCGACGACCGTTTTCAAAGGCTCGGTTTCTAAGCAGGAGAAAAAAATAAAGTCGAAGCAACTCATTAAAGCTGGATCTACGCCGGCGGGCGCCTAGAGCCGGTGAAAAAGTAAAAGAGAAAAAAGCAGGAAAGAAATGTCGAAATCGTCAGGCTCGAACGAGCAGTCCTTAAAAAGCCCCTCTCTCTCTCTCTCCGGCGCGGTAGCCGCGGCGATTCCTTAAGCAGATATAACGCGCGCGCGGGCTCGCTTTTCACGCGAGCCTTAAATAAGATCGGCGCTAGATCCTCCATTGCACGCATGCACATAAGACCGAGAGCGAGAGAGAGAAGGCAATAAAAATGCAAAATATACGACTCGGCCCTCGTAAAGTTTCGGGGAAGCGCGGGGATACAGTGCCGTGCGTGAGACTGACAGCGAGCGCCGGGGTCGAAGGCCCGAGAGTCGGCCGAGATGCCCGGATTCATTACGAAAGAGGATTTGTCATTGGGCTTGACGGCCAGGGGGGGAAGCACGTACGAGAGAGCCGAGGTTCAATTTTGACTCGAGTTCGGTGTAAATACTTTCATTCCGGCTCGTCCCTGTCTGCGGGGCAAACATTTTAATCGCGCTCTCTCGCCGGTGTAATGACAAACTAATAATAATCTCTCGCGCGTAGAATCCAGGGCGTCCGCGGCCCGTAATAGAAGAGCTATTTCTTCGTTCTTCTTTGAAATAATCAGAGAAAATGTACGCAACTACTGGGTAATTTCGTGTAATGAACAGTTACCACGGCGCATGCTGAGCAACTTATAAGCATTAATTCGCTGAACTTTTCATTGCCGCATTATGCTCGTAATACACGTATTCTCGAAATACCGCCCACCGCGCCTACATATTCGTCTTTCTAGGTTACGCATAGAAATCATACATTAAAATTGAATAGCGCGCAGAGCCGAGTGTCGAAAGGAGTTCTAAGGCCGATCGAACGAGCACGCAGGGCAGGCGGGGTGTGTGCGCACACACGCGTGACATCGCGGCCCTCTGCGTTCCTGCGTGCGCGGAGGGGGCGCGAGCCGATCGATGCCGAGGCGAGGGTGCGCGCCTCCTGCTATCGAACCAACAGTCGCGAATTCCGCCCAAGAGACAGCCGACAGGTACGCAAATTACGAGCCGAAGACTGCCTTAGCCTGATTGCTCGCTATCCTTCCCGTCCATCACTCTCTCTCTCTTTCTCTATCTCCCTTTATGCTGTTGAAGTCGCCTCAACTTCGTCTACGAAGCACGAAGATAAAGAGGACGGAGCTTCTAAGGTTCACGGATGGATGAATGAGTTGAAGAGAAATATTATTTCTTCTCTCCTTCTTCTGGTCGCAAAGAGCCTCGTGAGCTGTAGGGCGCGACAATTTATAAGGCGAACCAATTGGCGCGCGATACAAAAATTGCTATATAAACGCGAACAATGTCTTGCTCGAATTACGCAAGCAGGCCACTTTGTCGGGCACTGCAAACACGTATTTCCTTAACTGATTATATTCTTATGATCAATACGCTGGACAATTAATCCGTGGTACGTTCGAGCTGAGTCAATTCTCTCGCAATCCGTAAATTTAACAATTATACACGCGCGGAGGAGAATGAATTGCGCCAAGCGTACAAATCGAGGAGGCATTGCTCGCTAAGACGTACGATTACATCACGGACAAGGCGGCCAGTGAAAAAAAAAGCAGATCCGCCGTAAATGGCGATTATCGCGACCCGGCGTCGCATGAAAATCTGCGCAGCACGCCGCTTTCGATTTCTACGCGCTGAGCTTTTCCGGCTGTAATTAACTGTAACGATTTCTGCGTCTCTATCGCCTTTTGCAGATTTTTCCAGTCGCGCGCAGGAGGCCGAGAAAATTATCGACGCGTCCTCCTTGAGTGATTTAAAGGGAGCTATTTTACTTGTAAACGTGTTTAATGGCTCCGCGGATGAGGGACACTTTTTGCATTTTAATTTCGAGTTGCAATTTATTTTAGATTTATCGCTCGTCCCAGCGTTAATTCTATTAACGCGATGAAGACAATAGCGAAAAGCGCGACTTTCACTCGTTAATGTTTTCCTGTATATTTTAACTCTGTAAAGAGAAAATATTTTGTAATTTAGGCGATTATTATGTTTTTAGATTTTAACATTGCGCGCAACCTATACTTTAAAGATAATTGCTTATACTCTTATAAGGTCATGTTGATACAAGAAAATCATAGGGCATATGAAAGTTTCATTAGTTTGTCACGACGTTATGCAAGTTACGATTTTTCTGTCATTATTAGGCACGATTTTTCAGCGGCTTTGTATTCTTGAAACTCGGCAAAAAATAAAATTAGGCTCGTAATTTATTGACACGAGACTCTACCCGGAATTCAGCGGCGAATTTATTAAACTTTTCCCGCAAAACGTAGCAATTAAAGCAGTGTCGCCAACGAGGCCCCATTAATAAATCCTGCTCTCGAAATTTTTCCGCTCAGCGTTTTAGCGCGTATTTCCCGGCAAGTCCTCAATTTCCATATTCACTTTATCCCAGACGCACGCAGTCTCCATTAAGCTGCAAAAAGCGAGAGCGCGCCGCGCTATCCTGAAATCTAGAGCGGCAGCGGCGGCGGCGGCGGCAGTAGCAACCTCCGCCGCGCAAAAAGAGCGCGCGGCATTATGCGAGCGGGTCAGCCGTGAAATCGCGCCAAGTCAGCCAGCTTTTGGAGCCAAATGAGCCGAGTGCGCGCGCGCGAGCGGCGTCGCTTTTGTAATTGCCGTCGCGTAATGACAGTGGGTTGCATCAGCGGGCCGGCCGGCAGCCGGGAAAGGCGCGGATCTAAATTAGTCGAGAGAACCCGATCGGCTTTGCCTTTCAATCCTCTTTGAGTTCGAGTCTCGAGAGGTGACGCGCTGCGCTCCGTGCGGCTTCGTTCCTGCTGATGGGGTTCCGATGTCGCCGCGGAGAGGGATTTTTGACCTACTGACCAGAACACTGGTCAGCTTACAAAAGTTTTACCTTCTCGAGTACAGGAGAGGCGTAATTTTGAATAATTTCCTTGGCAAAACTAAATAATTACCGAGCGTAGACTCGCATTATAACGAGCAATTTACTCGAAATCCCGCGCTATAATAAAGACAGCGCGGGCTCGAAATCGTCTAATTTCGAGCCCCTTTGATCGTGGGCGCCGTTCCCCCGCGGCCCGAGCAACATGATTACGGCTAAATTAGCAAATATGAAATTTGTTTAAAAAAGGCGCAGGAGGGAGAGAGCTGCAATTGAATCGAGCGGATTTGCCGAGTGAGTCAACGTGAGCAAACGGTCCCGCGCACCCCGGCTTTGAAGTCGCGGGGATTCCTTGATCTGGCACTCTTGGCGGTCGGGGGAGGGTGCAAATTAAAGGGACACGTGTCCCGGTTATGCGCGCGCGTCCTTCCGTGGCTCGGCCGCGTGCCGCCTGACAATGGCCTCGCGTCCTGTGACCGTTCGTGCGTTAAACGCCTGCCCTGGGATATATTGCTTTCCCGCTTCTTTTTCCTTATCCTCCTTCCGCCTCTCGTATCGCACGACCGAGTGCTCCTGCACTTTTTTTTCTCCTTCTGCACCAGCTGTATATTCATCCGCAGAGCTGAGGGCTGTGTGCTTCGGGCTTTCCCCTTTAAGGCACCTGCAAATATTAATGTTTTCGATTCCCGGCCAAATAAACTCGGTTGAGACGTTCAATTTTCGGTTGAAACTTTTTAATCGAAACTGTTGGTAAAAATTGATTGATTTGTTGTAAAATATAATTTCCGACGAAAACGACATTTTCGAGGTTGTAACTTTAATAATTACGGTGGCTGTATAAAAATATCTAAATAGAGTCTCTATTCTAACGCCCGATTTACTCGATAATAGTCGGTATCTATTATTAATAACTTTGTTACGGATACGATGTATCCTTTTATATGTGGATGTGTAGAGTTGAAATTTTAAGAACGTATTTTGAATATAAAATGTATTCGAATGTCAAGTTCATATGGGAGATAAGTGAACTCCCTTATGAAGTTGCTGCGGTTAGGTTAGATACAAATGTTAGTTTTTGTTTTTCGGATTGCTTTGGTTAGTTGTAGTAAAACGATCGGACTATAAAATACTTAGCATATTAACAATAAAGTAATTAATAAAAATAAAATGTTTGTGATTTTCGTTCTCGCGTGATTCCCCGATTCGATCGGGAAAAAACTTTATAAGGACAACATGTCGCAGCTGTTGCGCAAAGTAAACAAATTGATACTAGAATAAAATAATGTGCCAGAAATTTTTCCAAGACGCAGATTTGAAAAAATAGTGCTAAACTTGCAGCTTCATCGACCTATGGGAAATTGAAAGTTTTTCAAAGAGTCTAACAGCTCCCCCAAAAGTTCGGCATCGCGCAAGAGCTTTCTCCCGGCTTGAGCGCGGAAACTCGCGATCCACGGGGCAATTTTTCCAATTTGCAAGTTCAATTGAAACGCGAGCAAAGGCGCGCGCCGGCGATAGCATCGGGCGCGAGAAGAAATTAGCAGAATAAACGCGCGCGCCCTTTCCAAAAGTCGTAAAACTCGGCGCCTTCCTTTCCCGGGAAATCGCGTGAAAACTCGTCCGGAAGAAGTTTCGCCGGCTTATTCGAGAGGGCGGCCGAGAGAAAGAGAGTCTGCGTCATGAGCTCCGCCGCCGCACCGCGTTGAGAAAGCACTTGAATCTCTTCTGGACGCTTGAGTCTCGGGAACGCACTCGGGACTCGAGGCCAGGGAGGAACGGAGGGAGAAATTAGCATTTTTGTGTTTGCATCTTGTTTCTGACAGCGCGCGAAACCATAAAGCAGCCGGTGTGCCCGACTCCCCCACCTCTCCCTCGTTCTTGCTTTTTCTCCACACGTGCCTTCGTTCGTCGAGCGGCTAACAGAATTTCTTTCTTTCGAAAGCTGCATTACGTAACGTGTAATGCACTCGGTGGGCAATGATCGGGGAGCACTAACTCTGCTGAAGCAACTGATAAATTAAAAGTTGATTGGACTGCTTTATTTTTCATAATAAGGTGTTCATGACAAATTGCTCGTTGCGTAATCCCGAAAGTAAATCATCGAAGCTTTTATTTGAAAATTCTCTCCTATGCGTCGCTTTCAAAGCTGCTGGTATATCGGAAATTGAATTTAATTTCGATATAAAAAAGCTTACGTCAGTAATGATTTCGTTGACGCCTGCTTTTATCTGCGTAATATACAAAGTGTATACGATATAATGTACACGATGCTGAAATGCTCTCTGGAATATAAATTTTGCAAAACTCCGTCTACAGTTAGTACCGCTATCTCATTTATTATTTTGATCGCCGCGTCTATTCCCGACCAATCTGCACTGCGTTGAAAAATAGCGAAGATTAATTTAGACTCTTTGAAATATAAACAAGTCTGAAGTTTATATAAATAAATCAACGTGCAAGCATTTGGTTGTAAAACGTGTTTTAAAAGTTTAATGCGCAATACGCTTCGGAGTTTTCATCTCTCGGCAAATATTTTATTAGCTCTTTGAAAACTATTTAAAGAAATCAAAGTCTATTGACAGCGCGACTCTCTACATTCAATCGTTATTAACTCAAGGTTAAAATAAGGTACTCTTGAAAAGTTAGTACAGAGAATCATTTCGTGGACGGACTTAATTGCCAGTCGAGTTTTTATTCCTGTCAGACGCGCTTCTTCTGTCTTCTGTTTCTCGGTTTAATAAGGCACTGTTCTCTCGGTCTTCTTTAATTTACACAGCGACGGTGTTTTTTCAATCTTTCTCGTTATTTGCCTAATGAATATCCGAGAGTGTTTCTTCGTTTTCAATTTGCTGACTGGAACGTTGGGTTAATACCTTACACAAAGCCTTTGGTTGAGTCACTTTTTCTCCCGGATATCGCGACTTTACTCGTCAAGTAATGGTTAAACATTTTTCCAGCTCGAGTGCGCGCCTCTTCACTCGATTGATTCCGCAAAACGTTAATTATTCTTGAAACTCGATGAAAATTGAGTAATAAAGATCAGCCTAATGCGTTAATCGTTGCTAGAAATACGTAAGATCGTCGAACGAGAGAGGCGCGAAGCGGTGCTTGGGCCATAAACGGAGCATCCACCCGGTTCGCCGATTGTCTTGTTGTACTTTATTCGCCGGTCATCTCCTTATCGCTGTCTCTTGACGCCTCGGGCACTGGCTTCTCTCTCTCTCTCTCTCTCTCTCTCTCTCTCTCTACGTGGGCAGCCGCTGCACGTAGGTGTCGTGGCAGTCTCTCGGGCTCGGCGCGAGACTGGAATAACTCGGCGCCACACGGAGACACTTCGGAACAAGGACAGTATGTAAATAAGCGAGTTAATCCGTGCAGGCCGCGCGGCTGATAGCGGATATAAGGAGCGCTGAATTAACGCCGCGGGAATTCAACCCGAGGAATCTCCGAATGAATCTGGCTTTTCGCGCTCCTATACAGCGTTCTCACGCCGTGTTGCGATTTTCGCGAAGATTTTTTTTTTCTCTTTAAGATATCTAGCCCGAGTACCGCGAGCGCTCTATTAATAGCGGCGGGGGGCAGAGCGTCATAAAGCACTTTGGGCATGAATAATGTACGGCGCCGAAAACACGTGTCTTACACATCTACATACTGCGCAGATAACGTGTCGATCACGAGTTGCGAGGGAGGACGAGAGACGAAAATAAACGAAGCGAAGAAAAGAAATAAAAAAAGAAAGTGATTATTTCGAGGAATCGGAAGTTGGCCGAGGGAGGGAGAGAGGCTCCAAGGCCATTCCCTTCTGGAGCACGTACGACATGGCCGTAAATTTACGATTTACGGCTATCCGGGCATCTAACGCGGAATACGAAATGACGGCGTGCCGCCGCCGCCGTCAAACTTCCATTTAACTTTGACCAAAGCTCTCCCTCTTTCGCGTGCGCGAACCTTTGCGGTTCCTCTCCACTCGGCGCAGTACACATCGGAATTACCGTCGCCGAGAAACAAAGCGGCGAATCCGCAGAAAATAGAAGAAAAAGCGACGGCCGAGATTAGCGACGGCAGGAAAGTTCGAGCGGGAAAGAAAGCGCGAGAGAGCCTCGAAAACATTGCGCACGCGAAACACCGACGATGAACCGACGGGCCGAGACCCGAACTTATAATGAACTTTCTTCGCCCTCGGCTTTGCAGCTTCTCTTCCCTTTTCTATCTGAGAGCGAGTCGATCCCTTAAAGGATACCCTCGGCAATTTACGTGAGAAGAATAGAGCCGGAGCGCGGAAACGACTCCTAATTCATTAATTAGCTCCGTTCGGTCGCCGGGAGCGGGGACGTTGCAAAGCAAAGCAAAGCGTCGCGACTGCACAAACAGTGTCCCATTATAATATCCGTTGTCGATTCTCTACGCAGACTGGACGAGCACTTAAGAGAGTATCGCTTACCGGGCGTCGAGTCACTGAGAGAGTCGTCGTCGTCTCGGCTTCTACCGACGCCTTTTCTTCCGTCGCGCGTATCGCTTTCACCCGCTGAAACTCAAGAAGCCCAGATGAGAGAGAGAGCCACGCACAAGATACTGACGCATCGAAGCCGAATTTTTCTGGGATCTTTGCTTCCCTCGCCGTGCCGTGGTAAAATACAGCTTCTCTTGACAAACGAGCCAGTTGTTTACTTGCAAGAGCGTTACGCAAAAATAAATTCCCCTTCGCAGCCTTCTCCCAAGGTGTACGATCCGACGTAACTTTTGGAAAAGGCATCTCTCGAAATGATTGAACGGGGCGGCAGTCGGAAAATTCAATCCCCTTAGACAATTTGGGTCTTTCAATCTCGAGGCGTGCCCCAGTCGTCCTATCCGCTCTTAAGTCAAAAGTTGATAACCCCCTCTGGAGGAAAGGCCGAGGGCACAACTATCGTTACCCCATTTCATTAAGACACTCGCAGCGAGCATTTCCAATCGGGGATATTCAGCTTCTTTGGAGCTTCGGTCGGGGACGAAGCGGGAGGCAGCGTCGGAAATTCGAAGGCGAGAATTTGGGGGACCGATTAATCATAAAATGAAGAGCGCCGTCGCCTCGCTTTTTATCCTCTGTCATTCCGCCCCGAGCTCTTTTCGCTCTCTCTCTCTCTCTCTCTCCCTTTTCGCTTTTCTTTGTCGTACTCTGCTTCCTGCTTACGACTTTTTTTTATCGAGAGGAACCATTAATTTCTTATCCTTAATTGCTCGCGCGCACTTTGCCGCGCTTCTTTTATTCGGCACTAAAGGTGTCCCCGCTACTAAATAATTGGATGGTATTTTTCTCTCGCCCAGTACCCGAAAAGTTTTGGAAACAAGGCATAATTTCATTTCGGGAGAGTGATCGAGGCGGAACAGCCATTATCTAATCACTATACTCCCCCCCGGAAAGTTTTTCATCCCGCAGTCTGATTTTCCCCAACTCGCTCGGTCCTTATTCGATCTACGCCCCGCATCTTCGGCCCGCATTTTTCCCGCCTCTCTCTCTCTCTCTCTCTCTCTCTCTCTCTCTTGCATCGAAACTAAGCCCGATAAGACAAGCCCCCAATGCGTAGTGTGGGAGCTCGTGCGCGAGCGATGATTAAATTTTCTCTTTCCGCTCGCTCGAGCCTCGGCGCAGCTTTTCGTCGACAGATAAAAGCGATCCTCCTTTTTTGCGCTCGATCGGGGCTGAGGCATTGAACGGCAAGAGGAGGCGGAGGAGATTAAAAAGTGCGTCGCGCGCGTCTTTTTAGAGAAAATAGTCTGGCGACGAGGCGGCCGCCTCTTTTGAACGCTGAGCATAATGCGTTTTATTGTCGATTAATGAATGACTCGATTGATTTACACGGCGAAAGACCGGATATTTTAATACGGGCGGAGATAAATCTCGAGCTTTGATATATATTAAAATGCGCGATTACGAGAATTATGACATTAAGTATATTCGTCATCCTACTCGCCGCTCCGGTGATACCTTTGATTGTCTTTGAAATGGTCGAGTACATGTATTTATGAATCGTCGATGACGTGGGCGAATCGATGGGGTCGCTTTTTGCAAAGGAAAGCGAAGCGCGAAGAAGGAAGACGACGGATTCGAAAGCGGCACGGCGGCGATGATTTCACGATCCTCTCGCGCGCAGAATAGCTTTTCTCCCTTTCAATCTTTTTTCCTACTCGTTCGCTCTCGCAAGTGCACGCGAAGCTCGCAGACGCCCGGAGGAGAGAGAGAGAGGCGCGAAGGAAGAACAGGGAGGATGGTTTAGCATAAACGAGGCAACTTTTCTGCAGGAGACGTCAAGAGCCCCGCCGGGATTCGAAAGCCATATCCCCGCTACTTATTTCTGCTTCCGCACATAATGCCTGCTCCTATTTCTTTCTCACTCCTCTGTCTCTCTTCTCCTTTTGCCTTCGCCTTTCCCTTTTTTACGAATAAATGTTTGCTCGCGAGTCATATTCTTGAGGGCTTTGTTTAATACATTGGCTTGCTCTCTCGCCGTCCTCGTAAAACAGAGATTTTATCCTCTTTTTTTATATAGCAAAACAATTTTCTGCTTTATATACTCTTCGCTTTATTTTGCTTTGTAAAATTTCGAAAAGTTTGATCAGACCTGGACTTGGAAAAATCCCAGAGCATATTGTTTACAAACGGTGTTCGCAGGGAGCGCACGCTGAATGCACTCGTCCCAGAGACTTGTAAAGTTAAACATCTGTTATAAAATACGCTCGGGGTTACGCTATGAAGCTTTTGTATAAACATTGTGGTTACAGCAACTTGGACGCTCGTGGGTGTGCGCAGAGGCGTACGTACCTGCGTGTACACAACGGCGACGTCCATTTCACGGAGCGGCGCACTCGAGTGTCTCGCGGAATTATTTCCACCCTCCTAGTCCCTCGCGACTCTCTCTCCACCCCCCGGGTTTAGTTTCCCTGCGCGAAGACGCTGCCGCGCGAGCCGAGAGAGCGCGGCAAACTTTCCGAATGAATCGAGGACGCTTTCTTGCCAGTATTTTCAGAATTACTTCCTCTTCAATTACTACGGCGTGCCCAAAGTGCTCTCCTTTCTAATTATTTTATCCAATTGTTTATTAGCGAATCACTGCTGACAGAGCTGCTCGCTCATTAAAATCTGAAACGCTTCCGAATGGAGCTCCGACGTATCTTTGATAAATCGCTCGATTCGGGATTTTATCAAAATCGAATTAACTTACATAATGGGCTTTTTATGAAACTCTTGTGAATATCGAAACGCAGCGCTGCGAAAGTATGAAATCAAATCTTACGGATCATTGGCTAATGGAGAGAAATAAGTTTCTTTAAATATTGGAAACTAACTGGGTCTTTTACCGAGACGCATGTAATTTATCGTAATGAAAGGTGTGATTTATCGAACGAGCAAAAACCTGGCGCAACAAGAGTGTTTTTTTTTTTTGCCGGATCGCCACTTTGCGGCGATGTATCTCGGCGTCATTTCCCACACAGGTCGCGCCTCGCTGCGCGTACGTATTGAGCGCTTATTTATAGAGAGGCTAATAAAATTGTAAAACAAGATAAACATGTTAATAGGTCTGACTCATGCGACGTCCGAATGAAAACGTCTCTCGTTAGAGTTTTCCCGGAGCCGGGCAAAAAGTCGCCGAGGAGCCGAGGAGAAAAAGGAAAAGGGAGCGAAAAAGGAACGCCTCCAAAGTCCGAGAGTCGACAGACTCATTACGCCGACTCGTGGCGCGTGGGTTAAGTAAGGTGCGATTAGTCGGACGGGTACTACTTTAGCAAATAACAGGCTAGTCCCCGAGCTCTCTCTCTCTCTCGCGCGCTTCGAAACAACGGGGGATAGAAAAGCAGAGTGTCGTCGGGTGGCCGCGCGCGCGCGCGGCGCCTTTAATTTGCGGCCGCGGCTCTCGTTAAATGGAGTGGAAAATCAGCGCGCGCAATAATGGCTTATTAATATCCGAGAGCCGGAGGTCCGCCTACCGGATCGCGACGCGCCGTGACGAAAGCGATCCCCGAGATGGGATCGCCTTATCTGCACTCCACCGCGAGAGCGGATATATCTGGGTTACGGAGATAATGCCACGTCATTTCGCCGCCCGCAGCGGCTTTTCCTCCGTTTAGCGCGGTGAATGCCAGTCGCCGCGGGCGACGCCGCTCGAGAGCACACACTTTTCCGGCCCCCGACAATCGATCAATTAAGTAGTGTACTATCCACTCGGGGCAATCGATGCCGCGCGCGTTTTCGCGGACTAATTCGCCCGGAAAACTTGCTCGGCGCAAAGTTTCGCTCGCCCCGGTCACGTTTATTAGAATTTTAAAGGGCTCTCAGTTTTCGCGGCCGTTAACGTCGCATTGAATACTGATGAATCCGCGGCGAAGCTCCACCGATATATTTATATAAAAAAAACTATCGCGCCGAGTCATTTGCCGATCGTCTATCATCTTGGCTCGCGCGCGAGTTCAATTTTCATCTTTCGCGCAATTCCAGTAAATGTCGGCGATAAATTCAGCCCGTCCACGATTTATTATAGTCCCGAGCGCGCACCTTTAGCAACAAAAAGCGAGACGCCGCGCCGCGGAATAAAAGAATAACATTGATAAAAAGAGCCGTAAAAAAGTCGAGCCGGGGATATATAAAAAGCGGGTGAGCCGGGGGAGACCTCGTCGCTCGGTAAAACAATTCCGCTCTGCATTCGTCGCATAATAAAGGGCTAAGCGGCATCCGCGAGACAGCGAGCGGCTTCCGCTCCGTCTCCCCTTCCACCCACCCCGGCCGTCGCCGTCCCGTATATGAGGGGCGAGCACGCACCTAAAGCGTTAGCCGCGGAAAATTAAACTTTCGCCGAGTCTTTAAGGAGGCGAAAGTGACAGTCCAATTTTCTCCAACGAGCCTCCAGACGCCCCCCCCCCCCCTCCCACCTTCCGTCCGGCGCGATCTTATTAGAACCTTTAACAGACTAGAGCCCTCCGCATCCTCGCGTGCCCTTCGTTTTCTTTTCTTTTATTTCCGCCTTTTTAATTCGCCTTTCTGCCCGATAAATGCAAATGCCGCTTAATCAGATCTTTCGAGTATAATTGAACTGCTTTCTTCTCGATGCCTTTTGGGCAAATAACAGAATTGAACGGGAGGCCGAGAGGGGGCGTTCAGACTTTTGACGCGCGATTATACGGCAGAAAAATAAACGCGTGCGGTGGGCCGAATTTATGGATACACGGAGAGGGAGTAGGATTGTTTCCTCGATGCTCCTGCAGCCGGGGGAACCGAAATTAAGCCCGCGCCGAGTTGTTGCCCACTTGACAGTCACGTTTGGCCGACGTATCTTGGCACCCCCCCTTTAGTTGTGCCAGGAACAGAAGACGACGAGCTAAGCTTTATTGCTGGCAAACACAATGAGTTGACGCGCTAACGAGTCACCCTCTTTCCTTACCCTCCCGTCTTATGCGTCAATTAAGCTTTATTAATTAATCCTCCTTTAGCGGAAGTGACGCGACATTTATCGCGAAATCCTCCAACTTTTTCGACTTTCTTGCAATACTCGGAGGGAAGAGAGGGAAGGAAGATCTTGATTTTGAAAAATGACGCCGGCCCGAGTTAAATATGGCCTCGATAAAGTCCCCCAGAGTGCCGGTCCTCCAAAGTCGACTGGCTCCGGTGGCGCGATTCCGCCCCGAGGGCCGCCGCCGCCGCCGCCGCCGCAGCCGCCAGCATCTCTCGCCGAGAGTAATGATTTTCGAGATTCTAATCTCGACGGGCGCACCTCGAGCAACGGAGTTTGCCTTGCCGCCGAAATATCTCGTCGGGACCCGCAGCGAGGGGAAAAGCCGGGCGGCTTTCATTAGGGCACTAATGACGCGGGAGGGCAGGGCATGACCCGGAATCGTCGCGCGATAAGGAAGGAGGATTTATCAGGCGAGCCTCGTTTTTTCCCTCGCCGCCCTCGCACTCGGCCGAGATTACCGCGCTGTATTGGGGCTGCATGCTTTGATTAAGGGGGCTCAAAAGATTCGGGAGCTCTCGACTTATTAAACTAATTAAATGTCTTTCGATCGAAGCAGAGTTTTGCTTTTATCCCGGAGTTTGGCAAGTGCGTGAAAAAAGTTCGGTTTTACGGTCGGATTTTAGCGCCCCCTCCGAGAGAGACGGCTGTCCGTAAAAATGCGACTTTACGAGCGGCGTAAACAAATTGTAGCGGCTCTCTCGCAGTTCGTTAATATTGCAGGAGGAGCTTCGGCTCGTTCGATTGGCGGCTGTCGTCAAAATCGCGGGCAAGTTTGCTCGTAAAGCGGGATAAAACGGGGTAGGGAGCGACGGCGATAATTCATTTCCCCGCTGGTAGTTCGACACTTTGTGCTTAATTAGTCGTCGCGCGGCAGCTTGGCTGCAGCCCAGGAAGAAGATAATTTCCTGGCCACGTGGCGCCTAATGAGACTAGCGCGGCTCTTTTTCTCCGGGCTCTCCGGCTTCTTCTTACGGACCGCAGAGAGTTTTTTCTCACCCGGGCCGAGCTCTTTTTCTCTACGCATCGTTTGATTTTGACAAATTGCAGCTCGCTCCTCGCGATGTCCATTTGTCATTCGCCGTTTTAGTGTCACGTTCTTTCGGCGCGCTGCTCCGTCGGGATTAAAAACACTAATTCAATGGTTCACCCAGCGGCTGTTACCCCTGCTTGCCCTCTTTCCACGGATCGTCGAGCAAGTTTTGACTTATGATGTGCGAGAGAACTGCTAGAGGAGCGAAATTTATCGAGTGCTAAATTAATTTTGATCTCTCTTGTCGAATGCTTTGCGATTAACGGCCGGCCCAAACGATTCTCTCATTGCAGTTGTAACGGCGGATCTCACGTGTTAAATTCTATTTTAAAAACCCTCCTATCGTTATTAATGCGTCTGATTAATTGTCCTTTTTACGCTAAATCTCGAACGATCAATGGAGCGACAATACGTCGACGAAAATTCTAAAGGAAACCGCGTAGGAGCATCGAACAATTTCTGCCAGAAAAAAATTCAAATTCAAGCATCTCGCTCGAGTGATGCATGAATAGAGTTTTTTTTTTCTTCGCCGGGCACTCGGAATTAATTCAATCGAGCGAACGGAATTCCATTTGCGCTAACGATTGCGCAACGGGACTAGGTCGAGAAATTAGCCGCAAAAAAGGGATCCGACCGCATGACTAGACAAGAATCGCTCGCGGTGCGAGGCTTCACGCCTGGAAAGGTAGTTATTTCGCTAGTTCGAAATTTCGATAGTCGCCCCGGAGAGTTTAGCTCTCTCGTTCGGTTTCGCCTCAACGACGATTCGTCACGTTCGGGTTCGAGTGCTCGAGACCTTGGTAGGCGGGAGGAAGAGAGGGAGCAATCATAATTGCTAAAGTTCAGAATAGCTCTTTTTTTTTGCCTGGCGAGAGGAAAAGTTTTCCATCTCTGGAAAAGAAACGCAGGAAAAACATTAAGCGACGCGCGTGAATGCCGGCTCCTTCCTTCGTTTGATTCGGCCTGCTTTTATTACGCGCTTCATTTAACTTGGAGTGTCGAAGTTAATCGCGCCGCCCGAGCTATTTTATTAACCTATTTGCTCGCGGTTGTAAAAATCGGGAGAGCGCATAAAAATAACGAATATCCTTCAGGAATCTCGCCGCTATAAATATTTATTCGAAATTCATGGCCGGAGATTATCCCGCACGCAAATACCGTTTGAAAAACAAGTTTATCGATCGGAATATTTCGAATGTCTAATTTGCTTTTATTCAATCGGAATAGAGAGCTGAAAGTCGAGGCGGCAAAAATTCAAGCTATGCAGGCGCGATCGGTATCGGGGGCAATAAAAAAAACACCTCGCTTTTCGCACTCGAGCTACACCAAGAAGGAACGCGCAGCCGACACGTGTTAGCGATCCTAGCCCCGAAAAATCTGCATCCCCGAAATCTCCTCGGCGCTGCAGCGGAAAACAAAGTGCCGTGAGATGAAGATTAATTAGCCTTCTGCCGCGGGCTTTGGAAAAAAAGAAGTTTGGTAAACATTTCGCTCGCGCGTATAGAGACGGTGCAAAGGCAAACGAGAGGTGGGAGAAAAAGAGCAAAGGAGCATTTGGCGAATCTCAGTCGCTCCCTGGGCTCGCGCCGAGTCGTGGCTTCTGGGAAACCGACAAGAATGGAATATTCATTATGAGCTTAAAGAATGGGCCTGTGAATAGGAGGAGGCCGCCGCCTCCGACCGACGACCGAGACGCAGACGCAGACGTCGCGCGTGCGATGCGAAAACGAGTGGACGCACCTCTTCGGGTCCGGGCCTCCTAAAGCCCTTGATAAATTATGCTAGGAACATTCCGGTGGCGGCTGACGTCCCCACCCTCGCCTCTCCCTCCCTCCGCCCGGGAGTGAAACTACTCTCCGCGGCGCTTGTTCCTCCCGTATCCTCTTGCTTTTTTTTTTGCTTTTCGGCCTCCTCTCTTTCCTGCCTCTTTCGCCTTTGTCTCTCTCTCTCTCTCTCTCTCTCTCGTCCTTTTTGACGTTCCTTTTTCCAGCTCCTCTCCCGCCGACTGCCGGCGCCGTCGCTGCTGCATCTCCGAACTTTGCTTTCGATGGAAGGAAAGTTGCGAGAGGCCTCAAGGTGACGCGCGCGAGAGCCCCTCCCTCTTTTCGATCCCCGAGTGGCTCCTTCGCGGGCTATGAAATTTTTAAAGGCCCTACTTTATTTAGGAATCTCGGCGCTTTAATTCGACGCGGTGAGCGCATTACACCGGCAAATGGTTTTCCCGCAAAAAACTCTTCACCGAGGCGCTTATCCGCCGTCGCGAGAGAGAAGCGACAAAGCGGCTCCGGGGGGGCCTTCCAAAAAACTAATGGCTTCGGGGATTCGCAGCGCGCAAAAAAGTACGGGGCTCGTAAAAAGCGGAATTGAACCGCCGCGCGCTCGGGCGAATTCGACAGTAGGCAGGCAGTCCATTAAAAACGCAATTACGGGCAAATGCGATTCGCGCGCGAGAGCGACAGTAACAGCCTCGTCTTGGCGGCTTTACGATGATTCGTAGGAGCTCGTATATCTGCCGGCCGAAGCCCGTATAGGAATCGGCCGCTACCGGCCGGGGCGGCGATCGGCCCCCCCGAACGAATTACCCGCCGCGACCCGTTTTCTCGCGCGACCGTAATTCGCCGAAATTAAAGGCCCTAACTTTAACGCCCCGCGGCCCGGCGCCTCGCGGCGCGTTTGCGGACAAGTTTAAAGAGCTCCAAATGAGAAACTCCCCGTGACTTATCGCTCCTGCGGCGAGTTTCTTCGTTTACTGCATCGAAATAACTTATTTTGAACATTCAAATTTTACATAAACTTTTACGGCGCACTCTCCATTTAACAGTTTGCCAAGTACTACAAGCCATGTCTAACGGCAAATTAAACGCACGCCTAGCAGCGGTTCTTATGCACTCTTCGTCAAATAAATTCCGATAGAAATCGCGTGACGCCAAAAATATCGACGAGCCGCCGAATTTCCGAAATAATAAAGCGAGCGGCGCCGCTTTTACGAGGGCGTAAACGCAAATTTCGCCGTGCTTCCCCGGGCATAAACATGCGCGCAACGACAACAATTAATTTTTAGCACGAGAGGGCACGAAAATCCAGACCGCTCGTCGTCGGAAAGTTCGGAATTTCAGTCAGGTGCAACACCAGCAGCAGCAGCACCTCGGCCGATCCTCCCAAGTATTAAGCCATAAAGTCGGTGTACGGCGCGAGCATTAATCCCGCGCGCGGAACGAGCGGCGCACTTTGTCGCGCGGAAAGATCGCGGCCCCCAGCTGACGCGGACGACGGGGGCTACGTTAGCAACGATACCTCGTTGTAGTCGGGGCGGCTCGCTTGTAATATTAGCGAAATTTTGTGAATTCCACGTAGGCCGGGGAGGGACGCCGCCGTTCGGTGTCGAGGAGGGAGGGTCGGAGAAGGTTCAAATAGCGATAGGTAGAGGACGCAGACAATTCCCAACCTCTTCGTAAAACGTATTTCAATCGACAAGGTTTATTTTCCGAGAACCCGTCGATTGCAGACTCGATCGTTTTAATTGTCCGAAATATCGCGTTTCATTACCGTGTCCGATCGAAGCACGGCGCAGCTATTTGAAAAATGTACAAGTAAAACACGCGCGCGCTGCGAATAAAAATGAAAAAAACGGCGCAAAAGGGAAAGTGGATGGAAAAATAGCCGCGAAAGAAATAACCTATAAAATCGATAAGGAAGTGGGTAAAAGCGCGAAAGAGAGACACGCTCAGGAAGAGAAGGCAGGGAAAGGGTGGCTCTGCTGGCTGCCGCCGCGGGCTCAAGTTTTATCGCCCAATAAACGCGTCGTCTACAGGCTGCCGCTGGCGCGGCGGGCGGCGCGAATTAAAATGCACGAGCTCGATGTAAATCTAGCGTCGTCGACGTCCTCCTCCTCGAGGACGCCGGGACTCTCTCTCTCTCTCTCCCCGACGGCCGCCCGAATTTCACGCATCGACGCCGTGGAAAATTAAAACTTTCAATCTTTCCCTCATAACTTTAAGGTATTTACGAGTCGCAAGGACTCTCGGCCTTTCCGCCTCAACTTTCCCGGTGTAGCCACCCTTTTTTTTTTTTATCAAATTTCAACCCTGCCGCTCGACCCGAACACTTAATAAATTCCGGCCGGCTTGACAGGCTCGTGGAATGAAAAAATATTTTCTCCGCGCGAGGCTTTCCAGACGCTATTTTGGTTATTTATATTCCGGCTTTGAATATTTATTGCCCTCATAACGCGGCCCGCAGATTCATAGAGCTCTTTCGAGATGATTGCTTCCGTTCATGACGGGCTTTGTATTAGTGCCTCATTCGAATGTTGAAGCTACAAAGTTTTACGAGTTTTAGTGACCCTTGATTCGCTGCTCAATGCTTGCGGTTTGATTAGCATGGACGAGAAATCAGCGCGGAGAAACCGACTTTCGAGTTTTTTTTTTTTTTTTTTCACCAACAAACGTAATCATTTAATCATTTGATTAGAGAAGACGAATCCCTTTCTGGCCTGTAACCAGGCTGCCGACACTTGCCGAACGTTCGACGTTCGGATACTCACGCGATCCGAGCGCAGCCCCTACGAGCTTGCGTTCCCGCGGCTTCGTCTCGCCTTCGGCTCTGGGCATAAATCTCGGGGCACTTCCGAGCTTGGTGTTAACGAGGCCCAACAGTCGCGGACTTCGGCCCGCGAGGAGGCCGCGTTATTAGCGCGGGCAATAACATGTAAATTAAAATTAAAGGGGGCCACCGGCCGCTCGCTCCGTCGCATTAACGAAGGTCGCCCCCCACTCACGTGACTCTTCTTACCATACAAAGTGCCTGCACGACGCTGCAGCCACTCGACGGCGACGCCGGCCTGGCCTCCTTTGTCTTGCCGGAGAGCTCCTCGCCAGCCACCTCATTATCTTCGTTATATTGCGTACTTGGCTATGCATTCGCGCGGCCCTCCCCATTTGCACAAGGTGTTTTACATTTCGCTATTTGCGCAAGCCGTACGTGCCAGATTCCGCCGCCGTGGCTCCTTAATGCTCCTCTCGTAGCTCTGCTTAAATGCTTCATCAGCCCTTTTCTTTCTCCCGGCAACCAACGACCCTTGCTCGCAAAAATTTGGAACTAGTAAAATTGAGTCCTTTTACTCTGCTCCTAATTCAAAATGTAGCTCCATTTATTTTCCGGGCGTAACACTGTCGTGCCACGTATCTACGCGCGCTGCGCCCTATCCATCAAGGATTCGCTCGAGAAACTGGGACTCGCGCGGATTGATTCCAGTTGACTTTATACAAGCGACTCGCTCGACGGCGCGTCGACGGAGGCGCGCATCAGAATCTGATTTACATCCTAATTAAGCTCTTGCACTTTAACCGCACAGGCCGCAAGGCTAATCTGCATTTGAAGCACGCGCGCGCGCGCTCAAAGATCTCGGCTCTCCTGGCAAGTGCGAGGCTCTCCTCGGACTTGAACTTTTTCCGGCGCGCGCGGCGCCCCTCCTTCTTTTCTCCCCCGCGGCGAGAGAGAGCCGAGAGCGGAATCCCCCTGCGGCGAGGAGGAAGAGGGGAGGGGAGGCAGCCCCGAGGATCAATACGCGCCCGGACAGGCAAATAATTTCGGGATTACTCCGACGGATGTTTTCGCGGTGGGCAAGCCTTTTCGGCTCGGGCCGAGGAGGCGATCCTTTTTTCCGAGCCCGAAAGCCGTCCGGTTATACTTGCTCGGTCGGCGGACGTTGACGAGTGCAGGAGGCCGAGGCTCGTAAAGTGCGCAAGCCGAAATCTGCCCTTTATTAAGAGCTCAATTTCTCTTTGCCCGCTCCGTTTGCCGCTGTCTCGCTTATGAGCTGAATCTCGTTTGCGAACTTGTTTACGTTTTAAATTACGATAAATCATGCGCCCTTGACTGGCAGATTTTTTTACGAATGTACGGGGGCCTCTCCTCGTGCTCGCGGCAGAGCTTTGAAAAATCCGTAAATTAAACTGCTTTCGACTTGTTCGAGTAAAAAACGCTTCGCTCCGTTTTCGGAACCTTGCCGCTATACGCTGCCTACTTTGTTGTCTCGATTTTAATAATTGGTATCATTAAATTATGAAAATAGGAAGCAGAAGCGAGCGGCAGAAACGCAAAGGCACTAAAAGGAAATTTATTCGCAGGGGGTTGAAAGAGATGAATTTTGAAAAAAGGTAAATATTTCTGGTTCCCGGCTCTCAGAAGCGCTCGAGTTGTCCTTTAATTATTCTCGACTTAGAGGCGCAGCCCTGCTCCCTCTTCTTCGCTTCGGTCGGAAAGTGAAGAGAGCCCAGACTCGGGAGGCGAGTCGTGCTTTCTCAAGGTCTGTCTTATTTATTTGGTTGTGCCTGCTTCTCCTCCCTGCTGGCAGAGGCCCTCTTCTATTCAAGCTCAGCCTCACGATTCGCGCCTCCGCTCCGCCTTTGGCTTTTCGCGTCTCGCCTCTTCGGCCGAAGGACTACTTGCTTATACGCCCAGTCGCCGAGGTAATGAGAAAATTCAGGAAACTCCGAAAGCCTCCGCTTTAATCGCTCCTCCGACGGCGAAGCGGGCCCGACCGATCCACACCCTTTATTAGCTCGCGAAACAGGAGAGGCAGTCACGGTAAAAGCTGAAAAAAATAAAAAGATTCGACGACTGAGATTGTCATAGGTATGCGCTGCAAGTTTTAGTAGCTCCTCTCGTTTTGTCGCGATCGGTACTTCAAGATTTACAGGCATCCAGCATAATTAAGTAAGCTCTTAACAAATTGCGCTCAGTCTCTTTCCTTGCGTCGTTCCGATTCCTCCTGCATAAAGGAGGGTCCGCCTAACGAATTCCGTAAATTATTGAAATCTTAAGAGAGATTCGCGGCCTGATCCATCGAGGCTCCCGGTTGAATAATTAATGCCGCGCCTTTATCATTCTAAGCGGGAGCGATTTTTTTTCCTCCCTCCCGCGCAGGGAAGCAAGTTCCTAAAAAGCCATAAAAAAAGATGCGGCGCAACAAGGCTCCGAAGTCTGCGCCGTGAAAAATCGGCCCGCCGCCCTCCAATATCCTCGCAAGTAGGACACGCTCAATGGACCGTGTCATATTCATTTTTTCGCCTGCCCCCTCCCCACGCGCGCAGGAGTTTCCCCAATTCCTTCGCGAGAGATTTCGTCCCCGAGGAGGAAAAAGACTCTCGACACTCATGAAAGATGTAGAGGCCCGAAAAAACGTCGCTCTCGCTTCCTCGGGTTTTCGATCGCGGCCAGCTGCAGCCGGCGACGAGTCTTCTTCCGCTTCTCGGGGTCCCCTCCCCCTCGCCTTATCGTCGAGCTTCAAGATGAAGAAGAAGGCTCCTGCACGAGTGGGGCGTGTGCAGGATTCGCGCAAAGAGAGGAAAAAGTCGATCGATAAGCTTTCGCCTCGTAAGACAATTCTTTTTTCCTCGCCCCTTACTTCCCCCGCTTCTCGTTGGACTAACCCAGAAGCGTCCTTTTCTTCTTGTCCTCGTTAAATCGAGACTCTCCGGGGTGGTATTTGTGCAGCAGCTTTTACGTGCTATGAAACCTATTGTAGCCTAGTGTCAGATAACAGTTTCTTGTCTCCTCCGTCCAGTGCTCACCTGCCGTAAATGTTTGAAATCTCGATTGGAGGCGGCTTTCCCGTTTCTTAATAAATCGAATACGCGCGCAAACAAGATATTCGTACATAAAATATTCAAAGTTCGTTCGGAGTTTCAGCATTCCGGGCAGCTCCGAAAGGAGCAACGAAATTACAGCTCCAATATAACAAGGGGGGGGGGGGGATATTTAGATTCAGAAAATTCCTGGGCATCTGGTGGAAATTTTCGACTACGGGGGGTGGAAAAGCAGCCCGGCTCGCAATGAATTCAGCAGCCTTAGCCTCGCTCGGGGCTTTCGCGTTTTCTTTCTCGAAGGAGAGCTGCTTGGACAGCCCTTCGCGGGGCTGAGGGTGCAAAGACGTCGAGCCCCCCTGGGGGCTGAACCTTCCCGCTCGCCCTCTCCCTTGTCTTAGGTTTCCCCGCGCGCTCGGCGCGGCTCAAGAATTCAGACACTTGCGCTTCCCCCCTCGACTCGGCAGCGGCCCACCTACGTCTACGTGTAATGCTTGCACACGTAGGCGCGCGCGCGCGCATGTGCGAACGACGAGTCCGAGGGATCGAAAGTAATGAAACTGTTTCTTCGAAGGAAGCCCGGAGTGTGTCGAGCTGACCCTCTAGGCCGCCCCTATATTGCCTACGAGATCGGAATTCCTGAGCTGGCGCATCTTTTCTTCCGCTCCTGCCCTCCCCTCCCCTCCCCCTTCCCGGCCGGGCAACTTTTATCAAAACCTCCCGCGGGCTTAGTCTTGTAAATCGTTCGAGCTCGCGATTAGGATTCTCCCGGCGAAATCCCGAGGATCCCCGGGCTTCCATTATCATTTTCGAACTGGCGAAACGATGAGGGCGGGGGGCGACGAACCAAATGCGAGCCACCTATCGGCTGTGAGTTGTGGCCGGCTTTGCCCAAGGATTTCAGCTCGGCGGACCTCAATCAAATTTTCGCGAAATATTGGATTTACGGAATTTCCCGGCTTAACTGCTCTCCTGCGCACTTTGCGGGTACTCTTTAATTCCTGCAGTCGACGGTCGATCGTGCTGAAAAAAAAAGCACCTGGCTCATAATTGAAAGGATGGAATGACGAAAACTAATTAACGATAGAGCAATGGAAAAGAAGCTGCCCTGCTTGGGGCAGGCAAAAAAAGCAATTGCGATATAAAAGCGAAAAAAGTGAATCGGTATTTTTCGGAATCGGAGATAATGGAATTGTCGGGAGAGGAGCCGATGAAACGGCCTCGGTGCAGCAGCGAGAAAGGCGCTGCTTACGGCCGGGTAATAAAATGAAATATGTAATGCGATTTTCCCGCATCGGCTGCAGTTTCATCACGTCTCCGGGCCGTATAGCTATACGTACAGCGCAAAGAGTCAGCGGAGCAGCTTCTCCCCCGGTATACTTGAAAAGTTGGACTCGTTATGGCCGCGGCTCCTCTCCTCCTACGCAGTACGTAAACATTCGCCTACCTGGCCACGTAGCCTCGTAATGCCCGTTTATGCGCCATTCAATCCGAAAGAAAATTTTGACGATACTGCCGAGCGGCGGGGGCCCCGAGACCCGCGCCGTCTTACGGCCTTTTACGAGCGACTTATACCGCGTCGCTCGGGAATTAGAGCTTATGGCGCTAAAGTACACTATACGCTGGGTCTTACACCAACTTTACTTATCTCTTTTTGTTCTTCCCTTCTGCCGCCCTTCTCCCCCTCCTTCGTACCGCTTCTCTGCTTAAACATTTCAATAAGTCGCCGCCTTTTTCCTATGGACATTATCCATTAACGTTCGTTTATTTTTTGTTGCAGGTTCGTATTTTTGCTGCGCTGCTGCTCTCTCGACGACGATATGCGTCTGCTGGTATGGACTTCTCGATTTCTTGAATGCATTTAACGATAGTCGCGTGGGGTCTTTCGTCAGTCTCGGAGAGATTTAAGTAATATTCGCAAAGAAATGACCGACTTCTCCTGCCGGAAGTCGTCCCGGTCCTTCTCAAACGTTTTAATTAACAAAGAGTTGAAGATCGAGGTGGATCGTTGAGCCGCTGAAACGCTGACTTTACAGGCGTACATTTACAGGCGTACATGAGGCGAGAGAGAGAGAGATCATTTTTCTCCTTCAGACGGCGCGTGTAATTTTGACTCGAGCCTCGTCGTCCCTTTTCTGGCGCTTTTAGCTCGAGAGAAAAGAACCCGGGATTGCCGCTTCGGATTAGTCGACCAACTTGAGTAATTAAATAAAATTAGGTGCCAACGTAATCCCCGACCGCCGAAATGCTCATTATGCAAACTGTCTTGTGATATTTTTCGCTGTTTCTTCAAACGGAGCTAAGCGCCGAGTGTGTGCCTTACACTCGAAAAATTCCAGCTTCCATTTGCCGAAACAGAAGAACGAGGGCAAAAACTCTCTTTTACCTCTATCCAGACGCCCGGATGACATAATGTCCTTTCGCATAATGAAAAAAAAAAAATTAAATAATAACAATAAAAGACGCAAAAAGGGACCGGAACGAGAACTGAAAAAGTTAAACCGAAAGGCTAAGGTGCAATTAAAGTTTTGCCCCGTGCAAAGCAGTCGGAAAATTGCTCCTACGCTGCGTCCAGGAAATCCGCGCGCGCAACGAGCGCTTTTTCTCTCGGGCTTTCTTCTGCGAGTTAATCCGCGCCCGAGCTTTTATCGCGCTTACATGCCGCCGGGCAGCGGTGCAGGCAAATACAAGCGGAAGTAACGGCCACCGCCGCCGCCGAGAAAGTACAATGTTTGCCCTCTGCGGATGAGTCAGAGCCGCAAGGCAAGATCAAGATGCTCTCGTTTGTTTCCCGTCTCTTTTCGCTCTGTTTTTTAATTAATAACTAGTGATGTCTGCGCGCGCTTCGCGCGCGTACATGTATTTTTTTTTCGTTTAATGATTTTATAAACATTAAAATAATGATTATCTTTCTA